>CP089454.1:600000-1185433 GCA_026636295.1 Medakamo hakoo | reverse complement strand
CCCTAACCCTAACCCTAACCCTAACCCTAACCCTAACCCTAACCCTAACCCTAACCCTAACCTAACCCTAACCCTAACCCTAACCCTAACCCTAACCCTAACCCTAACCCTAACCCTAACCCTAACCCTAAACCTAACCCTAAACCCTAAGGCAGATTCATGCCTGGTGACGCGGTCGCTGAAGCCATCACCCGCAGCCTGCCCGCAGCAGCGGCGGCCGCTGGGCGTAGCCTGTCCGTGCGCGTGCAGCGTTATAACTGGCGCGCCAGTTGTAACGCTAAACCCGACAATGTTTCGAAGCAGGTCAACCCGCAGACTGAAAGAGTTTACAACAATCTCCTCGCGCTGAAGTACGAGGCCCGGCCGGTGCGGTGAGGGGAGGGGAGAGGCGACAGAGAGATGCGGCGAGGGGAGCGGCGGCGGCGGCGAGGGAGAAGGAAAAGAAAGGGAAAGAGAGAGCACGGGATGGGCGAGGGGCGGGTTGAGGGCTCTGCATTTTTCCGAGGCGTCCAGGCGCGCCCACTCTCCACTCCCTCCAATCCCCCGCCACACGCCCCTCCGCCCTCGCCACACCGCCCCGCCGGTACGTCTCACGCGCCCCACGGCACCCCTGAGAGCCGTCGTACCCCGGCCGCACCCCTCAAAAAACTGCGCCCGCCCCCCGCCCCGCCCCGGCGCCTGCGCGCCGCGGCGAGCTCTCCGCATGCGGCCCCGCGCTCCGCCGCGCCGCGCGCTCCTCGCCCTGCCTCCGTCACTCACTCCACGTCCGCCCTCACACACGTCAGTCAGGGCGCTGTCACCCGAGCGAGACGACAAGGGCGCGAACCGGCCTCCACCCTTGGCGTCGAAAATCCGCGCAATGCGCTCCCTACTCATTCTGGCCGCGTCGGCGCTCGCCGCAACCGGCGGCGCGGCCGCCGCGCCCGCCGCCAAGCCCAAGTCCGTGCCGCCGCCCTACCCGTCCGCGCCGGGCACCATGGACGCGTACACCAATCTGACCGACTTCCAGGTGCGCGGGAGATGGAGGGTGGAATGGTGCGCGCGCGGTGCTCGTGCGCCGCCGCCGCGGCCAGGCGCGCGCGCGCGCCACCACAACAGCTTGTCGGGTGGCGCGCGCGGCGCGGGCAGGGGCGCGCTGCCCTTGTCCTGCCGCTTGGACATGCTGTCAAGCCCAATAGACCAGCTTGGAGTGGCGTGAAAGGGCAGTCGACCTGCACCAGTGCCGCACCGACGCCGGTTTCCCCCGCCGCGCCGCCGGCGCATTGGCGGTTGGCCCGTCCAAGGAAAGGCAAAAAACACTCCTACACGGCTTGCCGGCAGGGGGTTCCCGCAGCCTGCCGCTCACCGCCTTCCCGCCCGGAAGGAACTTCGAAAGACGGGGGCATGTCAGTGCCGCACGGAGCTTGTCCACCAAGGCCGTGGCACCTGCCGCGCCCGCCCGGTTTTGTGCGCCCCAGTCTCACACCATTTTTTCATTTCCGGCAACCTGGCGAGGGGGGTTTGCCGCACGGGCGGCCGCGACCTTGGCGCGGGCCCGGCGTCCGAGCGAGCCCGCCCCGCCGTGTGCCTGGAGCACTGCCACAGCGCGCGCGTGGGATGGGCGCCGCCGCCGTCGCCGCCGCGCCCCTCCCCCCTCACGCCCACCCTGTTTCCATACCCCATCCCACAGTTGGACGCCATGTTCCGGACGTACGGCAGCGCGGTCATGCCGTCCCAGGAGTCCGACTACAACATCCCGCCGGGCGAGGCGTGGTACGACTTCTGCGTCGGCCGGGTGCGTGTTGGTTCGAGGGGCGGTGTGGGTCGCCTGGGAGGGGCCGGCGCGGCAAACGAGAAAACGACTCGCCCTTGTGCTCCCTCCCTCCATCCCGCCGCCATGCTCACCCCGTCCCTCTGCCCACACACCGCCACGACCCAGACCATCATCAACGCCGCCACCACCAAGGCCTCGTCCACCCTGTCCGGCGTCTGGCCGTACGGCCTGGCCCACCCGCTGAACAACCTGTTCCAGCGCGGGTGGTGGGGCAAAGTTTTTTACAACGACGGGTCCGACCCGGTGAGTGTCTGCTTGTTTTGTGTTTGCGCGCACGGGCGCGCCGTGGATGGGAGGGTGGAGACACGCACGCAGTCCCCTGTGAGCGAGTGTCCCCCCAATGACGGTGGGAGCCGCTTTCCAGCATTGTGGTTTCCCTCACCCATCACCTCCCCTCCCCTTCACCAAAAAAAAAAACCAGTCCGTCACCCAAATCTGGAACCTGCTCTACACCAACGGCACCGTCGACTTTGACGCCATCGCCTACCGCAACGCGTCCACGGGCCTGACCAACGACGGCGAAGACTCCATCTTTGTGGATTACGCGACCACCGATTTTGCGCCCTTCCGCACCGTCATCGACGAGGTGCGCCAGGTCAACTCGGTGGCCAATATCTACCTGGGCCACATCTGGGCGTCCAACCCCGTGGACTCCCTGGAACGCAAGGCCTACAAGAACCGGCTGGACGAAGTCGCGTACCGGGCCAAGCTGGCGGCCATCAACTCGACCTGGCTTGACTTTGTCGGGTGGGCCGGCCTGGACACTGTCGGGTCGGCCGACGGCCTGCCCCGCGACTACTTCTCGCTGGGCTGGTTTGTCATGCAGTGCATCGGGCCCAAGGCGCCCAAGCTCAAGTACGCGTGGACGGCCTACTTCCTGTCGCTCGTCAACATGCTGACAGGCTTTTACCGCCCAGAGGCCGCGCTGCCGCGCCTGCCGTGGGCGCCGTCAGTCGACCCCATCGAGGTCGGCCCCGGCTTCCCGTCTCCCTCGCACGACGCCGGCCACTTCCCGCGCCTGCGCATCTGGCCGTTCAAGGTAAGGGGTTGGCAGGCCGGGCATGGAGGAAAAAGAAGCACGAGCGCGCGCGCGCTCGCCTCGCCCCGGCAAGCACCCACCTGCCACCCCCTCTGTCTTTCCCGCCTGCGCTCACGCTTCCCACCTCTCCCACATCCCCGCCCCACCCCACCCCACCCCCCACACAAACACACACCACCAATAGGTCTCCGACATCGCCCAGATCAGCCCCAACGTCTCCAAAATCCCGGCGTTCAAGGGCGAGCCCATCCTGGGCGATGCGAAAATGTACCCCATCGTGACGAATGGCATCAACACGTGGGGCGCCGACGGCAAACCCGACCCGTCCTGGACGCCCACGGACGTGGAGCTGAAAGCGGCGGACATTGCCAAGGTAAGGGAGGGCCGCCCACCGCCCGCCGCCACTATTGGCCCCTCCCGCCCCCTGCCTCACGTCCCGCCTCATCCCCCGCGCCCACCCCACCCCACCCCCATCCCCCACCCCACCCCCACCCCCACCCCACCCCCACCCACCCCCCCACTCCCAAACCCAGTGGGTCAACGGCCCCTTTGCCAAGTTTGTCAACAAGGCGTACGCCGTCAACGAGTCCTACATCGGCAACGACGTCACGGGCGTGCCCCTGCCGCCCGACCACGTCAACCCGACGTGGAACGCGGCGCTCGCCGCCATCCACGCCGTCGAAGCCGCCAACGCGGCGGCCAAGGAAGCGCTGGCCAACCCGACCAAGCGCGTCAACGGGGTGGCGTACGCCCTGAAGACGGGCGAGTACCTGACCAGGGTCATCGTCGACTTCCCCGACGGCTTCCTCGGCTCGACCATCCGCGGCACGCTGGCCGACAAGCCGCCGCGCTACAACACGACCGGCTTCTTCGACTACATCGAAAAGCTCAAGCACCAGCCGTTTGCCCACCTCCCCAAACTCAACTACACGCCGCCGCGCATCATCTGGGACGGCGACTTCAAAAACCTGACCAAGGCGCCCAAGCTGGACATCAAGCTCCCCGCCAAAAACCTGACCGCCTGGATCGAAGACCTGAAGGAGACGCTGTCCAAGGGCAACGAGCACATCAAAGCCGACTCGGAGCAGGCCGCGCATGGGCACGGCATGGCCACCCACAAGCTGGCGACGGGCTCCCGTAAAATGTCGGCCGGGCACTGAGAGTGGGTCGGTGGAATGGGATGGCGGGAACCCCGGTGTCCCCCCTAGGGTACACGATTATATTTTTGCGTCAACCGCACCTTTTCGCCCCCTTCCTTCTCCCCTGTTTTTGGTGATGGCGCGCGAACAGAGAGGTGGCGGGACGGGCAGGTGCATGCGTTTTGCCCTTGCCGCCCGCCCGTCTTTTTTTCCTTCATCTTTTTCCCGGGGCCGGAACTCGCGTGAGGATGGACCAATGGATGGAGGCCTTGCCCCTCCCACCTCCCTCTCCACCCGTAGTAATCTTTCCATCCTTTCCTTTTTTTCTAACTTGATCGCGATCCAGTGAAACAAGGCGAGCAAGCGCGTGTGTACACACATGGCGGTTTTGGGCGTGGCGGGCGTTGGAGTTGAGGGAGGGAAGTGCGGGGTGAGGGTCGAAGGTGCATGAAATGAGGTGGGGCGAAGATGGGGGTGGCGCGCGCGGGGTGTTGACGACGACGACATGGCGACCTCGCTGCTCTTTTCTCGTTCGGCCGGGCTGTCTCGGGAAAAAAAACACTGGCTTTCTTAGATGGGTAACACAAAAAAAAACTGGGGGAAAGGCATGGCAGGGGTTCCTTAAATAATTGGTGTCGCGGGGCGCGGTGCGGGAACAGGTCGACCCGCCCCCCGCGTCCAGGCAAGGCAAGGAAAAAAAAAGGGTGAAAAAAAAAGACAAGGGGGGGTGAGTGTGCTTGTCACGAGCGCGCGCCTCGCCCGGCAGCGCGCCTCCCCTTGAACGGGCCGAGAGGGGAAGAGAGGGAGGGGGTGAGCGGCGGAGCGGAGGCAGCACAGGCGCAGAGGAGCGCCGGTGTGTCTGCCCCCCCCCCCTCGTCCGCCCACCCCCCCCCACCGACCCCATCCCCATCCCCTCTCTCCACCCCACCTCATCAATACAGGCCCTTGGCCTTCAACCCCCACGGCCCTTCAGCCGCCTGCCACACCAGGTGGCCAATGTTGCCGGCGCCGTAGCCCGGGAAGCCGGTCGCGTCGTCCGCGCCGTACGCGCCGCCCGGGAATTCCGCGTTCTCGCCAAAGTAGGACACGCCCTGCGCCTTGACCGACGGGTCGGACCAGCCCCAGGACGTGACGCCGACGACGACGTTGCGGTCGGCGAACGAGCCGTACCGCACGCCCGCCGCGTCCAGGCCGTAGTTGACCAGCCAGGGCCCGCCGGACGACCCGCCCGTCATGGCCGTGCCGCGCAGCATCTGTTTCAGCACCGCGCCCGTCGTCGTCGCGTTGGTGAAGAACCGGTGGGCGGGGCTGTTGGAGATCTGCATGGTCTTGCCCCGGTCCGCCCAGCCCGGGTAGCCCAGCTGGGTGATGGCGACGGACGGGATGTCGCCGAAGACGGGCTGGTCGGCCAAGGAGGGCGTCGTGAAACCGTACCCGTTCCAGCCGTAGCGGAAGTGGGTGCCCAGGGCGTCGCCCGCGGGTTGGGGGGACGGGCCGTTGCCGCCCGGCTTCAGCCAGATGAGGGCC
The DNA here is from genome assembly GCA_026636295.1 of Medakamo hakoo. Classification (NCBI taxonomy): domain Eukaryota; kingdom Viridiplantae; phylum Chlorophyta; class Trebouxiophyceae; family Coccomyxaceae; genus Medakamo; species Medakamo hakoo. The sequence continues at coordinate 1,179,915 of CP089454.1, read as the reverse complement.
TGGGCGGGGTCGGGGTGGGGGTGGGGACGGGTGGGGGTGGGGTGGGGTGGGGTGGGGTGGGTGGTCAGAGGAGGCAAGGTGGGTGTGAGGGCAGGCGGCCACCCTCCTCCACCCCTCCACCACCATCGCCTGGCCAGGCGGCGGGGGACGCACCAGGTCGTTGTTGCACGACACGCCCGGCCCGTACGAGTCGCACGTGTCCGTGCCGTTGAAGTAGGGCGAGCCGATCATGACGTCCTCCGCCCACCACTCGCCGTACGGGGCCGTGCCGTTCACGAGGCCGGGCTGCCAGTACAGTTGCAGCTTGCCGTCGACGGACGCCGGCCAGCCGTCGGCCTTGCGGCCAAACTTGTGGACGCAGTGCGCGGCCGTGACCAGCAGGGACCGCCCGATCAGGGAGGCGGAGCACATCCACCACCCGTCGCACGCGCCGTCGTCGCCCTTGGCGAAGCACATGTTGAGCTTGCCGGCCGCGCGACCCAGGGCTTCATAGCCCACAAACCGCGAGTCCGCAAACGTCAGGCCGGACGTGCCGGACGCCCGGCCGGAGGGCGCGGACGACCGGGCGGCCGCCGCCCCCACCAGCGGCGGGCGGGGCGAGGGCGGCGGGAAGGTGCGGTCAAAGGCCTGGTCGGCGCCGGACGCACCGGGGAGCGGGGCGGACGGCGGCGCGACGTCCGCGGAGGACGGCGGGGCCTTGGTCGCGGACCCGACCGTCGCCGACCAGGTGACGGCCGTGCCGACTTCCACGACGGGGCCCGGGTCCGGCGTGGGTTCCGGCGGGATGGGGATGTCGGGCAGGCCGGGCGGCGGGGCCTGGCCGTCCTCGGCGAGCTGGGTGGGGTGGCGGGAGGGAGAGGGTGGCACGTGAGAGAGCACGGAGCGCAGGCCTCGACGAGCTCTGGCCCCGGCCGCTGGCGTCCGGCAGGCAGCAGTGGGCGCGAGCGAGGCGACCTCCCAAAAAACACGGCCGGGCGTGATGGCCGGGCGTGCGCCAACGGGGGCGCGCGCGCGCGCCGCGCGGCACCCCGCGCCCCAGGGTTGAGCTTTGTGTTTCGGCGCTCGCCCGCACGCCGCCCGGGCAGGCACTCCCGCGGCACACGGCTGCCGGCCCGGCAGGCTCAGTCATTTCTCTCGCCGCCCGCGGGCAGCGGCGTGGGCAGCGGGCGGCGGTGGGGCCGCCAGAGCGCGCGGCGGCGTTGCAAGAACACATGCTCGCCCGTCTTTTTTCGGCAGGGGGCGGCCCCATGCGGTTTGTGCGAAAAACACGGGCCTCCGTCCTGGAGCGCCGCGGCGCGGTCCCGTCTCGCATGCCAAGCCAGCCGTGTGCTGCGTGCCGTGGACATGGCGTGCGACGTGGCAGCGTCGCCTCCACGCCCGCCCTCGGCCCGCCAGACGCGCGCGCAAGTTGGGCAGAGGGAAGCCGCCGGGCGAGCGCGCGGTCGCGCGCGCGTCGTTTTGGGGAGACACAGCGAAGCCTGCCTTTGGTCGCGCGTCCCGCGACGCCGCCTGCTTCTGTCCGCTCCCGCCACCCAGCCGACAGCGCTGTTCACCTCTCGCGTCCCGCGCCCGGATGGACGGAGAGGCCGCCCTGCCGCTGGCACGCCCCCCAACTCCGGCAGCTGTCGAGGAGACTGTTTGTGCATGCACAGGCACTCCGCCGCCACCCTCTCCTCAACCAAGCCTCACCTGACCCGCCGCCAGGGCGGCCGTCGCGACCAGGACCAGGATGCACGTCGCGGCACGCATGGTGAGGGGGAAGGGAGGAGGAGGAGTGTGGCACTGGGGGGAAAAAGGAGTCGCGCCTCTCTGCCAAACACGCGCAGAGAAGAACGAGTGAGGGTCGCCCCTCCGGGCGCTCGCTCACCCGTCTTCAAAAAAAAATTGAAACAAGATGGACGCCCGGCGGAGGCGGCCGCCCGCTGCCCTCCTGCCCGCGGCGGCAGCCCTCTCCCTGCTGGTGGCGGCCGCGTCTGCCGCGGCCGCTGCCTCGCCACCCCCGCCCACCCGCGTCGCGCCGGCCGCCCTGTGCAAGTCCAAGAACGCGAGCGCCACCAATTCGCCGCCCGACGTTGCGCTGCTCGCCGCGTACGCGCCCTTCCCAGACCCGGGCTTCGGCCTGGCGCCGGCCCTGCTGCCCATCATCAGCGTGCGGCCCAGTGCCCTGGACAAATGGGTGAGGAAGGCGGACCTGTTCTGCTCCATCACGCCCGACGCGCCGGGCGGCGCCAACGGCGTGGTCCTGCCCCCGCCCGCCCTGGTCACGCCCGCGCTCTCGCTGCCCCACATCAACTCGCACGGCAAAGCCATGATGGCCGCCTTCCACTGGTGCAAGCTGGATGAGCGCGTGCTGGGCGCGCTGCACGGCCGCGGCGGGTCCGTCCGCCTGGTCGACGCGGCCGAGGCGGCCGTCCTGCGCCAGGTCGGCTTCGACCGCGGCCACGCCGCGACGGTCGGCGCGACGCCGCTCGGCGACGCGGTGCCCGGCACGGAGCTCGCCTGTGACGGGGCGCTGCCCTTCCCAGCGCCGCTGGACGAGGCGCCGCCGCCGCCCGGGCTGGGCGCCGCCTTTGCGGTGGACGACGGGTCGGACGACGGCATCCCGGTGCCAGGCGGCGGCGGCGGCGGGCAGGGCCGGCCGCACCCAGGCGCCCTGCCCCCGCCGGCGCCGTCGCCGCCGTACGAACGCCTGGCCGCGTGCGTGGGCCCGCTCTACGGCTCGTCCGCCGCCGGCTTGATTTCCTGGTTTGAGCACCACCTGGCCGCGGGCGTGGACACCGTCTACGCGTACGTCGTCGACGAGGCGTGGCAGCCGGCCAAGAACCCCGTGCACGCGGTGCTGGCGCACTACGCGGCGCGTGGCGTCGCGACCGTCATCGACTGGTCGCCCGTCGGCGGGCGGTCGTCGCCCTGGGCGTCCGACGCCTGGTACTTCAACCAGCCCGCCCTGCACAACGACTGCCTGAACCGGGTGCGGGGGCGCCACCGCCACGCGCTGTTTCTGGACACCGACGAGTTTGTGGAGGCGGCCGGGTGGGCGGGCGTGCCCGACGCGGACCTGGCGGCGGCGGCGCAGCAGGGCGGCGAGCCGCCCGCCCCCGCGTCCGACGCCGGTGCGCTGACCCGCGCCATCGGCGCGTGGATGGCGTCGCCCGTCTACGCGTCCACCCACTCCGTGTCCTTCCCCTGCCGGTGGCGGTCCATGCTGGGGGATGGGCCCACGCGGTCGCAGCTGCGGCCGCAGGGCGAGCGCGACAGCCCGCCCCAAGTCAACGACACGGTGCTCGCGGCGGCGGCCGTCCCCGCCCTGCGCTCCCACCCGCCGCTCGCGCCGTCGCCCTGCGCCGAACCGATGATCGACCGCCTGCCGTACCGCGCGGCCAAAGTCGACAGGGACCGCGCCAAATTCGTCGCCGTCCCGGCGTCGACGCTGGCCGTGGAAGCGCACTACGTCCTGCACGGCGCGGGCAAGGAGGCCACGTTTGCCGACGGGTCCGCGTGGCACAACCACTACTTCATCATGAAAGACGGGGTGGCGGGGCACCCGACCGCACCCCGGCCCGTGCGCCCGGGCGCCAACGCGTCGGCGCCGGGCGGGGGCCTGCAGGTCCCCGTCCCGGCCATGTTCGCCGTCGAGGACGCGGCCTGGCCCGCGCGCTTTGTGGTGACCGGCCTGCGGGACCGGGTGGTGGAGGTGGCCGCGGCCGCGTGTGCCGGGCTGTGAGTGTGTCGTGAAGTGAGGGGAGGGGGTGGAGAGGGAGGAGCGCGGTCAGTGTTGCTGTTGTTGCAAGGCGTAGAGAGAGGGCGGCGAGGAAAAACAACCTGGGTTGACAATTTTTGGCCGCGAGCGCGCACACGCGCTCAAACACGACAGCCGCAGCGCCGCAGCGAGAGCGCGACACCCCTCTCCTCGCCGCTGCCGCCATGCGGCCCCTCCCCTTCCTCTGCCTGCTGGCCACAACAGGCCTGACGTCCGGCCGGTCCATCCCGCCGCCGGTGGACGGCACCCCGTCCACCGCCGCCGTGCGCTCGCCTCCGAAACCGGGCGCATCGGCCGCTCGTTCGTCCGCCGCCCTGGCGCGCACCACCACCGCGACCGCCGCCGCCGCCGCCGCCTCCACGTCCGACCGCCTGGCCTGGATGCGCGACTACGGCAGCGCCGAGCCCTGGGCGACCTCGGCCCCGGTGGACCAGTCCGTCTCCATCGTGCTGATGACGTCCCACTTTTTCGGGCAGTACGCGGCGACCGTGCCGTGCGGGCCCGTGCGGGGCGCGGCGCCCGGCACGCCCGGCGCGTGGAACTTGACGTGCGTCTACTCTCAGGACACAAACGGCGCGGACGACGCGGACGCGTTGTGGTGAGTTGTGGGCGTGTGTGTTGCACCGCCTGTTTTTCGGTGCAGCGGCGTGCGCTCAAAACGCGGTCGGCCGCTTGCCCACCCCGCCCCCCACCCTCCACACACACACACACACACCACACTCCAGGTACCACCTCCCCACCACGTCCCGCCAAGGGCCCTTTGCCGACGGGTCCTCCTTCACCGCCCGCCCCCACCAGCTGGCCGTCGGCCTGACCATGGAGTCGGCGGCCTACTACCCGGCCATGGACGACCCGGATTTTATGGACCACTTTGGCATCGACGCGACATACCGGCGGAGCGCGCACGTCCAGGCGGCGTACTGGAGCCCGGGGTACAAGGCGGCGTGGGAGGCCCGGCCGCCCCTGCCCTTTGCAGCCAAGAAGGCGGCGGTGGCGTACTTGTCCTCCAACTGCGGCGCGCCGTCCGGCCGGGACGCCATCGCCGGCCGCCTCATGGAAATCTTCAACCCGGGCGACAATGCCACCTTGTCCCTGACCGTCGACGGCCTGGGCGCGTGCCGCCGCACCTCTGACGCGGCCGCCGGCTTTGCCCGCATGGCCGCCGGGGACCTGCTGCGCACGTACCGGTTCTGCATCGCCATCGAAAACTCCGTCGCGCCGGACTATGTCAGCGAAAAAGTGTACAACGCGCTGGCGGCCGGGTGAGCTTTACCTTTTTTTTTTGGTGGTGGCAGTTTTTTTCCTTCCTTGGCAGCAGCCTCACGGCCCTGGGCCGCGCCCACGCCCGGCAGCTCGACCGGGCTGGCCTCATGGAAGCGCGGCCGTCGCGCCAGAGAGCGTGGGTGAGGCCGCCGCGGGCGGGCGGGGTGGGTCGGTCGTCGGCCCAGTCCTGCCCCAACCCCAACCCCGGCCATCCCCCCATCCATCCACCACCTCTTTTCGGGGCCGGTGCCCCCCAGTCCGCCTCTCACGCGCGGTTGCCGCCCGCACCCCACCCGCCTCTCACGCGCGGTTGCCGCCCCACCCCACCAACCCACCCCACCCACCCACCCCCACCAGCTGCACCCCCATCTACCTGGGCGCCGCCGACATCGCCGCCTTCATCCCCGCGCCGTCCGCCGTCATCGACTACCGAGCGCTGGGCGGCACGCCCGAAGCCCTCGCGGCCGAGCTCGTCCGCCTCAACGCCGACCCGGCCGCGTACGCGGAGCACCACGCCTGGCGCGCGCTGCCGCCGGGCGGGTGGTCGCCCGCCTTCCGCCGCCTCGTCGCCCGCGGTTCGATGGAACACACGCAGTGCCAGATTTGTCGGCGCGCGGCCATGCACCGGGCCCAGTGGAAGGCGGGCGTCGTCGGGGAGGGGCGGGCAGAGGCAGGCGCGGGACCGGCCGCCGCGCAAGAAGAGAGGTGATGGGCTGTTGTTTCTTTTTGTAGGCATCGCGTGATCTTTCTTTTTTTGTCGTTGCAACCGGGGGCCTTGGCGCGCCCGAAGGGGGCGGCGCGCGCGCGCGTGCGTCTCTCTTCCACTCCCGTCACCGCTCGCACTCCCTCTCTCCCTCTCTCCCGCTCCCCACCACCCCACGCCACGCTCCCGCCCTCGCCTCCCCTCACACCATGGCCGCAAACGCGGTGCGCACAGCCTTGCACGCCTCGCTCTCGTCCTCGTCCTCGCCCTCCTCGTCTCCTTCCGGGATGGACGGCCACCGCCCGGGCGTCCAGGCTTTGTCGTACGCGGCCTCGCAGTCGGCCCAGCGCACGCGGCGGTTGGCCGGCGCAGACGCCGCCGCCGCCGCCGCCGCCGCCGCCGCCGCCGCGCGCTTCTCAGCCGAGGCGGCCTGGCGTGCTTCGAAAAAGCGGTGCACGGCCACGCCGGCCGGCACCGCCGCCGTGGCGGCCAGGGCGGCCGCCCAGCCCGCGTACCAAGGAATTTTCGCGGGCGGCAGCTTGTCGACGTCGGTGAGTTTGATGCCCGCCTTCTCGGCGGCGATCGAGATGGCGGCCATCTTGGTTGGCGGCGGCGCGACGGCGTCTGCACCGTCCTCGGCCGCTTGCAGGGGCGGCTCGCCCGCACCCGAAAACATGACCGTCGCGGGCACGGGCGTCGGTTGGGGCGTCAGGTCGCTGCCATTGTCCAGCGTGACGGCCACCGGGTTTTGGGGCGTCGGGATTTCGGGTGGGGCCGGGTCCGACGGCGGCGGCAAGACGCCCGACATGGGGTCGGGCCCCGGCGGCGGCGGCGGCGGCAGCTGCTCGCCCGACGCCGCGTCGTCGCCCCGCCCGGCGCCCTGGGACCCACCGGCCGACACGGACACCAGCTCAGGCGGCGGCGGCGGCGGCGGCGCAGCAGCAGCCGCGGCCGTCGGCCCGGCGCCGTCCGCCGTGGACGAGGTGGACACGACGCCCGCGCCGCCGGCCGCCAGGTCGGCGAGCGGGCCGTCCGGCCCGGCCGCGCCGCCTTCCAACCCGGGCGGCGCCGACGCGGCAGCGTCCGCCGGCGCAGCTGGCGGCGGCGGCGGCGGCGCGCCCTTCAACAGCATGCTACCGCCACCCAGGTCGGAGCCGAGCGACTTTTGGATGAGGTCGAACAGGCGGCGGCGGGCGTGACGGGCGGTTGGCGGCGGCGGCGGTGGGGGAGGAGGGGGGGCGGCGGCCAGCGCGTGTTGGGCCAGCCGGCGCCGTGACGACGGCGGGGCCGGCACGGCCGCCACGGCCACGCTCGGGTCGGACACCGGCGCTCCATTGACGTCCACAGGCACCAGCACGCCCGCCCGTTCCAAGGCCTCCACTTCCGTCGCGTTGGCCAACACGACGACGGGGACGGCAGTGGCGGCAGGGTCGGGCGTGGGCGCGGGCGCGGGCGGGGCCGCCGGCTTGGGCGCCGGCGGCGGCCCCGCCCCACCCTCCAGCACCAGCTCCCCGCCTTCCAGGGACGGGCCCAGGCTAGGGGAGGCCAGGCCGCGCAGGGCGCGGCGGGTCGGGTAGGCGGGCGAAGGGGCGGGCGCGGCGGCGGCGGAGCCGCTGCTGGACAGGGCAGCGGCGCCACCACCGCCACCAAAGCTGGGCACGCCCGCGCCGCCGCGGGCGGCGGCCAGGCCCAGGCACGAGGACGACAGCAGCCAGGCCACAAGGGCAAAGGCCCGGTGAGCGGTGTGGAGGGGCGGGCGGCACATGGTTGCTGGGCGTGTGTGGGTGTGTGCGTGTGTGTGTTTTGTGAGGGACGGGTAAGAGTGGAGGTCGAGGGGACCGCCGTCTCCCGACCGCCGTCTCCCGACGCATCCGGTCACACACGCGCGCGCGCACGCGCGCCCGCCTCCCGCCCACCTCCGCCATGCAGCCGCGCTCCCACTCCCCGCGAGTGGGCTGCGACGCCGTGAATAAGGCATCAGGGGGCGGGAGGATGGGAAGGAGCGCCGCGATGCGGCGGGCGCACGGGGCGGCGCGCAGAGCGCATCGGCGAGCGCGACGCCTGCGTGGCCGAAAATAGCGGGCGCCAACTCCGCCCCGCGCGCAGGCTTGCCACGCCTCCCTCCCCACCCACGCCCACCCGCAGAGTAGACCCGAGTCTGCTCACCTAGAATGAAGCAGCAGCTCCGGGTTGGAGTGTCAGGGAAAGGGTGTGAGGATGTAAGGTGTGTGTGTTCCAGCGCGCACCCAAGCGGTGTTGGTTTTTCTTGGCCACAACAAACAAAGGGGCGAGTGAAGATGGGGGCCTCTCCACCCACTCGCTGTTGTGACGGCACACAACACCGCACACTCCTCCTCTAACATCCATTCTAGCCACGAGCCAGCCCCGCCTCTACCGCCCTCACCATCACCCCCACCCCCGCCCCCACACGACGCACACCCCGGCCGCGGCCAGGTCTGTCTCTGGACGCGGCCAGGCAGCGGACGCGCCCTCCCCACGCACCCAGCCAGCCAGCGTGGCCGCCGCCCCCGCCACGCTGCCTCGCCCAGGCCCGCCCAGCCCGCTCACCAAAAGGTAGTCGACGCTGGGCGCGGCCGCCGTCGCGGACGGGCCAGCAGTGCTGTCGGCACGCGTGTTTTGGCGCAGCGCGCGCGCGACGCCCGCGGCCACAGCGCTCGCGACGGCAGCCGCGGCCAGGCCCGCGGCCGACGCGGTGGCCTGCCCGCCTTCCAGCGCCGCCACCGCCGCGGCCGCCGTCGGGGCCTTGCCCGCGACGACCGCCTGTTCGGCGCGCGCCGCCGCGTCCAGGATGGCTGGGATGATGGGGGTGGGCGCGGCGTCGCCTGGGCGGTCCACTTTGGCCAGCGCCGCCGCGGCTGCAGCGACTGCCGGCGCCGGCAGGCGGTTGCCGACCAAGCCGGTCGGCGCCGCGCCCCAGGCCAGGACGGGTGTGAGGGCCGGAGGGAAGGCGGCGGGCGCGGCGCCCGCCCGCCGCGCCGCCGCCTCGGCCAGCGCGACGACCGCGTCCAGCCCCCGCTGGGCCGACGCCGCGACGGGGACGCCGGGGCGCACGAGCAGGCGGCCGGGGGCCAGGGCGGGGACGTCGCCGCCCAAGCAGCACGCCCACCAGGCGGCCGCGCCGCTCCGGCGGCCGCCGCCCTCTTCGAGCAGTGCGGACGCCGCGCGCGCGTCGGCGGTCGCCGCGCCCGCCGCGCGCGCGGCCCGCACCAGGGGGCGCAGCCAGGCGGGCGGGGGCGCGGCTTCGCCAGCGGCTGTGTCCAGGCACACGGCCGCCGCGGCCACGGCCGCGTCGACGGCCGCGACGACGGCGGACGGACGCACGGCCGCCGGTCGTCCTTCTCCCTCACCACCACCACCACTGCAGCTGGGATCGTCGTCGTCGTCGTCGTCTCCGCCCGCGTCCAGTGCCGCCACCAGCAGGGCCGCCGCGCCTCGCGCGCCGGGACCGTCTCCGACACCGGCTGCGTGCGTCAGGCGGGCGGCGGCGGACGCGGCCAGGGGTGGAGGAGGGGGGCCCGGCTCCAGGCATCCGCCGCCCCACCCCCACCAGTCGTCGCCGTCCTCGGCCTCGACCGTGGCCGCGACCAAGGCTTGGCGCGCGCGCGCCAGCCGGTCGGACAATTCCAGGGCGCGGGCGGGGGCTAGCGGTGCGCCCGGGGCTGTGACAGACGCACACGGCCGGGCGGCCGCGGCCCACGCGGCGTGCAGCGCCGGCGCAGCCGCACCGCCCGCCAGCGCGCCCGCGGCCGCGCGCGCCGCGGTTTGCAGGCGCACGTCGTCGCCCGCCATCAAAGCGGCCGCGCCCGCGCGGCAGGCGGCCGTCACCGCCGCCTCGCTGTCCGCCGCCCGGGCCAGGGGCGCCGCGGCAGGGGCGAGGCGCCCATCATCCCCGCCCAGCACCGCCACCTCAAGCACGCCCGCCGCGTCGGCGGGCGTCAGCGCGCCCGAGGCGGCGATGGCCGCCAGGCCGGCGCCGTCGCGCGCGCTCACTGCCCGGCGTGCGACGGCCCGGGCAAAGCCCGCGGCGGCGGAGGCGGGCGCGGCGGTGCGGGCTGCCGCGGCCGCGACGGCCGCCGCGGCCGCGGCCGGCAACCGATCCAGCACCCGCGCCGCCGCGGCCGCGGTCCGGGGCCCGCGCGGCCCCGCTGCCGGCGCGTGCGCCGCTTCCACCACCCACGCAGCGAGCCGGGACCAGGAGGCGGCCGCGCCGTCCGCCGTCGACAGCCGCGCCACGAGCGCACCGCGCCCGGCCTCGCTCCCCACAAACTCGTCCAGCAGGACGAGGCGGGAGGCGTGGAGGGCCCACATGGCTTGCGTGGATGCGGGAGGCTGCATATCGAGCACCGCGCGCACCACATCGCCGCGGGCGCACCGGCCGGCGTCCATGTGGGACTGGGTGGCGGCCGCGGCGCGGGTGAGCGCCGCCGGTGCCGCGCCGGGCGAGGCGGCCGCCACGAGGGCGGGAAGCGGGGAGTGGGGCGGCGGCGTTGCCATGCTTGGTTGACAGAGAGGCCTGGCGCGCCCTCGCAGATGGGTCGCGAGCGCTGGCGACGCGGGACGGCGTGGCGGGGCGGCGGCCCAAATGCGCGCGCGCCTGCCTGCACGCGAACGCGCGTCTCCCCCGCGCGCGCTTCGCAGGGCTCGCTGCTTCCGCAGACACTCGCGCTTTGCCCGCCGTCACGGCGGACGGAAACAGAGAGGAGCCGCGGCGCCCGACCGACCACCCACTCTCTCGCCCAACACACCCGCCAGCTGCATCACTGCAGGCCCTCTGCCTCTCAGCCCGCAGGTGCGTGGGCTGAGGAAGCAGCTCGCGCGCGGGCGGCCTGCTGTGTTTCGTCCGCCCGCCAGCCGCCTCGTCGCATTGCCTTCACCCGCCCCCCGCCCCGTCACCCCACCCCACCCCCCACGCCCGGCAGCCATGTCCGTCCGCCGCCGCCTCAAGGGCAAGAAGATCCCGCCCGCCTTCGCCCAGATCGAGGAGGTCATCGAGGATTTCGAGGCCCAGATGCGCGACGCGGTCGCGGCCGACCACGAGGGCAAGCGCCGCGCGGAGAGCGCGTGGGCCGTCCACCGCATCCACTGGGAGAAAAACCGGTTCATCCACGACCTCATGTACGTCCGCAAAGCGCTGGACAAGGGCCTGTTCGACTGGCTGGTGCGCGAGAAGGTGGCGGACGGCGCCCTGATCTCCAAGTGGCGCAAGCCCGGGTACGAGATCCTGTGCTCCATGCTGGCCATCCAGCGCAGCGGCCACAACTTCGGGACGACCAGCCACTGCCGGTGAGTAGTGCTGTGTGGTGTGGAGGCGAGGCGGGGCGGCGCGTGCTGCGGCGAGGAGCGCGGCCGGGCTCTGTCCGTCGCGGGTGCGCTCACTCCTGTTTTTTTCCATCCCCTACCTTTTTTTTCCATCCCCAGCGTCCCGATGAAGTCGCGCGCGCCCGCCCAGCGCGTCCAGCCCGACGTCCAGACCGGGTGCATCTGCTGCGCGTCGGGCGACGGCAGGTTCGGCGGGCCCATCTGGTGGAACACGCCGCTGGAGGATGAGGAGGAGGGCGACGGCGAGGGCGGCGGCGGGGGCGGGACGAGTGCGTGGGCCGCCGCCGGCGGTGTCGGGCCGGGCCCGGCCGGTGGTGGGGGTGATGGGCAGGCCGCGGGCGACGGCGCCGGCGCCGGACCCCCTCCCCCGGCCAGCCGCAAGCGGTCCGCGCCCGAACCGGCTGAAGAAGGAGGAGGAGGAGAAGAGGAGGAGGAGGAGCTGCCGGAGGAGGTGAAAAGGCGGCTGGCCGCGCTCAAGGGGTGAGGCGCGGCGGGGTGTGGGGGTGTGGCGGGGTGTGCGCGGTCGCAGCAACGAAACGAAAAAACGTACGGTCAGGTCTACAGCCCGCCACCCCCCACCGCACCTACTCTGTCGCTACGCTAAACTCTTCCAGCCCGGCCGCCTTGGCCGGCCAGGCCGCCAGTGGCGACGGCGCGGCGCGCAGGGCCGCCCAGGCGGCCGCATACGCGCCGCCCGCCGCCGCCGCCTTGGCCGCGCGGTATGTTGTCGTCGGCGGTGGACGCGGCGGCGGCCGCGGAGGGGCGGCGGGCGGCCCTCGCCCGGGCGGCGCGGCCTGTCGCACGGCCGCACACAGCCGCGCCCACCGCTGCGCCATGGCAGCCTTGGAAAGGGCGGGGAGCGGGGGACCGACCGCCGCAGCGCCGTGCCCGCCCCCCTCCTCCCCCCTCGCCCGCTTGCCCCCGCTGCTTTTGGTCGCGCCCGCCAGGACGCCGCGCGCGCCGACCAGGACTTGCGCAGTGCCACCCCGCACCGGCCCGTCCGCCGCGTCACGGTCGGACAGCGGCAGGCGCGGCAGTGGCCGGGTCCGCCACCAGACGAGCGCGCCGCCCGCGGGCGAGGTGCGGGACGGCGAGGGCGCCAGGCCCAGGGCCTCGACGTGTCCGCCGTCCAGGCTGGCAATGGCCGTGGCAGGGCAGGCGCCCCCGACAGCAAAGGGCCCGGCCGTGTCCAGGCGTGGCGTCACGCCACCCAACCGCCCGGACACGGCCCGGCGCAGGGCGGCCAGCGCCGCAGCCGCGGCCGCCCCGTCCATCGCCGGCGGCGACGCGCCGTCCGCCACGGTGGCCGGCCCACAGCCCGCGCACACGGTCACACAGTCCGGGCGCAGGGGCGCCTCCAGCACGTCCGCCAACAGCGCGCCCTGGGCGCCCAGCACGCCCCACCGGGCCAGCTTGTCGGAGCAGGAGGCCGACGCGGTGGGCGGGCCGCGCCCGGGCTTGCGCCGCACCAGTCCCACCGCCTGGTCGCGGACGTCGATGCGCCCTTCCACGCCGGCGGACGGCGGCTCGGTTGCGCCGCCGTCGTCCGTCAACGCCCGCGCCCCCGTCACGCAGTCGCCCCACACGCCCGCGTCGCCGCACGGCGCGGCGGTGACTGTGAAATGCAGGCGCCAGTGCGGGGTGCGGGCCAGGGAGAGTGGCAAGCAGGACGGAGGGGCGTCGGCCCTCTGCCGCACTTCAAACAGGCCGGACGGCGTCAGGACGGGACGCGGCGGGGGTGGGCGGCGCGGGTCGGCCACGCTGGCAGCAGGCGCGCCCCCGCCCGTGTCCGCACCAAACGCGGCCACGCCGCCTTCCGCCTCCCCGTACAGCCACGCCTGCAAGCCTCGTTTCGCCAAGACTTCAGCATGGCAGTCGTTCAGCACGCTGCCGGCCGGGCAGCGGGACGCGGCGGGCAAGCACTTGAGGCCGGTCGCGAGCGCGACGACCGCGTAGTGGGGTGGCATGGTGGGCGCGGCGGCACTCCACCGCTCCACCACCCACGCCGCCAGCACCGTGTGCTCGTGTGCCTGGGGTTTGCCCCGCTTGTTCAGGGCGGTGAAGGCGGCCAGGGCTTGGGCCAGGGCGGCGCCGGCCGCGGATGGGATGGGAGGCGGGGGGGCGGCACCGGGCGGCGGGTGCGGGTCCGCGGCGGGTGGCGTGCCTGGCGCCGACGCGAGGACGCGCACGCCCGGCCGGGGGTCGGCCATGGCGCCGGGTGACCGTGCGGTCCGACCGCGCCGCGCCAAGCACGGCGGACCGGGCCAGGTGCGCACGTCGGCCCAGTCGGAAAACAGAGTGAGGCCAGCGCCGTCGCATCCACTGCTGCGTTTTTTTTTGAAGCGTCCTGCCAAAAGGCAGACCGTCCACACACACGTCGCGGCGCCACCCGGCGCCCGCACGCCCTCCCTCCCCAAGCACACACACTCGCTCCTGGAGCCCAACGAGAGCTTAATCGGAACGCGTCCACCCTGCCCATGGACGGCGCCGTCACCATCTCTGTGATGGCGGGAGCGGGCGGCAACGTCAAAAAACGCGCCGCGGCCGCGGGCGGCGCGCCCGCCGCACCGGCCGCGCCCGCCGCCACCCATCCTGGCGTCCCAGTTCATGGGGGACAACATGAAGTGGCCCACCCGTCGCAGGCGCAGCCGTCCCGGCCGTCGCTGGCGTCCGCGGCCCGAGCAATCGTGAAAAACTTGCCGCGCGCGACGCCCGTGTCCGCGTCCGCGTCCACCTCCCCCGGCTACCTGGCCTCGGCGTCCGCGTCCGCGTCCATCCCGGCCCCGGCCGACCTCGTGTACGCTTTGATTTCCAACCCTGTGCCAGGACCCGTCAACGGCGTGGTCACCGTCCTCCGCCGCCGTGTTCTGGCGGAGGGCGGGGCGACGTCCACGGTCGAGGTCGAACATGTCGCCGGCCCCGTCGCCTGGCACGGCGCCGTCCCCGCCCGCCACCTGGTCCGGTGCGACGCCGCTCGCCGCACCGTCTCCTGGTCCTTGGCCTCGCAGGGCGCGATGCGGCGGTGGGACCGGGCGTGGACGGTCGTCGACAACGGCTGCGACGAACGCGGCGCGCCCTCGTGCACGGTCACGCTCGCGCAGACCGTCGTCCCGGCGCACGCGCCGCCGGCGCCGCTGGGCGACGCGCTCTTGGCCGCGCTGTCGGAACGGGCTGTGACCCAGCTGGTGCGAGCGGTGGACCGGGCGGTGGCGGGTGCGGTGAAGGCGGCGGCGGACCGCGCGCGCGCGCCTCGCCGCGCGCTCGCCCGGCGACCGCCGCCGCCGCTCCCCGCCCGGGTCACGGCCAGCCTCTCGCCCGCGGCAGCCGCCCGCCTGGCCGCCGCGTGGGAGGCCCTGGCCGCCCACTTGGCCGCCGCCCAACCGGCGTTGGACGGCCTCGCCGCAGCCTGGGCGTCCGGCGCGGCCGACCTGGCGGCCGCGGCCGCGGCCGCGCCGCCGCCGGCCGTGCTCACCTGGCGCGCGGCCGCCGCGCTCACCGGTCTGGACGCGGCGGTGGCGGGCGCGCCCCCAGCCCGGTCGCGCGTCACCTGGGCCGCTTGTGAACGCGCCCGTGCCGTCCTCGTCGCGGTCGCGGGAAGCGACGACTTCCGTTTCCTGCCGCCGCCGCCCCCGCCGACCGCGCCGCACTGGCTCGCCCGGCCCATCCGCCTGACCGCGCCCGCCGCGTGCGCGTCCCTGGCCTCCCACCCCGTCGCCCGCCGCCCGCGCCGGGACGCTGCCCTGTCCCTGGAGCGGCGGTGGCACACGCTGCGCGTGGAGGGCGGGGCGGCCGGCCGCGGCCTGCCCGGCCGCCTGGCGGCGGCGGTCCTGGCCGCCGCGCCGGCCTTGCTCGTCGCCGCGTCCGTGGCTGTCCTGGTGGCGGCCGTGTGCGGCGCCCTGGCCGCCGCCCTCCGCGCGGGCGCGGGCCTCTTTGCGGCGGCGCCCGCCCCACCCCCACCCCTACCGCCGACGTCCTTGGTCTACGCAGTCGCCGCCCGCGATCGCCTGGCGGCCTGGGCCCGGTCGGCCGGTGCCCAGGTCCGGCCCACCCCGCCCGCGCGCGGCGGCGGCGGCGCGGCCGAGTGGGACCGCCTGGTCGCCTGGGCGGCGGGGCGGCGGTGACGGGACAGTGTGTGTGTGTTGTAACAACGAGGGAGGGATGGTTCTTCTTTCACTCGACCGCGGCCCGGAGGGCCGCCGCAGCCGCGACCGGGCCGCCCTCACCCCCTCCCACCCCCCCTCCACCCGCCAGCCGCGCGGCTTCCAGGGCTGCGACCAGCCGTTTGAGGCCGCCCACCTCCGCACGCGCGGCGTCCAGCTCTTCCCCCAGCCGCGCCACCTCCGCCTCAGCAGCCGCTGCCCGGGCTTCCGCCGCCGCCAGCCCGTCAGACCCCGCCTCGCGCACAGCCTCCACTTGCGCCCGCGCCGCGCGCGCCTCTGCCCGCGCGTCCGCCACGCTCGCTTCCACGCGCGCCACCGCCGCGCGCGCGGCCTGGAGCTGGCCGTGCGCGGACGCGGCATCGGCCTGGGCGGCGGCCAGAGCGGTGCGCAAGCGGTTGACTTCCGTGGCGGCGGACCGGGCGGCTTCCAAGTCGGCGGCCGCGGCCGCCGCGGCCGCGCGCGCGGCGCCGACCTCGGCTTCCATCGCCACCAGGCGGGCGGTCGTGGCGGCGTCGGGCTTGGCAGGAGCAGCAGCGCCGGCCGGGTGGGGGTGTGCGTTTTCTTGGTCGGCCTTGGCAGCGGCTTTGGCCGCGCGCCGCAGCCCCGCAACCTCCGCCGCCAGCGCGGCTTTGTCGCCCGCAGCCTTCTCGGCCGCGGCGCGTGCGTCGGCCGCGACCGCGGCTTGAGCGGCCGCCTCACCGCGCGCGGCTTCCGCCGTGCGGCCCGCCGCGGCAGCGGCTTCGCGCATGGCGCCCGCTTCGGCCCGGGCCCGGTCGGCGTCGGTTTCGGCGGCGGCCGCACGGGCAGACGCCGCCGCCGCGGCTGCCGTCGCGGTCGCGGCCGCGTCGCGGGCCCGGGCCAGGTCCGCCTCCAGCGTCGCCGCCCGGCCCACGACCTCCAGCGTCGCGTCTTCGGCGCGGGAAGCAGCGGCCAGGGCGGCCTCACGGGCGGACGCAGCTTGGTCCGCCGCGGCTTGAGCGGCCGCAGCTTGCGCGCGCGCCGCGGCCGCGTCGGCCAGCGCTCCCTCTGCCCGGACCGCCGCGTCCGACGCCCGTTTCTCCGCGTCCGCCGAGGCCGCGGCAGCGACGCCCGCCGCCGCGTCAGCCGCGCGGGCGCGAGCTTCGGCAGCAGCCACCGCCCGAGCGGCTTCGGCTTCGGCGCCGTCCGCCCGCGCGACCGCTGCCCGCACCGCGCCCGCCGCGTCGGCGGCCGCGGCGTCGGCGGCCGCGCGTGCGGCCGCGAGGCGCGACTCGGCCGCGGCCGCCGCGGCGCGGGCTTCGTCCCGCGTCGAGCGCAGGCGGGCGACCACGCGCTCGGCTTGAGCCAGGGCGACGAGGGCGGCGTCGAGCGTGGCCTGCGTGGACGAGGCGGTGGCCGTCGCCGCGGCGGCCGCCGCCCGCGCCCGGCCGAGCGCCGAGGCCACGGCCTCCGCCGCAGCCGTCAGGGACGACGCCAGTGCGTCAGGGGTGGCGGCGTCCGCCGCGGCCGCGGCGGTCGCCAGCGTCGTCGCCGCTTCCAGGGCAGCCGCGTCGGCAGGGGTGGCAGTGCCGCCGCCCCCGTCCCCCGTGGCGACGGCGCGCAGCAGCGCGCCCGCCGCGGCCGCCGCCGCCTGCAGCGCCGCGCCGCCTTCCACCGCCGCCGTCTCGCGGCGACGGGCTTCGCGCACGGCCGCCCGGGCGCGCGGGCCCGTCTCAGCCGCCCGGGTGACGGCAAGGTACGCGATCTCGGTGGCGGCGGTCAGGCGGGCCTCGAGCCCGGCCGGCTCGTCGGTCCAGGCCGACACCAGGGCGCCCGCGTCGGCCAACAGCCCGGGCAGGGCTGACGGCGGGCCGCCCTCCCCGCCGGCCACGACGCCGCTCGCCACGACCAGCGGCGCGGCCGCGACAGCCAGCCGGTGGAAGGCCGCCGTGATGGCCTGGACCGCGCCCGGCAGCGCGGACAGGCGGGCGGCGGCGGCCCGGGCGGACGCCGCGTCGGCGGCCGCGGCCGCCGCCTCATCCGCCGCGCCGGCCGCGGCCGCGCGCGCGTCGCCTTCCGCCCGCACCGCCGCTTCCATGCGGGACTTGGCCGCGTCCACCGCGTCCCGGGCGCCCGCGACGGCGGCTTCGGCAGCGGCGCGGGCCAGGGCGGCCGCTTCCGCGTCGGCTTTCGCCTCTGCAGCCGCCGCGTCCGCCTCTGCTTGCGCGCGCGCCGCCGCGGCCGCCCGCCCGTCGGCCGCCTCGGCCTGCGCCCGCGCCCGCACCAGGTCCGCCTCCAGGCCGGCCCGCTCCCGCTCCCACCCGCACCGGGCGGCGGTCGCGGCCGCGGCGGCGCGCGAGACCCAGTCGGGCAGGGAGAGGGGCGCCTGGGAGGCGGACGACGACGCGTCGTCGCCGGCGGCCGCGGCGGCGCGCGGCCCGGCCCATTCCGGCACAGCGGCCAGCGCCGCGCCCACGCCGCGCAGCTCCGCGCCCAGCTTGGCGGCCTCGCCTTCGGCGGCGGTGGCGCGGGCCAGCGCAGCGTCCAAAGACGCCCGGGCCTCAGCGGCCGCCGCTTCCGCCGCGGCCCGGACCTCCCGCACCTCCGCTTCCGCCCGTTCGGCCCGCGCGCTCGCGTCGCACAGCGCCGCGACCGCTTGCGCGCGCGCCTGCTCCGTGGCAGCCAGGACGGCGGACGCGTGGGAAGCCGACGCTTCGCCCTCAGCCGCGGCAGCCGCGCCCGCGTCTGTCGCGGCTTTCACCTGGGCCGCCGTCTCGGCGAGCAGGGCGTCGACGCGCGCTTGCGCGGCCGCGCGCTCGGCTGCCACCGCACCCGTCAGTTCCACCACGCGGGCGGCCGCGCCGTCGGCCCGGGCCCGGGCGTCTTCAAAAGCCTTGGCCAAGCCATCAGCTTCCGCGCGGGCGCCCGCGTTGGCGGACGCTTCCTCCAGGGCGGCGGCCAGCCGGGATTCCAGGGCGCCCGCGCGCGCGCGTTCGGCGTCCAGCGCGGCCGCGGCCGCGGCCGCGGCCCCGTCCGCCGCGGCCGCCCGGGCCTCCGCCGTCGCCAACGCCGCCGCCGCCGCTTCGGCTTCGACAGCCCGCTCCGCCGCCGCGGCTTCGGCGGCGGCGGCCCACCCAGCCTCACGCGCGGCAGCCAGCTCGCCGCCGCGCGCTTCCAGCAGGGCCAGGGCCGCGTCTTCGGCCGCGCGCGCCCGGTCGGCGGCCGCTTCGGCCACAGCGCGCGCGGCTTCCACCTGGGCGCCCGCGTCTTCCAGGGCCGACTCCAAGTCGGCGTCGGCGCGGGCAGCCCGCGACTCGGCGGCCGCGACAGCCGCGCGCACGCGGTCGTGGTCCAGGTTGGACGGAGGAGGGGGAGGCGCGGCGCCGCCCTCCGATTCGCCGCAATCCTCGTCAGACGCGTCGTGGTAAGTGGTGTGAGCCGGGACGGGCGGGCGGAGCGCGCTGGACGCGGCGCCCGGCGTGGTGGTCGCGGGCGGTGGCGGAGGCATGCAGCTGTTGTTGACGGGCGCGGCCGCGCGGCCGCCGCCGCACTCGGACCGGCCGGGTGGAGGGGACGGCGAATCGACCCCGCCACCACCCATCCCACCGCGCCCAGGGCGGCGCATGGACGCGGGTGCGCGTGGGGACCGGGCCGATGGCGACGCCGGGCGTGGGGTGGACGCGTCGGACGCGGCGGGCTGCGTCGCAGCTGCTGCCGGCTCGCCGGCGGTCGAGGACACGCGGCGAGCCGCGGCTTTCGCTTTGGAGGCGGCGGCCACGCCCGCGGCCAGGGCTTCCAGCTCCTGTTGGTGTGGGGATGGTGGAGGGTGGAGGGGCGTGAGTGGCCCGGGGCCGGGTGCCAGGAAAGACCGCCGGCCGCGCGTCGAATTGAAAAAAAACGGACGCACGGCAGCCAAAGTTCGTGTGTGCGCCTCGCCGCCGCCTTTCCGACGCTCACTCACCTGGAGGCCCTGGTCGCGCACGACGGCCGTCTGCATGATGGCGCGCAGAGAGAGAAGGAAAGGGAGTTGGGTTGTGTGTGTGCGTGCGAGTAAGAAGGCACCGCCTCTGTGCCTTCTCTGCAGACGCGGCTCTGCCCCCCGGCCGGTCGCACTCACTCCACCCATCTCCGCCCATCCATCCCGCTCACGGACCCCGCGGGTAACACACACACACACACACACACTCTCTCTCCGTCTCCCTTCTCTTGCCCCCCACCCACCCACCCACCCACCCACCCACCCACCCACCCACACCCACACACACACACACACACACACACACACACACACACACACACACACACACACACACACACACACACACACACACACACACACACACACACACACACACACACACACACACACACACACACACACACACACACACACACATACACACACACAAGACAGGCAGCGCCTTCACACTCTCAGGCGGTAGCAGCAGCAGCACGCGGGCACGCACGCACACACACGCACGCACTCCCCCCCTCACGCCCCGCGCCGCCCCCTCTCCCCACACCCCTCCTCCCTACCTTGCCTCACGTTGCTCATTTCCGCCGGGGCGTGCCCGTCGTCCCCTGCGCCGCCGCCGCGGCGGCGGCCAGCCCCTTGAACAGCGGCCCGCCCAGCAGGCCGGCCGCGGACGCCCGGCGCTTGGGCTCCCGCTGCAGCAGGCTCCGGATCGCGGCCGCCGCGTCCGGGTCGGCCAGCTCCTCCAGCGCGCCGCCGGGCTTCTCCCACGGCAGGGGGCCGGAGCTGCCCAGGGCGGCCGCCACGTCGGCCGCGTCCGCGTCCGGTGGGATGAGGTGCGCGTCCGTGAGGATGAGGTAAGCCAGCATGCCGAGCGACCACGCGTCCTGGGCCGGGCTGGCCGCCAGCGTCGGGGCGGGGCCACCGCCGCCGCCGCCGCCGCCGCGGCCGCCGCCGCGGCCGCCGCCGTCCGCCTTGAGCGTGGCGGCAATGACTTCGGGCGCCGCAAACGCGGGCACCGGGTGCACGCCGATCTGGGCCCCCCGCCCCGCCCAGCCGTCGCACCCGCCCAGCTTCATTGCGTTTGCGTCGGCAAACCACTGGACGGCGGCCGGGCGCAGCGCGCCGTGGACCAGGCCCTTGGCCGCGAAGGCGGCCAGGGGCTTGGCGGTCATGGCCAGGACGGCTTTGCGCTGGATCAGGTTGGGCGTGCGGCTCCGCTTGGACGGCCAGTCCTCGATGGAGTAGTCGGCCGCCTCGCGCACGATGACCGGCGGCAGGCCGGGCGCGCCAGGCGCGTCGCCGCGCCCGTAGGCGGCCAGCACCGCGGGCGTGCACTCGCCGTCTGGCAGGCGGGCGCCCAGGCCGGCCGCGCGCGTGTAGTCGGCGTCGTCGGCGAAAAACGTGGCGGTGGCCGGGCGGCGGGCGCCCCCGACTTCGCGCGCGCCGACTGTGACGGTGCGACCGCGGGGGGTGAGCGCCCCGCGGTCGAGGGCAAACGCGCCCGCCAAGGGCGCGCCGGACCGGACAAAGTCCATGACCGCGTCGGCGGTCGCGGCCGGGTCGCCGCCGGCCGCGCGGGCACGGGCGGCCGCGGCCGCCGCCGCAGCACTGGCCGCCGTCGCGGCCGCGACAGCGGCCGCGGCCGTGCCCGCGCCACCGCCGCGCGCGCCACTGACGCCGGGCGTGGCCGGCCCGCCCGCCGACCCGGGCCGGGCGGCGCGGTCTTTGGCGCCGCTCGCCAAGCGGCGCAGAGACGTCACGCCCGCCGCGGCGATGGACGCCAGGTCGCGGCGGGCGTCGTCGGCGACCGCGGCCGTCGCGGCCGTCGGGTCTTCGCCGGCCGCCGCCGCCGCCGCGGCGGCGGCCTTCAAGTCGGCGTCCCGTTGGCCCACGTCCGTGTCGTCCGTCGTGTGTTTGGCGGGGCGGGCGCCCCGGCCGAAGAAGCCGCCGCCGCCAGGCTTTTTGGTGGTGGCACCGCCCGCCTTTTCCTCGTCCTCGCCAGACCCTTTGTACCCGGCGCCCAGGCAGCGGCACCAGCCCAGGAAGTGGGCCAGCGCGTACGCGACCGCCAGGCCCAGGAGCGTGGCGCCGACCAGGCAGCCGATGACGATGCCCGCGATTTTGCCGCCGCCGCCGCCGCCGGACGAGGTGCCGGCGCCGCCACCGCCGCCGCCGTCGGGCACGAGCCCCGTGCCCGCGCCCCGCACCCGCTTGCCGTTGACGGCCGTGATGCCCGCGCCCGTGAGCCCGTCCCAGCCCTGGGAGGCCAGGGCGGCGCGCAAGTCCGCCGCCCCGGCGGGCGTGGCCAGGCGTTCCAGGGCGGCCTTGGCGGTCGCGGCCTGGGCCGCGTCCGCGGGCGTCACCGCCACCCGAAACCGGCGTGCCCACGGCTCGTCCTGGAGCAGGCGGCGGCGGCGGCCGCGGCCGTCGGCGAGTTCAACCTTGACCTGGTCCGCGTTGACGCCGGCCAGCACCGCCACCGCCCGGGCCAGGGCGGCCTGGCGGTCGGGCGTCGGGTCGGCCGAGGTCGGCGACGTGCCGGACACCTCAATGCCAGCCGTCACCGGCTTGGGGGCCTTGGAGTCCGAGGCGGCGGCCGCGTCGGACGCACCAGCAGCAGCAGGAGGAGGAGGAGGAGGAGGGGCAGGCGCCGGCGCTGGTGCCGGCGTGACAGGCACGGGGACGGGCTTGGGCAGCGGCGGCAGGGGCGGCAGCTCGATGACCGCGCCGCCATCCTGCGGCGGTTGCTTGTCCTCCTTGCCGTCCACGCTCTTCCCACCCGCCCGCAGCTCGTAGCTGTCGAAGCGGGCGTCGCCCAGGTCGTAGAAGCCGTTGGCACGTAACGACCCGGCCAGCTCGGCGTTGTCCGACACGGCCTGCATGCGCCGCAGCAAGTCCGACAGGCGGGCTTGTTGGGCGACCAGGTCGACGGCCACGCGCATGCGGTCGGCCGACCCGGCGCCCGCCTTGCCGCCGTCCACCACCACCGGCGCGGCCGTGCCCTGTTGTTTGATGCGGCGCACGTCCAGCCCCGGCACGTCCGACGCCAGCGTGGCCAGCAACGCCTTTTTGATGGCGTCGCCCTGCGCCTCGGTCAGCTCGCCCAGGCGCGGCGCGGTCAGGTTGAGGACGGCGGCCACGGTGCCCGGCGAGCCCTTGTCCCGCCAGGCGGCGGGCACGGGAGGGCCAGTCATGGGCGAGGACTGAGGATGGGGGGTCGGGCGTGTGAGGAGCCGGCGGGTGAGGGGGCGGGCGTTCCCCTGTCTCCCCCCCCCCCCCCCCCCCCAACCCCTCCGCTCCCCCTCACCTGGCCCGCGGCCAGCCCGATGCACAGCAGTAGAAACGCCGCGGCCGGCGCCAGGCCGGCCCACCGCCGCGCGTGGCGCGGCGGGGTGGTCATGGTCGATGCGTTTCCGCGCAGCGGCGGGGTGGTGTGTGGTCGTGCCGCGCGCGCGCCCCGGCACACAAGGGCCCTGTGTGGGTTGTGAAGTGTGGAGAGGAGAGGGTGAGCGGGTGGGCATTCGCGCGGCACCCTCGCTCTCGCTCGCCAGGAAAAAACGCGCACGCGGGCACGGTGCGCCGCTTCAACTGATGCGCCGCCAAGCGCTGTTACAAGCTGGACACTGTCTCCCGGCTGTGACACGGGCCAGAGTGGGGATGCGTGCCCCCCGCGCCGGGCGAGGGGCGAGGAGGCGGGGGGGGGGGCGTGTGCGCTCTCTCCCCGAGCACGTCGGCGCTGGGCGTGTGGGGGGGCGCCTCGCCGCCGGGATCCGCCAGCCCAGCCCCGCCTGTCGCGCCAGGCGAGGGCGCGAGCGGCCTGCGTGAACGCGTGCACGCACGGAAAGGCGGCGGCAGTGGCTCGTGCCCCCCCGGAATTGGTGCACTACCTTTTTCTCCTGGATTCAGGGGTGTGCTCGCGGCCCGCGGGCCGACCAACCTCGCAACACAGCCTCCTCTCTCTCCATCCTCTCCATCCTACCCGCCCATCACGGCCGCCCGGGCCAACAACGCCGCTCCGTACACGGCCTCCCCGTGCTCCGCCGCACGCACGTCCGCCACACCCAGCACCCTCGCCCGCATGGCCGCCCAGACGGCGTTGGCCGCCCCGCCGCCCGCCGTCAACACGCGCCCGGGGTACGGCGCGCCCAGGTCGGCCAGCCGCCGGTACCCGGCCGCCTCCACGCGGGCGATGCCTTCCAGCAGGCCGGCCAGGAAGGCCGCGTCGTCGGCCGGGCGGGGCGTGACGCGCGCGGTGGCGGCCACGTCCGGCACGGGGAAACGCTCGCCGACCGTCCCTGCCGGCAGCGGGTAAAAGTTGAGCGGCGAGGGGACGGCCGGGTCGATGCGCGCGGAGAGCGCGTCGAGTTCGGCAGGGCTGAAAAAGTCCGCCAAGGCCGCACAGCCCACGTTGGACGCGCCGCCGACCAACCAGGCGCCAAACAGGCGGTGGGAGTAGACGCCCGTCGCCGGGTCGTCGACGCGGACGGGGGACGCGAGCTTCAAGGCCAGCGTCGAGCCGAGGGAGGTCACGGCCGTCGGGACGGCGGCCGTGGCCGTCGCGTCCGGGCCCAGCGCCGCCACGTACGCGGCAATGGAATCCGTCGTCCCGCCCGCGATCAGGCAGCCGGCGGGCAGGCCGGGCACGCCTGGCGCCGGGTCGCCGACCGCCGCCGTCGTCGGCCGGCCCGGTTCCACGACGCGCGGCGCGAGCCACCCGCACACCGGGTGGCCGGCCAGCCAGGGCTCGTACCGGCGCGCGGCCGGGTCCCACCCCGCTTTCAGGGCGTTGTTGTCGTCTGTGTACGACAGGCGGGCGGGGTCGCGGGCGAGGAGGGCGGACAGCCAGTCCGCGGCGGAGACGACGCGCGCGCCCGGCGGCCCGCCGCACCCGCCGCCCAACCACCACTCCATGGCTTTGGCAGCAGACGCGGTCGGCGCGGCGGCGGTGTGGCCGCCGCCGCCCGGGATCAGCGCCCGCACAGCGGCCACCGCCTCAGCACTGGCCGCGTCGGAGTACAGGCGCGCCGGCGCGAGCGGGCTGCCGGCGCCGTCCACCAACAGGACGCTCGCGGACGTGCCGGCGACGGCCGCGCCCGCCGTCGCGGCCAAGGCTTCGGCCGGCAAGCCGGCCAGGGCGCCGGACAGGCCGGTTCTCCAGGCGGTGGCCCAGTCGTCGCGAGACGCGTACGGGACTTTAGCTTCGGCGGCAATGGTGCCGGAGGCTGGGATGGGGTGGGGGTGGGGGGTGGGGGCCGTGCGTGTTTTTTTTGTTGTTTCCGTGCCCACAAATGCCCCCCCCCTTTTCTCCGACTCCCATCCACGCACCATCCACCAGGCACGCTCTCACGCCGGACGTGCCCGCGTCCACTCCCAGGTAGAGTGCCGGCGGCGTGGCCGCGGGCGGGGCGGCGCGGCGAATGTGCGCGCGGCCCGACGGCGCGCCGCGCGGCCTGGACGCGGCGGGCGCCGGGGCCGCGGGCCGCATGCGGCAAGTGTGCGGCGTGCCGTGCCCAGGCGTCGTGGGTGTGGGGCGTGCGATGAAATGAATAGTGTGCGGGTTGCCAGCCACGACGACGGCGGGGCAAGAGAGCGGCGCGCGGGGGTGGGGGGGTGGGGGGTGGGGGTGGGGGGTGTGTGGTGTGAGGGGAGGAGGGGTCAGAGGGGGTCAAGCCCGGGGCCGGGGCGCTGGGCTCAGTACAAGGCCGCCTGCTGACAGGCAGGCCACAGGCAGGCGAGTTTGTGGAGGGGCCTCGCGCTTTATTGGTAGTCTCTGTCACTCCCCTGCTCTCTCCCCTCTGCAGAGGGACCCCCTCCTTTGCCCGCCCCGCGCGCCCTTGCCGCGGGCTTCCGCCCGCCTTGCTTCCCACCAGGTGCGATGATCGGAACGCGCGCCAGCCAATACAAGGGAGTTGGGGCGGGACGGAGCGGTGTGGGAGGTGTGAGCGGCGCCAGCCGCCAGCAAGTCGGTGTTGCCAGGCAGGAGACCGCCACGCCTCAGTGCAGGCGGGCGCCAGACATTCCGCGGCCGCGGGCGGCCGGGTTGCGCCCGCCTCCCGCCCCCGATCTTCCCTCTCTAGGGTGGAGGCCATGCTCGCGGTTGCATCTGGCGTGGCTGCGATCGCGCGGACGGGGGGTGGCGGGGCGCACGGCCGGCCCAAAGTCCGGCACCGCGTCGCTTCGCTCCGCGGCCATGGGGGAGCAGCGCTCCCCGGCCCGCGTGCAGCAACACCTGCGACCTGTGTCCCCCTGGCCCCCGGCCGGCCGGCCTGGACACCGCGCCGCCGGCCCGCCGCCCGGCCTCATTTGCATGCTCGGACACAGGCCTACGCTTAGTGTGGGGTGGAGGGCCGCGGACGGCCGCCGCACCCGGTGCGCGCGGCCCCGTCCCCCCAGGCCTGACTGCAGGCGGCCTGGAGGCCTCGCTTCGCCGCGTTTTTTTTTCTCGCCTCCCTCTCACACTCCAGTCCCCTCCTGCCTGCGTCCCCCCACACTCGCCGCCGGCGCAGATCCACACAACGATTGAACACTCCCGCCGTTCGTCCCAGACCATGACGCCCCCACCCCCGCCGCCCCTGGAGGCGGCGGCCTGTAGCCCCGCCGGTGCGGCCGTCGTCGACGCGGCGGCGCCGGCGCCGGCCCACCCCGGCCCGCGCGCCCCGCGCAAGGCCGGGTCCGTCGCGCTGCCTTCCCGCGCCTCGTCCGGCCGGGCCATCAAGCCGCCGGCCAAGCTGCTGGAACCGGTCGCGCTGCCGGCGCCCAAGGCCGGCCGCCGCGGCGGCCCCGGCGCCAAGAAGGGGGTCAAGCGCGGCGGCGTGCTGCCGCCGCCGCCGGCGCTCGCCGCCGCGTTCCAGCAGGCGCGCAAGGCGCCCGGCCGCCCGCCCAAGAAGGCGGCCTCGCCCTCCAACTCCACCGGCTCGTCCGGCGTCGCGGCCAGGCCGGGCGTGTGCGAGTTCTCCGCCCTGTTTGACGGCCAGCCGGCGGCGGCGGCGGCGCCGGCGGCGGGCCAGGGCAAGGCCACGAGCTTCAACAACCTCTACCGCGGCGTGCGCCGCCGCCCGTGGGGCAAGTGGGCCGCCGAGATCCGCGACCCGCGGTTTGGCGCCCGGCTGTGGCTGGGGACCTTTGACAGGTGAGTGATGGAGGGAGCGGGCGGGTGTGGGCGCGGCGGCGAGCGTTTTTTGGGGAGGGGCGCGCGCGGGCATTTGGGCCGCGACGCGTTTGCGCCGAAAAAAGACAGAGCCCGTGTTTTATGCGGCGGCGGGCACGGAAGAGCCGGCGCTCCGCGCCCGTTTTTGCGTCCGATGGCCAGCCGATTGTCCAAAGCTTGCACGTGGCGGGTGAAAGAGCGTGTGGCGCCCCGGCATCGGCTCCGATCAGCTGGGCGGCCAAGCAATGCGGTCGCATGCCGGAGGGCGGGAGTTCGTCTCGACCGTCGCTCCGCGCGCGCTCGCCTCCCCCGCTCACCCCCCTCCCTCCTCTCTCCCCACTCTCCCAAACACCCCAGCCCGGAAGAAGCCGCCAAGGTGTACGACGCGGCCGCCCGCCACATCCGCGGCGCGGGGGCCGTCTGCAACTTCCCCAACGATTTTTCCGTGCCGTGCCCGGACCTGACGATCCTGGCGGCGGGCAAGCGCAAGGGCGGCGGCGCGGGCGCGCAGGCCGCGGCTGCGGCCGCCGCCGCCGCGGCCGCCGCCGCCGCCGGCTCGCCCGACGCGGAAGCCCTGGCCGCCGCGGCCCGCGCCGCCAAGAAAGCGGCGACGAAAGCCTTCAAGCGCCAAAAGACGGCGGCGGCGGCGGCGGCGGCGGCGCACCACCACCACGCGGTCACGGCGGCGGCGGCGGCCTGCCCACCGACCCAGCAGCTGCTGCTCCCGCGCGTCGCGTCCGGCGACGAGACGTCGCCCTCCTCCGGCGGCTCCGACGGCACGGGCTTCGCCGGCGGCAGCGGCGGCGTCCCCGCCGGGTCGCCGCACCGCTTCATGGGCGCGGCCGCCCGCGCGTCGCCGTCCCACCTGTCGACCGCTGGCGCCCACGTGGGCTTTGACTCGCACCTCGCGGCCGTCGCGGCCGCGGCCGCGCTGCCGGCCGCCGTCGCCGTCGCGACGGGCACGTACGAGACGCCCTGCTCGTCCGACGACGAGGACGGCGCCGGCGCGGGCGCCACGCACTGCGACGACCTGGAGGAGGACGCCCTCTTCTTCGGCGGCGGCGCCGCCGCGGCCGGCGGCCCGCTCTTCACGCAGGCCGCGGGCGACGAGACGGACGACGACGAGGAAGGCTCCGGCGCCGACGGCGGCGGCGCCGACGCCGCCGGCATCGCCGCCTCCGCGCCGGTGGTGTGCCTGCCCGGCTGGGCGGCGGGCGGCGAGGCCGCCGCCGCCGGCGCCGGCGCGTCGGCCCTCCTCACCGGCTTTGGCACGTCGCCCGGCGGCGACGCGGCCGGCGCCGCGCTGTGGGCGTCCGCCTTTGGCGGCCACACCGGCGCGCACGTCTTCTGAGCCGTCGTCTTTATACCAACAGAACCCGCACCTACATTGTTCTTTTCATGCGTGAACGCCGCCCCCTTTCCGGGCGCGCACGCCAACAACAACCGCCCCGGGTTAGAAACCAAAAAGCACCTCCCACACACACCCAACCAAAACACGATCGAGTGTGTGTGTTTACCCCAGTCCTTTTCGATTCTTTTCCTTTCTTTCTTGGCGTGTATGTCCCTGCTTCCATCAGCCCATCCCATTCCCCCCTCCCTCCCTGTGGAGGCGCACAAGGAGGGTGAGTGTGCGTGTGGCGAGTGGAGGGAGAGCCCTCCCCCCCGGCCCTGCCGCTGCGACAACCCTCCCCTGCTCAGGGTGAGCAAGGGAGGTCGCGCGCGCGCCGGGGGGGGGGGGCCTCCCCCCGCCCCTGCCACCCCCACGCGCTCCCGCTCCTTCCGCTCCGGGGGAGCCGGCCGCGTGTGGGTGGCGGCGTAGGAGCGCAGCGCGCCAGCACGAGAGCGTGCGTGGCGTGCTTGCCCCGCCCCCGCACACCGGCCTTCCCCACCACCAACCAACCCACCAGCCATTAAACCTTACGAATGACCAAAACGCCCGCCTCCCTCTTTTTTTTGGTGGCGCGCGCGGGCGGAGCGCAGCCACATTGTGTGCGCGTTTCCTGTAGGGCCGCCCCGTCCCGCGCGCGCCACCTCCCGTTTCCCCCTGTCCTCCCTCCCGTGTCTTTGTCTCCTTCTTATTTGTTCCAACCAAGCCCACCCGCTGCTGCCAGGCAGCGCGGGCGTGTGTGTCTGCGTGCGTCGTCCCTGAAGAAAACCCGTCGCATCGTCTTTTTTTCCAATCTCCTTCCTCCCTGTGTGTGTCCTTTTTTAAGTATGCGTCCGCGCCGAGCAGCGCTGCCTTGTGGGAAGCCGTCCGCGTCGAGAAAAAAAAAACGCTGGCAGCGTTTCATGCCCCCAAACAAACAACCCAAAAGAAACCGACCGGACGGGCCCCCCCTGTGCAGCTGCTGCTGGGCCGGCCATGGTGTGTGCGTGTCCCTCCCCCGACTTTTTTTTTCCATTGGGGCGCCCCACCAGCCCCCCAGTGCGCGTGTGTGTTTCCATCAAGCCCCCCCCCCACCAATTCCTTTTTTAAATTGCATTTCCCCACCCAAAAACGTGGCGGGTTCGCCGGAAAGAACAGGTTTTTCCCCCCAGCCAGAGAAACAGCAGGCTGTGAGCTTTGACGGGAGTGTGTCGAGTGTAGTTCCAACAACCCACGAAAAACGTCTTTTTTTTATCACACACAGCAAGACGCACACGGGTGTGGCCGGGTGGGGCGCCCCCCCCCCCCCCCCGCCCCGCTCCCCCATCATCCATCCCATCCCATCCCCACGCGCCCCCCCCCCCTCACCCCCCGAAAAACTCGTCGTGCAGGGCCTTGGCCGCCGCCGGCCCGCCGCCCGGCCCCACAATCAGCGAGATGTTGGTCTTGGACGCGCCCTGCGAAATCATCAGCACGGGCACGCCGCACCCGCCCAGCACGCGGAACGCGCGTTCCAGGATGGGCGCGGTGCGGCCGACGTCGCAGATGAGGGAGACGCACCCCACGCCCCGGGTCACGGACACGGCCGCCGCGCCCGCGGACGACGCCAGGGCCCCCGCCAGGCCGTCCAGCTCCGCCTCCACTAGGTCCCGCTCCCACAGCCGGGTCGGGTCCAGGGTGGCGGACACGGAGACTTCGGACGTCGCGACGACGTCGACCGAGATGCCGGCGTCCCGGAACACGGCGAAGACGGAGGCCAGGAAGCCGACGCCGCCGGAGGCGCGGGGGGAGGCCGCGTCCACGAGCGTGACGTTGTCTTTGAGCACGATGGACGAGACGGGCGGGGGCGGGGGTGCGGCGGCCGACGGCGGCCCGCCGCCCAGGCCTGGGCGCGTGCGCGCGATGACCGTGCCCGGCGCGGCCACGTTGTACGAGTTTTTCACGCGCACGGCCAGGCCGGCCGCGCCGGCGGGCGCCAGCATGGCCGGCTGCATGGCCAGCGGGTGCAGGACGGCCGCCCCGAAAAACGCCAGCTCCGTCGCTTCGTCGTACGTCAGGGCGGGGACCGGGCGCGCGGCGTCGGCCCCGACCAGGCGCGGGTCGCCGCTCAGCACGCCGTCCACGTCCTTCCAGACGACGACCTCGGTCACGGCCCCGTGGTCCGGCGCCAGCAGGGCGGCGCCCAGCAGGACGGCCGTCAGGTCGGACCCGCCCCGGCCCAGGGTCGTGATGGCGCCCGTGCGCCGCCCCCGGCCCAGGAAGCCGGTGAGGACGAGGACGGTGCCGGGCGGGCGGGCGCCGGGCGCGCACCGGCCGGCCAGGGCCTGCAGGCTGGCGCCATAATCCACGTCCGCGGACCCGAACTCGTCGGACGTGGTGATCCAGCCCTCGGCGCACGCGTCCGCCTGGGCGGCCGGCACGCCCAACACACCCAAGTAGCCGGCAAAGATGCGGGTGGACAGGCGCTCGCCAAACGAGACGAGCGCGTCGCGCGCGCGCGGCGTGAGCTCCTGGACGATGGCCACGCCGACCAGCAGCTGGGTCAGCTCGCCCAGCAGGGCGTCGACGGCGTCCGCCGTCGCGGGCGGCAGGCCCAGGTCGGTCACCGTGGCGCGGTGCAGGGCGGCCACGGACGCCAGGGCGGGCAGGGACGGCACGGCGCCGGGGCCCGACCGCAGCGCCGCGTCGCCGGCTTCCAGCAACAGGTTGGTCGTCTGAGTGAGCGCGTGTGTTTTTTATTTTTGGTGGGACGTTGAGTTCGCTCGGCTGCTGTGTGTACGGCATCCCCGCACCAACACCCATCCCACCCCCCTCCCACACACACACACACACACGCACCTTGCCCATGGCCGACAGGACGACGGCCGGCAGGTCGTCCGGGCTCGCCCCACACACGATGGCGGCGACCTCGCGCATGCGGGCCGCGTCGGCGACGGACGACCCGCCAAACTTGTAGACGACGGTCGGGGCCGGGCGGTCGCGGCCGGGTGGGGTCATGGGGACTTGGGAGGATGCTGCCGAGGGAGGGACGGCGGAGATGAGCGTGTGGAGGCGGGCCGGGCGGGGCGGCAGGGCCGGCGCGGCGATGCGAAGCACCGGCCGCGGCTCCGCGAGGCGAGGTCGCGCAGTCGCGACGGCGGCGCGCGGCACGGCACCCGGCCGGGCGGGCGCGCCCCGGCCCGCACTTGCGAGCGTGGGCATGGGGAGGAGGAGCGGACGGTGGCCAGGCCCGGTGGCAGCCGCGGCAAGCGAGCTGTTCGGCGCGCGAGGTTTCGCGTTTTGGTTTCGCGTTTTTTGAGGACGCGCTCTCGCCGCCCCCTCCATCTCCTCACTGTTCTTATTACGTCGCACACCGGCGCCGCGGCCCGCGGCTTCATCCAGCGTGCCAGCCCGCACGCGCAGTGCCCGAGTTTCTGCCCGCCGGGCCTGGTGCATGGCCGACGGACGAGGCGGCGGCGAGGTCAGCGGCAGCGGACGCGGACGCGGGCTCGGCCGTGGTGCCCGCTCCGACGGCCGCCCCGCTCCGTCTCCCTCCCCCTCCGCACACGGCAGCGGCGGCGGCGCCTCCAAGCCGGCCACGACCATGTGCTTCTTCTGGTCGCGCGGGTGGTGCCGGTTTGGCGGCGCGTGCCGTTTCTTGCACGGCGGGCGGCGCGGCGACGGCGGCGGCGGGCGTGCGTCCGCAAACGGCCGTGGCCGCGGCGGCAACGGCCGTGGGCCGGCGGCCCCACCCGGTGGCACGCCGGGCGAACGCGTCTGGATCGAGGTGAGATGCGTGGAGGGGTGTGGACCGGTGGCGTGCGGGTCGGGAGGCCGCGGCGTGTGCACCAATCGCTAGCCGGGCGCGGGCGCGCGCGCACCTCAACCTCCACCCATCCCATCCCATCCCATCCCGCCCCACACCCCAGGCGCCGCCGCCGCCCACGGCCGCGCCGCCTGCCCACACCTTCCGCCTGCTCACCTACAACTGCCTGGCTGACGGCCTGGCCCGCGAGCACGCGCCCGCGCTCTACCGCTGCGTCCCTCCCGCCGTCCTGGCCTGGCCGGCCCGCCGCGCGGCGCTGCTGGCCGAGCTGACGCTGTGGGCCGCCGACGTCGCGTGCCTCCAGGAAGTCGACCGCCCGGACGAGCTGACCGCGCTGCTGGGGGAGGCGGGCTACGCGTGCGCGTACGCCCCGCGCACGGGCGGCCGGGCGGACGGCTGCCTGACGGCGTGGCGGACGGAGCGCTGGGAGCTCGTGGGACAGGCGACCGCCGTCCGCATGGCCGACCACGGCCTCAAAGACAACGTCGCCCTGCTGGCCGTGCTCAGGCCGGTGGGGACGCGCGCCGCCGGGGGCGGGCCGGCCGCCGCCCCCCTGGCCATCGCCAACACGCACCTGCTGTTCAACCCCAAGCGCGGCGACGTGAAAGTCGCGCAAGCGCGCACGCTGCTGGAAGCGCTGGCGGGGCTGGCCGAGGCGGCGGGCGCGGGCCACGCCCTGGTGGCCGGCGACTTCAACGCGACGCCCGGGTCGGCGGTGTACGCGTTTGTGGCGGGCGGCGCGCTGGACGTCGGCCCCCTGGACCGGCGGCGCATGAGCGGCCAGCTGGCGGGAGTGGCGGGCGGGGGCGGGTGGCGGGGCGCGCCCGGCGCGGCGACCGCGCCCGTGGCCGACGGCGCCAGCACTGGAGCTGCGACGACGGCGACGACGACCACGTCCGGTGACGTCGACACGGACGACGAGTTCACGGGCGACGGGGAGGGCGGCGGGCGGGGCGGCGGGGGACCACCACCCCCCGCCCCGGCCCCCACGCCGCCGCCGCGCCTCATCAACCCGGCCTGGACGGTCGACCAGCTGCGGGCGACGGTCGGGCCGGGCTGCGCGCCGCCGCCGCCGCCGGCGCCACCACCGCCGGCGTCGGCCAAACAAGCGGGGGGGCGCGCCGCCGCGCCCGCCCTCCCGCCGCCCACGCGGCCGGGCCCCGCGTCCGCCGCCGCCGCGTCCGCCCCGTCCGCCTGGGTGGCGCGCCACCCGCTGCGCCTCGCGTCCGCGTACGCCGCGGCCACGCCCGACGGCTCCGAGCCGGCCTTCACGTCCGCGCACTCGGGCTTTGTGGGGACGGTGGATTACATTTGGTTTACGCCCGACGCGCTGGGCCGGCGGAGCGGCGGCGGCGGCGGCGGCGCGGCGGAGGCGGGCGGCGGGGAGGCGGCGCGGCCGCCGCCGACCCGCCTGCGCCCGGTGCGCGCGCTCGCGCCGCCGCCGCTGGCCGCCCTGCCCGCCGGCCTGCCCACACCCGCGTTCGGGTCGGACCACATCAGCGTCGTCGTCGACTTTGCCGTGGAAGTGGGGTGAACCGGGGAGTGAGGAGGGCCTGTGTGGGCGTGTGGCGGTATTCCTCTGAATTGTGTGTTTCCTTCTTCTTGTGTTCGACACCAAAAAAACCACCTGCTCTCTCTCTCTCCCTCAACGCACACACGCTCACACACACGCACTCGCACAAACGCATGCGCCCATGAGGGCCCCCCCTGCTCTCTCAGAGCAAAAAAAGGGCGCAACACACGCAAAACCCTCTTCAAGGTTGTGGCGCGGCCGCCGCCAGTGGGTCGCCTGCACCAGCCGCCGCCGCCGCCGCCTGGCCGCCGCCGCCGCCCACCAGCCGCGGCACCGACACAAATAGGCCGGAGTACACGGTCAGCTGGCCGTGCAGGCGGTGCGGGTCCACGGGCCCGGGCAGGGCGACGTCGACGGCCACCACCTCCGCCGGCCAGGGCGTCCCCGGCGCCGGCGTGCCGCGAATGGCGACCCGCCCGGCCGCGTCGGCCATGATCTGGACGTCGCCGGGCGCGACGCCCGGCATGTAGGTGTAGATTTCAAAGGCGTCGCGCGTCGCGAACGCCGTCCACGCGACGCCGCGCGCGACGAGGACGCCCTGTCCCGCCGGCAGGTCCGCGGTCGCGGCGGCGACGTCCGTTGCCGCGGCGGCGGCGGGCGTCGGCGGCGGCGCGGTGGCGGCCGCGACGGCGGGCGGCGGCACCTCTTCCGCGTCGCCCGGCGCGGGGATGACGACGGGCGTGACGACGACGACGGGCGGGGCGGCGGCTGGGGACGCCGCCGCCGGCGCGACGGCGGGCATGGTGCCTGCGCCTGCGTCCGCAGCGGCAGTCGTGCCCGTGGCAGCAGGCGCGGCCTCAGCCGCCGCCGCCGCCGCCGCCGCTTCTTCCGTCACGGACAGGGCTTCCTCCTCCGTCTGGACGGCCGTCTTGGCGGCCTGGCCGGGTGCAGGCGGCGCGCCCGCCGCGGCGGGCGCGGCGGGCGCGGCGGGCGCGGTGGCGGGGGCGGGAGCCTCTCCCTCTCCTTCTTCCTCCTCAAAGGCGGGCGCGGGCGGCGCCGTCTCCACCTCCGCCGGCGACGGCGCGGCCGGCGTGGCGGCGGCGCCGCTTTTGCGGGAGACGGACCGGGTGGTGGCGCGGCGGGCGGACGGCGCGGGCGCGGGCGCGGGCGCGGGCGCGGGCGCGGGCGCCGGCCCTCCTCCAGCCGCGGACGGGGAGGGGGAGGCTTTGGGCGGCGCGGCCGCGCCGCGCGCCGCGGCGCCGGCCGCGCGCGCCTTTGGCGCGGCCGACGCGCGCGCGGACGCCGGCGGCGGCGGCGGCGGCGCGCCCTCTTCACCCCGGGACTCGGGCGACGGCGCGCGCGCCCGCTTGCGGCCGGGCGGTGCCGGCGACGCCTGCCGGTCGCGCGGGGACGGAGAGTCGTCGGGCCCTTTCTTTTTCTTGGGGCGGGGCGCGCGCGCGGGCGGCGGCGGCGCGGGCGCGGGCGGCGGCGGGCGGCGGCGCGACCCGCTCCGACTCTTCTTCGCCGGTGGGCGGGCTGGCGCCGCCTTGGCCTTGGCCGGCTCGCGGGCGGGCGTGGTGGCGGTCATGGTGGGGGGGGAGGGCGGCGGCGTGGGTCGGGTGGTGGTGTGTGTGTGCGCGCGCGTCGGTTTCATGTGTGCGTGAGCGGCCGGCCGCTCGCACCCCCCCCCCCGGCTAGCCCTCCCCACACGCCAAAAGAGAGATGAACGGATTGGCCCGCCCGCGGCCGCCCACCCGCCCACCCACCCTGCACCCGCTGTCGGCTCGTCGCCCACGGTCTCCTCTTACACGTCGCGCTCCCAGCATGGACGGCCACGACGCGTGCGCCGAGGGCGCAGAAGGAGGAGGCCTGCTGTCGCGCGCCGCGCCGGCGCCCGCGCCCGACCCGCCGTCCACGCCGCCCCCGCCGGGCATGGCGGCCGTCCTCCTGGTCGAGTGCGGGTGGGGCAACGACGGCCACGGCCAGGACTCCACTAAGGCGGCCGTGCGCGCGGCCCGCAACGCCATCGAGTTCAACTCCCTGCCGCTCCGGGCCCTCATCCCGGGCGGCGTGGCCAACTTGCGGGTGCACGTGAAGGTGGGCGTGCCCGCACCCGAGACCGTCGACGCGGCCGCGGTCGCGGCCGTCTTTCCGTACGGCGCTGTGACGGTCGAGGTGGTGGACGGCGGCCTGGCCACGCCGTCGTACATCGCCCTGGCGGCGCAGGGCGACGCGAGCGACGCGATGCACCTGGCCGTCGCGGCCGTCACGGTCGGGCACGGGCCGGTGGGAGGGGGCGGAGACGCGGGCGGCGTGCCCTCGCACGGCGGGTATGCCGGCGATGATTGAGGCGTGGGGGGAGCGTCGTTTTGTGTGTGTGTGTGTGTTGCTAGGGGATGTTCCGCTCTTTCTGTTCCTCCGCCACGCCCAGGCGGGGTGGGGCCGGGCGCGTCGTTTTGTGTGTGAGTTGCTAGTGGGGGGTCCTATCTTCTGTTTCCGCAAGCACGCCCACACAGCGCACGTCGCCCGCACCCCCCGCGAATCTCTTTCTCCCTCTCTCACACCGCGACCGACCCGCCGCCGCCCGCACCACCGCCGCCGTCCGCGCACGACTTGCAGGACACCCGGCACGTCGCGAGCATGAAGCCCGGGTTGGCGGCGCACTCGCCGGCGGCTGCCCAGGCGGCGCAGTCGGGCGAGCCGTCCAGGCACTCGCCGGCGCGCGCGCGCGCGAGCGGGTTGGCGTCGCCAAACGGCGCGCCGTGCACCCAGCGCGTGGCCGTCCACTTGTCCCCGCGGGCGACGGGGCAGGAGCCGTGGACGGACGTGAAGTCGACCGCCCCGTCGGGCGTCGTGGAGTAAAACAGCAGGGCGTCGCCCGCCACGGGCGCGACCGCCAGGCCCTCGCGCGCACAGGCCGACCACCCGGGGCCGGTCGCCTTGGACTCCGCCCGGGGAAAGACGGTTTCCCCGCCCTCCCCGGGCGTGGCCAGGTACATGAGCAGCGTCGCCACCCTCTGCCCCCCCACCTCCGGCCGCGCGTTCTTGGGGTCGTCGCCGTGGAAGGCGTCCAGGTGCGGCTCGTACAGCTGGCCGCGCTCGTAGCGCAGGACGTGCAGCGCCTCGCCGTTGTCCGCGGGCAGGTGGCTGACGAGCGCGATGCGGCGCTCGATGCGGGCGACGACCGCGTCCTGGCCCGGCTCCAGGAACGCGCCGGACGAGGTGCGGACGCGGGACGGGACGGGCTCGCCCGACGACGAGTCCACGACCGTGGACGCGGCCAGCGACGGCCCCGCCAGGGACCGCAGGTGCGCGCACTCGGCCGGCGACAGGAAGGCCTTGAACAGGGTCGCGCGCGGCGCCCAGGCCGACACCTGGATGACCTCGCCGCGCCACTCCTCCTGACCGTGCGCGCCCACGCCGAACGTCACGCCACGCCCTTTCTCCTGGGAGGCCCGGCTCGTCGCGGGCGGCGGCAGGACCGTCGGCGCAGCGGCGAGCGCGCCGCTGGATGGTGACGAGCAGAGGGCGGCGGCCAGCAGCAGCAGGGCGGCCGCCGTCGACGGCGGGAGTGGCATGCGTGGGCGGCTCCACACAATCGCGCACTGCGCGCCTGGGACCAAGTGAGGAGCGGGCGGCCACAGGCTCCCGTGGTGAGCCAGCAAAAAATACCGAGCAATGCACTTCCTCTCGCCACGCACTCGTTCTTTCGCACAGACACACAGGGGGGGGAGGCGTTCCCCGCCGCCGCCGCGACCGGCCGGCCCGCCACGCCTTACCCGCCTCGCCGCCTGGTCGTGCCAGCCTCACTGCACGCCTGACGGGTTCACAGCGCGCCCGCCTCGCATCGGCAAGCACAGCCTCATCATGGCCAACGGCCGGCGCCGGCGTCGCCCGCGCCGGCCCCGCGGGCCCGGCCGGTCGTCCGGGCCGTCTCCTCTGATGACGGCCGTCTCAGGCGGGCGTGGCCGAACCTCCAGCGACGTCGCTTCGTTACTGGCGGCTGTCGCGCCCAGCTCGGTGGGCACGTCGACGAGCGGCGCGACGGCGACGACGCCTGCGTCTCTGTCCACCGCCCCGCTTTCCTTCACCGCCCCGCTCTCGCGCGGTGGGGGCGCCACGCTGACCTACTCCCAGTTGCGGGCGGGCAGCCAGGCGGCTGATGTGGACCGCAAGCCGGTAAGAGGTGGAGGGCGGAGGGGAGGGGAAAAACGCGCCCACCCCCCGCGCGCCCCGACGCCTCTCACCCCCCCACCCCCACCCCCACTCCCACCACCGCCCGCCTCCCCGCCCGCCCAGCCCCGCCGCCTGGAGGTCTCGGCCCCGCTGCGCCTGCTGCCCGCCCGCCTGACGGGCGCGGCCAGCCGGGCCGTCCTGTCGCCCACCCGCTCCGCCGCCGCCCTCACCCCGCCGTCCGCCCTGCCGTCCGGCCCGCCCCCGCCCGGCCCGCCGCCCCCGCCGCTCGCGCTCCGCGCGCACGGCTGGACAGACTTGCGCCGCGCCGCCGGCGTGTCGGCGTCCGGATGCGTGGCCGGCCCGCTCATGTTTGACGCGACGGCGGCCTGGACGCTGCCAGCTGGCTGGGAAGCGGACGGCGGCGGCGGCGGCGCCGGCGGGCGCCGCGCCTCGTCGGGGAGCGGCGGCGGCGGCCGGCGCCGCAGCGGGCGCGGCGCCGCCGCCACCGCCACCTCCGCGGCCGCCGCCGCCCTCCACCCGCCGCCGCCGTCGCCACGGCCCGCCGGCGCACCGCCCCCGCCACCGCTCCAGTCCATGGCCGCCGGCCCGAATTTCGCCCGCCTGGAACTGCGGGCGGGCGACAGTTACCGCGCGCCGTCGTACCGCGCCATCATTTCGCGCGGCGCGGCGCTGACGCTCGCCGCCCGCCGCCGGCCCTGGGCCGAGCTGGCGGGCGCGGCCACGCCCGCCAGCGCGGCCCGGCCTGGGCTGGGAGGTGCGCCGCGCAGCACGGTGCGGCTGGCCCTGGGCACGGACGGGTGCCGGGCGACGCAGGCGAGCATTGGCGTGGAGCTCGGGGGCGGCACCGGCGCGCCCGCCGCCGCCCCGCCCGGCGCAGATGCCGCGTCGGCGCCGCCGCCGCCCCCACCGCCCGCCCTGCTGAAGGCGGGCGCCTGGGTGCCGCTGGGCTCCGCGCCCTCCCTGCGCCCGGGCTGGCGGGTGGACGTCCGCGCGCCGCTGCTGCCGGGCGGCGCCGCGCGCGCGCGCGCGGCGCTGTGCACGGGCGGCGCCGCGCGCGGGCCCGACCGCTCCGCCGGGTGGGCCCTGGAACTATCCGCCCGCCTGCCCAGCCCGCGCGGCCTGGTCGCCGCCGCGGCGCGGCCGCCGTCTGCGCTGGCGACCTGGCCGCCGACCGCCCTGCGGCGGTGGCGGGGGAGGGGCGGCGGCGGCGGCGGCGGCGGCGGCGGCGGCGGCGGCGGCCGGGTCGAGCCGCCGCCCGCACCCCCGCTGCCGCCGCCGCCCGCGCCCGCGCCCTGGGCCGCGCCCGTCCTGACCGCTCGCTTGACGCCCGCCGCGGCCCGCCTGGAGCTGGCGTCCGCGCCGCGCGCGCGGACGGCGGTGCCGGCGGCCCCTGCGGCGGAGGGCGGCGGCGACGGGGCTGGGCGCCGCCCCACCCCCACCCCCCCGCCCCGCCGCCCGCTGCAGTGGAGCGCCTTTGCCGAGGCGGCGCCGCCGTCGCTCTTTCTGGCGGGCGGCGGCTGCGGCGACGCCCCGACCCGGTGGGGTGGTGCGCTGGGCCGCACGCCGCGCGCCTCCGACGCGGCCGCGTGCGCGGCGCCAGCCGCCTCCGGCCTCTCCCTGGCCGGCCCCGTCCGCTTTGGCCTCGCCTTTGGCGGCGGCGCCAGCCTGGACGGGGACGGCATCGCGTCCGTCGCGGCGGCGGACGTGCGCGACGGGCACGGCGGCGGTGGTGGTGGTGGGAATGGTGGCAGCCGGCCGCGGCTGCGCGGCGCGGTCGCGCTGGGGCGTGGCAAAGCGGCCGCGCGCCTGTTTGTGCCCTTCTAAAAAACAACAAAAAAACGAGATGAGACCATTTTATGTTTTGTGTAGCACACTGAGAAAAAAAAGAAACCTAACAGCCTGCTGTTGTTGTTTTACTTCGCACCACCACCCTCTCACGCCGGCGTTCCTCGTTCTCTCAGTGCCGCCGCCCGCCCTCCGCGCCGCGCCCGCTCCACCAGCCAGGCCAGGGCGTGGGCGAGCGCGGCGCCGCCGCCCGCCGGGCGGGCAGCGGCCGCGACCACCAACCCGCCCGGCCCACCAGGCGGCCCGTCCGCGGCAGCCGGGCCCAGGGCGGTGGCAATGTCGTCCGCCACGCCGGGCGCGCCCTTGGTCCCTCCGCCCCCACTCCCGCTCCCGTCCACTGCGTCGGCCTTGTGCGCGACCACAAGCAACGGCGCGCCGGCCAGGTCCGGGTGAGCGACGGCCGCTTCCAACGCCGCGCGCGCCTCCTCCCACCGGCCACGGTCGGCAGCGTCGACCACAAAGATGAGGCCGTGCGCGTCGCGGTAATACCTGCGTGGGTGGGACAGGGTGCGTGAGGCCGCCCGCCGTCCGTCCGTGTGCCCTTCCAGGCGCCCCTCGCGCGCGCGCGCGCAGCTGGTCGGCCAAACCGAATGCCTTTGAAAAAATCAACACGCACCTCTCCCAAATCACACGCAGGCCCGCAGCACCACCAAGATCCCACAACATGACGGACGCGCCGCCTACGTCCAGGCGGCCGACGTTGAGTCCGACAGTCGGGCGAGTCGACGGCGTGGGCGCGGTCGACGGCGTCGCGCTCGCGGCCGCGACGAGAGCATGCATCAGGCTCGTCTTGCCCGCGCCATCCAAGCCGATCATGAGGAGGCGGACCTCTTCCCTGGAGGTGGCCCAGTCATACAGGCCGCTGAGGAGGGTGTACATGGCGCGGCGGATGGGGGGACAAGCGAGCGCGAACCCTCCTCTCTCTTTTGTTGGAGTGAGACACGTGCACCGGAGCGTGGTCTCGCACCACCCCCCCCCCCCCCTCTACCTCCATCCATCCCTCTCCTTTTCTCATCGTGTGTCGTGTGTGTCGTCGTGTGACTTTACATCTCATCTCTGCCCTCTCTCGCTCACATCTCTCATGGTACCTCTGTCGCGGAATCAAAAAACCGTGCTTGGTGTGTTTAAAAAATCATCAGAACAGACCGGAAAAAAAGGGAAAGGGCTCGTCCTCACTCGTCCTCCTCCACCTCGCGGCCGGCCAGGGCGGCCACGACGCCGCCACCGCCGTCGACCGCGCCAGGGACGGGGCTGACGCCGCCGCTCCCGGCAGCAGCAGCGGCCAACGCCGCTTCCATCGCCCGCAGTTTCGCTTCCATGCGCTCGTACTCGGCGCGCAGGCGGGCCTGTTCCTCCAGGAGGGCGGGGCCGACGTCGGCCGCGGCGGCGGCGGCCGCCGCCAGCGCGGCGTCCGTCGCGCCGTTGGCGGGCGAGGGCGGGGCCGACGAGGTCGTCGACTCGTCGTCGCTGGAGGCGTCGGCGGCGGCACGCGCACCAGCAGCCGCTGCCGCTTCCTTCTCCGCCGCGGCCGCGGCTTCCGCCGCCCGCGCGGCCGCCGCCTCTGCCTCCGCCGCTTCAGCGGCCGCGGCCGCCGCATCGTGCGCCGCCCGCACGACAGCATAAATCTCCCGGCGCCGGGTTTCCGGGACGGGCGCGAACCGCGGGTCGTCGCAAATGGACGGGCGGAGCGCGCCCCACCGCGCACCGCGGCGGGTGCGGCCGATGGTTTCGGCCAGCAAGTCGTTGAACGCGGCCTCATCGGCCGCGACCGCTTGCGCGGCCGCGTACAGCGACGCGGGGTCGAGGCCCGCCGCGAGCACGGCGGCGGTGGCGGGGTCGGACGCCAGGACCCGCTGCGCGTCGGCCCAGGGGACGGTGTGCGGGATGGACGCCGCGGCCAGGGCGGCAGCGAAGCCGCGCTCGGCTTCGGACGCCCGGGCGGCCGCGGCGCGCGCGCGCGCGGCGGCGTACGCCTCGTACAGTGCGGCCGCGGCGGACGGCGACACGGCCGTGACGCGCCCGTCCCGGGCCAGGCGGGGGCGCACGTCCGCCTCCCAGTCCGCTCCCGGCGGCGGCGGCGGGTCCAGGGACCGCAGGGCTTCGACAAAGGCCGCGGCGTCGGCGCGCGCGACGTGCAGGGCCGCCGCGCGCTCGGACTCCTCGGCCGCGGCGCGCTCGGCGCCCGCCGCGACTTGGCCGGCCAGGGCGGTGGCGACGCGCAAGGCCGTGCCCGTCCACCGCAGCGCGCCGGCCAGGCCGCCGACGGCCGCGGTCGTCAGGGCGGAGGGCGACCGCCCGCCCCCGTCCTGGCCGCCCGGCGCCGCCTTGCCCTGGTCGACGGCCAGGGCCGCGCGCGCCCGGGCAGCCGGGTCGAGCCCGCCCTCTGCCGTCCCGCCGCTCTTGCCCAAGAGGCCGGACAGCGTTTCCGACGCGCGCGCCGCCGTCGCCTGGAAGTCGGCTGTCAGGCCGGCCAGCTTTGTCTGTTCGGCTGTGAGGGCGCGCTCCTCCGCCGCCAACGCGGCCGCCGCGGCCGCGTCGCCCTTTTTTGCGGCGGCGGCCGCTGCCGCCGCTTGCACGCGCGTCGTCTGTGTGGCCACGGCGTCCGCCTGGGCCAGCAGCCGGCCTTCCAGGGCGAACAGGCGTTTGGAGACGGACCGGACCAGGGCGGACGCCGTGCCGGTCAGCAGGCCGACCGCGGACGAGGCGCGGCTGCCGGAGGTGGCGGGCGCCGGCCCGCCCCGCGCGGCGGGCGCCGCCGCCGCCGCGGCGGCAGCAGCAGCGGCAGCGCCGGCGCCGGCGGGCGGCGAGGCGGGCGTGCGCCGTTTCACCGGCACGGCCAGGCGGGCGATGAAGGGGTGTTTCAGGGCGGCCGCCGCCGTGGGGCGGCCGCCGCCGCCGCCGCCGCCGCCTGCGAAGCTGACGCCGCCGTCCGGCGTGGTTTCCAGGCCCGGGCGGGGCGCGAGCAGGGACGACGCCAAGTCCCAGCCCGCGCCGTCCAGGGCGTCCAGGGCCGCGGTCTCGGACGCGCTCAGGCGGGCGCCGTCCCGCCAGGCTGACAGGTCGCCCCCGGCCCGGGCCAGCGCCGCGTTGAAGGCCCGCAGGCCGGCGGGCGAGCGCAGGCGGGGCAGGGCCACCTGCAGCAGCACCAGGCCCGCCGAGTACGCGTCGAATGCGTCCGGGCGCCAGCGCGCCCACAGGAGCGGGGACAGGACGGACGAGGCCAGGACGCCCGGCTTGGACGCCAGGTCCGGGCCGTCGGTGGGCAGGACGAACTTCTCGGGCGGGGCGTACAGCGGGTCCAGCACGGATTCGACGGGCTCGTAGTTGGTGCCCGTGCGCAGGTCGGCGGCCGCGCCCAGGTCGATGAGCTTGAAGCGCGGAGGCGGCGGCGCGCGCGACCGGCGGCGGCCGGTGGAGCCGGCCCCGCCGCGCGCCTCCTCGCCCCACCCGCCGGGGGGCACGTCCGCCAGGATCAGGTTGGCGGGCTTGACGTCCCGGTGGACGACGCCGGCCGCGTGCAAGCCCGCCAGGCCGGTGAGGATGTCCGACGCGACGGTCGCGGCCAGGACGCCGGGCGCGAGGGGGCCGGCGCCCCCGCCCAGGCCGAGCGCGGCCGCCAGGGCGGCCTCGCAGTCCCGCCGCCTCAGGAACTCAGCCAGCGTGCGCTCGCCTTCGTACAACCAGCACAGGTAGGTGCCCGCGCCCAGCTGCCGGCCGGCGCGGTCGGGCGGGACGTCCACGAAACCGTAAAAGGACGCGAGCCCGTCCCGCGCCTTGCGCGCGGCGTATACGTTGAGCAGGTGCTCCGACTCGAAGAAGCCGGCCGCGCCGGAGACGCGGGGTTTCATGCGCTTGAGCACGACGCGGGTGGGGCCGGAGGGCGTGTCCATGACGGTCTGGGTGGGTGGGTGGGTGGGCGAGTGGGTGGGCGAGTGGGTGTGGGCGAGTGGGTGGGCGGGAGCGCCCGCGAGGAACAAAGAAAAAGGGAGAACACGCGACCGCTGCCACCGCCTGCAACACTCACTTCATAGACCTGGCCATAACTGCCTTCGCCCAGGCTCTTCAGGCCGCGGTTGACGTCGAAAGATGAGACGTCCACGGCCGTGCCGCGGTCTTT
The DNA here is from genome assembly GCA_026636295.1 of Medakamo hakoo. Lineage (NCBI taxonomy): Eukaryota > Viridiplantae > Chlorophyta > Trebouxiophyceae > Coccomyxaceae > Medakamo > Medakamo hakoo. The sequence continues at coordinate 1,136,765 of CP089454.1, read as the reverse complement.
TAACGCAGCGGTGCGGGTCAAGCGCATGGCCCGCGCAGGGCGGGCCGCACGCGGCGCCGGGCACTTGGCCAGGCCCGGCGCGCGGCCGGGCGGGAGGCACAGCATGTTTGCAGCACCGCAGGCGGGGCCGATTTGATGTGCGGGGTGTGGCGTGGTGGTGCGGGCGCGCGCGGCAGCGCCGTTGGAGCAGCGAACGGTGGTGTCTGAGCGAGTTGAAAGACTCGGCCTCGAGAGAGTCACCAGAACAAACCAAAGAAAAAACGGTGCGGTTATGGGACGAGAGCGGCGGCTCCTGGCCTCCGGGCCTGAGCTACCCGCGCGTGGCGATGTCACGCCTTCACTGCGCTTGAAAAACGGATCATTGACGTGGAGCCGGCTCCCCATCTGTCCGGCGCGCGGACACACTGGCCGCGCGCGGGAGCATTGCGGTTGGTCCGCGGCCCGGGGCCTGTACCGGCCGCCAGCCAGGGAAGCGTCGATTCTCCGCTTCCTCGCCCATCTATGCGGCTTGGGCGCTTTAACGCCTGGCGGCGCAAGCGTGGATGAGTTGACAGGGAAGGCCGTGCCACACGGTTGCGGCGGAGCGAGATAATAGACAGATTTGCGCGAGCAACGGCGTTCACGTGCGCGCTCACCATGCCGCCATTGTTCATCATGCCGCCGGGCCGGCATGATGAGAGAGAGGGGGAGTAAGACGTCCGTCCCGCGCACACCCCACACACACACGCCCCCCCCCCACACACACACACACACACACACCAGACTCTCCGCCCATCCAAACCAAACATGCGTTGCATCGCCTTTGCCCTGGTCGCCGCCTTGGCCACGACCACGACGTCCGTCTCTGCCTACGGCGAAGCCGGCGCGGCCCTGGCCAGAGCCAAAAACGGCACCAAACTCGCTAAATTCGATTTCGTCGCCGAGAAAAAAGCTGCACTGATCGACGAGCTGAAGAACAAGACGGAGGCCGCGCACGCCGCCAAATTCACGATCCTGGACGAGCTGGAGAGCATCGTCAAGGCCGGCGCCAAACCCACGCCCTGCCAGATCAAAAACATCACGCTCGCCAAGCTGGACATGCTGAAGGGCCGCCGCCTGTCCCAGACGGGCGGGGAGGCGCTGATCGGGTGCGTCGACTTCGGCGAGGCGTTATGAGTCATTGGGGAGCTGTAAAAAGTGAGTCTTTGAGGAGCTGTAAAATAAAAAACCAAAAAAGTAAAAAAACTCCGTCGTTCCACACAAACACAAACGCACACTCAAAAATCAAAAAGAATGGGGCGCGCAGCGCGCCCGCCGTGCCTCTCTTTCTCTCTCTCTCTTTCTCTCTCTGTCTCTCGAAAACCCCCCCGCCAAAGAGCGTGTGCCCCCCACCCCCCCACCCCGACCCCCACCCCACCTCAGGCGTTTTTCACACAGTCGGCCATGGCCGCAGCCAAGTACGCCGCCTTCGCGCTGGACAGGCCCGCCAGCGAGATGCGCCCGTCGCCCGTCATGTACACGTGGTGCGTCTCCGTCATGCGCTGCACCTGCGGCGGCGTCAGGCCCGTGAAGGAGAACATGCCGATCTGGCGGGTGACGAAGGACCAGTCGCGGTCGGGCGCGGCGGCCGCCAGTTCGGCCGCCAGGCGCCCGCGCACTTCTTTGATGCGGCCGGCCATCGTCGCCATCTCCGCCTTCCACTGGGCGAACAGGGCGGGGTCGCCCACGACCGTCGCCGCAATGCGGGCGCCGTGGGCGGGCGGGTTGGAGTACAGCGCGCGCGCGATGCGCTTGGCCTGGGACAGCGACCGGGCCGCGGCGCCCGGCTCGGCCAGCACAAAGTTCAAAGCGCCGACGCGCTCGCAGTACAGGCCCAGGTTCTTGGAGTAGGACTGCGCCACCAGGATCTCCAGCCCCCGCTCGTGCGCAAAGTACCGGGGCGCCCAGGCGTCGGCGTCCAAGTCGCCGGACGCGAAGCCTTGGTAAGCGACGTCGAAGAAGGGGAGGTGGCCCCGGGCCGCGCACACGTCCGCGATGGCCGCCCACTGCTCGCGGGTGGGGTCGACGCCGGTGGGGTTGTGGGCGCACCCTGTGGGTGTGTTGGTGGGTGGGTGGGAGGGGTGGGAGGGGGCGGAGGTGGGTGTTTCCTCTTGCGCCGTTTCCCGGGAGTGTGGGGCGACCACCTATTGCCAAAAACGCCGCCCACCGGGGCGCGGCGGCGGGCCAGTACGTCTGCCGCTCCAGTAAAACTCTGCTCTCGCAGTGTCGCTTGCTTTCAGGGGTCGGCCATCGGAGGAAAAATGGAGGCGCGCCCTGACGGACTTGAAAATCACTGCTGCCCGGAGCGCGCCCAGAGAGTGTGTCCCCCGGCGGTGCGCTCTCACCCAGTGCGCCCACCCCCACCCCAAACAACAGGAGACGACGGAACGCACCGTGCAGCACGATGACCGACCCTTCCGGCGCGGACCGCAGGTCGGCCACCATGCCCTCAAAGTCCAGGCCCACCGTCTTGGGGTCAAAGTAACGGTACTTGCGCGTCTCCAGGCCGGCGTCCCCGAAAATGTTGAAGTGGTTGCCCCACGTCGGGTCGGAACAGTAGACGACCGTGCCGGCCGGGCGGAACTTGGCGAGGAAGGCGGCGCCGACGCGCAGCGACCCCGTCCCAGACAGGCCCTGGATGGTGGCGACCCGGCGCTCGGCCAGCGCCGGCGAGGCGTCGCCGAGCAACAGGCGGACGGTCGCCGCGTTGAAGTCGGCCAGGCCCTCGATCGGCAGGTACTCCTTGTCGCCGCCGCCCGCCAGCAGGCGCGCCTCCGCCTCCCGCACGACGGGCAACACCCAGGGCTGCCCCTCCTCGGTGCGGTAGGCGCCCACGCCCAGGTTCAGGCGGTCCGGGTGGCTGTCCCGGCGGAACGCTTCCGACACGCCGAGGATCGGGTCGGGCGGGGCCTGGGGCACGCCGTCCAGCACGGATTTGGCGGACGTGGCGGCTTCAGACGACGGCATGGCAAGCGCGGCGAGCGAGCGGGAGGAGTGGTGGTGGTGGGAGGGCGGCCCTCCGACGATGGAGCGGGCGGTGCGGGCGAGGGCGGGGAGGACGGCCTGGTGAAGAGTGGGGTGGGATGGGGAGTCGGGGTCGAGTGGCTAGGCCCGATCGAGGGGGCGCCGACGGCCTTTCCTTGGCGGAGGCGTGTGGGGTGTAGAGCGGCCCGCTGACACAGATGGTGCTTCGACAACAATGCGAGGCGTGTCTGGTACCCGCAGCCGTGGAGGGCGGCATCAGGCGGGTGGCTGGGTGGCCGGTCGCGACGCTCCGACGTGCAAATTGTAGGGCGGCGCGAGAGGGAGGCGAGCGCCGAAAAAAAAACAACACGCCCAACAACCCACAGAATTCGAGACTCACCCGACCACCAAACACGACGCCAGGCTTGAGCGATGACAGCATGCAAAGGTGAGGGGCGGGTGGGCGGCAGGTTGTGAGAGTGACGAGGTTTTTTCTTTCGTTTTTTTCGCTGTGTCGCGGCGAGGGCGACGGCGGGAGTGGAGGGGAGGGAGGCACCGACCAACCAACCACTCCTTTTCATTCCTTTTCTTCCACCGCGCGCCTCGCGCGAGGCGCGCCCTGCATCTGGCCAGCGGGTCGGGGAGCACAGCGCCTCGCCCTCCCTCGACCTCCCCACCCCCTTCATGACCGGGCCGCCCAGGCGAGGACGCCACGGCGGCCGGCCCAGCCTCCCACCTCCTCCAGCGGCCGCCCTCTCCCTCCTCTGCCTGTGCGCCACGCTCGCCGCGACGGCCGCCAACTCCCTCATCTCCGCCTCCAGCCTCGTGGCGTGCACGGATGACGGCACAGTAGGTGTTTGTGGGGGGGGAGGGGTGTTGCGTGGAGAGGGTCCCGCCGCCGCACGCCAGGCAGCAAAAAGGCGGCGAGGCAGGTGGGGGGGGGGGGGGGTGCCCCCTCGCGCCCGCCCGCCCGACCCCGCCCTCCCCTCCCCCCCCCCCCCCCTCTCAGTCCTTCGACGCCACCCTCAACTGCACGACCAAGCTCCTCATCTCGCTGGCCGTCGACGCCGGGTCAGCCCTGTCCGGCACCACCCGGCTGGAAGCGTCCCTGGCCTGCGCGGGCAGCCCGGACGGAGCCTGCCCGTGCCCCTGTTCCAGGGCGGCCGACCCGGCGTGCGGGTGCGTCGACCTGGCGGCCCCGGTGACCGTCACCCTCACCAAGACGCCGGCGTACGCCACCTACCCGCTCACCTACGTCAGGTCGTTCAACGCCAAACCGACCGAGCTCATCATCCGGACGGGGCTGGGCTTTCCGTCGCTGGCGTGCGACGACGGGGCCGCGTCCGGCTCGCCCACGTGCGGGTGGGCGACCGACACGGTGACGGGCGCGCGCGTGCCCGCCTCCCAGGGCTTTTGCTGTGCGTGCAGCCTGGACCAGGCTGGATCGGACACGCTGGGCGGCGGGTCGACGCAGGGTGGGTGGTGTGTGTGAGGGGGGTGCACGGGCGGGGGTGCCTCCCCGTCCACTCGACCACTCCCCCACCACCACCCACCACCACCACCCACCCACCCTCCCCACCCAGCCACGCGCGCCAACCTGGACTGCAACCTGCTGTCCTCCTGGCTCATCCTGCCCGGCTCCGCGCACTGCCTGCGCCACGACCCGCTGTGGTACGCGGGCTACGACGTCGGGCCCGGCCAGCTGGACTTTGGGCTCAACGTGACCGTGACCGTCGGCGGGGGCGGGTCCGCCGCGTCGTCGGCGACGCTCGCCCTGTCGCCGTCCGTCCCGGCGGCCGCGTCGCCGACGGCGAGGGCGGCGGCCCGCCTCCTGGGCGACCTCGCCACATACCGGGCCATGCCGGACTTTGGCGGGCATGTGCTGATGGTGCCGTTCCCGCCCGGTGCGTGGGGGGGGGGGGGAGGGGAGGGGGAGGCGCAGATGCGCGCGTGCCCACGCCACACACCCTCCCCCCCTCCCCCTCCCCCCATCGTGTGCCAGGCTCCACGCCCGCGTCCGCCCTGACCTCCAACCTGTCCGACTGGCTCATGGTGGACCGGTCGCTCACGTCGCTGTCCGGGACGGAGTGCGACCGGGCGGGGACGAGTTACGCCGCGTTTCGGGCGCAGCCGGTGAGGGGGGGGGGAGGCAGAGGGGGGGTTGGGGTTCGGCTCGCCCCTGCCCCCTCACCCCACCAGCCGCCTCCCTCCCTTCTCCACACACACACAGAACGCGTGCGCCCAGCCCGCCGGCACCTGCCTGTCCAACCAGCTGTCCGACCTGGCCGCCGCCGACGCCGCCCGCGTGGCGGCGGGCGCGGGCCCGCTCTACCGCCTGGCCCGGTGGGGCGGCGGCGCGCCCGGCGCGCGCCAGGCGTTTCGGCGGTCGCCGGGCGGGCCGCTGTGGCTGGGCCTGCCCCTGCCGTCGACCGCGTCGTCCGTCGTGTCCCTGTCCCTGGACGCGGCCGGGTTGAGGGTGGTGACGGCCGTGGCGGCGGGCGTCATCGACGGCGCGGTCGTCTGCGCGCGGCCGGCGGCGGGCGCCGTGCTGGCGCCGCCGCCGTCGCTGGCCGGCTGCGGTCCGAGCGCGTCGTTCCAGGCCCTGTCCGGCGCGGGCGCGCTCGTCGTCACCGTCCGCAACGCCGGCGCCGTCGCGTCGGCCTTCACCGTGACCGTGTCCCGGTGTTCGGGCGGGGTGCTGGACCCGCCGGCGGCCGTGGCGGCGCTGCGGCCGGGCGGCGCTGCGGTCGTCGAGTTCCCGCTGGCCGCGACGTCGGCGGCCGGCGTCGCGGCCGCCGCCTGCGACGTCGGCGTGCTGGACGCGGCGGGCGCGCTGTCCGCGTCGCAGACCGTGCGGTTTGCCATCAACGCCACGGCCGTGGCGCCCCCGCCCCAGGACCCGGGCGGGGGCGGGACGGGCGCGGGCGCGGGGCGGGCCGGCCGGGCCGCGTGCGCGGCCGCGTGCCCGTCGTGGTGGCGCGACTTTGGGTGCCGCCTGCGGGCGCGGTGCTGGCGGGAGGTGTTGGCGTCGGTCGCGGCGGGGCTGGGTGTGGCGGCTGGACTGGGCGTGGCCGTCCTCGGCTGCGTCCGGGGGTGGTGGTGGCGCCTGGGCCGGGCGGCCTGCAGCTGCTGCTGCTCGCGCAGGAGGCGGCGGCCGTCGGTCGCCGCACCGTGACGCGCGCGGGGAGCGTCGCCTGCAGAGCGACGTTTCCCCCCTCTCACTTGGACTGTCACCTCTCTGCCCTCGCGCCCGCGGTGCGGGAGGCCCTCCTCCTCTCCTGCCCCACACACAGGGATGCAGGGCGCCCCCGTCTTTTCGGCGGTGGGCGCGCCCCTGCCGCCCGGCGTCTGCGCGGCCGGCGGCGGCGGCCAAGGCAAAGCTGGCCTCCAGTTCACGGCCGCGTTTGCGCATGCGCCGCCCGTTGCGGCGCCGGCCCACGCCGGCCCGCTGTTCGCGGAGTACCTGTGGGTGGGCCCGGGCGGACCGGCCGACGTCAAGTGCGCGTCCCGCGTGCTGGCGGACGTGGCGCGGCCGCGCCCCGGCCGGCCGTGGAGCGCCGACGTGCTGCCGCTGTGGAGCAGCACGAGCGGCGGCGGCTCGGCGGCGGCGGCCGGCCCGCCCGTGCCCCTGCCCGGCTGCCTGCCTGCGCCTCCCTCCACCGTCTTTTTAAAACCACGGGCTGTGTACGACGACCCCCTGCGCCCGGGCGGCGTCCTGGCCCTGTGCGAAACCTTTGCGCCGCCCCGCCCCGGCTCCGGCCCCGCGCTGCGCCCGACGCGGGCCAACACCCGCGCGCCCGCGGCCGTCGTGTGCGATGCGTGCGCGGACGCGGACGCCCTGTTCACGGTGACACAACAGTACACACTGCATGAGAGCGGCAGCGGCCGGGTCATAGGTGAGTCGGGTTGAAGGGCAGGGGCGAGCGGTGAGAGAATCGGCGCCCGATTCCGGGCGACACCTCGCCCGGCAAAAAAACAGGCGGCGGGGAGGCCTTGCCGGCCCACACGTCGCTCTCCGCCCAGCGCGATGTCATGCCGTGGCGCCTGGCACGGCGTCCCGATGAAAAGCGCGGGCGGCAGGGGCGTCCCAGGCCGGCAGGGACGCGCGCCTCCCCTCTCCTTCGGCCCCGTAGGAGATGCAACCCCGTTCCTCACACCTCCACCCCCACCCGTCCCACGCCCACCCATCCCCCCACACATACAGGCTGGCCGTCCGACACCGAACACCGCGGCCACCACGCCGCCTGCTCGCCCGCAGCACCGGGCCGGGCCGTCGCCGACGCGCACCTGGCGGCCTGCGCCCGCGCGGGCCTGGCCCCGGCTGCGGCGCGCGCCGAGGCCGCGCCCGGGCAGTGGTCTTTCACGCTCGGGCCGCTGCCCGGCCTGGCCGCGGCCGACGCCCTGGTCGTCGCCCGCCACCTGCTGGTGCGCATTGCAGCGGACGCGGGGCTGGTGGCGTGCGTGGACGCGCTGCCGGCCCCCTTCACCGCCGGCGGTGGCGGACCGGCCGAGGTCGCGGCCCGCCTGTCGGCCGCGGCGGCCGCGGGCTTTGCCGGCAACGGCGCGTTTTTCAAGTTTTCCACGCGCGCGACGCGCGGCGGCGGCGACAGTTGTGAGGCGGCGGCCCGTGCCCGGGCCGTGCCCGTGCCGGGCGCGTCGACGGCGTCCCCCCCGCTCGCGGGCCCGGCCACGCCGCCCGGCGGCGCGGGGGAAGGCGCGCGCGCGGACGGTCAGCCCGCCGCGCCGCCGCCCGCCGCGCCCGCGCCCGCCCCCTCCTCCCCTGCCTGGGCCGCCCTGGAGGCCACGGTCGGCCGGCTGCGGGCCACGCACGCGGCGCACGTCCTGGTGTACGGCCCGGGGGCGGCCGCGCGGCTCGCGCTCGTGGCCGGGCGGTCCGACCTGGCCGCCGCCGCCCTCCTCGCCGGCGCCGCCCACAGGCTGGCCGACAGCCCGGCCCTGTCCGCCGCCATCCCGCCCTTCACAGCCGGCGTCGAAGACCGGGCGGCCTCGCTGCGCATCCCGGCCGCCGTCGCCGCCCACGGGCGCGGCCACGTGGAGGACCGGCGCCCGGCCGGCGGGTGCGACCCCTACCTCGTCGTCTCCGCCCTGCTGTGCTCCGGCCTCGCCGGCGAGGTCGCGGGCGTCCTGGGCGGCGCCGCGACGGCCGCCGCCTCGCAAGCGCCCTGCCTGATGGAAGCCTTTGACGAGTCGTCGGCCGAGGACGAGCGGCCGGTGCAGGAGGACGGGTGGTGCAGCGACGACGACGAGGACTTGTACGACGACGACGACGACGACGACGACGTCTCCGACAGCGAATTCGGGGATGACGCCGACATGTTTGATGACGACGACGACGAGGACGAAGGCGGCGTGTACGAGGAGGAGCGGCGGCGGTACGCGCCGCGCCCGGAAGAAGAGCCGGAAGTGGGCGAGGAGGGCGACTCGGGGCCGCGGCGGCGCCGGGGCGCCCGCGCCTCCGCCGCCGCCGCCGCCGCCCACCTGCCGGGCACGCCGCCCACGTGGCAAGGCGCCGCCCGTGGCGCCGCCTCGCCCAGCGGCGCGTCGTCTGCGGGCGTGCGGACGTGAGGCGCGATGAGAGTGAGAGACAGCTGAGGACTGCTTTTTTTCGATTCCCCCCCCCCCATCAGCCGTGCGCGGCCTTGTTGGGGGGAGCAGCGGCGTGCACGTGGACGGCGCGCCCTCTCTCTGAGATGAGGGAGGGGCGGCGGGTGGCGTGCGCGCTGTCTCCCCAACCTGGCGCGCCTTTCCCTCCCCCTTCCACCATTTTTTTGCTCGACCGACCCGGGCCCGGGTTGGTGCCCCCCCCCCCCCCGGCTTTTTTCCAATGCCTCCGCACGACTCTTTTTTCTCCCCTTGCATTGACTCAGGCCGCACTGCGACCGGCCTGGGCGTTAATCAAAAACTTGTAAAAGAAAAAGCGTGAGCGTGAGAGAGAGGCAAGAGAGAGGGAGAGAGACCAAACAAACGCTGCTTTCACTCACGCGTTCGGCTTGGCGGGCGCTGCTCTCCAAACACCGCTCAAAAAGAATGCGCGCCGCCGGCCAGGCCCGGTCCCGCCTATCTACACTGACCGCTAGCGTGTGTCCGTCGACCAGGTGAGGTTTTGGGGAGTTGGGAGGGGGGACAGTGCGCACGGGCGGCCCGTTTTTTTTTGTCAGGCCGCATCGCGCCGTTGCTCGCCTCATCTCCCTCACCCACCCCCACCCCACCCCAGCCGCCGCCTCCCCCGCCCGGCCGCCGCGTCCGCCGCGCCCAGGCCCGCTCCACCCCGCACCACCACCGCCCGGCCGCGCTCCTCCCGTCGACGCCCTCCCCACATGACCAGCACCGCCGCCGCCGCCGCGTCCCCGTCCATTCCGGCCTCCCCAGCGCCCGACGACTTGCTGGTCGTCGGGCCGGGCGTGCTCGGTGCCTACCTGGGCGTCCTGTGGAAGGCCGCCCACCCGTCCTCCACCGTCGTCGCCCAGACCAACACGCCCGCCCGCCACGCGGCGTTGGCCGCCCTGGGCTTCGCCCCCCGGACGGGACGCGACGCGACGGGTGAGCGGTATGCGAAAGTCGCGTTTGCCGCGCCGCCGTCGGGCGCGCCCGACTACCCGGCCGCCCTGCGCGCCGCGCTGGCGCAGTGGGACGCGTCCGCGCCGGGCGCCTGCTTTGTCTTTACGGGCTCGGCCGGCGTCCTGGCCGTGGACGACGGCGGGCCGGCGGACGAGCGCTCGCCGACCGTGGCGGTGGGCGACTCGCCGCGGACCGACGCCCTGCTCGCGGCCGAGGACGCCGTCCTGGCCGCGGGCGGCTGCGTCCTGCGCCTGGCCGGCCTGTACCACGCCACCCGGGGCGCGCACGCCTTCTTCCTCAAAGCGCCCGGCGGGCTCGTGCCCGGGCGCAGCGGGGCGTACATCGTCAACCTGCTGCACTACGAGGATGCGGCGGGCCTGGCGGCGGCCATCCTGGACGGCGCCGGCTCCCCGCCCGGCGGGGCGTGGAGGGGGGAGGTGTTCCTGGGCTGCGATGGCGCGCCCGTGAGCTTTGCGGACATGACGGCCGCCGCCGCCGCCTGCCCCGCCGCCTGCCCGGGCGGCGTCCCGCCCCCCGGCCCCATCTCCTTTGGCGGCCCCGACGACGGGCCCTCCAAGGGAAAGCGCATGGCCAACCCGCACACGCGGGCGGCGCTGGGCGGGTGGAAGCCGAAGTACGAGTCGTTCAGTGCGTTTTGCGCGGCGGGAGGCAGGGACGCGTACGCGGATGAGAAGATGAAGGCCGTGGCGGAGGGCGCGGCGCACGCGTGACTGGGTGGGTGGTGGGGAGGTGGGGGAGGTCGTGCCGGTGCCACACGTGAAAAACACACCTTTTCCGTCCCGCCCTCCCCTCCCTCCCCACCGGCACACATCCCCACAATGGCGTCTGTTTGCGTTACTAACTCGCGCGGCGTTCACACGTCCACCACACCGCGTGCCGGTCTGGCTCACGCCCCCCTCACCGCGCCGCGGGCGTGCGTTGCCGCGCCGCGCCAAGCCGCCGTCGTCGCGCCGCGCGCGTCTGCCTGGCGCCCGGCGGGCCGCCGGGCCGCTGTCGCCCGCCGCGGCGCTGTCCTGGCCCGCGCCGAAATCAGCTACATCATGGTGCGGGGTGGGGTTGGTGGCGGAGGGGCTGGTGGGAAGGGGGCGCGGCCGCCGCGGATGCGCTCGCGCGCCCACCTGGCCACACCCGCCCCCACCCGCCCCTCTCCACCACGATGCTCGCGGACCAACACATCCCTGCCCCCACCCACCCACCCACCCACCACACCCAGGTCAAGCCCGACGGCGTCCAGCGCGGCCTGGTCGGGGAGATCATCGGCCGCCTGGAGCGCAAGGGCTTCAAGCTGACCGCGCTCAAGCTGTTCACGCCGCCCCGGTCCCTGGCGGAAGAGCATTACAAGGACCTGGCGGCCAAGCCCTTTTTCGGGGACCTGGTGGCCTACATCTGTTCGGGCCCGGTCGTCGCCATGGTATGGGAGGGCGACGGCGTCGTCGCGTCGGCGCGCCTGCTCATCGGCGCGACCAACCCGCTGGCGGCCGCGCCGGGGACCATCCGCGGCGATTTCGCGGTCCAGACCGGCCGCAACGTCGTCCACGGCTCCGACTCGCCCGAGAACGGGGAGCGCGAAGCGGCCCTGTGGTTTGGTGGGTCGGACGCCCGCGTGCAGTGGAGCCGGGCGGTGGAGCCGTGGCTGGTGGAGTGAGGCGACGGGGAGCGGGGGGGGGGGGGGGCGTGTGTGACTGGGCTGGCCTCGCCCCCACCCAAAAAAAAGGCAATCAGCGCGGGCGAGGGCGGCGCGTGTCACGCGCAGCGAGTGCGGTCCACGCAGCAGCGAACAGGACGGTGGCCTCTGGAAGAAGGCAGGGCAGCTCGACAAACGCGGCGGCGGCCGTGGCCGCGCCAGCGGCGGCGGAGGCAGCGGCGCCGGCCGGCGTGGTGTGTCCAGCGCGCACGGCCGCCGCGACGCACGCGCCACCCAGCGCGGCGCCCAGCGCTGTCGTCCGGGCGGCCGTGCGCACGTCCAGCCCACCAGACGCTTTGCCGCCCCTGTGACTGGGCGCGCCCAGCGCGGCGAGGCGGGCGCCGACTCCGACGGCGGCCGCGCACAAGGCGCTCGCGTTTGGGGAAGAGAGGGCGAGCGAGACGGCGCCGCCCGGCCCGCACGCCAGGCCGGCCGAAACGCGGGCGCGGGCGCCGACCGCCCGGCCCCAGGCCAGCAGGTCACCGCTGTCTGGGTGGGAGGCGCAGTCGAAGCGCGGGCGCCCGCCCGCCGAGGACAGCAGCAGCGTGTGGTCGGCGGAGAGCGGGCAGCGCGCGCCCGGCGGCGCGGCCGCGAGCCCGCCGCGGCCGGGGCGGGCCGGGCCCGTCGTCGGGGGCGCCGCCAGGGCCGCCAGCGCTGCCGCTGCGGCGGACCAGGCTCTCTCATCGTCCGCGAGGAGGCACAGGGCGCCCGCGCCGGAGGGCGGCCGTGGGACGTGCACGAGTGGCGTGCGAGGCGCGGCGGGCGCGAGCGCGCAGGTGGCCGGCCCAGCGGCGGCCGTCGGGCCGCGCAGGCCGGCCTCCACGCTGCGGCGGTGCGGCGGGACGGGCGAAGCGGGGAGGTGCGACGACACAAGCAGCAGCACCAGGGACGCGGCGGCGAGCGCGCGGGCGGTGGCGGGGCTGGCGCCCGCGGCGTCCAGGGCGACGAAGAGCGGGCGGCGCCGCATAACTCCCCGCTGTGTGTCGCTGGCTGGGCAGCGCGGCTCACAGCATTTGTTTCGGGGGCCGCCGGCACCGGCGACAGGCATTCGCCCTCCCACACGGCCATGACGCCCCTGCCCACCGCCCACCCCACCCCGCGGGAGCCAGGCCGCGCCATCCGACCAGCAACCGCGGGCGCGTCAGCATGGCGGAGCGTCGCCCAGCCTCCAAACGCTCGCCTCCCGCGCCGGCTAGGCCCCTCCCGGCCGCCGCTGCGCCCGTCCCTCGGCCGCCTCACGCATGCAACCCCTCCGTCGGCCCGGCTGCGCAGGGACGATGGCATGGGTGAGTTAGAGATGATTCTGGGCGGGCTAGTCTGGGTGTGGGAGAGCGTGGGGAGCGGGGGGGAGCGGGGCAAGGCAAGGGCCATGCGCCTGCCTGCGCACACTCCCCCCCCCTCCCCTCCGCCACCCACCCCGCCCTCCATGCCACACCCATCCCCCCCACTCCCCCACAGACGAGACGGGCGCCCCGTCCCCCGGCTCCCGCGGCCGGGCCGGCCGCCCGTACGAGGGCGACGACGCGTTTGACGAGGACGACGAGCCGCCCGACGGCCCTCCCCCACGCCCGCCGCCCCCAAAGTCGACGTCCGCCCGCCCGTCGGCCGGGCGGGCGTCGTGGGCCGCGCCGGGGCCGCCCCCCGCGCCGCGCGCGTCGATCCCCGCCGGGCCGACCGCCTCCCTCCTGAACGCCGTCGCTGACGACGACGGCGCGGCCCTGGATGATGATGACGCGCTGCTGGACGACGACGACTTGGCCGGCAGCGTCCTGGGCGGCCTGGGGCAGGGGACCGACGACGGCTTTGACGACGACGACGACGACGACGACGACGACGATTTGGAGGATGACGACGACGACGACGAGGACGAGGACGAGGACGACGACATCTACGGCTCGGCCTTGGCTGACGCCAGGGGCGGCGGCGGGCCGACCGACTCCATGGAGGACGACGTGGACGACGGACGCGGCGGCGGCGGCGGGCGCGGCGTCCTCCGGGGCGTGCCCGACGTCGAGGATCTGATGGCCGACGTCGCGGCCGCGTCCGCCGCCGCGTCCGCCCGCGCCGCCGCGGCCGGCTCCGGCTCCACCGGTCCGCCTGCCCAGTCTGTGCTGGACGCCGCCATCGCGGGCGTCGTGGCCGGCGACGACCGCCCGGCGCGCGGCCGGGGCCGGGCCGTCGGCCCGGCCGACGCGGGCGGCGGCGGCGGCGGCGTCGAGGACGACGACGGCGACGGCGCCGACGCGCCGCCCATGGACTACCCGACCCCGCCGCACCGCGAACGCACGCTGGCGGACCTGCTGTCCGCGGTCGGCATTGACGCCGCCGCGTACGCGGGCGACCCGGCCGACCCGGGCGCCGTGGTCGTGGCCGGCGTGGAGTCTGACCCGGCGGCCGTGCGGCCGGGCGATCTGCTGGCGTGGCGGGGGCCGCCCCCGCGGTCAGGCCCGGCCGCCCCGCCCGCGTACCCCGATTTTTACAGGGGGTCGCCCGCCGCGACGGCGGGTGAAGCCGTGGCGGCGGCGGCCGCCGCGGGCGCGGCGGCGGCGGTCGTGGTGGCGGGACCGGGCAGCGACGAAGACGCGCACCCGGCGGCCGCCGCGGCGGCCCTGTCGGCGCGCGCCGGCGGCCTGCCCGTCGTCATCGTGTCGGCGTCGTCCGCCGCGGCGGCCGCGGACGCCGCGTCCGCCGCCGCTGCCGCCGCAGCCCAAGCTGTCGCGGACGGCCGACCGGCGGGCGCGGGCGCGGCGTTCTCCACCCTGGCCGGCGGCGGCCCGGCGATCGCCGGCCCGCCCGCCGCCGCGGTCGGCACGGCCCTCGCGGCGGAATTCTACGGGTCGCCGGGCGCCTGTCCCGACCTGTTCACCATCGCCCTCGTCGGCGGACCCGGCAAGACGACGACGGCCTGGCTGCTGCGCGGCATCCTGGAGGAGGCCGGCGCCCTCGTCGCGCTGGTCGACTCGTCCGAGTATGCCATCCACGCCGACCGCCTGGACGCGTCCGGCGACCTGTGGTCCCCGTCCGTCCCGGACCCGACGGCCGACCGGGCCTGCTCCGCCGCCTTCCACCTGGCACCGTACGAGGGCAAGTACCCGGAGCCCGAACCGTGTCCGGACGGCGTGCGCCTGGTCCGCGTCCTCGCCGGCGCGCGCGACCGCGGCGCGACCGTCGCGGTCGTGAGCCTGGGCGCGGGCGCGCTCGCCGCGGGCGCCGGCGCCGCGCTCTCGCCCAACGTCCTGCTCCACACGGGCCCGCCCGTCGACGCGGTGACAGGCGCGCCGTGCCCGCCCGACTCGCCGGAGGTGGAAGCCCTGGCCGCCGCGTTCGGCGCCCTGGTCGACCCGGACCGCCAGACGGCCGTCCTGAACCTGGACGACCCGGGCTCGGCATCCCTGCTGGCCGCCCTGGGCGCGTCGCCGGACGGCCTGGCCGGCGGCGCCGTGCCCAGCCTGAGCTACGGCCTGTACAACAAGGGCGCGGACGTGCACTGCCAAAAGTCGCGGGTGGACCTGTGGGACACGGAAGTGCTGGTCGCGGTGCGGATGGCCGACCCCGACGCGGGGGGTGGGGGTGCGGGGGCCGAGTCCGCGGCCGGTGGGGACGGCGCGTCGTCCGCCGCCGCCACCACGCCCGCCGGCACGTCCACTCCCCCTCCCTCCAAAGTGGTCGAAGTCTCCGTCTCCACCACGCTCCTGGGCCGGACCAACATCTACAACGTCCTGGCCGCCGTCGCGGGCGGCCTGACGGCCCGGGTGGGCGGCGCGCGCGACGGCGGCAACCCGGCCGGCGGCGGCGGCCTCATCGACCTGGCCACCATCGCGGGCGGCATCCTGGCCACGGAAGTCATCCCGGGCCGGTGCGAGTCCATCGACGAGGGCCAGCCCTTTGCGGTGGTGGTGGACGCGGCGGCCACCGCGGCGGCCCTGGGCGGCCTGCTGGACGGGCTGCGGGAGGCGGGCGCGAAGCGCGTCATCACGCTCGTGTCCGCGGACGGCGACACCCCGCGGGCGGGGCGCCCCTTCCTGGGTGAGGCCGCGCACTACAAGTCGGACATCGTCATCGTGTCCAACGGCAACCCCCGGTCCGAGGCGCCGGACGCCATCGCGGCGGACGTGTGCGCGGGCTTCCCCGTCAAGCTGCTGGCCGCCAACGCGCGCGCGCCCTACCCGCCGGGGTTCCTCCAAGACCCGGGCCGCGTCGACTCCACGACCCTGGACTTCCTCATGGACAAGTGCTGGCGGCACCAGCGGTACGTGTGCGAGGACCGGTGGATGGCCATCCGGTGGGCGATCGGCACGGCCGGGCCGGACGACGTCGTCGTCCTCGCGGGCAAGGGCGCGCAAGACTACGCGGAGTGGGCGGACTGGGACGTGCCAGGCCGGCTGACGCGCGGCTGGTTTGACGACCGGGTGGAAGCCCGCAACGCGCTGGCCCGGGCGCCCAGCCTGTGGGCCGTGACGGAGCTGGACCGGTCGGAGCTGCCGTGGCTGGAGTGGGAGGAGCGGGGGGCGCGCGTCGGGTGAGGGTGGCGTGGAGGGGTGTGTGGGGTGTGTGGGATGGGGGATGGGGAGGGGAGGGGGGATGGGGGTGCGAGCCTGGCGCGTCCTTCTCTTCCCCGTCGCCTTGCTTTGTCTTAGGGCTTGGGTGTGCGTGAGGGAAGGGGAGGAGAGGGAGGGCGCGTGTGTGTGAGGAGGAGTGAGGCGGTCGTCGGCGGGTGGAGTGTTGGAGACAGGGAGAAGCGGAAAAAAACCGCACACACTGACTTTCGTGTTCTTTGGCCGCGTGGCTCTCTCGCAGCCTCCACCTCACACGCTCCCGCCTTGATGGCGCCGTCGACAGTGGATCGCAGCCTGGTCGGCGAAGGCTCCATCGAGTGGCCGGACGCGCCGACGGTGAGAGAGAGAGAGGAAAAGGGGGGCGGCACGCAACACATGCCCCCGTCGCTGTGCGCTGCGCTGCGCCCGCCACCCCACCCTCGCTCTCACGCGCGCTCTCCTCCCCTCTCCTGTCCCCAACCCCCCCCCCCAAAAAAAAAACAGCCCGGCACCCCACCGGACGCCACCTCCCTGGTCGGCGCCCGCACGGACGACGAGCTGCTGGCGGCTCTCAAGCCCCCACCCGGCCACGACCCGGACGCGCCGGTAAGGCTTCTTGGCGGGTGGTCGGGCGGGGGGCGGGGGGCGGCGCGCGCCCGCTCCCTCCCTCCCTCCCCATCCTTCCCCCCCCGCCCGCCGCCCTCCATGCCTCCCCCCCCCCCTCCCATCCCATCCCACCCCGTCACAGGTATTTGTCCTCTTCGGCTCCACCTGGTGCACGCACTGCCACGCCCTGCTCCAAGCCTTTGACACGGCCCGGGTGGAGCACACTGGTGGCGGGGGCGTGCGGGGAGCGCGGCGGCGGCGGTGGCCGTGGAGCACACGCGCGCCGGCGCTCGAGCCGGCGGCCGGCCGCGCGCCGTCCCCGTCCGCGCCACGCTTCGTCGCGGCCACCGTGGATTTCATGGCGGACGCTGCCGCACACGTGCGCTTCACGCCCACTGTCGCCGTCTACCGCCGCGGGCGGGTGGTGGATGCCTGGCACGGCGCGGACGCGGGCAAGCTGAGCGACCGGGTGTGGCTGTGGGCCGGGTGCCGGCGGGCGGGCGTGGCGGGGGCGGTCGTCGGGGGCGGTCGCGAGGAGGGGGGCGGGCAGGGGGGCGGAGCAGGAGTAGGAGAGGGGGGCGTGTAGCGTGTTAGGCGGGTGTGCACGTGCGTGGAGTGTGGAGTGCGAGTGCGCGTGAGTGGTTGGGAGTGCCAGTGCGAGTGCGGTGGCCGGAGGGAGGCCCTCTGCGGGAAAAGGAAGAGGTCACCCTCTCCACACACCGCTCCACAGACCGTCGACTTGCCCCGGCGAAGGAAAGCCCAGCCAGGTGCGCTCCCATTCTTTTGGCGTAAGCAACGACCCGCCCACCGCGATCCGCCCCGCCCTGAGCCCCGCGCTGCCTTGTCCAGACACAGCGCTAGTGTCCGGTGGGTGGCGCGAGGGAGGCGGACGGCGGGCGCGGGCGCGGTGCGGTGCGGGATGGGCCGGCGTGCGCGCTCGGCCGATGGAGCCAACTAAGGTCCCCGCGCGTGTGTGTAGTGGGGGGAGCCGCCGCCTGGGCGCCTTGGTCCGCGTCCGTCTGTCCCTGATCCCTCGCGATCGCCCGCCATGCCCAACCCAGCCTGGAGCTTGTGGTGGCAGGCAGGAAAGGGCGCGGCAGCTGCCGCGGCGGCGAAAAGGCTGTGGCTAGGCACACACGCACGGTCTGGCTCCCCTGCGTGCAGCTGCTGCGGGGCTCCGACGGCGGTCTTGCAGCCCGTCTCCCCTGTTCATTTCTCCTCTGGACGCTGATCCGCGTCATCAGCAAGTCCTGAGAGGTGGAGAAGGGCGATGACCTGCGGTGGTGGCACCGCGCGCGGCGTGGCCGCGCATCCCTCGTCGGAGGAGAAGCGCGGGCCATCGGCGCGGCCACCCCCACCGCGCCCGCCCGCGCCCCCCTCGGCCGTCCGCCCGCCACCCGCACCCCTGGTACTGCCTGCTCCGATGGCCAAGCCCCGGCCTTGGACGGTCGCACCGGGTGTGGGGCGCGTGGGCGCGGGCCGGAGCGCTCGAGGCCCGATTTTTGCTCATCCACCTCTGCTCACGCCCCTCCATCCGCCGCCACCCACACCCGCAGGCCGCGCCCGCCTCCCACCGCCGCCAAGCCCCACTCCCAAAACCATGGCGCCCCGCCTCACCCTGGCGGTCGCCGTGGCCGCCCTCGTCCTGCTGGCGGCCGGCTCCGGCTCCGCCCTGACGACCAGCGGCGGCAAGGCGGACGTGCGTTGTGATGATGAGAGGGGTGGATGGATGATGGGGAGGGAAGGGACGAGCCCCCGCGCGCCCGCGTGGCCACTCGGCCACACCTCACCTCCATCCCCTCTCATCCCTCCCTTCCCCACCACCACCACCACCCACCCACCCACACAACAGGCCTACTTCAAGGGCATCTGCTGGTTCGGCTTCAACAACGGGTACAAGATGCTGTCCGACCTGTACGCGGGCACCGACTCCATGACCAAAGACTTCCGCACCGTCGTCTGGCGCATCAAGTCGCTCGGCTTCAACGCCGTCCGCATCGGCTTCAACTTCGACACGCTCTACTCGTCCGCGTACGACAAGCCGTACAACATGTGGTGCTCCAAGGCGTCGGCCGGCGCCCTGGTCGCGTCCGTCACCCCGCCCGGCGGGTCCAGCTGGAACGGCCAGCCGCCGTACGTGGGCGGCCGGTGCAATGAGGGCATCCCCGACGACTCGGTCTACTCCCGCTTCCTGTGGGCCGTCGACTACATCGCGTCCCAGGGCATGTACGTCATGGTCGACTTCCACAACTCGGGCAAGGCCAACAACGTGGGCGACCTGGCCTTCCGGGACGTCGACTCCTTCATCAACAACTGGGAGAAGCTGGTCAAGGACTTGCACGCCAACCCGACGGTGTCTGGCAAGCTGCTGATCGACCTCATCAACGAGCCCGACGCGTGCGTTTTTTTTTGCTTGCTTGCCCCCTTTTTGTTTCGTGCTGTGCATTGAGGAGGGGAGAGGTGGAGCGCGCGTGGGACGAGGGAAGGGACTGGCCGCCCCGCAAAAAAAAACCCCAACGCTCACGGGAAAAAAATACACCCCTCCCCCCCTGCCACTCAGGTACAACATCCGGTGGGAGGCCGCCAACGGCAACCCGGGCCTGACCGACCTGTACCTGCGCGCCATCGACCGCCTGTACCCGCAGTGCCCCGACTGCCTGTTCGTCATCGAGGGCACGGGCCAGTCCGCGGCCAAGGCCAACTGGGGCGACGGCTTCATCACCAACCCCAAGACGATTGCCCAGTACGGCGGCAAGGTGTCCGACGCGACGCCCTTCTTCGAGGCGGCCGTGGCCAAGCCCTGGGTCAAGCAGGCCATCCTGGCCCCGCACATCTACTGCCCGTCCTCCTCCAAGGCCGTCGACGGCTTCCGCGGCCAGGAAATGTACGACCGCCTGGACAACTCGTTTGGCGGCAAGATCCGCGCGCCCGGCTACTGCAACAAGGACGGGACGTGCCACCAGTTTGCGGCCATCGTCGGCGAGACGTCCAACAACTTCTGGACGGGCGGCCAGAACGAGCGCGACTGCTGGAACTCGCTGGCCTCCTACTACGGCCGGGGCGACTTCTCCGGCTGGTTCTACTGGGGGTGGAACTCCAACTCGGCCGACACGGGCGGCATCGTCTCGTCCAACAACCCGCGCGACATCGACTGGTCCAAGATCGACTCCCTGCGCCAGCTGGGCCTGTGATGGGCTGGTGGTGTGTGTGTGTGCTGCTGCTGCTGCTGTCCTCTATTTAAGTGCGATTCATGCCCGGGGAAGAGGGCGGGCGGGCCGGGACATGGCTGTCGCGGCGCCTGTTGTGTGGGCGGGAGAGGGGTTGCACCTCTCCCCCGCCCCCCACCACCACCCCGCGCTGGCCAGGCCCCCTCCCTCTTCTTTCGGCCGAAAAAAAAACCCAATCAATCCCATATCTCTAAAATCGGATTTTGTCATCCGCGCCTCCCCCTTTTTACAATGCCTGACTTGACTGGTGGGGTGTGGACGAGCGCGCGATTTTTATGTGAGTGTTAAGAGAGTGTGGGGAGAGTGTGCATGCGCGACGGGTGTGCGTGTGATGGAAGGCCAAGGGGGCGGCCCGCGCGCCCGTTTTTTTCACGCACTGTCACATTTCACGCACGATGGAGGCCCGCCTGGCCGCCCTGCCCCTGGCTTTGCGCCAGCAGATCCAGGCTTTGGCCCTAGGCTCCGATGCGAGCGCCGCCGTGTCGGCGCCCGTCCCGGCGCCGGCCGAGAGCGACGACGAGGCATCGGCTTCGACGCCGCGGCCCTTCCCCACCACCTTCCTCCACCCCGACCCGCTCCTGCCCGCGGCCGCGTCCGCGTCCGCCGCGGCCGAAGCCCAGGCCTACCTCACCGTCCACGGCCGCCAGGGCGGCTTGGCGGGCGGGCACACGGACGCCGGCGTCCGCGGTGACACGGCGGCTTTCATCGACCGGTCGTCTCTTGCGCCCTACCCAGCGCTGCGCGCGGCCGTCGACGCGCTCGTCCCCGCCGCGGCGGCCGCCCTGACCAGCGCCGGCCTCATGGCGGCCCCACCGTCTCGGTCCTCCATCCAGGTCGCGTCGTACGCACCCGGCAGCCCCGGGTACGCGAAGCACGTGGACGGCGGGCCCGGCGCGCCCGGCCGGCTCGCGACCGCCGTCCTCTACCTGCAGGCCGGCGCCCAGGGCGGGGAGCTGGTGCTGCACCCGTCCGCGTGCTGCGAGCTGGTCGTCCGCCCCGCCGCCGGCCGGGCGTTGGCGTGGTCGTCGTCCACGCCGCACGAGGTCAGGGCGGTCAAGGCTGGGCCGGCGCGGGTCGCCGTCTCGGCCTTTTTCTACGGGCCGGCCACCACGGCCGCGCCGCCGCCCGCCGCCGCCCGCCCCCGCCCGCCGCCCGCGCCCGCGCCCGCACCCGCACCCGGCCGCGGCCGCATCTTCATCGCCATGCCGGCCTTTAGGGATGCGGACGCCCGGTGGTCCGTCCACGCCGCGTTCACGGCCGCGGCCCACCCGGGCCGCCTGGCCGTCGGCGTGGCGTGGCAGGTCGACCTCCCCGCCGACGCCGACCTCCTCACGCCCGTCGGCGGGGCGGCCTGGCCTGGGACTGTCCGTGAAGTCCGCATTCCGGCGGACGAAGCCAGCGGCCCCGCGTCCGCCCGCCGGCTGGCGATGGGCCTGTGGGCGGGCGAGGACTACATCCTGTCGGTCGACGCGCACACCCGCTTCCGCCCCGCGTGGGATGAGCTACTGCTCCGGTGGTGGACGGACGCCGTGCGCGGTGGCGGCGGCGGCGACGCCCGCCTCGTCCTCACGTCCTACCCGCCGCCGCACGAGGGCTGGGGACCGGCCGCAGCCTTTCCGGCGCACGACCTCCGCCCGACGCTGCTGTGCGCGGACCGGTTTGGTCCGGCCGACGGGCTGCTGCGCTGCGTCGGCCGCCGCCTGGCCTCCACGCACGGCCGCGCCATCCCCTCCCGCTTTTACGGTGCGGGGTTGGGGTTTGCGCCCGCGGCATTCTTCACCTCCGTCGCGCCGTACGACGCCTGGATGGACGGCGCCTTTTTCGGCGAGGAAGCGGATGTGTGGGTGCGCGCCGCGAGCGCGGGGTGGCGGGCGGCGGCCCCGCCCGAAGCCGTCGTCTCCACCTGCTACGAGACCGCGGCAGAGACCGCGGGGCACCGGCGTGGGAGCGCGCCCCCCCGCACGGCGGGCGCGGCGGCAGCGTGGGCGGCGCGCGAAGCGGCGTGCATGAGGGGCGAGCAGGGGTGCGACCTGGCAGCCTTCCAGGCACGGCTGGGCAGCCTGAAAAGCGTGGCTGACGTGTGGGCTGAAGCGGGGGTGGACTGGGTAGGGCGCAGCATCAGCGAGGCCGGGAAGTGGGGTGGCCTGGGGCCGGACGCGTTTGCAACGTGAAGCAGCATGTCGATGGGTTGGAGCAAAGGGACAGGCGCGGGGGCGCGCGCGCGCGCCCCCGCGCGCCCGCGCGCCGCACACTCGCCTCTACACAGTCATTGACCGCCGCCAAAAAAAACCACCCGCCGCCCTCACCCGCCATGCCGCCGCCCATCCCGGACGACATTAGCTTGGCCGACCTGGCGGCCGAGCGCGGCCTGTCCGGGGCGGCCGTGGCCCACATGGCCGCCCTGGCCGCGGAGGCGGCGGGGACCGGTCCGCCGCCGCACGTCGGGCATGACGGCCTCCTCGCCACGCCCACCACCGCCCAGGCCGCCGCCGCGTCCGCCGCCGCCGCCGCCGCGCCGGCCGCGACGCGATCGTCCACGGCCACCCCCTGCCACAGCGCGTCGCCCGGCACGTGGCCCCTGGCCCTCATCGCGCCCGACCCCCTCATCGACGAGCCGGCCAGCCTGGCCGCCGCGGCCGAGGTCGCGGCCCTGCTGGCCGCCCGGGGCGGGCCCGGGCGGCTGTCCGGCGCGGCGTCGTCGAGGGCGGGCGACGTGGATGAGAGCGTGCGGGGCGACACCGCGGCGTGGCTGTCGTCGTCGGCCGGCCCCGTCTCCATGGCGCACGCGGTGCACCAGGCGCGGGCCGCGGCGGGCCCGGCCACGGCCGCCGCGCTGGGCGCCTTCCTCCCCGCCGCCGTGCACGCCCTCACGGCCGTTGGCGTGCTGACGCCCGCCGTCGCGGCTGGGCTGGAAGTCTCCGTGCAAGTCACGCTCTACGGCCCCTCCTCTTCTGGGTATGGGAGGCACATTGGTGCGTCGAGGAGGGGGAGGGCGGCGCCTGGCCGTCCCCAGCCCGCGTGCGCCTGGCGGTCCGTGGCGGCGGGGGTCGGCCGGACGATCCGCCTCAAAAAAAAGGAAAAAAAGGAAAAAAAAACGAAAAAAAGGAGGCACGCCGCGGGTCGAGCACGGGTCGAGCACACGCGGGCGTGCTCGACCCCCCCCCCCCCCCACCCCCACCCCCCACCCCCCACCTCCCACACCCTCTCCTCCATCCTCCTCCAGATCACGGCCGCGGGTCGTCTGTTTCCTCGCGGGTCGCGGTGAGTGCCTCGTGACACCCGGGCCGCGGCAAAAAGGGGGAGTGGGTGGTTTTCCCCCTCCCCTCGTCCTCCCGCCCTGTCCCGACGCGCGCCTAACCCCCCCTCCCCCCCTCCCCCACACCGCTCACACAGAGCGCGGCCCTGTACTTGGGGCCACGCGTCCGCCCGCCCGGCGCTGGGGGCGCGTTGAAAGTGTGGCCTGCGACGGGCTTGTCCGCCGCGGCCGCGCCTCCTCCCCGCACGGTGTCTGGCGTCAAGCGCCGCCGGTCGCCGAGCCCGCCGTCGCCCGCGACGGGCACCGCGCCGCCGCCCGCGCGCGCTCCATCGCCCACATCCACGGCGCCGCGCCTGGGCCCCTGCCTGTCCATAGTCCCGGCTGGCGGGCGGGCGGTGGCGTGGGACGCGCACATGCACCACGCCGTGGCGCCCGTGGCCGCCGACCCGGCCGCGCCGGCGCGGCTGGCCATTAGCGTGTTTTTCATGCACGGGCGGGGCGGGCGCGGGCGCGGCGGCGGCGGCGGCGGTGGTGGTGGTGGCAAGGCCGCTGGTGGGCGCGCGGGTTAAAAAAAGGAGGCTGCTGAGCCCCACAGGGAGGGCTGGGAGACACACGGGAGAGGGTCGGGGCGTTCTGAGAGCCTGGGAGCGGCGATGCCACTCGCTTGTTTCCCCACTACTGAGACTCCGTCTTCCCTCCACTCGCCCCCGCCCCGTCCACCCCCCAATCGGTGCGTTGCCCCTTTCCCATTGACCCACACACCACCCCTTTGCGTGCAGCACTCTGTGATCTAGCCTCCTTGGCGCACAACGGTGGCGTGACGCCCATGGCCTGCCCGGGAGAGCGGACCAAGACGGAGTGTGGAGCGCCGGTCGGCGGCGCCGCGCGCGCGGCCTGCCTGCCCGCCCGCCGCGGGCGGGCAAGCCGCCGCATTTTGCACGGCTTTGGCTTGAATTGCGTTAGCAGGCTTGAAGGCTTGCATTCTAGCCGAATCGGGCTGGATGCCGTGCGGCGCGACGGCCGGCCCTGACGCATTCGTCGGAAAAAAACACGCCGTCGGCGCCGGGGGGTCAGCGCCCCGCCCTTGCCGCCCGCCCGCTGGTGGCCGCCCGGAAAAAAAAAAAAAAAAACTCACGCCCTCCTCTCCCCCTCAACCACCAGCCTCACACCCATGTTCATCCTGCGCGCCCTCCTCCTCGCCCTGCTCGCCGCGTTCGCCGCCGCGTACAACATGCCGCAGTACACCAAGTACGTCGGCGAAGCGACGTATTACGGCGCCGGCAACGACGGCCGCGGCGCGTGCGGCGGCAACGGCCTGCCCACGGGCCCCGGCGGCCTGATGACCGTCGCGCTCAACTCTCCCCAGTACGGCGCCGGCGAAAACTGCGGCAAGTGCATCGAGGGCACGGCGTCGGGCAGGGGCGCGGGCGGCAACCCCATCCCGTCCCGGTTCTATGCCGCCATCAACAACCTGTGCCCGGAGGTAAGGGAGGGAGGAGGGGCGGATGATTTTTTTAGCGTGCGAGAGCTTCCAGGAGGGTCTTCCCTCCTTTCAGGGAGCACCGGCCACCGGTTGTCCGTCTTGGATGAAAAAAAAGGGCGCGCGCTCCAACCACTCACTCCCGTCTCTCTCCGTCAACCCAAAACCTTGCGCTCACGCACCCCTCCCCTTCCATCTCCCGCCCTCCATGCACCGCTTCTCCTCGTCAACCCCCCAGTGCAAACATGGCGACATCGACTTTGCCATGAATGGCGACGGGCGGTGGGAGGTGGAGTGGCAGGTCGTGCCGTGCGACGTCGCCAAGGGGCGCAAGCTGCTGTGGGATTCCATGCGCACGGTCCTGATGGTCAAAAACACGACGACGACCGCCGCCTGAAGCGCGCGCGCGCCTGGCATGCCCCTCCCGCCCCCGGCCTTCCCCTCCCCCGCCCAGGCCTGCCAGAGAAGCTCTGCGTCAGGCCTGGGAGGAGGGCAAACAACGAACGAAAAGCAAAACGACCCCCGCCTTTGTTCCCCCCGTGATAAGTGCGCGCGGCGGCGGCCTTGCTTCCAGGCAAGGGTTCCGGCGCGAGCCACACCCCCCAAAAAATGCGATCAAATCAAACCATCCCCCTTTTTTCCCCCACATAGAGTCAGCGTTGTGTGTTGATGAGCCCGTGCCGCGCGCGTGGAGGACGCGGCGCGTGGGAGTTGTGTGTGTAACTAGGACCCCACCCCCGTGATTCTTTCTTTCTCTGCCAGACTGTGCGACGCGGCTAGGTTGGTCGTCGCAGAGCCGATTTCGCTCGCAGCGTTTTTTAGGACGGCGCCACGCCCACCCCATCCCTCACAATGCCGCCCACCCCGCCCGACTGGGGCGTCGTCTTCGACATCGACGGCGTTCTGCTGAAAGGAGAGACGTTGATTCCCGGTGCGCGGGAGGCTGTGCAAAAGGTAAAACAGAGTGCGCAGAGGCGCGCGCGCGCGTCGGCGCACCCGCCCCGCTTCCCTCTCCGCCAGGCCCACTCTCACGCGCGCGCGCACACACGCCTCCCTCTCCCTTGCTCAGGTCCGGTCCGCCGGCGCGCCGTGCGTCTTCGTCACCAACCAGGGCTGGCTGGATGAAGCCGACCGGGCGGCCCTGCTCACCGCCCAGCTCGGCCTGTCCCCGCCCGTCACGCCCGACGAGGTCGTCCTCGCCCACTCCGCCCTGAAGGAGGAGGTGGCGTCCATCGGCGACGGCCTGGTGCTGGTCACGGGCCGGTGTCGCGTCGACGCCGCGTCCATTGTCCGCGGGTACGGCTTCCCCAACGTCCACACCATCGCGGAGTACGCGGCCGCCCACCCGCACCTGCACCCGCTGAAGCACGCGGGCGGGAACGGCGTGCCCCGGCCGGCGAGCGCGGCGGCCGCGCCGCCGGCCTGGGCGGCGTCGCCCGTCGCCGCCGTCTTTGTCATCGAAACCCCCGAAGACTGGCACGAGGACTTGCAGGTCATCGTGGACCTGGTCCGGTCGCGGGGCGGCCGGCCGGGCGACTGCCAGGGGCGCGGCACGGGCGCGCCGTCCACCTCCACCTCCACCCCCTCCCAGGCCGTCCGCTTGGTCGTCTGCAACTTCGACTTTGTGTTTGCGGCGGAGCACGGTGTGCCCAGGTTTGGGCCTGGCGCGTTTTTCGCGGCGCTGGAGGCACTGCACGCGCGGGCGACGGCGGCAGCCAACGGCGGCACGCCATCCCCGCTGTCCGTCGTCCGCCACGGCAAGCCGCACCCGCCCGCGTACGTGGCGGCCCTGCGCAAGCTGAAAGCCCAGTTGGGCGGCGTCGGCGGGGACCTGAAACACGTGTACGCCCTGGGCGACAACCCCGCCTCCGACGTGCGCGGCGCCAACGGCGCGGGCGGGCCGTGGCGGTCGGTGCTCGTGCGGACGGGCGTGTGGGCGGGCGTGCACCCTGTGACCGGGGCGCGAGTGGACAACGACGCGGACGACCCGGCGCATTTCGTGTGTGAGAGCGCGGCGGACGCGGTGGCCATGATACTGAGGGCGAACGGGGTGGCGGGCGTGGAGGAAGCGGTGGGCGTGTGAAGTTTGAAGGAGCAGAGCGCAGACGAGGTGTGGGCCGGCCCAGGTTTTGCTTTCGCGTCTGCCCCCCTTCACACTCGTGCTCCCTAGCCGGCGCGAAAAACAAAAACGCCCAACCATGACCGCCTCCGACGCCGCCGGCCCATCAACCCGGGCCATGGACGCCGTTCTTACCCCTGCGTCCATGGACATCGAGGCCGGCTTCATCGACGGCCCCAGCGGCAGCGGCCGCACGACTGCCGCCGACGGCGCAAATGCGGCGGCGGTGGCGGCTGCGCAAACGCAGCTCGGCGCCGACGGCAAACCCTTACCGCCCAAGCCCAAGTTCGCTTCTCTCTCGGCCTACGACCAGAACGGTCGGCGCATTGAGTTTCGGCGGGTGAGTTGAGTGGGGAGGAGGGTGGCGCGTTTTTTTTCTCCCTCTCTTTCGCCGGCAACCCGCGCCTCAACCCCCCCCCCCGCTCCCTCCCAACCCCAGATTCCCGTCCCGCAACACCGCCTCACGCCCTTGAAAACCGCGTGGATGGACCTGTACACGCCCGTCACCTCGCACCTGGGCCTGGACATGCGCATGAACCTGAAGGCCAAGCGCGTTGAAATCCGGACGACGCCCGCGACGCCCGACGCGGGGTCGCTGCAGAAGGCGGCCGACTTTGTCAACGCCGTCGTCCTGGGGTTTGCGCTGCGGGATGCGGTCGCCCTGCTGCGGCTGGACGACCTGTACGTCGAATCCTTCGAGGTCAAGGACGTGAAAACGCTGCGGGGCGAGCACCTGGCGCGGTGCGTCGGCCGCCTGGCGGGGCGGGGCGGCAAGACAAAGTTCACGGTGGAGAACGCGACGCGCACCCGCATCGTCCTGGCCGACACCCGGCTGCACATCCTGGGCTCCTTCCAAAACATTCGGGCGGCGCGGGACGCGCTGTGCGCCCTGATCCTGGGGTCGCCGCCGGGCAAGGTGTACACGCGGCTGCGGTCGGTCACGGCGCGCCTGCACTCGTCGTATTGAATGTGGGTGGTGTGGGTGGGGTGCGTGTGGGGGGCGGGCGGGGGGGAGGGGGGACTGGCGTCGCTGTCTGCCTGTGTGTGCTTGTAAAGGTTTGTGTGCGTGTGTGCGTGAGAGCGTGTTTTCCTCGTTTTTCGATGGCGGAACAGGTTTTCCTGTTGCCACTGCAGTCTGCCAAACCAGCGCGCGGCTAGGCCCGTGTTGCGTGGCCGCGTTTTTTTCCCTTTTTTTCCCATGAAGTCCCTGCTCAAAAAGGGGTCCTCCACGAAGGTTCTCTACGATGTTCACGTACACACGCTCGCGCCCTGGAATGCGGGCACCGGTCCGTTGGCCGTGACGTGGAAGCGCGGCGCGACGAAAAGAGGCAGCTCGGGGCCAGCCCATGCGTCGCCGCACGCCGGCGGCGCGTACGCGGCGTACGCGTTCGATGCCTCATTCACCGTGCCGGCGACGCTGTTCAAGGTGACTGAGAGAATGGGTGGTCTGAGGCGGACAGGGCGATGGCTGTCAGGGGGACGGAAAGGGGGGCAGAGAGCCGATCGACGCTCGCCGACCCTGCGCCATCCTCACCCCTCCCTCCACCACCAACCTCCAGTCCTCGCCCGCGTCGCCCTTCGGCTCCAAGCTGCTCACCCTGGAAATCACGCCCGCGTCCGACCCGGCCCACCCGGTTGGGCGGGTGATCTTAGACCTGGCGACGTTCGCGCCCGGCGGGCCACGGGCGGGGGCCGGGAGCCTGGCTGCGGCCGTTGGGCCTGCGTCGCCCGAGTCGACGTCACCCGCCGGCGCCCAGCTTCTGCTGTCCATCACCTGCCGCCCGGCCGGCTCGGGCGCGGCGGTGGCCGCAAGGACGACCGCCGAAGCTGAAGCGACGGCGGCACTGGCTGCGGCGGCCATGGAACCCTACCAGCAGCAGCGGGCCGTGGCTGCGCCGCCGCCTCCCCGCCCGCCCTCGCCGCCGCCGCCGCCGCCGTTTGGTCTTGAAGCCGGCGACTCGGACGACGACCTGCTCGCCGCCGCGGCGGCAGCAGCCGACGCCCGAGACGCGGCCGCGGCAGCAGACGTGGTCAGCGACTTGGGGGACGACGACGACGACGACGGCGGCGGCGAGCCGCCCCTGCGTGGCCGCCCGGCTTCCCCAGGCGGCGACCGCGCGTCGGCCGCCGCCGCGCCCAACCCGTTTTTGGACGAAGGGCGGGAGCCGCACCGCCCGCCCGGGCCCGGCCGGACCAACCCGTTTCTGTCCGTGGACGATGAAGGCGTGGCGCCCGCGGCGCAGGCGCCGCCCTCCCCGCCGCCGCCGCCCTTCCCCACGCCCGCCAAGGGGCTGGAAGGCGGCGGCGCGCGCACGCCGCCGGCCTTCAACCCGTTCTTGGACGACGAATCGCCGCGTGCGTCCGCGTCGCCGCCGCCGCCGGCGCTGCGGGCTGCTGCTGGTGCTGCTGAAGTGGGTGCACCGCCACCGCCGCCGCCTGGCGAGGACGTCGTCGACCCGGTCGCGCTGGCTCCAGAGGACGCGGCCGCGTTTGTTACCAGGCCGGCCACCCCGCCCGGCGCGGGCGCTGCGGCGTCTGCGACCACCTCCGCCCACACGACGCCGACGCTGTTCCCACACCCGGCATCGGCCGCGACCGCCCGGGACCCGGGCTCCGAGCTGGTGGAGGCAGGAGATGGGGAGGGGGAGGAGGAGGGGGGAGGCAAGGCCTCGCCGCCCCCGCCCCCGCCCCCGCCCCCGCCCCCACCCGCTCCATCCCCGCCACCGCCTTTGCCCTCTCCCACGCGCGCTCTCTTGGACGAAGCGGGCGCCGCCGTCGCGGCCAACCGGTCCCTGGCCCGCAAAGCGGCTGCGGCTGCGGCGGCTGCGGCAGGCCCGCCCAGCCCGGCGGAGGTGGCAGCCGCGCGCGCCGTCTTGGCGGCGGCAGGTGAACGCGGCAGCCCGCCCGCCCCCCGCCCGCCGTCCGCTGGCGGCGCGTCTGCCGCCTCCCGCCCCGGTTCGGCAGCCGGTCCGTCCGCCGCTGCGCTGGCTGCCGCCGAAGCCGCCGCCGCCGACGCGGCCGCCGCCCTGGCCGCCGCGGACGCCGAGCTCCTCACCGTTGCGGCGCTGGAGGCGGGCGTGTACTTGGCGCGGGCGGCGGCGGCCGCGCCGTCCTCCACCACGGCGGACGGCGGCGCCCCCTCCCCACCGGCGGCCTTGACCGTCTCCAGCCCGCGGTTTGCGGGCGGTGGGCGCCCGCACCCGCCGTCGCGGGCGGTGCACGCGCCGGCGCGGCGCCTGGCGCGCACCATCGTCTCGCTGGGCCCTGCCCGCGGCCCCGCGTTTGGCGCGGCCGCCCTGGCGGCCGTGCGCGCGGCCGCCGACGCGGCGGCGGGCGGGGCGGGCGGGCCGGGCGGCGCCGTCGCCCTGACGGCCCACTGGTGGTCCAACGCCCTCCAGCTGCGGTGGATGCTGTGGGCCATGGGCTCGGCCGACGGCGGCGAGGAGGAGGAGGGCGGTGGGTACGGCGGGCCTGGCACGCCCCTGTCCGGGGCCGGCGGCGGCGCCGAGTTTGGCTGGGTCATGGACGCCCTCGTCCCGCCCCTGCGCACGCTGGAGGCGCGCCTGCTGGGCCGCCTGCTGGACGGGCTGTGGGACGTGACGCTGGGCGGGGCGGCGGCCGCGGCGGCGGCGGTGGCCGCCGGGTCGGGCGGCGGCCGGGCGGTCGGCGGCGGCCCGACCCCGTCCCGCGCCGACGCCGCGACCGCTCTCTGGCTGGAAGCCCTGCGCGGGGCCCGGCGCGAGCTGAGCACGGCGGCGGGCGCGGTGTCGGTCGGGCACGCCCACCTGCTGAAGCAGCGGTCGCTGTGCGCCCTGCTGCGCCGCCTGGACGCGCTCCTGTTTGCGGCGCTGCTGGCCGGAGGCGGCGAGGCGCCGCCGCCGTCCCTGCCGCCCCTCCCGGCTTCCCTGCTGCCGTTCGACCCGGCCGCCCCTCTCACGTTCGGCACGGGCGTCGCACTGAAAATGGCGGCCGCCCGCCTGTCGGAGTGGGCGTCGGACGCGGGCGTCCGCCCGGGCGTCGCGCCGGCCGACCCGTCGGCCGACCCGGTCACGGCCGCGGCCGCGGCCGCCGACGCCGGCGCGGCCGCCCTGTTCCCCCGCCTGCGCGGGGCTGCGGACCTGCTCATGATGCCCAAACCGCCGCTGGCCGACGCAGGTCTCCGTGCCGCCGTCGCGCCCGCCCTCTCCCCCGCCGCCGTGTGGGCGCTGCTCGCGCGGGCGGCGCCCGACGACGACGCGCCCGACCCGCTGCCGGCGGGGCTGTTGGCTTCCCTGGCAAAGCAGGCGGGCGGGCCCGCCGCGACGGGGGCTGGAGCGCCCGCCGCCGCTGCCGCTGCGGACGCGGCGGCCTGGCCGCCTGGCGCGGCCGACCCGCCCGCCGAAGTGGCCCTGGCCGCCGACCCCGCCCTGGCCGACCCTCTGTCCCTGGAAATGGATGCGGGCTCGGGCGATGAACTGGACGCCCTGGCTGCGGCAGCGGCGGACGGTGGGGGTGGTGAGGACGTCGACGGCCCCGGCGGCCGCCGCTTCGAGCTGTTGCGGGACCTGTGGGCGTCAGCGA
Organism: Medakamo hakoo; assembly: GCA_026636295.1. Taxonomy (NCBI): domain Eukaryota; kingdom Viridiplantae; phylum Chlorophyta; class Trebouxiophyceae; family Coccomyxaceae; genus Medakamo; species Medakamo hakoo. The sequence continues at coordinate 1,105,716 of CP089454.1, read as the reverse complement.
GGTGAAAAGCGGAGTGAGGGGGTGCTGTTGTTGACTCCCACGCTTCCTCTCTCTCTCTCTCTCCACGTGCGCGTTCCCTCCCCCGCCCGGCCCGCGCGCAGATGCCGTGTGTGCACGCACTCCTGTTTTTTTTTCTTTGCTGTTTCATGACTTCTAAAGTTACTCGTGTTTCAATCGTCTTTGCCCGCGCCCGTTGTGTCTCCATCTCCTCCCCGCGCGGCGCGCAACAGCCGCAGTGCTTCGCGTGCAAAAGCGGCGGACCCGCCCGTGGGTGCCGGGATGGCGCCGTCTCCCTCTTCGATGGCGGCTTTGGCTGCGGCGCTGGCCACACCGTCCGCGACAGCCGCCACGAGCGCGGGTTCGAGCTCGGCCAGAGCGTCGGCGACGGTGGTGGGCCAGGTAAATGGCCCGCCACCGTTGTTGTTCCCACGCACAGCCGCGGCCATGGGAGTCAGGACGCCCAGCACGGCCGGCGTGACGTGGCCGGCCGCGGTGGCGAGGGCGGACGCGAGGCGGTCGGGCGAGCCACCCAGCGCAGCCAACACAGCGCCCGCGCCGGCGGACGCGGCGTCCGCCGCCCCCGCTCCCAACGGAGCATCCGGCTCCGCCCACGCCGCCGCACCAGGCGACGCAGCCAAGTATGCCGCCAGCCTGGCGTCCGCGCCCGCGCCAGCCAGGGCCAAGGCGACGAGGCCGGGCGGGAGCGGGTGGGCCGCGGCGGCGCAGCGCCCCGACAGCACGGCCGCGCCGCGCCAGGCGCCCGAAGACAGGAGGGCAGGCGCGACGACTCTGTCGCGTGGCGACCCCGCCGCCTTGTCAGCCCACACGCATTCCGCCAGCGCCGCGCACGCGGTGTCGGCGTCGTCGGCGATGGAGGCGGGCGCGGCCGCGGCCGCCAAGCACGCCAGTCCGGCCGCGGCGGGCGCCATCAGCACACCCGCCGCCGCGGTCGCCAGCGCGGCCCGGGCCGGGCCTGTCACAGCGGCTTGGGCACCGCCTCGCCCGCGCCCGCCGCCCTCGCTGCGTGCACGCCAGCCCTCCGCGACGGCGGCGGTCAGCGCCAGGCCCGCGCGCAGGCCGCTCGGAAGGCGGGCGCGGTCGCCACCACCGCCCTCGCCCCGCCCCGGCGTGAGTGGTGGGACGGGCTCCAGCGCGCCACACGCCGCCCACACTGTGGACCACACGCCAGGACTGCTCGCGTCCGCGGGGCGGGCCAGGAAGCGGTCCCGCAGCAGCAACAGGAGGGCGGAGGCGATGGGGGCTGCCAGCGCCGCGTCGTCGCCGCCGCCCGTGCAGGCGCCTGCCGCAGACAGCCCGGCAATCGCGTCGTCCAGGCCTGCCCAGCCTGGGTTGCCGCGGGACGCAGGCCGGCGGGCGGAGGAGGCCAGGTCGGCTAGGGCGCGTGCGGCGGCGGGCCAGGCGGCGGGCGGTGGCGGAGGCGCGTCGCCCCGCGTCGCAGGCACGGGCGGTGGCGGGTGGATCGGCGTCTCGTAGTCCGACCCGTCGTCGTCGTCGTCGCCGTCGTCGGGCTCGGTCTGGTGCTCGCCAGCCCGACCCGCGGGCTCATGGACAACAGCGTCCGCCGCCGGCACACTGACTAGGCGCGCTGTGAGGACGCCCGCATACTCACGGTCTTCCAGGCCCGCGCGCACGAGGGCGGTCGTGAAAACAGCGGCCAGCGCGTCCCAGGCGGCCGCCGCGTCCGGTCCAGCGGACGCAACACACGCCGGCGGCTCACCAGCCGTCAGGTTGGCCACCAGGCGCGGGGTGGCTGGGTAAGCCAGCGGGCGACGGGCGGCGAGGTCTGCCCGGACGGCCGACGCGAGCGCGACCAGGTCGGGCACGGTGCCGACCGTCGAAGGATAGTCAAACTGCAGCGCGGCGTGCGCGCTGGCCGGGTCCGGGGCTGGCGCGTCGTCGCTGCTTGACGCAACGCGCAACGCTTCGACCATGGCCGCCACGAAGGCGGCCCGGTCTGTTGACGCGTCGTCCACTGGCCGGGCGGACGTCATTCTGTCAACGCAATCGGTCGCCGCCAAAAAAAAACGTGCAAGTGAGCACACAGCCACACTAGTGTTGTTGCGGCGAGCCGCCCGTCGTGACGGCCGCTTCCGGCCGTTTCGCTGCACCACGCGGCCCCTCCAGCGCCTCGGCCACTCAGCTCTGCAACGCCCGTCCCCCAAAACATGCCTCCTGCCGCCGCGCCGCCTCCACCCGCCCCCGCTGCGCCGACAACACAAGCGGCACACCCACTTTGCGCCCTCCAACGCGGCGCGGAAGATGCGCCGCTGCAACCCGTGGGCGACGACCCCGCCCTGCGCTTAGCGGCGGAGTTGCTGGGCCGGAGGTTGAAGGTATGGGGTGGCGGGCGCGTCGTCTCAACAAAACAACCAAGCCATGCCCGCGCCCGCGCTCTCTCAACCTCCCTCCCTTACACACCTCAAAAAAAAACACGCAGGTCACCGTCCCGGACGGCCGCGTCATCGCGGGAACGTTCGCCTGCCTGGACCCGCAGGGCAATGTGGTGTTGACGGACGCGAGGGCGGTGGCCAACAACGGCGGAGACCACGCGCTGGGCACGCTGATTGTGCCGGCCGCGCAGCGGCGTGCCTGTGAGTTGGAGGTGGAAGAACATGAGAGGGCGGGGATGGAGGCGCGGGTGGCGGAAGCGGTTGGCGACAGATAGGGGAGTCGGTGTGGAGGGAGGGCGCACTGCAACACACGACAGACGGCTGAAGTCTTTTTTAAGGCGCAACCTTGCCGGGGTGGTGTGCGGCCGTTTTTGTTTCGTTTACACACACAACACACACCAACGGCCGGCATCCTCGCTCTTTCCCTCTGCCGTCCGCAGGCCGCGACCAACAGCGTTTGCAAGCAGCCGTGGGCGCGGCCTGGGCAGGAGGAAGGAAGCGAGCGCGCGCGCTCTTCATGTTTTCAGGCACAAGGTGTGAAGGGGCGCGCCTGGAGGGGACGCGCCCGCCCCTCTCGCCTTTCCATCATTACGGCGGCACGCCGCAGGACGGCGGGCGGCGAGAGGGCGCGGGCGCGGACGCTGTGGGACGCTCCGCCTCGCACACGCCTTTCATATTCACGGTAAGGTAAAATGAAACGGGTAAACACACCTGCGGCCGCGTTTTTGTCTGCTGCAGGCGTTTTTTGTTTGGTTTGTGCACACGACAGGGGCAGCCCGTCTGTTCTTGCTTCAACGCGGCTGCTCATTCAGCCGCCGGCAGGCCGAGGAGCTTGCGGCCGCACCAGCCGTTGCACGGACCAGGACCCCAGCCCCAGCCGCCTGCGAGAGTTTTTGGGGATGGTGGACGGAAACAATGAGTTGTCGGAGTGTGGCGGGGAGGGGGGAGTGGGATGGCGAGAGGCGGGGCCCTGGCGTTTTTGGTCGACGGCCGACGCTGCGGTGAAGCTGACGTGGGTCGGGCCGATCCACAGACGGAGGCCCAACCCGGGCCGGGTCCCGCCGCTCCCGCTGCCAACGAGAGGGTCGTCCATTCGTCCAAGAAGACTGAGGTACGAGCCAGCGCTGGCGCGCCGTGATGGGCCGCTGCGCCGGCGTTGATGCGAGCGTGACGGCCCGCTCATGCGCTGCGCTCATGCCTGGACCAAAAACTCACCGTTCCAGCCCCAGCCCCACGGGCGGTTCCACCACCACCACGTCGCTTCCGTCGGCTGGACAGCTATGGTTTGGATTGGGATGTGCGTGCGTGTTCTTGTTTGTGAGAGAGGAGCGGTCGGGCGGGAGGCGCGGGCGGAACAACGCTGCGGCCAAAACGCAGCGCCAAACAACACGCACACAGGCGCCGCGCCCGCGGGACGCGGGGCGGGCCAGCCCTCGCCACCCATCGCAAACTACGTACAAATGGAGAGCAGCACGGCCAGGACGGCCAGCATGACGAAGGCGGTACGCATTTTTGGGCGGTGCGCGGCGAAGAGTGTTTCCGGCGGCAAAGAAGTGTGATGATGTTGGCCTTAATTTCCTCGAGGCACAGCCTCTCCATCCACCCTACCCACACACTCTCTCTCTCCCCCTCTCTCAACAACAACACGCGACCCGGACATTTACACACACAAGCACGCACGCGCCTCCCCGTGGACCCAGCCAAACCAAAAAATCAAAAAAGAATCAGGCTCATGCCCCCTCCCTAGCTTTTCCACGCGGCCAACAGTTTGCGCCCGTAGAAAGGCGGCGGCGGGCCCGGCGGCCCAAACGGCGGGCAAGGCGGCTTCAGCGGCATCGCCCAGTTCACGCCAAACCCCCAAGTCAGGTACGGGACTGGTTTGGGCAGGAAGAAGGCGGACGCCGGCCGGGCTGTGCGTGTGCGTGTGTGTGTGGGTTTGGATGGCGGGTGTGTGAGAGAGCTGCGTGCGGGTTGAAAGGAGCGAGCAGCCCCCCCCCCCCCGCCCCGCGTCGTCCCACTTGGCGGGGCATGGCCCCCCTCCCCCCCTCCCACTCCCTCACCCATGGCCGCCCAGGCCAGCAGCACCGCCCAGGCCAGGGCCAGGCGACGCATGGTGTTTTGATTTAAGTCAGTCCCTGCCGTGTGCGTGCGTGTTGCGAGGGCGGGAGGGAAAAGAGAGAGGGCGTGAGAGAGTGGGGGAGGCGGCCGCCCGCGCCACCGTTTGTGTCCGACGGCCCGACATTGGACGCGACGGCGGCGCCCGCCAGCCCGGGCAGCGTGCCGCGCGCATCACACCCGCTAGCTGTCCTGGCATGTGCAGCACCACAGCTACAGTCAGCGAGGCTGCGGGCGGGACCAAGCCCCGGCATGCCACCCCCACCGGTGGTCGTGAGAAAGCGGCGAGGGGGATGATGGGCGGGTCGGGGGGCGAGCGACGGGGAGCGAGACGCGGTCGCGCGCGACCGCGTCTCAACCGCCCCGCCCGGCGCGGCCCTGCACCCTTCCGACACGGCTCAGCCGCGGTCGTGAGACACTCAGCGCGTCCTGACGCACCTGTGCTGAGAAAAGGTGACGGAGGGAGGCCGGGATCGGTGGCTCGGGTGGCAGGTGAGCGTGCGCGCGCGCGCGCGTGGGCGGGGGCGGCCGGGCAGTCTTGTGAAAAGCGCAGAGTGGAACAACCACTCCCCCTCCCGCGCTTTTGGTTCGTTTCATGCAACCGGAGACACGGAGACACGACACACACAAAAAATTAACAATCCCTCCAAGCACGCACACGCGCCACCCCCACCCGGCCTCACCTCACTCCCCTCACCCGCCGTACGGCGCGATGTTCCAGCCGGCGCGCGGGCCCAGGCCCGCCCGCCACCCATACGTCAACCAGGGGCCGCGCGTGTACGGGTAACTCCACGGCAGCGGCCAGCCCCATTGAAAGCGACCGGCGTGGCTGGGTGTGGCTGTAGTGTGTGCGAGGGGATGGTGTGTGTGTGTGTTGGGACATGCACGTGTGCGTGCGTGAGGCGGACGGAAAAAAAGGGGGCGGCGGGTAGGGGTGAGTGGGGTGTGCCAGCAACGCTCTGCGCCCCTCGCCCCGGTGCGCGCTCCCGCACTTCGGGCCCGCCCCACTCCACCCTCCTCCAGTCTCCCGCTCCCTCCAACTCACCCATGGCAAGCAGGGCCAACATCACGGCGGCCAGCACAGTGAGCTGATGGGCCGTCATGCGGAAGGTGGGCAGCTTGGAGGCGGTTTACTAAATTTGGACCGAGGAGGGCGACGAGCCTGTGTAGAAAGGGGGGCGCGATGGGCGTGAGTGTGGAGTGGCATTGCGGCGCAAACGCATCATGGGCGGGGCCTTGGACATGTACTCGTGCGAACGCGGGCAAGATCGGATCGACCGTGCCGGTGCCCGCACCGCTGTCGGCCTGTGTCGGCTAGGTGTGTGCGCACCGCATGCGCCCCATCGGCGCCGACCTTCCGACACGGGCAGCTCGCAGCCGTCTCGGCCCACCGCACACGCGCACACCGCCTCTCTGTCTCTCACAGCGGCGCTCTCTCCCTCACGCACTTTGCGGCGTAAAAAACGATGAATGCGACGCGAGGGGGAAAAACGCAGCAGAGAAGAAACGCGCCTCTAGCGGCGTCGCTCTCTCTGGGCTCCAGCAACACAACACAAAACCATCCCTCCCGGCTCCCCCCCGCATCTTAAATACACTCTCTCTTAAATATCCGTCCTGCCCGGCCCCTCCGCCGGCCGGGGAACCATGTCAAACGACGCACGCCGCGTGCCCGTGGACGGCGGCGCCGGCGTCGGGCGGGCAGCAGCACCTGCCTCTGTCGTCGTCGCCTGGATGGTGGCCGGAGGCTGCGACCCGTGCGCGAGCCGGCTCGGCCCCGCCTGCGGCGGCGGGGACGGCCGGCCCAAGTCTTCGAATGATGAGGAGGACTCGCCGCCGCCGCCGCCCAGCACGTCGCCGGGTTCCAGGGACCAGTCGGAGACCGAGCCGCGGCCGCCGCGGCCGGCTGGAGGCGGGGGGAACGCGCCGGGCGGCGGCGCGCCGCGCAGCCCACCGGGCACGACCCCAGCGATCGCGGCCAGGGCCGACGCCGGCAGTGGCGCCAGGCGGCGGGTGGGGGCGGGGGACAGGCTCGGGTACGGGCCGCCGGCCTGGACCGCCCACGCAGACAGAATGGCGCCGCACCCGGCCAAGGCCGCCGCGTCCACCCACGCAGGCGCGCCTGGCGCCGCGCGCGCGAGCGCGGCTGCGGCGGCGATGACACCAGCTTCTGCCAACGCCGGGCGGCGTTCGATGGCGGAGGCGGCCAACCCGGCCGCGGCACCGGCCAGCGCCGCGACCATGCGCCGGGTCGCCGGGCTGGCCGCCAGGAGGCCGCGGCGGCGGCGGCGGCGGGCGGAGATGGTCGCAGCACCCGCGCCAACAGCGGAGAAAGCCGCGGCCGCGGCCACGCCGGCGAGCGCTGACCGCCCAGCCCGCACGGCCGCGGCGGCACGCGCGTCGGTGGTCGTGGCCGTCGTCGTCGCGCCTCCCCGCCGCCCGAGCCACGCCACGGCTTCCGGCAGCGCCGCGGACGCGGCCACGTACAGGGGCAGCCAGGCCGCGGCCAGGCCCACACCGGCGCGGGCCCACGGGTGGCGGGTGGAGGCCAGCGAGTGCGGCGCGATGAGGCCGGTGGTGGGCGGCGCCCCATCCCCCCCTCCAGCCGCGGCCACAACCCGCGCCGCGACGGCGACCGACCGGCTGCCGTACATGGGCCGGGCCCGGGACACCAGCAACACACCCACCAGGCGAGCAGGGTGCGCGGGCGGGAGGGCGGCCGTGCCGACGGCGGCCCAGGCGGCGGCGGCGGCGAGCGCGGCCGTGAGGGCCGCGCCGTCCAGGCCTGGGTGGGGCAGGCTCGGGAGGCGCAGCCTCCCAACCTCCGGCGGCTGCCAGGCGCGTGGACTGGCCGTGACGGCCTTTTGGCCGGCGCATGCTTGGGCGACGCGCACCAAAGCGTACGCGGCGGCAAGGCGGGACGGTCCAGGCGGCAGGATGGCCGCGGCCGCGAGGCCGCCCGCCGCGCCAGCAGCGGCACGGGCGGCGCGGCCGTCCTGCGAGGCCGCCGCACCTGCCGCACCAATCAGGCGCCAGGCCGCCGTGCCGGCAGCAGCGGCGGCACCCGTCAGGGCGGCGGAGGATGCGGCCGGCACAGCCGCTGCCCGGAGCCGGCGGGCCGGGTGCGCGCGTCCAGCGGGGCGGCGGGCGTCGGGCGGGGTGAGGGCGGGGCGGGCGAGCAGGGCGCCCAGACTCAACAGGACTTGAACACCAATCTGCGTGGCCGTGGCCGCACACCACGCGACACCCGCGCCCCGGGCGGCGTGGGATGCAGCCGCCGCCAGGCCGGGCGGCGGGCTGGCAGCGGGCGTCGCCGCCGCCGTCGTCGTCGTCGCGGCATGCGTGGGTGGCCGTTCGCCCGTGCGCGAGGTCCAGGCGTCTAAACACAGCGGGCCGGCGATGTAAGGCGACGTGGACAACTCAGCCAGGCCACGCAGCGTGTCGGCGAGGGTGTGGGCCGGGCCGGCGGCGGGGACGGGCGCGGGTGAGGCGGTGGGCATTGGACGCGTTGCGGAGGAAGCTTTTCCGACACCAAAAACGAGCGTGGATGGAGGGCGTTGGCGCGCGGCAGCGCGTTCACAGGGATGAGCGAATCCTCGGCCTTGCGTCCGTGTCGAAGGAAGGGGTGGGGCGAAGGGCTGGCGGCCTCAACTCCGGGCCTGTGCAGAACAAAGGGAGGAAGGAGTGTGCACAACGGCAGTGACCGGGTCCTCAACTCGCCGCGCGGGCTTTCTCACTTGCCCGTTCTCTACTTCGCAAGCATTGGAACGGCCGCGCCGCTGTTGCACGGCGGCACCTGGCTCCGCCCCCCCACTTTCTGTCCCGCCGAGACCACACTGACCCTGGCCTGAACCCGCACCGTGCTGAGGACGTGAGGTCGTGCCGGCACTCGCACGGGCCGCCCCGGAAAAGCAGCTCCAACGCCGCCGCCGTCGCCCCGCCCCCTATGGCGGCCGCGCCCACCTGCACGACCGACGCCCTCGCCGCGGCCCTGGCCGGCCGCCGCGTCCTGGCCGCGGACGAGGTAGGCTGCTGGGGCCTGCCCATCCCTGAAACCGAGGGGACGGCGGGGGGCGCCCTTCCTCCCTCCCTCCCTCACGCGCGTCTCCCCTCCCCCCACCCCCAAAACAGGCGTCCGCCCTCGCGTCCGCGTCCGCCGCGCCCTCCACCGCCGCCCTCCTCCCCCGCCTGGTCGCCGTCGCCGCCCGGCACGCTGTCACCCCCACGTCCGCCTACCCCGTCGGCGCGGCCGCCCTGGGCGCGTCCGGCCGGGTGTACCTGGGGTCCAACCTGGAGCTGCTGGCCGCGCCGCTGGCCGCGTCGGTCCACGCCGAACAGTTTGCGGTGGCGGCGGCGGCGCAGGCCGGTGAGGCCGGGCTGGTCCGCATCGCGGTCTCCGCGCCGCCGTGCGGCCACTGCCGCCAATTCTGTTACGAGCTGGCGGGCGCTGACGCGTTGGAGTTTGTGTTTGCGGACTGCGTCGACGGCGGCGCGGGGTCGCCGCGCTCGTGTCCGTCGCCCGCGGTGTCGCGCTTGGGCGAGCTGCTACCGCGCGCGTTTGGGCCAGAAGACTTGGCGCGCGGACCCTCTGCGGACGGCGGCTTCGCCGCCGCCGAAGCGGCGGTCCTGCCGTCGGGGCGGCCGCCCACGCCGCCACCCGTCCGGGTGCGCGGGCCCGCGTTTTTGTTGCAGCCGTCGACAGCCGAGATCAAGTGGGCCGAGGACGCGGCGGGGAAAATTGCTGCAGACCCGGCTTTGGAACCAGCTGCCACAGCCGCCTTCGTCGCCGCCCGCGGCTGCCACGCCCCGCACACGCACTGTCCCGCGGCCGTGGCGCTCGTGTGGGACAAGGGCGACGGCGGCCCCCCCGCCGTGAGCGCGGGTGGCGTCATCGAGTCGGCGGCCTACAACCCGACTTTACCGCCTCTGCAAGCCGCGTTGGTGGCCGCGTTCGTGGATGGCCTGCCCGGCTACGCGTCCGTCCGGTCGGCGGTGTTGGTCGAGCGGTCGGGCGCGCGCATTTCTCATGCCGGCGTGACGGCGGCCGCGCTGGCGGCGCTGGGGAAGGGCCTGCCGCTGACCGTGCTGCACGTGGAATGGGTCAGTCCTGGCGGTGGAGAAGGGGGGGAGAGGGCGTGACAGTTCTGTTAGTGCGTAGTAGATCGGCGCGGCAGAGTCGTCCGTCATCTCATCAGGTGGGCGCAGCGCGAGGGGTTTCCACAGAAGCAAACGCACGCGCATTCATCTGCGGACAAAAGACCGCCGCGCGCCGGCCAGGGGGGGGGACGCCACCTCTTGTTTAGGGTGTGAACCCAGACTAGGAGAGGCTTCATGTCAAGCACAAGTGAGCAGCGGGCGTCAGCGGCGCCCGCGCCGGCTGGGCGAGGCGGCGAAAGCAGCGGCGCGTCCCAACCTCCAGCGGGCACCGGCGCGGCCGACTCTCCTCCAGCCGTGGCCGGCGCCGCTTGCGTGCCGTCCTGGGCCCTCCCAGACGCGTGGATCACGTCCTTTTCCACGCCCACACCCGCATACGTACACGCCCCGCTCCCGCCCGCGGGCCTCATGGGCCACCGCGCCGAACTGTGGGACCTGGCGCGCTCGTGTGTGGGGGCCGTGACGGTCGCGCTGGACGTCGCGGCGAGCAGCAGCGACGCCGCCGCCGTTCACCCGGCGCGCTTGCGCCTGACAGACGTGAAGAGTGGCGCGCTGTTTGCGGAGGCGCCCATCCCGGCGGGCGTGCCCGTGGCGGCCGTCGTCGAGCCCGCCATCGATTCGGCGCGGTACTTTGCGGTGCGGGTGGTGGACCCCTCCACGGCCAAGGCGGCTGTTGTGGGGGTGGGCTGGGCGGACCGCCCGCCCGCGTCTGCTTTGGCGGCCGCGCTGGCTGATCTGGAGACGGACCGGCGGCGGGCGGCGAGGGCGGCAGGCGGGGGGAGGGCGGACGGCGGCGAGGGGGACGGCCCGCCGCCCCTGCCCACCCCGCCCTCCTTGGCTCTCCGACCGGGTGAGACGGTGCACGTGCCGCTGGTGGGGCGGGGCGGCGGTGTGCGGCCGGCGGCCAAGGCCAAGCTGGCGCGGGCGGCGGCCGCCGCGGCGGCGCTGGCCAAGGGCGGAGGCGGCGGTGGGGTGTTGCCGCCGCCGCCACCGCCGCCGGCGGGCCGCCCGCCCGACACGGCGGGCGACGACGACGACGATGGCTGGGGCGCGTTTGTAGGCTAGGCAGCGGTGTGGGACGACTGGTTTTGCAGCGTCCCACTGCTTGCACACACTCCTGGGCCCCCCGGTCCACCACACACCGTGTGGGTCCCCCCACCCCCACCCCCACGCCCCTCTACGCGTGCAGCACCACCACCGGCACCGGGCACTTTTCGACGAGGTGCTTGGCCGTCGACCCCAGGAACAGCTGCTTGATCGCGCCCTTGGCGTGCTTGGCCAGGACGACGGCCGCCGCGTCCAGCTTGATGGCGCGGGCTTCCACGATGGCCGCGACCGAGTCGGCGTCCGTCGCGAAGTGCACGACTTCGGCCGCGTACTCCTTCTTCGCGGCTTCCAGCACCGGGACGAAGCGCGCCGCGATGAAGGCCTCCGCCTTGGTCAGCGCGGCGCGGTCCTTGGCCGGGTCGGGGTCGGTGACGAGGAAGTCGCCCGGGCCGCCCATGCCGACTGTGTGTGGGTTGGGTGGCGGTGTGGCGGTGTGGTGAGGGACAGAGTTGTGTGGGGCGGGTTGTTGGCACCGTGGGCAGGGGATGGGAACCCGCCCGGGCCGTCACTGTTGTCTTGCTCGCAAACAAACATCCAACACTCACCGCCGCCAATGATCTCCGGCGCCGGGATCGGAATCACGTGCAGCAGGTGGATGGTGTCGTCTGTGGTGTGTGCGTTGTGGAGGCGGTGCGCGGTGTGAGGCGGAAGCGTGGATGGCGGCCGCCCGTCCGTCTCTGTCGACGTCCGTCGCAACGTCTCTCGAGAGGCGTTGCGAAAACTCACCGGCCTTGAACGCCAGGTTGTCGATAGTCCACTGAACTGCTTTAGTGGATCCCTGTCGAAACAGTGAGGGCGGGAGTGGTGCGGCGTGAAAAAAAAACGAATGAAAGATGGATGGAGAGGTGCAGACGTCGGGGTGGTTGAGGGGGGCGCGGGCGTGGTCGCGCGGTGCTTGTTTGGGTTTTCGCTTCCCGTGCCGCATGCATTCGGTGCCAGTTGGGCCCACCCGGCCAGCCGTCAAGGACCTGGCACGCTCGCCGGCACGCGACGCGTGCAGCGCGGCCGGAGTGACCGGTTCCCAGGGCCGCCCGCGGTGTGACGGTACGTGGAGGCGAGCGCGACGCGCGCACAGCAAATGCAGCCTCCAAAAAAAACCGCGCGCGCGCGCCCCAGGTCCCACCCACCCACCTCCGTGTCATCCACGGGAACGAGGAAGGTGCGAGGCATGGCTGATGATGACGCGACGAAAGGTGAGGAAAAGTGGAGGGAAAGGACGAGAAACGGGGGGCGGGAGCCGTGAATGCGCGCGAGTGAGCGCCCGGTCGCGGAAAAGTCAAGCGATGCTCTCCAGCCAGCAAAAAGAAAAAAAAGCCCCGACACATCACAATCACACGTCCTCCCCTCTCAACCACCGCACGATCGTGTCCGCCGCGAACTCAGGCGCCTCCAGGTGCGCGCAGTGCCCGCACTCCTCCACCCACACCAGCGTGCCATCCCTCAGCTCCGCCTCAAATTTGGGCGCCTGGGCCGGGTCGAGGATTTTGTCCTGGCGGCCCCACAGGACCAAGGCGGGCGTGGACGCTTCACGCACACGCTGGGACAGCCTGTAGCCTCCCGACCGCATGTAGGCGACGTTAGCGTCGGCCCAACCAGGGGTGTGCGTGTGCCTGCGGGTGGTGTTGGTGTGGGAGGCGGCGGGTCCACAGGTGAGTGAGAGAGGGTGGCGGTCGCGGCGCGTGGCATGGGGGGACCCGCCGGGTCCCCCTCTCCCCTTCTTCCGCCGAAAACTTACAGTCGCCCGACGCGCATGGCGTCCTCCGTCGCAAACCGGTCAACGTCATGGTACGCCATCTTGTTGGCGGCGCGGCGCAGCGGGGCGGAGCCGAGGACCGCGACGCCCGCGGAGGCCAGCCAGCGCGGGGCGGACGCCATCGGCCCCAGCCCGTCGATCAGCGCCTGCGGGTCGACGAGGACGAGGCGGGCCACGGCGTCCGGGTGGGCCAGGGCAAAGTCCAGGGCGATGGCGCCGCCCAGGGACGCGCCGAGCAGGGTCATGGGCTTGCCGATCTAAAGGGGGGGGAGGGTGGAATGGAAACACATGAGAGCGCGCGAGATGTGACACATGAGAGTGGGAGACAGGTGGGATGGGGAGGGGCGTGGTTGCGTCGGCTGCGCGGCCTCCCCTCCCCCTCCCAACCCTCACATACCTTGGCCTTCCAAAACGCGTACAGGTGTTCCCGCTTCTGGTCGGGCCCCAGCGCCGCGCCGCCCGCGCCCGCAAAGGGCGTGTGGTCCGTGAACCCCCACCCCACCAGGTCCACGCCCCAGGCTTGCACGCCCCGGTCGGCCAGGCGCGGGAGGAAGCGCCGGAATTCCAGGCAGGAGGAGTCAAAGCCGTGCAGGGCGACGAGCGGCGGGAGGGAGGCTGTGGGGAGGAGGAGGTGGGGGGTGGAGCGGGGCCGTGAGAGGCGCGGAGGGGGTGGGGGGTGGGGGCAGGGTGCGTCCGCCCCCGACCCTCTCCCACACGCCGGCACACAAAAAAACTTGCCATCGCCGCCGCCGTACGGCCCGACGTACGCCGTCTCCACTGCCCGCCCGACAGACGGCACCAACAGCGGTTCCCGTTGCAGGGCCGCCATCATCTCCCGGGCGGCCGGCTCGGCGATTTCCGCGGCTGGGCCTGCGGGGATGAAATTGGGCAGTGTGGCGCGTGCCACGGTCGCGTGCGGTCGCCGGGCCAGGCGTTGGCTGGCTGGCCTGGTGCGCCGATGAACCGGCCTCCCGGCCGGCGAGGCGAGGTGGATCATTGCGGTAAGGCCGCGTGGCGTCGAGGACAAACAGAAAGCGAGTGTGAGGAGGGAGGGACTTGCCGCGTGCCCCGCTAGCCAAAGCGCGCTTTTTTTTCTCGACGGTTGGCCGCTCTTCTCGGCTCGGCCTGCGGCGTCGCGTCGGGGCGAAAGCCACCGTGACCTCGACGGTCGACAAGCGCACACCCGCAAGGTTGGTCCTGTGGCTCGTTCGGCATCGAAGAACTCCGGCCCACGTCCTGCGACCGCAACAAAATGGCGGGCGCGGCGCGCACGGCGAGTCTGCCGCCGCGCCGCCGCCTCGCCGCCGCCCTGTCCGCGCTGAGCAATGCTCTCAGCCTGGTCCTTGGGGCTGTGCGATTAGCCCTCTACGCCCTGCTCCTGCTGCCGGGCTTTGCGCAGGTGAGGAAGGGGTGCGCAAGGGTGTGTGTGTGTGACGTCGTCAGGCATTGGTTTGTCGGCCCCCCCCCCCCCCGCGCCGCCGCGCGCCCTCAACCACCCTCCTCTCCTCCCCTCCACACCACCAACAGGTCGCCTTTTTCTACTTCCGCTCGCCGCGCGTCGTCCGCCGCGTCCGCTACGGACCCACTGCCCGCAATACTGTCGACGTCTACCTCCCACGTGCCTTGGCCGCGGGCGTCCCCGGCGGTGCTGCGGCCGTCGTCGCCGCCGCGGCCGCAGCTGTCGCCCGGGGCGACAAGGCGACCGCGCGTCCCCTCACTTTACCCGTCGTCATCTACATCACGGGCGGCGCCTGGACGGTCGGCCATTCCGCATGGGGTGCCCTGCTAGCACGCCGGCTGTCGTCTGGAGGGCGGGCGCCGAGGGCTGGCGACGCGCCCACCCGTTCTGGGCGGGCGGGCGGGACGGGCGACCTGGACGGTGACGCGTCGACGGCCTCCTCCGCGTCCTCCACCGCCGCCGCCTCCGCCCCTGCTTCCACGGCCGACCCGGCCATCGTGATGTGCGTCGACTACCGCAACTGGCCGGCCGCGTCCGCGGCTGAAGCCGCCGCCGACGTGTCCGCGGCCGTCGGGTGGAGCGTGGCCGCCGCGCCGTTCCTGGGCGGCGACGCGGCCCGCGTCCACCTGGTCGGCCAGTCGTGTGGGGCGCAGTTGGGCGGGCTGGCGCTGCTGGCCGCGTCTGGGCGGGAGGGCGGCGCTGGTGGCTGCGGCGCGGCCGCGGCCGCGGCCTTGCTGGTGGAGGCGGAGGCCCACCCCCCCCACCACCCCTGGCGCGCCTCGGCCCTCGCCTCCTTCACGGGCGTGTCCGGCGTCTACGACCTGGACGCCCTGGCCCTCCACCTGGAACAGCGTGGCATTGGGGAGGGTGGCGGCGGCCGGCGCTGGCTGGAAGCGGTGGCGGCCGGGCCCCGTGGGCGGGCGGCGGAGAAGCGACGGCCGCCAACCCTGGCCGAACTGTCCCCCGCCGCGGTGTTGGCCGCCGCGTCGCCCGCCGCCGTCGCGACGCTCCCACCCCGCATCGTCCTGCTGCACGGCGACGCCGACACGTCGTCGCCGCTGGACCAGGCGACCAGGTTCAAGCGGGCCGCCGAAGCGCGGGGCCTGCCGGCGTCGCTGGCCGTCTGGGAGGGCCACACGCACACGTCGCCGCTGGTGGAGGGGCCCCTCCGCGGCGGCGACACGGACTTGCTGACGGCTGCGGTCAGGTCGGTCATTCGTGTGGATGCAGGGAACGGGCGCGTCGCTGCGGGCCCGGCGCCCGGCCCGCCGAGGCGGCTGTGTGCGGAAGGCCTGGTCGCCGTCGCGGAGCGGGTGTGCCCGTTTTGAGTGTGTGTGTGTGTGTGTGTGTGGGGGGGGGGGGGGGGAGAGGGACACGGAGGGGGCGCGCGCACTCAATTCTTCTTCTTCTTCTTCTCGGCAATTCTTATTGTTAGGACACATTCGTCGGCATTGATCGCTGCACAAGGCGGCGGCGTGGGGGGCGGGTCTCCGTGCCTCGGCGGCGCACGTGATCGAGGAATGAGGTCACCCTGGGCACACACACGCCCCCGCACTTCAAAAAACGCGCTCGCTCCTCTGTCCTAAGGCAGCCGGCCGGCGGGCACGCAAGTCCCCCCTCCTGCCCGCCATGGCGCCCCAACCCAACCCTAAGACCACTGCCCTGGTCCTGAGCGCCGTCCTGCTGTGCGGCCCGGCCGTGCGGGTGCGTTGGAAGCGGTTTCTTGTTCGCACCAAATTTTAAGCGTGCGCCTCTCTCGCACATCTTTAACACCCACCAGCCCCCGTTTTCTGACGTGCAACCACCCCAATTCAACATTGACACAGGCCACGCTGGATGATGTGAGAGGAAGAGGGTTGCGGGAGGGTCCTGGGCGGGCCGACGCGGCACAAAGCGAGCGAGGCGCGCAATGCGACGGCGCGACGTTGGTCGTGTGTTCGCCGCCCGACGGGTGCACGCGCCGCGGGACGGCCTCCACCCGCGTACCCACAGGGCTGGTCGGCTGACTTTGCCATTTTTGGTGGCCCGGCGGCGGGTCTGTCACCGCGGGCGAAGAGCGGCCCCCGCGTGCAAAACACACCGGCCTGGGCCCGTCTGTTGCGCCGGCTTTTCATAAAAAAACCCCTCCTACCCCCCACCCCCACCCCGTCCACACAGTCCATCCTGTCCAAGGCCGAAGCCGCGCTGGGCACGCTCAAGGGCCCCCTCGCCGCCAAGGCCGCGTTCGCCAAGGGCAAGGCCGGCCTGGGCGCGTTCACCGACTTTTCGTTCGGCGGCCCGCCCGACTTCATCCACTGCGCGTACGACCAGGCGACGGGCTACGTCGTCGGCTTGCAGTTCAACGCCGAACCGTTCGTGTGCGGCGGCTCCGAGCTGTACGAGGAGACGCTGGCGGTCACCGTCGACCTGTCGGGCGACCGCGTCGTGACAAAGGTGGAGACCAAGGTGGACGTGAAGACGGGCGCCATCGCGCGCCTGGACTTCCACGTCGCGTCCGCGACGGCGGGGCGCGTCGTCGCCGGCGGCGAGACCGAGGTCGTGTCGTGCGGCTCGGCCAAGGCGCTCACCCTGGACTCCGCCGTCATCGCGCCCAAGCTGTCCAACGGGCGGCAGTGGGTGGAGGGCGCGTACGCCAAGTGCGGGAGCATCAAGGCGCCCGTCCTGAAATCGCAGATCGAAGAGTACGGCGAGTACAAGGCCAAGTTTGGCGACGTCAAGTTTGGCGCGGCCGCCGAAAAGTTTGTGTCCGCGCTGGCCAAGTTTGGCATCAACATCGCCGACGGCGACGGCAACGTGACCTCCAACGCGGTCAAGGACGGGCCGTCCCCATTCCTGCGCGTGGTCCCCAACGTCATCAAGCCCGAGACCCTGATCTGGGAGTTTACGGTGAGCGCGTGGGAGGCGTCTGACGGGGTCGCGCGCGTCTGGGACGACCGCGCGCTGTCTTGGGGCGGGTGCCGCGCGGCGCGCGCACACCCGCCACCCTCCCTGCCTCTCACGCACGCACGCCCGTGCTTCTCCTCCTCCCACACGCACCCACACCCACAGCCCCGCACCTGCAAACAAACGGTGTACTGCGCGCAGGGTAAGTTGGTTGGGCGTGTGGCAGCGGGCCGGGACTGGAGCCGCGAAGAAAAAACAACCTTTTCACCATCCACCCCACCCATCCATTGTCCCCCCACCACCGCCCAGGCTCCGTCGTTTCCGCCGTGGAGGACTCTGGCTGCACGGACGAGCTGACTCCCGAGGGCGCGACCGTCGTGTACGTCGACCTCGAGACCAACACCCCGCTGGACACCGTCGAGTGCCCGCCGCCCCAGTCGCCGGAGCAGACGTTTGGCGTGATTATAATCAACCCGGGCGAGAACGCGACCGACTGCGTCCCCACGTACTCCTGCGACAACAGCCCGCAGCCGCCCGCCGATCCGACGGACACGCCCACGGCGCCGCCGACGACGACGGCCCCTGCGACGACAGTGAGTTGGGATGCTTCGTGGGTCTTGAGCTGGGGTGGAGGGAGGGGTGGTGGTGGTGCGTGAATGACAGCTCATGCGCGCACGCCGCCAACCTTTGCCGCCCGCCGCTCACGTTCCCGCCCTTCCTTGTCCACCAAAAGACGCCCGTCGCGACCACGACCGTGCCTGCCACCACCACGGCCCCGCCGACCACTACGACGGCGCCTCCGACGACGGTGAGGGATGTGTCGGGACTCCTGGATGGCGCACGCGGCCGCAGTCAGACCCGCCCTCTCACCCACCTCAAACTTTTGCCCACCATAATCAGACGGCGGCGCCGACGACCACCGCGCCTCCCACGACGACGGCGGCGCCGACGACCACCGCGCCTCCGACGACGACGGCGGCGCCGACGACCACTGCGCCTCCGACGACGACGGGCGCGCCTCCGACGACGACGGCCGCGCCTCCGACGACGACCGCCGCGCCTCCCACGACGACCGCCGCGCCTCCCACGACGACCGCTGCGCCTCCGACGACGACCGCCGCTCCTCCCACCACTACGACGGCGCCCCCTCCCACGACGGTGCGTGGGAAGTTTGAAGGGGAGTGGAGGCGTTGCAGGGGTCCATCGGCGCCAACGGCTGCCAAACGAGGGAGGCGGCCCCTACCATCGCGCGCGCGACCCACCCCGCCCCCTGCTCACGTGCGCGCACCTCCTCCCCACCTCCATGCTGCAGACCCCTCCGGTCACCACGACGACCCCCGCCCGCCCGGGAGGCCCGCGCGAGTACGAGAGGCAGGTCATCGAGTTGGGCGAGTGCAAGGCCGTCAAGTTCAAGCAGGGGCAAACTTTCCCGTGCGTGTCGGACGCGTCGGCCTGCCCCACTGACTCCATCGTCACGCGGAAAGATGAGTTTGGCACGTGCAACGGCCAAGGCTTCTGCTGCTACGACCGGCGGGCGCTGTGCCGGTGCCCGTCCAATGCACAGGGCAATGGTGAGGCAAGGGGCGGCGGCGCCCCCTTTTTTCTCCTCCTGTTTCCATCCGACCAGCCCCGCAGCCCCCCCTTGCCTGAACATCGATGTTCACCCACCCACCCCCGCGCGCCCAACCACCCAAACACATGTCAGGCGCCACTCAAAACTGTGGGCGCTTCAGGCAGGAGCAGACGTGCATGTGCGTCGAGCGGCCGACGGCCGACGACCCGAACTGCGGCGCTGGCTGCGCGGAGGACGGGTGCAACGGTAAGTTTTTTGTGTGTGTGTGACGGTGGCCATCCATCCCCACCCCGCCCACCCCCTCACCTCCTCTCTTCCCCTCCCGTCCCCCGCCTGCAGCTGTTTTCAACGGCGCCACGCACCAGTGTGTTGTCACGTGCCGCGGCAATTGCCACAACAATGTTCCGATCCCGCCGGACGCGAACTGCGCTCTGCGCCGGTACTACCAGTGATTCGAGTGAGCGGACGAGGGTGGGGAACGCTGACGCCCCGCCCTTGCCTCCCTCCCTCCTGCCTTACGATACAATAACGCTTGTGTTGTTACCCATATGGGTAACAACACAGACCCCTCTGTATTACCCCTCTCTATTGACTCCCCGTTCAAACGCGTTCTTACGGGGGCAGCGCGCGACTGAAAAAAAGAGCGGGCCGGACCGAAAAACTGTGTAAACTTTTGGACGAGACTGGGAAAACCATCTCACCTCTGCACGCCTGCCACGCTCCCCCTCCCTGCCCGCGCCGCCGCCACCAGCTCCTCCACATTCCACGCAGTCTCACCCCCCACCTGACACTCTCCAACCCTCGTCCGCCTCAACGCCAACACATGCGCGACACTCCCTACCGCTTTCCCCAAATCCGCAGCGAGCGTCCGCACATACGTCCCTTTCGCACACGCAACCCGAAACGCGATGTCCCTTCCGCCGTGCGGGCCTGGGGTGGCCGGGTCGACAGCGGCTGGCAGCGGCGGCGGCGGCGGCGGTAATCTGGGCCTGGGTCAGCATCAACGCCCTGCAAGTGCACCACCGGTGTTCCCTTTTGCGACACACTTCCCCGCGTCGGAACAATAGTTGAGCCAGGGCTTTTCGCAGCACGTTATGACGGGGGAAATCAATGTCGGCGCGCCATTGCCACCCCAGTAAGGATCTGCCGGCCCAAGGAGCGTGCAGCTTGCGCCCACAGGCACCTCGGTGGTGCAGACGACTGGAGCCAGCTGCTTGCTGATCACAATGGAGGGAGAACTGAATTGTGAGCCATCTGCGGTCTTCAACGCGCTTGCCGAGCCCTCGCTTTTGAGGATTGCGCAACCCTCCTTTGTTGCGCTATCTACAGACGCAGCCTGGCAGCCTTTGGTGGCGTTGCACATTGCTGAGAAGAAATATAGGTAGCGGGATAGCCGTTCCATGGGATAGCCGAAGGAAGGATGACACTTGTTCCCGACGCAGGTGCAATCGGAGGCACCTGGGGGCAGCGGACTCTTGGGGTCGCAGCTCGAGGGAGCACAGACCATGGTCGAGGAATTGCCTCCAGACGGAATGTCATAACCAGAGATTACGAAGCCTTGGACCGAGCGGTAGCCATCAGGGCCGTCTACAACGCGTCCATACACCGGGTCAGAGCTAACAGTCCCAAGCACGCACAACGCAAGCGTGGCATAGACGAACATCATGGTCCTGGGTGAGGCGCGCGCGGTGCGATGGAGAAGGAAGAGCGAGTTTGCCAGCGTTGGGGCGAGGTCATGGAGTGGTGGGCGGAGGGTGGTTTTGGGTTGGGGCTCTCCCCCCTGCGCGGGGCTCTCCCTAGAGCGGGGCTCTCCCCCCCCCCGCGCCCCGCACCCCATCACGGCTGACTTGGCCGCGGCCGCCCCGAAACAAAAAGCGTTCCGCCGCCTCCCCGCCCTCCCAACCACGCTGGTATCGTGATGTGGATAGACACCCACGTTTGGGGGTGCAAACTCACGACTCTGGAGGGGAGGAGTCGCGGCGGGCGGCGGCTTGGGGAGCGAGGGTGGCTAGGGCCCCCATTCGTCGGCCTTCTGCAGGTTTCCCTCTGCCAAAAGAAAAAAAACACTCACCGCTGCGTGCGGCGGGCGGACGTCGGGCGCGACGTGGCCAGCGGCGTCTTCAGCACCAATATTGACTCCCCGTTCAAACGCGTTCTTACGGGGGCGGCGCACGACTGAAAAAAAAGCGGGCCGGACCGAAAAACTATGTAAACTTGGACGAGACCTGAGAAAACCTCTCCCATCTCACCTCTGCACGCCTGCCACGCTCCCTCTCCCTGCCCGCGCCGCCGCCACCAGCTCCTCCACATTCCACGCAGTCTCACCCCCCACCTGACACTCTCCAACCCTCGTCCGCCTCAACGCCACCACATGCGCGACACTCCCTACCGCTTTCCCCAAATCCGCAGCGAGCGTCCGCACATACGTCCCTTTCGCACACGCAACCCGAAACGCGATGTCCCTTCCGCCGTGCGGGCCTGGGGTGGCCGGGTCGACAGCGGCTGGCAGCGGCGGCGGCGGCGGCAGCGCCGCCATCGCTTCGGCAATCGCCGCCTCGACGGGGTCCACGCTCCCACCCGCGCGCTTCCGCCTCCTCCGCTTCTTCCTCTTGTCCGGCACCTCCATCCCAGCCGCCGCCACAGCCGCCTCCGCCGCCGCGCGCGCATCCCGGGCGTGCATGCGCGCGATTTCCTTGGCGGCGGCCGCCGCGTCCGCCGCCGGCGGGGTGTACCCGCCGCCGCCGAGCCTGGTGAGCTCAAACGCGTCGACGCGCACCGGCCGCTCCGGCCGGTCCTCCACCTCCACGCCCGCCCGGGCGGACGCGTACAGCCGCGCGCCGCCGACTTTGATGGCCGAGAACATGGGCACGCGTTGCATCACAGCCGGACCGGTCAGCGCGTCCGCCGCCCTCTTCAAATCCTCATCGCTCACGTGCCACCAGCCTGCCGTCTCACACACCGGCGACCCTGCGTCGAGCGTCGGCGTCGCTTCGCCCAGCCTCAGCACGCCCGTGTACTCCTTGTCCGCGTCGGTGAAGGCGGGAACGGCTTTGGTGGCCTTGCCAGCACACACGACGAGGACGCCGGTCGCCAGGGGGTCCAGCGTGCCCGCGTGCCCCACCCGTTTCACGCCGAGCGCCGCGCGCACGGCCGCGCACACGTCAAAGGACGTCCACCCGGGCGGCTTGTCAACAATGAAGGCGGCGCCGCTTGGGGACGTGCCTACAGCAGCCCAGCCTCCTGGCGGGGTCGCGCCTCTCGGCACAGGCACCGGCGGCGGCGGCGGCGGCGGCGGCCGCTTGGGCGGCGCGTGAAAGGGCCGGGCCGGGGTGGAGGTGGTGCTGGAACTCGACGGCATCGCCACCGCCGCCACCCGGAACGCCAGTCGCCTCCGCGCGCCGCCCGCCACGCGCCGCGCGGACGTCAGGGTCCAGGCGGCTGTTGCGCAGCATCGGGCCGACGTGGACGCGACGCCCGCTCGGGCCAGGGCGGACTGCATGTTTTTTTGTTTTCGCTGTGCGCCGAACCAAACTGTGCGACGTGTCGGCTAGCCAGAGCAAAGATCAGGAAAGAAAAAGAGACGGAACACCCGCGTGCCGCGTCCTCGACCCCGTCCACTCACCATGTCTTACTCTGCCCTGCGCGGCGGGGCGCCCGCCGGCCGTCTGTCGACGCCCATCGCCCGGACGGCTCGTCCCAAGACCACTGCTCGTGGCCCCGCGCCGCCGCGCGCGTTCTTTGGCGACCTGGCCGACGCGGCTGCCGCGACGGGCCTGCCCACGGCGGTGGCGGGCTTAGGCGCCCTGGCGGCTGTGGGTGTCGGCCTGCTGGTGACTGACCCGGAACGGCGGTGCGTGTTTGGGGAGTGCGCGAAAAGCAAATCGACGTCGAGACGGGAGACGACGCGTCGGCCTTGCCCGACTGCCGCCGCATTCGGCGCGGCCGGAGTGCCTTGTGTCGCACAACTGCGCTTGCGCCGCCGTCGTGACAGAAGCCGGGTTGCTCAGGCTCTCTGCTGGCTTGAAAACACGCCGGCGAACCGCCGCAAACACCCGCCCGTCCGCCGCAGCCCTCCACACGCGCGCGCGCGCACGCGCTCCCCCCGACCTCCTTATCCTCCTCCCACCTCCCCCCATCCCACCCGCTCACCACCCCACAGCCGCGCCGCCCAAGCCGCGGAAACGGGCGGCAACGAGAAAGAAGCCGTCAAAAACTACTTCAACAACGTCGGCTTTGAACGCTGGTCCCGCATCTACTCCGACACGGACGATGTCAACAAGGTCCAGCTGGACATTCGGACGGGCCACGCGCAGACGGTCGACAAGGTGCTGGGCTGGCTGGGCGAGGCGCCGCTGAAGGACGTGTCCATTTGCGATGCGGGCTGCGGGACCGGCTCCTTGGCCATCCCGCTCGCCTTCAAGGGCGCGGCCGTCACCGCCACCGACATTTCCGCCGCCATGGCGGACGAAGCCGCGCGCCGGTATGAAGCCGAGGCCTCCGCCCCCGGCGCGCCCGCCCGCCCGGCCACCGCCCCCACGTTCGCGGCCTCCTCCCTGGACGAGCTCACGGGCGGGCCCTGGGACGTCGTCACGTGCATCGACGTCCTCATCCACTACCCCCAGGCCAAAGTGGACGCCATGCTGGGCAGCCTGGTGGGCAAGGCGAGCAAGAAAGTTGTGCTGTCCTTTGCGCCGTCCACGCCGTACTACGAGGTAAGGTTGCGGGAGGGGTTTGGTTTTTGATGCGTGCGCGTGCTGGAGTCTTGAGCACCTCGTGCGTGACGCGCGCGCGCGTGTGCGGACGCGTACCGTTTGCGGCCAAAGGTTTGGCGAGAGTTTCCTCAATGCCCTCCACCCCCCCCCCACCGCCCACCAAACACAGGTCCTCAAACGCGTCGGCGAGCTGTTCCCGAAAGGCGCCAAAGCCACGCGTGCCTACTTGCACAAGGAAGAGGACGTGGAAGCGGCGCTCAACCGCCTGGGCTGGAAAGTGGTGCGCAAAGAAATGACGGCGACCAAATTTTATTTCTCGCGCTTGTTTGAGGCCGTGCCGATGTGAGGGGGTGCGAGGTCGAGTCTTGTCGTGGGATGGAGGGAGGGGGGTGGGCAGTGCGTCCTGCCCTGCGAAGAGCGGGGCGTGTGAGAGAGAGGCAGTGTGAAAACCGTGTGCGAAGGGACGTGAGAGAGGGGGAAGACCAACGCAGCAGGCCGTGTGGGTTTTCTCTGCAGCCGCTCGACCCCTGTCCCTCCCGCTGGAGCACACAGGTGCGGACGCCAGCCCCCCTAAATAGCGCCACACGCGCCACTGCGCGCACCTCTACACAGACCCCACCCACATCGAAAGGAAAGAATCAGAGGCACTCCGCAGCAACAAAAGGCCACCCCCCGGCCTCGCCTCATCTCGCCGGCTCCACCCCGGCCGGCACCGCGCCCTCCCGCCGCGCAAAC
Source organism: Medakamo hakoo (assembly GCA_026636295.1). Classification (NCBI taxonomy): domain Eukaryota; kingdom Viridiplantae; phylum Chlorophyta; class Trebouxiophyceae; family Coccomyxaceae; genus Medakamo; species Medakamo hakoo. The sequence goes on along the minus strand of CP089454.1, from coordinate 1,081,817 downwards.
GCGGCCGGGAATTTAGGCGCGCCGTCCAGGCTCCCTTCGCTGCCGTCCACGGACAGCGCCAGGCCCAGGCCGCACCAGCGCCCGTCCAAAGCCGTCGCGTCCTCGCCGTCGCCGACGGCCGCCCGCCCGGCATAGTACAGGCGCCACCGCCCGCCGGCCATGGGCACCAAGCAGGGCCCGCCGACGCCGCCCGCGTCCCACGCGCCTGGCGAGGCCGTGGACGGGGACAGGAGGGGGTGCGGCGACGCCCTCCAGCCCGTCAGCCCGTCGGCAGAGACGGCCACGCCGATGGAGCGCGTGGCGCCGTCCTCCGCGACCGCTTCGTACGCCATCACCCACGCGCCGCTCGCGCCGTCGCGAACCACGTGCCGGGCGGTCGCGCCGCCCGCGTCGTGCGGGAACCCGCCGCCAGCAAAGACGCCACGCGCGCCGGGGGTGGGCGCCCACCTCTCCCACTTCAGTCCGTCGGGGGAGCGGGCGACGCCGACCGTCCACTTGTGCGTGGCCGCGTCCCACGAATGGTAAAACAGGCGCAAGTCGCGCGGGCCGGCCGCCACGACCTGGGGCGCGCCCACGAACGACGCATCCCACGCGCCCTCATCACCGCCGTTGCCCGCGCCGTCGGACCCGGCCGCATCCAGCAGGGCGCCGGTGTGGTGGTCGGCGCCTTCCACGCGCGCCCAGTGCACGCCATCCTGGGAGAGGGCCAAGCCCGCGCGCGTGCGCAGGCCTTCCAACGGGTTGGGGGGCGACGCGTCGGGCTCGCCGCCCAGCCCCTCCGCACTCGACACGCTGGCCGGCAGGGGCAGCCCGTCCGGCGGCGGCGCGGCCTCCCAGCAGCCGCCCGAGTAAAACATCCAGTACACGCCCGCGCCCGCCGACACGGCGCCGGACGACAGGATTTGGACGTCCGACACGGACACGTGCGCGGTGTCGTGCCACCACCAGTCGTCCGGGTTGGGACCCAGGACGGGCGGGTGGGAGGAGGGCGGGCGGTCCGACGCGCCGTCCGCCGCCCACGGCACGTCGGCCCCCGGGCCGCGCGTCCACGTCACGCCGTCCTTTGACCGGGCCAGGCCGATGGCGCCCGCGCCGGGCGCCACCGCGTCCGCGGCGGGCGGCGGGACGACCCCTCCATCCGCCCCACGGGACCGGGCGGAGTACCACAGGTACCAGCGCTGCTCATTGTCGCCCACGTAGCACCGGACCTGTGCATGGTGGAGGGGTGAGGAGGGGTGGGGAGGAGGGTGGGGATGATGGATCGGGGATCGGGGGGCGGGGTGTGCGTCGGGGGCCCGCGCGAAGAAAACACACTAACACGCGCGCACACCAAAGGCACTAGAGGTTGCCACGGCCTTCCATCCGTGTCTCCGCCCTCATGCAACTCACCACTGGCGCGCCCAGGCCGCCGTCATCCCAGGCGCCCGCAGTCCCGGGCCCGAAGATGAGCCCGCGCAGCGCGGGCGGCGCAGCCTGAGCGTCGGACGCCATATTTTGTTGGGCCGTCGAACGGGTGAGGATGAGGTTTTGAGCATGCCGGCCTTGTGGACGCGTGACCAGATGTCCGCGCGTCACGCTGGGACGGGCGGCATGGGCAGGGCGGCAGACAGCAGCACCGGGCGTGGCTAGGCGCGGCGCGCCGATGGTGTGGCCGACCGCGAGCATGCTTTTGTTGGCTGAAGCGCGGGGCGCGGCGCGCTAGATTTCGCCGAGTCGACTGGTTGGTGCGGGGCCTGTAGATGCCTAGTGCGTGTGTGCGTGTGAATTACCCAGCTGGCGGCGCCCAGATCTCAGTGGCCACGCCGAACAAAAATATGAACACTCGGCGAGGCAAGCTGACTGTTCACTGCGCTCTTCACGAAGAGCGCATCAGTTCTCTCCGGCACGACAGCTCCCGCCCCGCTGTCCGCCATCCCACCATGGTCCGTGCTACTCTCCTAGCTGCGCACGGCCGTTGGCTTCCCGCCGCCCTGACTGCCGAAAAACACTCGCATCCCCGGCCGCGGAAAGCGCTCTCTCACCGCTCTCCACCCATGCCCTCCCCCCTCAAAACGTTAGGATGTCGCGGCCGCCGCCATATGTGCGGCCGGCGCCGTCCTCTCCCTGGGGCTCGTAGTAGATCCCGAGCTGGGCCAGCCAGTCGGCTCGACGGCGGCGGCACTGGGGAGGGCCCTGGCCAGGTGAGACAGAGTCGGAGGAGAGGGAGGGCGAAAACGCGGCGGCCCGTCAAGGCGCAGGAGAGAAAAAAACGCGCGCGCGCCCGCCACGGCCAGGCCGTCCATCACTGTCCGCGCCAACCACCGCCGCTGGGCGGAACAAGAGCGTTATCACACTGCCAAGGGCAGTGTGCGTGCCGTCGACACGCCTCGACCCCCACATCCGTCCCCTTTCCGAGAGTGGGGCCTCCGGCCCCCGCATGCGTGCGTAGGGTTGTTCCGGCTTGCGGGCGGGCGGCGGCGTAGGGAAAAGCCGTCCGCTCCCTCCACGCCTTGCCCAAAAGCAAGGCGACACCCTACCAGACCAGACTATGCGGAACGAGCGGCAGGCCGAGTGCATTCTACCCGCCATCGCCGCCCGCAAAGCACAATCCTCCAGCTGCCCGACCCGGGCCGCGCTTCCATTTCCCGCCGCCTGCCCCCCCCGACGCTCTCGACCCCCACCCCACCCCGAACCCCAACAACAACAAAACAGTGGCGGCCCGCCCGCCCTGACCGCCGAGCTGGCCGCCCGCGCCCCTGCGTCCGGTGCTGCGGCCGCAGGCCTGGCCGCCGCCAGCGCCGCCGCGCTGGCCTCCACGGCCCTCGTCGCCAAGCGCGTCGCGCTGGGCCCGCTCGCGCCCGCGGAGCGGGAGGCCGCCGCCGACCGGGTCGCGCGCTTCGCCGCCCTGAAAGTCGTGTTCGTCTGCGCCGTCGTCTCCCCAGGAGACGCCGCCGCCCTGCTGCAGTGGACGGCCTGGTTCAGCCTCTGCTGCGCGGCGTCGACGCTGTGCGCGGCCGCGCGCGCGCGCGCCGACGCGCTGGCGGCCACCCCGTCCGGCGGACTGCACGCGGGCGGGCCCGCCGTCGCCAAACGCCGGGCCGCGGGCGCCAGCCTCCTGGCGGCGTGCCTGGCAGCGCTTGTGGCGTGGGGGCCGGCCCTGGGGTCCGCCGCCGCCGCGACGACCGGCGCGGCCGGCGCGGTCGCGGCCGGGCTGTGGGTGCCCGACGCCGTCGCCGCCGCCGCCGACGCGGCCAACGGCCTGCTGCGGTGCGGCGTCGGCTGGTGGGACGCCAGGGCGGCCGCGGCCGCCGCGGCCGCGGGCGGCCTGGGCGCCTGGGCCGCGCCGCCGCCGCCCGCGCCCCGCCCGCGCGCCGCCCTCCTCTTTTACGCCGACCTGGCCGCGGACGCCGCGTCGCGGGGCGCGGCCCTGGCGCACGCTGCCGCCGTGTGGGCCGCCCGCGGCGCGTCCCTGTCCGTCGTCGACCTCGCCCTCGCCGCCGACGCGCACGCCGCCGGCTCCGCCCTCGCGGGGCGGGCGGCGGCGCTGCGCCGGTATTGGGCCGCGCGCGCCCGCCTGCGCGCGGGCTTCACGCCCGCGCCCGCGGCCTGGCTGGCTTCCGCCCGCGCGGCGGGTGACGTGTGCGCCATCTGCTTGGAACCGCACTCGTCCGTCGACGACGAAGAAGGCGCGGACGCGGCGAGCGGCGGCGAGGTCGCCGGGCGCGACGGCGGGGAGGCGGGAGAGGCCGCCCGCCCCCCCGACCCGTCCGTCCAGCTGACGCCGTGCGGCCACGGCTTCCACGCGTGCTGCCTGGCCGACTGGTTGGAGTTGGGCGAGCCGTGCGGCCGCGGCGGGGGCGTCGGCCCCGCGGGCGACGCCTACTTCCCGTGCCCGCTGTGCCGCACGCCGCTCTGCGCGCCGCGCCGGCCCTGGCCCGCGCCGTCGCGCGGGCCGGCGCGCGGCGGCGCGCCCCCGCCGCCCGCCGGCGCGGCCGCGGCCGTCGCGCCCGTCGGCGGCGGGGGTGCCCCCGCCTGGGCGGCGGCGGCGGCCGGCGGTGCCACCCCACCGCGCGCGCCCTGGGCCGGCCTGTTGGCGGCCTCTCCCCTGCGCCGGCGCCGGCGGGCGCTGACCGCCGCGTGGGACGCGGCGTCGGCGGCCGCCCCGCCGTCCTCGTTCCCGGTCGAGGCCGGCGCGTACGCGTCGGCCTCCCTGCTCGCGGCGGCGGCGGCCCGCGCCGTGTCCGGCCTGCCGTCCCGCCCCCTCAACGGCGCGGTCGCCGGGTGGGGGCCCAACCCGGCTGTGCGGCCGCTGGCGTGGGCGCTGCTGCCCCTCAGGGCGGCGCGCCCGCCGCCCCCGGCGGCGCCCGGCGCGCCGGCCACCCCGCCCGCCAGCCTGCGCCTGTTTTCGGAATTCGGCCGGGGCGGGTTGGGTGAGGTCGCGGCGGGTGAAGCCCTGCCCCCAGCCCCCCTGCCCGTCGCAGCCGGTGTGGCCTGGCGCCTGGTCGGCGCGGTCCGGCGGGCGGGGCAGCGGTGGGCGGCGGGCCGGGCGGGCGGGCCGGCCGTGGTCGTGTGTGGAGACGACGGCCGTGTCGCCAGTGTGCGGCCGCGAGTGTAAAATGCTGTCCCATTGCAATCGTTCCCCGCGCCTCTCCACCCCCGCCCTCCATTCAGTCGTCCTTGCGTCTCCGGACGACAGGGCACTGGCCGCCCGCGACGCGCGCGGCCGCTGCGTGCAAGCCGCCGGCTGCACCACGCAGTGGAGACGACGGCGACACAGCCGCGTGCGCCGCCGCCACCGCCGCCACAGCCGTCAGCATGAGGGGCAGGCGCGATGGTGGTGTGGCAGGCTTTGGCTTTGTCCCGCCAGCGGGCACGTGCGGCGCGAGCGCGGCCAAGGCCGCCCGGACAGCCTTTTCGGCCTCGCCGCCGCCAGCAGCAGGCAGGCGGGCCACCAGCGCCTGGACCGCCCCCGCGGCCAGGGCAGCCCGGGCCGGGTGTGGGGTCGAGTCGTCAGCCGCGGCGATGAGGGAGGTCAGGGCGGACGCGGCGGCGGCCGTGGCCGGGCCGGGCTTGGCCAGGACGGCCGCGAGCGCGGCGGGCGCGCCGGCCTTGGCCGCCGCGGCCGCCGCGGCCGAGTCTGCGGCCGCTACAGCCGCCAGGGCGTGCACCGTTTCAACCAGGGCGGCCTGCTTACCCACCGACGCGGGCGGTGGCGGCCGCGGCGAGGGGGGAGGCGGCACGGGCGGTGTGCGGTCGCTGCTGACGCCGACGCCCCACCCGGTCGGCGACGAGGCGTCGGCCGGGACGGCCGCCGCGCGTCCGACCAGCGCCTCCAGGTCGGCGTCGCCCAGCCGCTTCACCGCGCGCCGGGCGTCCGCATTCAGGGAGGCGCGCGGCGGGAGCTGCGGCGCCAGCGCCGTCGCCGCGGACGCCAGGCCGGCCACGACGCGCGCGTCCGTGAGCGCGGCCGCGGCCGTGCCGCGCGCGCCGCCCTCGGCCGCCGAGGCGGACACCAGATTTCCCGCCGCCGCCGCCACGGCCGCCATGACGGCCGGCGTCCGAGGCCGACCCACGGGGTCTGTCGCCCCGGCCAGGGCCGACAGGAAGGCCGGGCCGGAGCCTTCGACCACGGCCGCCGCGGCCGGGCCGCCGCCGCCGGACAGGAAGGCTGCCAGCGCTGCCGCGGCCGCGCGGCCGCCGTCGTCCGCCGCGGCGCGCGGCATGGCAGCCGCCAACACGGCCGCCGCGGTGGGTCCTGCCGGCAGCTCGGCCACCGCGTCGGCGGGCAGGCAGGCCAGGGCGGTCGCGGCGGCCGACGCGGCCGCGGGCGCCGTCGGCGCGGGCGACCGCGACGCCGCGACGAGCAGCGCGTCCAGCGCGCCCTGGGCCAGCGCCTCCCGCCAGGCGGGGGCGGGCGCGCACAGCGCCGCCGCCAGCAGGCGGGCTGGCGGGTTGGGGGGGCCGTGCCTCGCCACCAGGCTCATGCCCGCGGCGGCGGGCGTGCCCGCCCGGGCGGCCGCGAGCGCGGCGGGCCCGTTGCCTTGCACCAGGGCGGCCGCGGTGAAGGCGGCCGCGCCGGCGATCAGGGGGTGCCACGCGCCGCGCGTCATGCCCGCTGTCAAGGCCTTGAAGACGGCCGGGCGCGCGAGGAGGGCTTGGACGGGGCGGCAGGCCAGGGACGCGTGCAGGACGGTCGCGGGGCGGAGGAGGAGGCAGGCGCTCAGCAGGGCAGCGGCCGCAGCGAGCAGGAAGGCGCGCGGAGCGCGCCCGCGCCGCCCGCGCTTCTTCGTGCCGGGCGGCCTCCGCGCCACGGGACCTGTTGAGCGTGCGTGCGCCATTGTCGAGGACGACCTGGCCTACTGGGTGGGACGTGCCGCGCGTGCGTGCGCGCAGCGCTGACGCCGGGTCGGAGGGGCCGAAGAATTGAAACGAGGTGTATGCGACCGCCGGCCCGTCCGTCACTTCTTGGATGGAACAACAAAAAACGCCTCGCGCGGAGACGCCACGCCCGGCCCAAAGACGCCGCTTTACCTCCGCTTTTTCCCCGGCCCGAGTGCACACGCGTCTCGCGCGTCCACTCGCGCCCGGCAAGCCCCAACCGAGAGCTCCCTCCACCTGTCGTCCTGCTTTTTCAAATGGCGGCATCGGACGCACGGGCGCCCGGCGCCGACGCACGGCCTCCTGGCCCACCCTCTCCACAACGCTGCGCCTCCCCACCCCTGACCAAGGCCGGGTCGGGCGCGGTTGTGAGTCTCAATGCGATGGCGGGGGTACCGGAGGGCGTCCCTGCCCGCCCACCACCCCCGGCCACCACCCACACCACCCCGCCGGCCGTGCGCGCGGGCGCGCGGGCCGCCGCCGCCGCCGCCGCCGCCGCGGCAGCAGCCGTGCACCAGGGCGTGCGATCTTCGGATGAGGTGAAAGAGCTGCGAGCGGCTTTGCGCGCGGCCGAATCCCGGGCGGACGCTTTGGAGGCTCGCCTGGTGGCCGCGGGCGTGGGCGCCACCCCCCCCGGGTCGCCGCCGCCCGAGGCGGTGGTGTTGGCGGCGGCGAGGGCGGCTGTGGCTGCCTCCGCCGACCGAGCATCGGCGCGGGCGTCTGCCGCCGGCGCGGCGGGCGTGTCCCCGCCGGACGGCGGCGGCGGCGGCGCGACGGCGGCGTCCATTGCGTCCCTGTCCGAAGCCGCGGCCGCGGAAGCGGTCGACAGGCTGAAAGCGTCGGAAGAAGCGCGCCGGAGGTTGGAGGCTGCTTTGGCGAGGGAACAGGTCCGGTCGGCGCGCCTTGCCGCAGAGGCTGGCCGCCTGGCTGCAGCGGCGGCGGGCGCGGAAGGTGCGGCTGCTGCAGCTGCAGCGCGCGCCGACGCGGCCGCGGCCGACGCAGCGGCGGCGGGCGCGGACGCAGCGGCCGAAGCCGCAGGCCGCGCCGCAGCCTTAGAAGACCTCGTCGCCGCTCTCACCGCCCAGCTCGCGGACAACGCGGCGCGTGGCGGCGGCCAGAACGACGCGGCGGGCCTGGCCGCGCGCGCGGCGGCGGCCGAGGCGCGGGTCGCGGCCGCGGAAGCCCGGGCGTCCGCCGCGGAAGCGGCGCTGCTGGACGCGACGGCCGCATCAGGCGGCCAGCCGCCCTCTTCGTCTGCCCGCCTCTCCGCCCTCTGGTCGCACCTGGAAGCCGAGCGCGGCCGGGCGGCTGCTGCCACCCGCCGGGCGGCCGACGCCGAGAAACGGGCCGACGCCCTGGAGAGAGCCCTGCGGTCGGAGCGGCCGACACTGGTGGAGGCGGCCATTGGGCCGCCTGTGTTGCCGAGTGCGTCTTCGTCGGGCAAACTGCCGCCGCGGCCGGCGTCGGCGGCGGGCAGGGTGGATGCGAGGGCGGGCGACGCCGCGGCCGCGGAGTGGTCGCCGCCCGTCCCCGTCGGCCGGGCGTCGCTGCCCGCCTGGTGCGTGCCGCGCCAGGTCGACGGTGAGCCCGGGCGGCGTTCCGACGCGTCCGGCAGCAGCACGGGTGAGGCCGCGGCGCCGACGCCGGCTCCCCAACCACCACGCCTGCTGCCGGCGCTGCTCGCGGCTGGAGAGGTGGAGGGCGGGGGGGAGGAAGGGGAAGGGGATGAGGGGGAAGTCGCCGAACCCGCGGGGACAGTTCTGGCCGCTGTCGCCGCTGTGTGCGCGGCCGGCCTCATCGGCCTGGCGGCCTGGCGAGGGCGGCGGGCGTGGGTGAAGCGGCGGCCGGCGGTGTTTTAGTGGGCGGGTTGGGTGTGTTGATGCAAAAAAAAAAGCACACGGCCCGTCCCCAGGGGCCCCGTCCCTGGCTCTCCATGCACGCGCATCCCCCAACATGTTGCGTTCTACAATCCCATCGGGCGGATCCCCTGACCCGCGCGTGCGGCCTCTCTCGCCCCGGCCAGCCTCAACCCCACGCCCCACCCCCCCACCCCACCCCACCCCCCACCCCACCCCCTCTCCCACCCCACTTCTCACGGCAGCAGCAGGAGCGGGCAGTCGACAAACTCGGCCAGCAAGTTCGCGTCCGCCGCGTGCGAGTGGACAGCGTCGCTGGACAGAACACAGAGCGTGGCGCCCGTCTCGTCCGCGGTGTCACCCACCGTTGCGGCCGCGTTCCCACCTTCCGCCGCCAGCGCTTTCTCCACAAACGTCACGGCCGACGAGTCGATGCCGGTCCCATTCGTCAAGAAGTTGTTGATGGCTTCCATGCGGGCGGCCGCGACGTCGGGCGCGGGGGTTTCGGCGGCGTCGATGATGAGCACCGTGACGGCGGACGGGTTGAGGGCGCCCGCGGCGGCGAGCGCGCCCTTGGAGCCGTCGCCCAAGCCGGGCGAGGATTCGATGATGGGGACGAGCAGGTGGTCGAAATTGAGGGGGGACTGTGTGTTTGGGAGTGTGTGTGGGGGGCGGTGGGATGGGAGCGGCGCGTGAGTGGCGGGCGGGAGTCGTTTGGGCGGCCGGGCCGGGCCGAAGGAGGCGGGAGGCGGGAGGCAATAAGCGCGGGTTGAGATCCGGAAAGGTGCGCCGCGCTGTCGGCGGACGGACGGAAAAAAAAACAGCCGGGCCGCCCCCTCTTGCCGAGCCTTCCTCAGCTCTCCTCGCTCAGGAGGGCAAGTCTGGATGCGTGCACGCTTGCAGAGCTGTCTCGGTAGGTCGTGCAGCGCCGCAAGGCGCCGCTGGAGGCTTATGAACGAAGCGGTGATGTGCACAAGGCCTAGCGGCGTCGCTCGCTCATGCCTCATCTCACCTCGACAGCCGCGGCGCCCACCACCAGCCGGCCGCGGGCCGTGCGCGCCCCACGGTGGATAGGCCGGAGCGCTGTGCGGGACGCGGGCGTGCGAGCCAGGGCAGTGCGCATCGCTATGGGAGACGGCGTCTTTGTTTGCAGATGAAGGGAGTCTGAGACAGCGCGAGGAGAGGCGCCGACGGTGCACTCGCCCTTTTTTTTCGGCGGCGGCGCGCTCTCGGGGGGCTGGAAAGTGGTGGTGACCGCCGCCGCCTGGTGCACGCATCGCCTGTCCGCGTCCCTGCCGCCATGGGTGGTCCGCCAGAAGCCTCCGTGAGAGTGCGTGAATTGTGTATGGAGCGTGCGTGCGGGCAGGCCACCGCGCGCGTGAAAAGACGAGCGGGCGGGCGCAACGCATGCCTCAGCCCCGACCTTTCGCTTCCATCCACACAGATCGCCGTCGAAGGCTGCTGCCACGGGGACCTGGACCAAATCTACGACACCATCCGGTCCCTCAACGCGCAGTCGCCCGCCCAAAAAATCTCCTTGCTCCTCATCTGCGGCGACTTTCAGGCCGTGCGCAATGAAGCGGACTTGGAGTGCCTGGCCTGCCCGCCAAAGTACCGGTCGCTCAAGGGCTTTCACCGGTACTATTCCGGCGCGGCGGCCGCGCCCGTCCTGACCATCTTTGGTAGGTCTGGCGTGGGCTGTGGGTGCGTCCCCCTCCCCCCTCCAAAAACGCCGTCCGCCACCATCCCTCACCCCTCCCTGTCCCCCTCTCTCCCCCTCCCTCCTCATCTCGATCAGTCGGCGGCAACCACGAAGCCTCCAACCACCTGTGGGAGCTGGCCCACGGCGGCTGGGTCGCGCCCAACATCTATTATTTGGGGCATGCGGGCTGCGTGCGCGTGGGAGGCCTGCGTATTGCCGGGCTGTCGGGCATTTTTGACCGGCGAGACTTTCGCGCGCCGCGCGTCGGCCCGCCGCCGTACAGTCCCTCGACCTTGCGCTCCGCCTACCACGTCCGCGAAGCCGATGTGGCGAGGTTGGGGGCGTTGAGTGGGCCCATCGACATCTTCCTGTCCCACGACTGGCCTGCGGGCATCACGGCGCACGGCGACCAGGCGGGGCTGCTGGCCAAGAAACGGTTTTTGGCGAGCGACATCAGTTCGGGCGACCTGGGCTCCCCGCCCGCCGCGGCTCTCCTGACCCGCCTGGCCCCACGCTTTTGGTTTTCAGCGCACTTGCACACAAAATTTGCTGCCGTGGTGCAGCACGCCGACGGTCGCCCGCCCACCCGCTTCCTGGCGCTCGACAAATGCTTGCCGGGACGGGATTTCTTGCAGGTGCTGGACGTGCCGCTGCGGGCGGGGGAAGAGGCGGCTCCCGCCCCGCCCTCCCTGTCGTACGACCCGCAATGGCTGGCCATCATGCGGGCCACCAACGGTCTCATGGTGCCTGGCGCGCCGGCGCCGCGGTTCCCGCCGGGCGCGAGCGGCGGCGTGGGCGCGGTCGCGCCGCCGGGTGAGGCAGAGGTTGAAGCAGCGGCCAGGGCTGTGTCGTCCGCCAACGGCGGGCTCGCCGTGCCGCTGAATTTCGAGGTGACCGCGCCCGTGGCGGGCAGTCCGAACGCGCCGAGAGGCCCGCCGACCAGCGCCATCCGCAGCCCGCAGACGGTCGCCTTGTTGGCCGCGCTTGGCCTGGAGTTCAACCTGCTGGTCGGTGGGGGTGGTGGTGGCGGGGGTGGGGGCGGTGCGTCCGGCCTGCCGCCGCCGCCGCCCGGGCCTTTTCCTCCGTTTATTCCTCCAGCGGTGGCGGCCGCAATGGCCGGCAGTAATCCTGAGGAAATCAACATTGACGACGTGTAGACAAGGGCAAACTTTTTTTCTAGATGCCTCCCCCTCTCCCCCCGACCCACACTCTCGCGTCCCCGCCACGCGCTGGCGCCCACCGACGAAAAAAAAACCCTCATTCGCCTTGCGCCACCAAGCACGACGCCTCGCCCTCCAGCCATGCGGACACCTCGCCCGGTCGTCCTGCTTCTCGCCGCCTTGCTCGCGCTGGCGGGCACTGCGTCCGCTTCCCGCCCGGGCCGCGACGCGGCCGACCCGCGCACCGCTGCAAAGCCATTGCCCACCCGCGATGCCTCCCGCTCTCCGTCCGGCCCGCGCCTGACGTCCGCGCCCATCACCCTGCTGCCGCCGCTGCTGCGTGATGGCCGGGGTGCGGCGCCTCCCGTTCATGAGTCCGGGTACTTCAAGGCATGTGGGGGACGGGCGACCATTTTTTCTTCGACTGAGATGCCCCGACGGTGCTCTCGCACCCCGCTCTCGCACCCATCACACCCTCCCCCATCAACACCCCACCATCCACAGCTCAACCGCACGCACGACGCCCACATGTTTTACATGTACTTTGAATCCCGGTCGCCCCACCCTGAATCCGATCCACTCGTCCTGTGGATGACGGGCGGCCCCGGCTGCTCCTCTGAACTCGCCGTCTTTTTCGAAAACGGGCCCTTCCGCATCGCCCCCAACCTCACGCTGAGCTCCAACCCGCACGGCTGGGACGCGTCCCACCACATGATCTTCATCGACCAGCCGGTGGGCACCGGCTTCTCCTGGTCGGACGCGCCGGAGGATGAGGTGACGTCGGAGAAGCAGGTCGCGGACGACGTGCTGGACTTCCTGATCGAGTTCATTGACGCCAAGCCACACCTGGCGGCATCGCCCTTTTTCGTCACGGGCGAATCGTACGCCGGGCATTACGTGCCGGCTGTGGCGGCCCGCATTGCTGAACACAACGCGTCAGAACACCGCCGTACCGCGCCCATCGCGTTGCGTGGGCTGGCCATTGGCAACGGGCTGACGGAGCCGGCGATTCAGGTGCGGGCGGGGGTGGAGGGGGAGAGGGGTGTGGGGGCGCGGCGAGGGACGACCTCCCGCCGGTGTTTATGTTTTCTCACACCCGCACACACCTCCACTCACAAAAAACACAGTACGGCGCGTACGCTGATTTCGCCCGGGACAACGGCCTGATCTCCAATGAAGTGCGCGCCGGGATTCGCCGCATCTACCCCTGGTGCAAATTCGGCATCGACCTGTGCCAGGTCAGTGGAGAGGGGATGGATGGGGGGCGGGGGGCCCTCCCTCCTTTCACAAAGGCCGTCCAACCAACCCGCCCGCGCCCCTTCCTCCCACGCCCGCCCCTCCCTCAAACTCACGTCCCGCACCTCCCTCCCTCCTCCTCCCCCGCTCCACACACACACACACACACACACACACACACACACACACACACACACACACACACACACACACACACACACACACACACACACCTCCCCCAGGGCCCGCTCGGCTTCGACTGGGTGTGCTCGCTCGCCCTGTCCTTCTGCACCGCCACGGTGTATGAACCCATCATGGCGGCGTCCGACCGCAACTTCAATGTGTACGACATCACGAAAGAGTGCGTGGGGCCGCTGTGCTACCCTGAATTCGGCGTCATGGACAAGTACCTGGCCCAGCCCGACGTCCGGGCGGCGCTGAACGTCAAGCCCGGCCTGCAGTGGCAGTCGTGCTCGCGGCAGGTCTACATGGATTTCCTGGGCGACTTCCTGCGCAATTACGACGACCGCGTCACGCCCCTGGTTGATGCGGGCACGGTGCGTTGGGGTGTTGGGCGTCGCGAACCCGGGCAGGCGCGCGCGAGCACGCGATCCAAATCCCGAGCCGACGGCGGTGCGTGTGTCACCCCCTTGCCCCCGCCCCCTTCCCGTCATCGCCCGCTCTCACCCACGCCTGCCCCTCCTGTTCCCCCCCTCCCCCCCCCCCCCCCCTTTTAGCGCGCGCTCATCTATGTCGGGACGCGGGACTTCATCTGCAACTGGTACGGCAATGAGCGCTGGGTCGACGCGCTGCCGTGGGCCGGGCGCTACGATTTCGAAGACAGTGACTTTGTCGACTGGGGCGTGGCGGACGACGCACCGGGCGCAGCGGGGCAAGCGGCCGCGCCGCGCCCGGGGCCGGGCAAGAAGCGGGCCGGCACGGTCAAGGGCGACGGCCTGGCCCTGACCTTTGCGCTCGTCGAGGGCGCGGGCCACATGGTGCCCATGGACCAGCCCGCCGCGTCGCTGGCCATGGTGACCGCCTGGACTCGCGGCCGCAACATTTCCGCCGGCTGGAAGGGCGGCGGCGGCGGCGGTCGGGCTGTCGACGGCCAGCCACGCCTCGGCGTTGCTTGAAAGGTTGAGAGAGAGAGAGAGAGAGCATGGGAGAGAAAGGGCGCGCGTCCCCGCGCCTGCCTCCTGCGCGCACGGCACGTCGTGCCGTGTGGGGGCGGGACGGGAGGGGGCAGAGACACCCGTGGCCCTGCTTGTAGAGAAAAAACACCTGCCTGCCTGCTTTGTTTGCTTTTCGTTTCGTTGCATTCACCTCCGCGCCGCCTCACTCCCACTCCCGCCTCTGTGCCGGGCCATGACCGCGTCCACGCGATTCAGCGCGTCCGCCCGCGACGAAGCCACCTCCCCCAACGCATCCAGCTGCGACCGCACAAACTCCACTTTTCGCTCGCAGTACTGCTTGCCCTTCTCGGTGCTCGTTTCAACAAAGTAGCCCGTCCCGATGTCCAGCACGACACGTCCTGGGTCGGCCAGCGTGCCGGGGACGTAGAGAGACGCGGTGAGCGGGATCATGAGGGGCGTGCCTGGGTGGGGAGTGGAGCAGGGGGGAGGGGGGAGGTTGGGCATGGGGAGGGCGAGGGGCTGGGGTGCGAGCGAGGGGGATCGGCCGCGCCGCACCACCCCCAGACGCCTCCCTGCCACGGTCCCGCACCTCCAGGCCGAGCCTTGCACGCCTCCACTCCACTCCCACGCCTCACCTGCTGCCGCTTCACCCAGCCTCTCAACCGCCCGGCCCGTCTCCGCAAACGCGGCCGCGACGCCGGACAGGGCACCGCCGCGGGCTTGCAGTCCCTCCAAGTCTTCTTCCAGCTTGGTGCGGAGCGAGGCCAGCTCGTGTGGGGGCAGGGACCCGATGTCGATGCGGCGTTCGGACAGGTTGGACGCCATGGTCTCCTGTGGGGATGGCGTGGGCTCCGTTTTTTTGCTTTGCGTCTGCGGGAAGGCCGACGGTCGCGCGTCGGTGCCATTAGTTTTTTTGCCGCGAGCAGCTCATGATGCCTCCGCCACGCCCCCTGCCAATGAAGCCGTCGGTTGGACTCGGCCGCACCCGCCCGGCGGGACTTAGGGTGTCCGTTCCATCCTGCCCGGCTGGGTGGACGCTCGTTCCGGCACGGTTCAGCCCCACGGCGAGACGTCGAACCTGCACGCTCGCCACGTCTGACGCCGGCACGGGCGGCGCTCTGACCCGCCGCACCACCACCCTCGCCCTCCTGCTGGGCCTCGCGTCGTCCGTGCCACCCACCCACGCCGCCCAACCACCAACGATGCGTTACTCCGCCTTCTTAGACGCCTTGGACGCCGGCTCCGTCGCGGCCGTCACCGTCTCGCCCGACGGCGCGTCCCTGTCCGTCACCCTCTCGTCTGGCGAGCGCGCCCGCGTCACGCTGCCGCCGCCGCCCCCGCCTTCACTGGGCGGCGACCCGGCCCTGCTGGGCCGCCTGGCCGCCGCAGGCGTGGCGGTCAAAGGGCTGCCTGGTGGGGTGGTGGCGCCGTCGGCGTCGTCGACCCCCGCAGCCGACGCGCAAGCTGGGCCGTCGTCCACCCCATCCCGCCTGGGCGCCGGCCTCCTGGCCGCCGCCCTGGCCGGCTTCCTCTACTTCATCCTGCGCCGCAAAGGAGGAGGGGAAGGCGGCGACTCCGGGGACACGCCCGCCCTCCCGCCCGGCTCAGGCGCGGGCCTCCTCAACTCACGCAACGACCCGCTCGCCGGCCCGCTGTCCATGCTGCGGGCGGCCGTCAAGCCCGTTAAATCTGACGTCACGTTTGCGGACGTGGCGGGCGTGGACGGCGCCAAGACGGAGCTGCGCGAAGTGGTCGACTTCCTGAAAAACCCGGGCAAGTATGCGGCGCTCGGCGCGCGGCTGCCCCGCGGCGTGTTGCTGGAAGGCCCGCCCGGGACGGGGAAAACCCTGCTCGCCCGCGCCGTCGCGGGCGAGGCCGGCGTCCCCTTTTTTTCGGCGTCCGGCCCTGAGTTTGTGGAAATCTTCGTGGGCGTGGGCGCCGCGCGCGTGCGCGACCTGTTTGCCGCCGCGCGCGCCGCGGCGCCGGCCATCCTCCTGATTGATGAGGTCGACGCGGTCGGCCGCGTCCGCGGCTCCGGCATGGGCGGCGGCAACGACGAGCGCGAACAGACGCTCAACCAGCTGCTGACGGAGATGGACGGGTTTGACGCCAAGGGCGCGGCGCCGCTCATCGTCCTGGCCGCCACCAACCGGCCGGACGTGCTGGACCCGGCGCTGCTGCGGCCGGGCCGGTTCGACCGCCGCGTCACGCTGGACCTGCCGGACCTGGCGGGCCGGCAAGCGATTTTACGGGTGCACGCCAAGCGCAAGAGCCTGGGACCGGGGGTGGACCTGGCCGCCCTCGCCGCCCGCACGTCTGGCTTTTCCGGGGCGGGCCTGGCCAACGTGCTGAACGAGGCGGCGATCGGCGCAGCGCGGGCGGGGCGGCCGTCCATCAACCCGGACGACGTGGAAGAGGCGTTGGAGCGCGTGGTGGCGGGGCCCGCCCGCACGTCGGCTGTGCTGACCCCAGCCCGCCGCCGCGCGTCCGCGGTGCATGAGGCGGGCCACGCAGTCGTCGCGGCCCTCGTCCACGATTACGATCCGATCGCGAAAGTGTCCATCATCCCGCGCGCGGGGCGGTCGTCCGCCGCGGGCGGCTTTGGGTCCACCTGGTTTGCGCCGGATGAAGCGGCAGCGGTGGCGGGCCTGCCGTCCCGCTCTCGGCTGGAGGCCGGCATGTCGGTCGCGCTGGGCGGGCGTGCGGCCGAAGCCCTGGTCTTGGGCGACGCGGCGGTCACCACGGGCGCGGCCGACGACTGCGCGGCCGTCGCCCGCATCGCGCGCGCCATGATTGAGGCGTGCGGCTTTGCCGCCGACCGCCTGGGCCCACTGGCCTGGTCGGCGCCGCCTGGGCCCGCGGGCGCTGCTGTCGCCGCGCCGGCCCTGGAGCACAGCGCCGCGACGGGCGACCAGATCGACGCGGCCGTCGCGGCCGAGGTCGCGGCCGCGTACGCCCGCGCCGAGGCCCTGCTCAAAGGCAACCGTGGCTTTTTGGATGCTGTGATTGCTGCTTTGGAAGAACGCGAAAGCCTGGATGGCGTGGAGCTGGAGGAGCTGCGGGCGTTGGCCGGCGGCGTGGCGGAGGACCCGCCCGGCCCGCCGACTTCGGCCGGGTTGAGACGTTGATGGGAGAGGAGAGATTTTTTTTTTTCATTCATTGTTTCAATTGTTGTGTTTTCGTTTCATGCACACACACACACACACACACACACACACACACACACACACACACACACACACACACACACACACACACACACACACACACACACACACACACACACACACACACACACACACACACACACACACACACACACACACACACACACACACACACACACACCACACACACACACACACACACACACACACACACACACACACACACACACACACACACACACACACACACACACACACACACACACACACACACACACACACACACACACACACACACACACACACACACACACACACACACACACACACACACACACACACACACACACACACACACACACACACACACACACACACACACACACACACACACACACACACACACACACACACACACACACACACACACACACACACACACACACACACACACACCTGTCCGAACCGTCCTCATCATGGCCTCGCCGAAATATGCAAAGAGGGAGAGGGGGGAGCGGCCGTCGAAGGTAGCTCCAACGGCCCTCCTTTCATTCCAGCCTAAAAACAGAGCAAACGCAGGCGCACATCTCGCCTAACACAAGTCCCGCACATCACGCCGCCTCCGCCACGTGAGGCAGCGCCACCCGCGACCGGGTGCGCACCAGGGTCAGGCTGGGCGGGGCCAGCGTGCTGGGCGGGGCCAGCCCGGCCGCGGCGTACGTGGTGGCCGTGTGGTTGATGACCGCGACCGCGTCGGCCGGGGACACGGGCACGCCACCGCGCGCCCAGGTGTTGGGCGGCTTTCCCTCGCACACCTTGTAGTTGGTGAACCAGTCCACGAGCCGGTCCAGGCAGCCCGGCCCGGCGGCGGCTTCCAAGTCGGCGACGGTGTGCAGCGCCGGCGCGGCCGGGTGGGACGCGCGGATGGCGAGCACCTTCCAGTCCAGCTCGCCGGAATCGATGAGCGCCAGCGCGCCCAGGACCTTGACGGGGACGACCGACCCGGCGGGCAGGGGCGCGGTCGCCGGGTGGGCGGCAGGCGCGCCGCCCGGCCGGGGACCGCAGGCCGCGCCGCCGGTCGTGGTGGCCTGGTGGCCGTCCCCGCCCCCGCCCACGCTCACCCAGCCGCCGACTTCCACCACGTCCACGGGGTCGCCGTCGCCGGGCGCGCCCGACTCCGCGTCCTTCACGTTCGGGTCTTCATACGTCTGCGGCAGCATGCCGTACGAGAAGAAGAGCGGGGCCGGGAAAAAGCGCGGCGCGCCCGCCTTGGTCGTGTCCTGGACCAGGGGGTTGAGCGGGGACGCGGCCGCATCGACCTCCAGCTTGGCCGTCGAGCCGGCCGGGCATTCCACGACCATGTTGAAGAACGGGGCGGCGGCGGCGGCGGCGGCGGCGGCGGTCGGGGTGGAGGCGCTGGCCACCGCCTGCAACGGCACATCGTGCCAGGGCGAGACGGGCACCGCGCCCGCGGCGGCGCTCCTGCCGCCGCCCTGCGCCGTGAGGTAAATGCGCGTGGCCGGCCCGGCGCCCGCGGGAGCGACGCCGTAACGCACAGCCGGATTGGCGATGAGCGCGGCGCGGATGGTGGTCGTGGCGGGAGGGCCGTCCGCTGGCACCGGGGGCGTCGCGGCCGCACCACCCTTGTCCTCCACCAGCAGCCCGGCCGCGGACGCCGGGCCCGCCGCGCTCAGGGCGGCGGCGACGAGCGCATCGGGAGCGGAGGAGCAGGGGATGAGGCGGCCCAGGCCGGACCGGTAGAAACTGTTGCGGTGCGTACAGAGAGAGGGGCGGCCGTTGGATGGATGGATGGGTGGGAGCGCTCGGCCGCGCGAAGGTTTGACCATCCGCCGAGACACCCCTCTCCAACGCCAAATAAAAAAAAATCCAACACTCACCGCAGGGACAGCTCCGGCTCCAGGTCGGCCGACGCGGACAGAGCCCGTAGCAAGCCACGCGGAGCAGGGATGCCCGCGGGCGCAGGAGCGGCGGGCGTGGAGGCGGGCGCATCACTGCTGCCACCACAACCACCCGGCGCGGCGGGTTTGCCTTTCGTCGTCGCCACGGCGCGGACCTCGACCGAGATGGCGCGGCGCAGGAGCAGTGGAGCGCTGCCCCCGCGGCCGTGGAGCATGGGTGAAGGAGTGGAGAGGAGGGCGGGAGAGGACATTTCTTCTTCGTGGAGGGCGGGCCTGGAACGGATGGAGAGAGTGGGATGGGATGGAGCGAAAAACATCTAAAAAGTCGTTCAACACAACGCCGTTTCCTAAAAAAGCACGCCCTCCGCCCTCTCTCACCAGTCTCTCCGCCACACCCTCTCTTTCCCTCCGTTCCATCCTGTTTCAGGACCACGGCGGCGGCACCACCTCCACCGGCTGGCCCCACCACGTCATCCGCGCGTACGAGTCCTTGAACGCCGCAAAAAATGCGGCCTGGTCGTCGGCAAACGTCTGCATCAACGGCACAGTCGCCGGGTCCGAGCCCAGCGCATTGTCCACGATGAAGGACGCCTTTTGCGCGAGGGCGGCCTTGTAGAAAAAGTTGGTGAACTTCGGCGGGACGGGACCGAGCGGACCTTCCGAGCCGCCTGTCAACATGACCAACCCCATGGTGTGGGCGCCCATGAGAACGACCGTGTCCTTCTCATCCACGCCAAAATCGGCGAAGGCGGCCAGGAGTTGCGGCGCGGTGAAGTCTTTGGCGTGGCCGGGGTCGGTCGCGGGCCCAGACCGCAGGTCGGCCTGACCGGCGTCGATCCGACCCAGTCCCACGCTCATGACGGGCCCGCCGGCCGCTTTCACGCCCGCCGCGCCGCCAATGGCAATGACGTCCGCGAACGAAAACATGCCCGGGTACTTCTCGTCAAGCACTTTTTTGGCAAGGGCCAGCACCGGCCACACGCCCACGACGCCCGCATTGGAGTCCCAGTGCAGTTCGTAGCGGAGGGAGCCGTCCAGCCCACCGGACGGCGTGGAGCCGTGCGGCGGGTTGGCCGCCAGGCCGGCCGGCCCCGCGCCCGCGTCGTGGAAGGCCGCGCGCAGGAGCAGACCGTACAGGTTCGGGGTGGACAGGTGTTCGATGACGGCGCGGGCCACGGCTTCGGCGACGACGGTCTTGTTGGAGGATGTGAACGCGGCGACCTCGTCTTCCTTGGCTGCCAGGTGTGCAGGCACGTCCAGGTGCGAGGCCACGACCGCCTCCGCGGCCAGCTTGTGCCACTCCAAGTCGGACAGCCGGTGCAGCACGCCTTCCGCCGTGGTTTTGTTTTTGCTGAGGATCTTGGCAATCAGCGCTGCGTCGGGCATGAAGGCGTCCGCCTCTTCCAGGTCGATCTTGGGGGCGGGCGGGCGTGGGGCGGCGTAGACCGCGCGCGTGTCGAGCGGCGGCGCAAAGCCCGGCACGTCCGCGGCGGCAGCCGGGGCGGCAGCAGCCGCGGCCTTGAGCGCGCGGCGGGGTGGTGCCGGGATGGCCGCGCCGGCTTCGACGGCGGTCAGCACGCGCTCGTAGCCGGCACCAAACCCTAACCCAGCGCCCACGTCCGTGGCCAAGAGGGCCCGGGCGCGGGCGGCTGTCTCAGCCGGCTCCAGGCCGACGGCGGACGGCGCGGCCCGCCCGCCCGTTTTCGGGGCAAAGGGGCAGGCCTTGGCGGGCGCCGCCGTCAAGCCCGCCAGGATGAGCAGGGCGGAGGTCAGCCGGCGGGCTAAGCCGGGACCGCCACCGTGACCGCCGCGCATGGTTCTGCGGTGTGTGTGAGGGCGGAGTTCGTGTGTGGTGAGTGAGGCAAGGCCGGGCACGGGCGCGCCGTCGCTCGCTGCTGCGACGTCGCAGTTGCACTCGCCGAGGAAATTTAGTTTTCGAGCTGCACGGGTGGTGCACGGCGGACACAGCCCCGTGTTGCGTGCCAAGCACGCACGAGCGTATAGCTCATCGACAGTGTAGGCTGCGTGAACGGAAAAACCTGCGCCCCTGGCGCGGCTGGGATGGCAGATGCGGCGCATCTTTTTTTGGTCCTTGAAGGCCAAAAAAAAAAAAAAGTGTGTTGCGACCCGCACTCCGGGGCGATCCCGCACTGCAACAGCCGCGCGCTTCACTTTCAGGGGGGTTGAACGCACTCCACAACGCACCTAGTGTAGGAAGGTGGGAGGCGGCGGAGAGGGAAGGGGGGCCGTGTCCGGGCGAAAGCGACGAGTGCTCGCGGCGCCGACGGCAGGAAAGAAAAAAGTGAAGTGAGGCAGAGCGCCGCTTTTTGTCTCCATTGTTTTTGCACGGACACCACCCACCCCACGAGCCAAACACCAACAGGTCTGAGCAAACAGGTCCCTCGGCCATTGTTCCCGAGGCGCGCTCTGAAGAAAAAGAAGCCCCCCCCCCTTTTTTCCCTTTCCAGCTCAAAAAAACACAAGGTCACGGCCGCGCACGTTTTTTTATTCAGGGAGTTGCCGGAGGGGCGCAGTCACGACCGCGCCCCTCAGACAACGCACACGCGCGCACACTCTCCCAACACTCTAACCCACGCACACACAGAGCGTCCCGTTCGAAAGAAAAAAAATCTTCAGGCCGCCACGCACTCCATGACCGAGAACAGGCCGCGCGTGGGCACGACGCCCTTGAGCTTGAAGCCGGCCTGGCCGACCATGGACGCCCACTCCTCCGCCGTCCGCTCCTTGGCTTGCAGGGCGCACATCATGTGCAGGTCCATGATGCCGCGCTGGAAGACGGGGTCGGACGTGCCGGAGGGGACGCACATCTCCACCAGGGCGACCGTGACCTTGGCCGACCCGATGGCTTTACGCAGGTTGGTCAGGATGGAAATGGAGTCGGCGTCGGACCAGTCGTGCAGGATGAGGCGCATGTTGAGGACGTCGCCGTCGCGCAGCTTGGGCAGGGACTTGGCGTCGAAGAAGGAGCCGCCCGCAAAGTCGACGCGCGGCAGCAGGGACCCATACTCCGACCCCTTTTTCTTCCACAGGGCGGCCGCCCGGTCGGTGACCTGCGGCTGGTCAAACAGGAGGCCCTTGGTGCTGGGGGGCAGGCCCTCCAGGATGGCGGCCAGGAACGCGCCGTGCGCGCCGCCCACGTCCACGACGCGCTTGAACGAGCGGGCGGCGTAGTAGTCGGCGATGACGGCCTTGGCGGACAGGCCGTTGACCTCCGCCATGGCGCGCGAGAAGATCGTCTCCGTGGCCGGGCGGTCCTTCAAGTACTCAAACAGTTCCTGCCCGCCGTGCGCCCGCTCGAACATGCGGCCGCCCGTCTTCACGCCCCACGCCAGCTGGGCCCACGCCCGCTCCATTTCCTCGCCCTGGTGGATGGCCATGTGGCGCACGCAGTTGGGGTGGTCGGTCCGCAGGACGGCCGACTGGCGGTTGTTGCGGAAGAGGGTGGTGGCCGGGCCCGCGGGGCCGGGCGGCGAGCCGGGGGCTTCCTCGAACAGGCCGGCCTGGACGGCGCCGCGCAGCAGGCGGAAGAGCTGGCGCTCGTCGCACTTGAGCTCCTTGGCCAGGGCCGCCGCGGTCTTGGGGCCGGCCACCAGCGCGTCGGCGACGCCGATCTCGGCCAGCGCGGCCGTGATGCGGGTGGACATGTACGCGCAGATGCGGTAGCGCATGACCCACAGGGACGGCGGCAGGATGGCTTTGGACAGGGAGTCGGCCAGGACGGGGATCCAGGAGGCCGGGCGGAAGATGAAGTTGGGGACGGGGGCGCAGAAGTCCCTGGGTAGTGGGTGGTGGAGGGAGGTGTGCAGGTGGCGAGGCGGGAGGGGGGTGTGAGCGAAAAACGGCCTCGCGTGCGAAGCGGCGCGGGGCGCGGCCTTTCCGACACCCCCGCGCGCTTTGGAGGCAAGGTGGGCGTTCCAGGCGCTGCTTTCCTGCCGTAACCAAGCCAGCGCACGTCCGCCACCAGATCACATCCACGGGTGGCAGAAAAGACGCCGGCACCTGTGGGCGCGCTGGCCGTCACGCAGCGCACACGGAACAAAGAGATTTCGGCTGGCCGGGCCGCGCGCACTGCAGTTTTTTCCGACTCTTCCTCCCTCTCCACCACGCACTTCATGAACGACTTTTCGCGCGCAGCGTGCGTGGCCGGGCGCAGGACTGGATGGTGTGGGTTGGGAGGCAAATGCGGGTGGGTTGAGGTGCGCACGGCGGCGGTGCTTGTTGGAGGCCGGCTTGGGATGACACGGCGGGCTAACGCAGTTTGTCGCCTCTTTTTTCCCCGGACGGTCGCGGCCTCCGCCCCACCGCCGTCAACTCACCCTTCATCAGGGCGAACAGGAAGGTCACGCCCACGGTGATGGTCACCAGGACTTCCGGGGCGATCTGCATGGTGTGTGCGTGTGTGTGCTAGGAAAAGAAAAACTTTGGACGGGCCGATTGGGTGTTTGGGAGGAGAGTTCACAAAGCGGCCCGGCCGCGCGCTCCATCAAACCTCTGTCGACTGAAAGAAAACGCACCAGGCCCTCTCAGTTCTCCGTCCGTGACAAACCCCACTTCACCACCCCTCCCCAAACAGGGCGCCCAATGATTCATCAGCAGCAGGCGGCGCCGACGGCGGCGGCCGCGTCGCACCGTCGCCACCCCCACCACCTCGCCGCCGGCGGCGCCCGCCGCCACCACCCCCACCGGAGCTGGAGCTTTCCTTGGCCGGGCGAGGCGGCGGCGGCGGAGCAGGTGGGGCCGGTGGGGGTGGCGCGTCCGCGGGCGGCGTGGACGGCGGTGGAGCGGGCGGGTCGGTCGACAGGGCGGCGCCGGTGGGCGCGCCTCCGCCCACCGCCACCGCCGCGGCGGCCGCGGCCGCTGCGTCGGCCGCGACCACCGCGTCCAGCGCCGCGCACAGCGCGCTCGCGGCAGCGGGCGCAGCCGGCCCACCGCCCAGCGTCTCGCCCACGGACGGCACCGCGGCACCGCCCCCGTAAAAGTCGGCGTTCGCCCGCTCGGCCGGGCCGACCACCCAGCCCTCGACAGACACACCCGCAAACGCGCCGCGCGAGGACGGCAGCGCGTACGCCCGGCACAGCCCCAGGCCCGCCGCCCGGCCAGGCCCGCCGCCCAGGCGGAGCGCCGCTTCAGACGCGGAGGTCAGGGGCGGGGGGGCGGAGGTGGACGGGGGCGGCGACCGGCTGCTGGCGCCGGCCGGCACGATGCCGCCCGCGGCAAAGCCGGCCGACACGTGCGCGCCCGCCAGCGCGCGCGCGGCCGCGGGCGTCGGCGCCAGGATCAGGATGTCGACCAGCGCGGCTCCCGCTTGCAAGCCCCACCCAGCGCCCGCCGCGTGCAGGGCGAGCGGCGGGCCCCACGACCCGCTGTTGGCGCCGCCGGCCGCGCCGCGGCGGCGGCGGCAGACAAACACGCCGCCGCCCGCGGCCGCAGACCACACGCCCAGGCCCACCTTCGCGATGGTCAGGAGGGCCAGCCCGGCCGCGGCGTCGATTTCGCCGGGGGACGGGCCCAGGGCGCGGCGCGCGGCCTGGGCCACGGACAGGCCGGTCGATGACGCCGAGGGCGGCGACGCCGGGCGCAGGCTCGGGCCCGCGCCCGCGCCCGCGAGCGCGCCGGCCAGCGCGCGCGCCGCGGCCGTCGCCCGAAACAGCGCGCCCTCCATGCCACCGCCCACGGGCGGGCGCAGCCACGCCCGGGGAGCCGACCCGTCGGTGACGTCGTGCACGGGCGGGCGGGAGGCGGGGGACACCGCCGCCGCGAGGCGGGGTTGGATCGGGGCGAGCAGGGCGGCGCAGGCGGCGCACACGCGCGCGGGCTCGCCCGCGGCAAAGCGCGGCGGGAGGAGGGCGCGCGCGGCCGCGCACCGCCCGCAAAACAGGCCGCCGCACGCCCGGCAGTGGTGCCGGCGCGAAAAGCTGAGCCGCGCCGGCCCGCCCACGCCAAAGCGCGTGCCGCACGCCTGGCAGCCGGCCGACGCCGAGTCGGGCGCCCAGGCGGGCGGCGGGTCCAGGGCCATGGCGTCGGCGCGGCCGGACCGGACGAGCGCGACCGTCGTGCGGTGCGGGGGCGCCGCCGGGGTGGGCGTGGTGGTGGACGCGGGCGGGCCGGCCGCCGCCGCGCCCGGCTGGCGCCCACCACTCCCGCGCCCGCCGCCCACGGCCTCCCACCCGTCGGCCGCGTCCTCCCAGGCCGTGGCCGGCGCGGACGGCGACGACGGCCCGTGGGGGGCCGCCAAAGCAATCAGCTCGCGCAGCTCGTGGTTGACGGCCGGGACGGCGGAGAAGGGCGCCCGGCACAGCGGGCAGGTGGCACACCGGGCCATGAGCGGGGCGGCGGCCAGCATGGAGCGCAGGCAGGCCGCGCACGCGTTGTGGCCTGGTGTGTATGGGTCGGCAAGGCGCGTGGAGTGGTGAGGATGGGAGGGCTGGGACAGCGGGTTTGTGTGTGCGTGCTGCTCGCGCTCGCTGCGCGGGCGCGGGACCGGGGCGCACACAATGCCCCGCAAAAAGGCGCGCCCCTGTCCCCTCCAACCCCACACACCGCAGCTCAGCGTGACGGGCCCGCCGTGAATGCCCAGCGTGTCCACGCAAACTGGGCACTGAGGGCCGTCGCACGCCATGGTGGCGGCGAGAGAGAGTAGATGGAAAGAAAGCGCTCGCTCCTCACAAAAATCCCGACACCCGCCCGCGCGGCGGCGGCCCCTAGGACCCCGTGCACCCGGCCGGACCGAGGGGCCTGCGCCCGTCCGGCTTCGGCCCTGGTGGCGGAGGTGGGGCTGGGCGCGCGTGCAGTCGCGGAAAAGGGGCGGGGATGACGAGAGAGTGCACCTGTGCGTCTGCGAGGGTCGAGGGGGCACGGGGCGCGTGCAGCGTTTTGCACACCCAGCCTCTCCTCCCTCCGCCCTCCCGCCGCACACGCAACCACCCATGCCTCCCCCTCCCTCCCTCCCTCCCTCTCCCATCCCCCCACGAGCGCCTCAGGCCGCTTCCCCGTACCCGTCCGCGTACACGGCTTCGGCCGGCTGCCACACCTGCAGGATGTTGTCCTCCGCCACGGAGGCGATGACCCAGGGGTCGTTGCCGTTCCAGGAGAAGTCGGACACCTTGGCCGTGTGGCCGCCGTGGATGAACAGGAGCTCGGGCGGGCCGTCCGCCGCGTCCTCGGGGCTCTGCTCGTCGCCGATGCGGGCCAGGTCCCAGACGGCCAGGCGGCGGTCGGCGCCGCAGGAGGCGAGCACGGTCTCGTGGCGGGGCGACCAGCCGAGCTGGAAGACCTCTTCCGTGTGGTGCGACAGCTTGTGCAGGGGGGACCGCAGGGCCCGCAGGTCGAACAGGTTGACCGTGCGGTCGGCCGACCCCGTCGCCAGCACGTACTCGTTGAACGGGTTGAAGTCCAGGCAGTTGACTTCGGCGGCGTGGGCTTCGACCTGGGCGGTGATGCCGGATCCCGCGCCGCCCGTCGCCGGCGCGCCGCCGTCGGTCCGCGCCTCGCCCGCGCGCGCGTCCCACAGGATGAGCTGGCGGTCGTCGCCGACGGACCCAAACACGTGGGCGTGGCGGGCGTGCCAGGCCACGTCCTCCACGACGCCGGCGTGGCCGCGGAAGATGGACGCGGCTTCCAGCGTGCGCGCGCCGCGCGTCGCGCCCGCCACGTCCCACACGCAGATCTGGGCGTCGTCCGAGCCGGAGAGCAGGAAGCCTTCCTTGTGCGGGGACCAGGCCAGGCCGTACCCCTCCGTGCGGTGCCCCGTCAGGCGCAGGTCCGGGTTGCACCGCCCGCCCGCCGCCGGCTTGGACGGGTGCTTGGTGTAGTCAAAGACAAAGACTTCGGCAGACACGGTCTTGGTGGCAATCAGGAACGGGTTTTGGGGCATGGCCCGCGCCCGGTTGACCTCGCCGTCGTGGCAAATCTGTTGGACGACCTGGACGCGGCCCGCCGCCGCGCCGAAGCCGCCGACCTCGCCGCGGTCGTCGTCCATGCCCCGGCCGTCGATCTCCGCGTCGGCGAGGGGCAGCCGCACCTCCGCCAGCATGAGGAAGTTTTGTTCGCCCTCGGCGGTGTGGGTGCCCAGCACGAGTTTCTGGCGGGAGGTGCGGCCGTCCGCGTCGGAGCGTTCCTGCGGGTGTGGGTGAGGACGTGGGTGGACGGACGCGGTTCGTGAGAGGACGGGGTGGATGGGATGGCACCGCGGGGAGCAGGTCGGCGCCGAGGCGAGAGAGACAGTGTTCGTTCGCCGATCATCCTCCCCACGCTCCCTGCACTCCCGACTCACCGGCAGCCACTGGCACGTCAGGGACGGCCACTCCAGGGCGTGCGTGATGACCAGGTCTGTTGAGAGAAGAGTGGGCGTGTTACGTGAGGCGAAGAGCGCGGTCGATCTCTCCCCTTGTCGCTCGAGCGCTCGTCCCTCCCTCCCCGCCCTCTCCCGTCGTCCCAACCCTCACCATATAAAAAGGGCGTGTTCTTCTTCCAGATCTTGTACTCCTCGTTGACCAGGCGCTCCTCGACCTCGTCTGGGTGTGAAAGGGAGGTGCGCGAGTGGGGAGGGTGTGTGAGGGCGTGGCCGTGAGAGAGGGTGCGCCGATGCGAAGGCGAGCGAAAGCGAAGAAGAAAAAAAACGTCGAGAGGCAAGGATGTGCGGGCGTCAGCTGAGGGCGCACGCCCAGTGGGAGAGCACGGGTGTCCCATGCGCAGCAGGAGGGCGTCCTAGGAGAGGAGACGCGCGTGCAGGCGGGACGAATAAAAGTGGGCGCATGGCCTTTCCGGCGCAAAAGCGGAAGACGACGCACCCGGGTAGTCCTCCTCCTCCCGGCCGTTGCCCATGGCTGCGATGGGTGCGCGGGGCGTGCGTGCGGCGAAAGACGGGTGTGCGTGCGTCCGGCTCTCCCTCGCTGCGTCGTGCTGCTGCTGCCTCCTCTTTTTTTCCACGCGGTCCGCGAGCGCGCCTGGGGGGAGAGACTGCGAAATGGGGCAGCGCGCTTCCCTCCGCGACGACTGCCTGAGAGTCACTCTCACACAGACAATTCCTTGGCGCGCGCCGCGCACCACCGCGCCGCCTGGCCTCTTGTCAGCATCTCTGCAACGCCAGACGACTACCTGACACATCTTACCTTCCATCCCGCACGCGCTCCTGGCGCGGACGGGCATCCCTGACCCAGGCCGCGCCTCTCTCTTTCCGCACGCCGGCCAGCAGCGCGCTTCCGGGCCGGAGGCGCCACCGCCACCCTCTGCTCTCGCCTGGGCCAGGGAGCCGGCGCCTTCTCTCGCGCGCGTCCACGGCCACCCACACCCCAACCTGATGGGTGCCTCCTGGTCTGGTCCGGACGCGGCCGCGGCAGCGGCCCAGCCGTCCGCTGCGGCCGCCGCCGCAACCTCGGCCGCAGCCACTTCCACCCCCGCCTGCCCCGTCGTCGGGAAGGGCGCCGCCTCCGTCGCGTACGACGTGTACGGCCGCCGCCTGGATGAAGCCCCACCCGGTCCCCTGACCACAGGCTGCCCGGAAGTGGACAAAGTCTTGCGGGCCGGCGCGGTCGACACCCGCAACAACGTGCGTCTTTTTTTTTCTCATTCCGGTCCCGGTCCTGTCCGCGTCCGCCCCCCCACGCTCGCTCACGCCCGCCCGCCCACCCACACCCAAACGCACCCCCTGCAGATGCCCCTGGAACCCAACCAAGTGCCCTGCGCCGGCCAGCGCCGCCCCCTCCCGACTTCACGCACGCCGTCCACCATCCCCAAAGCGGGCGTCGCCGAAGGCGGGACGTGGGTCTACCCCTCGCCCCAAATGTTTTTCAACGCCCTGGCCCGGAAGGGCAAGGGTGGCGACGTGCGGGAGGAAGACATGGAGGCTGTGGTCCATGCGCACAACTGTGAGTTGACCGGTTGGTGGGCGGGCGGGACCGCCTGGGAGCGGGCGGCAGGGGGTGGAGTGGGGCGCCCGCAACTTCTTTTTGCTTTTACCCACCGCAACAAACACGCTCACCTCACCTCTCCTCCCGCCTCCACTCCTCCACCACTCCACACAGCCATGAACGAAGCCACCTGGCAGCGCGTGCTAGCCTGGGAAGCCCTGCACGCGGACGAGTGCGGGTGTGGTCCGAAGCTGCTGCGTTTCCTTGGCCGCCCGCACGACCTGTCGCCGCTTGCCCGCGCCTCCCTCCTCACCGGCGGCCCGGCTCCATTCGACCGCCACGACTGGGTCGTGGACCGGTGCGGGCGCGAGGTCCGGTATGTCATCGACTTCTACTTCAATGAGGCGGCGGCGGGCACGCCGGACGCGTTCAGCCTGCGCGTCCGCCCCGCCCTGGACAGCCCGGGCGCGGCGCTGGACCGGGTGAAGATGCAGATCTACACGGCGTTCGCGGCGGCGGGGTTGCCGTGCCCTGTGACGGGCGCGCCGGGGCGGATTGGGGCGGCGGCCGCCGGGCGGGCGAAGCCGGAATGAAAAAAACGTGTTTGGTCGGGTTGATGCTTTGTGTGCCCATCAGTGCGCTCGCGCCCATCATCTACAGACTCGTCCCCCCACCCATCACACCTGCGCCGTCCCGCCCGCCGCCACGGCCGCCGCGTTGGCGGCCTGCCTCCGCTTCGCGTCCGCCGCCGCTTCCGCGTCCCGGATCCGGTCGATGAGCCGGGCCGCGGCTTCGCCCGGCTTCAAACCCAGCGCGTCCGGGTCGTTCAAGTTCACGAGCTCTTCCTTCTCTTCTTCTTCCGGCTGTTGTCCTTTGCTCGCCGCGACCGCCGCCGCGGCCGACCCCATGCCACCGCTGACGCCCGGCCCGGGCGGTCCGGGCGCGCTCCCGTCCCCGCCCCCGCATTCCGGCACGCACGACCGGCGGCACGAGACGAGCATGAACCCCGGGTTCGCGCCGCACTCCCCGCGCGCGGCCCAGGCCGGGCAGGCAGGGTCCAGGTCCGCGCACGCGCCCCACCGGGCGAGGGCGCCCATCGCGTCGCCGCCAAAGCGGCCCGTGTGGATCCACTTGGTCGCCGACCACTTGTGGCCGCGCAGCGTCGGGCACGACCCGTGCAGCGAGTTCCAGTCCTTTGTGCCGTCGGGCAGCAGGCCGTAAAAGAGCAGGGCGTCGCCCGCCTTGGGCTTCACTGCCAAGCCTTCCTTGGCGCAGTCGGACCAGCCGGGGCCAGAGACTTTGGTCGACGCGCGCGGGAAGACGGTTTCGCCGCCTTCCTCGGGCGTGGAGAGGTACATCAAGACGGTCGCAACTCTTTGCCCGCCATTCTCCGGGCGGGAGTTGACGGTGTCGTGGAAAAAGTCGTGGTGGGGCTCGTACTTGGCGCCGTTTTCGTAGTGCAGGATCTGTGTGTGGGAGGGGGTGGGTGGGAGGAGGGGCGCGCGGGTTGTTTTGTTCGGTGAGACAAGCGCGGAACAAGGGTGGATGCACGGGGAACGGGCGATGGTTTTTGGTGTGCGTTGGCGGGCGGGAGCCGGCCCAGCGTCCCGTCCTGCCCAGGGTGCGCGCCGCCCGCCCGGGAAGGGAAAAAGTGGCCCCCTTTCCAAACACACAGCGCCACCACCCAACCCGCCAACCACGCACCTGCATGCCCTCTCCATTCTCCAGCGGCAAGTCGGTGGCTAGCGCGATGCGCCGCTCAATGGCCAGCACGACCGCGTCTTCCCCCTTGTCCAAAAACAGGCCGGTCGACGTGCGCACAGTCGACGGCACGGACTTCCCGCTGTTGTTGTCGACGACCGTCGACACTTCCATGTACGGTTCCGCTTTTTCGATGAGGTACGCGCATTCTTCAGGGCTCAAAAAGCCGTGGAGCATGAAGGCGCGCGGGTGCCAGGAGACGACGGTTTTGTCGCCGCGCCAGGCGATCTAGTTTGTGTGTGTGTGTGTGTGTGTATGGCGGAGATGAGGAGAAGGTGCGAGGTCGCAGGCCCCCCGGCGCGTGTCGCACGCGCTCGCTTTGAATTCGCGCCCGCCACTCACCTGGTCGTCCGGCAATGTCACCGTCTTGGACGCCGCCGCCAGCAACCGCTGAGCCGCAGGCGACAGCTTGGATGTCGGGCGGACGCCCTGGGAGTCGGCGGCCGACGCGTCGACGCCGCCGTCAGTCGGCGGGCGGACGGGCGCGCGCGGCGTTTCGGCCGACGTCGTCGTCGTTGTGGCGGCGGCTGGGAGGCCGTCCGCGGGCGTCTCCGGGTTCAGAGGACCCAGTGGCTGAGTGCCTGTTGCCGTGGGCTGCGCGGCGTCAGACGACGCGGCACCCCCGCCGCCGGGCGCCGCTTCGACGAGCAGGCGGCCGCGGCGGGCTGCGGCCGCATGCGACTGGCGGGAGGTCGCCGCGATTGTGAGGACCAGGACCAGGACCAATGCCAGGGCGCCGACACGCAGGGCGCGCTGGCCGGGAGGGATGTAGGCGCGGCCGCGGGCCATGGTGGTTGCTGGTGCGCCGCGGCCCGTGAGAGAGAGAGAAAAAATCAGGGTCTGGCGCGCGCGCCGTCTTATTTTGGAGCGCGAGTGCGGGCGCCCGCCTCGCCCGCCCGCTGTGCCGCCTCATCACTCCTCCCACTGTTCCGCCGCCCTCTCCCCCCACCCCACCGCGGACAACAGCGCCGCACACCGCCCAACCCACACACGATGCTGACCACCCTCGCCACCGCCCTGCTGCGCCGCCAGCCGCCCGCCCAGGGCCGGGCCGCCGCCGCCGCCGCGCGCTTCCTCGCGACGCCGACCGCGTCTGCGCCGCCGCCCACCACCCCGCCGCACCCGCCTTTTACGACGACGTCCCCACCCCCCACCCGCGGCACCGCCGGCGGCGGTGAAGCGGGCGGCGGCCAGACCGGGTCCAAGTCTGGCTCTGAAGACGACGACCGCACCTTAACCCAGCGCGCGGCCGACGCCGCCCGCCGCGCGAAAGGCGCCGTCAAGCAAGCGGCCGGCTCTGCCGCCGCCAAAGTCGGGCATGCCTTCACCAAAGAAGGGTCCGTGGGTCGTGAGTTTGAGCCGGAGGGCGCTGTGGGCGCGACGGCCGACGCGACCGGCGGCCCACTCGACGCGGAAGGCTCCATCGGCAAACAGTTTAAATCCGACGGCGCCGTCGGCGGCCGCGTGGAGAAATCGGCCGAAGCCGTGGAAGGGGCCGGTGAGCGCACGGCCAAACGTGGGGCCAAAGACAAGCGCGCCGGCAAGAAATGAGGGAGAGAGAGAGAGAGAGAGCATGTGTTGCCTTTTGTCTTCCCTGTGTGTGTGTGTCGCACTGGGGCGGGGCGATGGATGGAGAAAGGTCGGGTTGAAGGGGAAGCGCGCCGTCGCACGCACTCTGCTTTTTTCTTCAAAAAAAAAGGTGCGTGCGTCATGGCGCGGGTGTTCGAGCCTTTCCCACGCCCGCTGTTGCCATTTCTCGGGCGTGGCAGCGTGTGTTCTATTATGCAGAGTGGTCTGCAAGCGACGTGCGGCCTACCGGCGTCCTCAGCGCTAAGCCAAACGACGCGCGGCCGGACCTAGCCGACGCATGCGTGCCCCGACGTCGGGCCCCGGCCGCCCCGGGATCGCACCTTGTCTGCCAGCTCGCATCCCTTTTTCCCACGCGCTGTAGCCACATAGTCAACGCCCGTCCGTCTGCGAAAGCAGCGGGCGTGGACGAGCACCCCCCTGACCCTCCGCCGCGCTTTTCCGCGGCGGTTGCGGTCGGGCGAAAACGCCCGTCGTCGGGTCGGGTTGTCTTTGCGGCCCCGCCGCCCGCCCGACACGCCCGTCCCACCGCCATGCACACCCACCAGACGCTCATACAAGCTCCGCACGTTCCTAATACTCAGGTTTCAAGCCTTAGACCCCAACCAAACAAAAAAGCCATGCCCGCTGCCTCGACCCTGTACGCCAAGCCGGCGGCCGTCGGCCGCCGCGCGCCCGCCCGCCGCGGCGCCGTGGCCCCTCGCGCCGCCGCGCCCGCCGCCACGACGACGGCCTTGAACACCAAGAAGTCCGAGGAGGTAAGGCGTGCGGAGATGAGAGTCGGTGGAAGGGGCGGCGGCCGCGAATTCGGCCCCCCCACCTCCCGTTCCGTCGGGTCGAGAGAGAGAGCTCCCAAGCGCGCGTGGCGCGACCCACCCTCCCACCCTTATCCACACACACCCCTCCACCCCCTCCACCCCCCCCCCCTCCACACCACCCGCAGATCTTCGCTGAAGCCCAGAACCTGCTCCCGGGCGGCGTCAACTCCCCCGTCCGCGCCTTCAAGTCCGTGGGCGGCCAGCCCATCATCTTTGACCGCGTCGAGGGCGCGCACTGCATCGACGTCGACGGCAACCGCTACATCGACTACGTCGGGTCGTGGGGCCCGGCCATTGTCGGCCACGCCCACCCCGAGGTGAACGCGGCGCTGACGGCCCAGCTGGCCAAGGGCACGTCCTTTGGCGCGCCGTGCGCCCTGGAAAACGAGATGGCCAAGGCCGTCATCGCCCGCGTGCCGTGCGTGGAGATGGTGCGCTTTGTCAACTCGGGCACGGAGGCGTGCATCTCCGTCCTGCGCCTGATGCGCGCGTTCACCAAGCGCGAGAAAGTGCTCAAGTTTGTCGGCTGCTACCACGGCCACGGCGACGCGTTCCTGGTCCAGGCCGGGTCGGGCGTCGCGACGCTGGGCCTGCCCGACTCGCCCGGCGTCCCCGCGGCGGCGACCGCGACGACGCTGACCGTCGAGTACAACGACGTGGCCGCCCTCAAAGCCGCGTTCGCGGCCAACCCGGGCCAGATCGCGGGCGTGATCCTGGAGCCGGTCGTCGGCAACTCGGGCTTCATCCCGCCCACGCCCGAGTTCCTGAAGGCGGTCCGCGAGCTGACGGCCGCCGACGGCGCGCTCCTGTGCTTTGACGAAGTCATGACGGGCTTCCGCGTCCACAAAAACTGCGCGCAGGGCCACTTTGGCGTCACGCCCGACCTGACGACCATGGGCAAAGTCATCGGCGGCGGCCTGCCCGTCGGCGCGTACGGCGGGCGGCGCGAGATCATGGAGATGGTCGCCCCCGCCGGGCCCATGTACCAGGCCGGCACGCTCTCCGGCAACCCGCTCGCCATGGTGGCGGGGCTGAAGACGCTGGAGATCCTGGACCGGCCGGGCGCGTACGAGCACCTGGCCGCGCGCTCGGCCCAGCTGGTGGACGGCCTCAAGGACACCGCCAAGGCCGCGGGCATCCCGCTCCAGGCGGACTACGTGGGCGGCATGTTTGGCTTCTTCTTCTCCGAGACGCCCATCAAGTCGTTTGCGGACGCCAAAGCCCACGGCGACGCCGCCCGCTTCGGCCGCTTCCACCGCGGCATGCTGGAGCGCGGCGTGTACCTGGCTCCGTCCGCCTACGAGGCCGGCTTCACCTCGCTCGCCCACACGGAGGCGGACATTGAGCGCACGGTCGCGGCCGCGGCCGAGGTCATGAAGGGGCTGTGAGGGGGAGGGCGGGGTTGGTGGTGCGAGTGGGGGGTGTGGGAGGCGCGAGCGCGTGAGGGAGAGAACGCACGCGGCCCAGGCCCGTGTGTGAGGGGGAGAGGCGTGGTGTGTGTGCGTGTGTGCGTGTGAAAGACCCAACTCAAAAACCGTGGTGTGTGTGTGTTGCTTGGGGGATGGAAGGCAAAAAAAGCGACCGTCCATCCTCTCTTGCTTTACTCAAAATTCTACCCCTCTGCCTTCTTCGCCTCCGCCTCCGCCCGCATCCGCGCCATAAACTCCGGGTTCAATGCAGCCGCGTCCGCTGCTTCGTCCCCGTCCATCAACTCGACGGAAACGCCTCCCTTCTCCAGCAGCGCAATGCCGCCTCCGCCAACTAAAGGATTGGGATCCCCACACCCGACCACGACGCGCGCCACACGGGCGGCTAGTAAGGCCGCCGCACAGGGTGGGGTGCGGCCGTGGTGGGCGCACGGTTCGAGCGTGACGTAGGCGGTGCCGTTTTCGGCCGCCCGACCTGGTTGAGTGGGTGGGTGTGGGTGTGGAATGGATGAGAGAGGGGGGAAGCCCCGGGAGCGTGCGCGCACGTTCTCGACCACCACTACTCACCTGCGGCGCGCAGCGCAAAGACTTCGGCGTGCGGCTCGCCCGCCCGCGGGTGGAAGCCTTCGCCGACGACCTGTTTGGTGGGGAGTGGGATGAGACGGGCGGTGAGGGGGTCGCGCGAGAAAAACGGTCACGCACGACGCCTCCACGCCCTCCACCCACCCGCGCCATACCTCTCCATGCACATCAAGCACTACACAGCCCACGGCCGGGTTGGGTGCGGTCCCGCCCAAGCCCTTGCGCGCCAGGTCCAGAGCCCGGCGCATGTGAGCGCGGTCGGTCGGGGTGATGGTGGTGGAAGGCGAGGGCTGTGTGGCTGATGCGACCGTCAGCAGCGGGCGGACGCATGGCCGCCGCACTGGCACGGCACGTGGGAGGGCCAGCCGTGCGGGCACGGCCATTGTTTGCGACGTGAGAATACAGAAAAGTGTGGCAAACTAGCCGCGCGGCCCATTCGTTCACTCCTTCATTTTCGGCCGGCCGGTGCGCGCCTGGACCCCACCACCCGCCTCCCACCATGGTCGCCGAAGAGGCCACAGCCGCGCCCACCCAGGATGCGTGCCCGGCTCACGAGGAAGGCGCCGCACCCTCCTTCACAGCCGCCGAAAGTGACGCTGGTGCTTCACCGCCTTCATCCTCCGCCGACACCGCGGCCGCCCGATGCCCTTCCCTCCCGGCAGCCGAGGCCCTGAAGGCGGCCGGCAACGCCCGCTTCGTGGCGGGCGACTGGGCAGGGGCGCTGGTGAGTTTGCGAGGGCGGTTGTAGCGCGCGCACAAGAGAGAAAAAAAAAACGCGCGCGGGCTTCCCCGCGGCTCAACCCCTCCCATCCCTTCCATTCCTCCAGGCTCAGTACGACGCCGCCTTGGCCGTGACACCGCCGCCCGAACCGGCGGTCGCACCGCTGGTTGAAGGCTGCGTCGTCCACGAAGAACAAGAAGAAGAAGGAGAGGGCGGAGCAGCCCCGACGACGCCCGCCCCGCCCCCTCCTCCTGGCCCCGCGGCTGCGCTCGCCGCGACGCTGCACTGCAACCGGGCCGCGGCTCTCTTGCGCTTGGGAGACGCGACCGCCGCGGGTGCGGCGGCCACAGCCGCTCTCGCCCTACACCCGTCCTACGCCAAAGCCCTGTTGCGGCGGAGCGCGGCGGCCGAAGCGGCGGGCGGGCCGCAAGCCGCGACGGCCGCGCTGGCCGACGCGCGCAAAGCGGGCGAGGTGGCGGCCAGCGGCAGCGCGGAATCGAGTGCGGCGGCGGCGGCTGTGAAGAGGCTGGAACCATTGGCGGCTGAGGAAGCGGAGCGGGCGAAAGCCGAGATGATCGGTGGGTTGTGTGGGTGCGGCAACTGGAGGGGGGATGGAGGGTGTACGGAGAATGCCAGTCCGCCCCTAGGTCCGCCCCTCTCTCACGCGCCTCCCACACACACACACACAACAGCCAAGCTCAAAGACCTGGGCAACTCGCTGCTGGGGAAAGTCGGCCTGTCGCTGGACAACTTCAAGGCCGTGCAGGACCCGGCGACGGGCTCGTACTCCATCAGCTTCCAACAGCAGCAGCCAGAGGGTGGTGGTGGTGGGAGCGGTTGAGCAGGGGGAGGGTGGGTGGGTGGGGTTTTACTGTAGGCTGTCTGTGGGAGAGCAGGGACCGTGTGTCCGCCTCACTCCTTGCGTGTGTGCGTGTGTGTGCGGGCGGGGCGCCAAGAGCGTGGGGAGTGGGTCGGAGGCGGGGCGGCACTGCGTGCGCGGGGTCGGCGGCGCGGACGCCACGCCACCTGCGTGCTCGTTAAACCATCACACCCCAAAACTGGCGCCCCGCGCCCACGCCCGCGCACTCGCCCACGCACTCGCCCACGCCCACACATGCGTCTCATAACGGCCTTTTCCTTTCTGTTTCCAATCTTTTTAACGGCCTTTTTGCACACACACACACACAAGCACAAAAATTCCCCCTCACCCCCACAACACGCCATACGTCTTCCACGCGAAAACCAAGCCGGCCACGGGCGCCAGCACGGCCGCCGCCAGAATCCAGGTGAGCACGTTGTTGGCGCTGCCCTTGTACTCGCTGCCGTCCCAGTTGTCGGTGTAGAGGTCCTCCCGCTCCCTTTTGCGTCCGTTCGCTTCCCAGTTGGCCAGGCGCCGGCGCTCGATCTCCTCGCGGACGGTGCGGCCACGCGTCGGGTCGCGCGTCTGCTCAAACCAGGACCGGCCGTAGGACACGCCGTCCCGTTCGGAGGCTGCTTTTTTCTTGGCGGCGACGGCGATGGCGCGCCGGGCCGGCAGGGAGCTGGGCTGGCGGTCGGTCCGCCGAGGGGCCAGCACTGGAGTGGGCGTGGGTGAAGGTCGGGCGGTGGGGGTGCGCGGCGCCGCCTGGACGCCGCGGGCGGCCGGACCAGAGGGCGCGGCCGCGCTCGCTGACGCGAGAGGCCCAACCATGGCGAGTGCCATTGGACAGTGTGCGTTGCGCGGGCCGGCGCTTCCCGGCGGAAAAACGCCTCGTTCACCGATGCTGTGACCCGCGCGGCTTGTTCGGCCGTCTGAGGCCACTTCTCTTTTTCTCGCGGCTCAAGGCCCGCGGACAAAAAACCCCGCGTCCACGCCGGCACCGGCACGCCATGGCTCTGTCCTTGCGCCCAGCGACCGCCCGGCCGGCCCGCACCGCGAGCGGTCGCCTCGCGTCTCCGGCATTGTGCGCTTTTTTCGAGCTGCGCCGCCGTCGAAAAAAAAAAAAACTCACGACGTGGCCACCGACCTCGCTCACCACCACCACCTCCACCCCATCCATCCCGCCCTCCATCAACAGCCGCCACCCCGCCCGCCTGGCCCCACCCCGTGCCGCCGAACCCGGGGGAGGAGCAGGCGACGACGCCGCCCCCGATTCGCCGCCACCCTCCCCACCCGGCACCCCGCCGCCTCAGCCCGTCCGCTCGCCGCGCGAGGAAGGCAGCACCACGGCCCTCGTGACGGGCGCCATCTCCGTCATCATTGGCCTGGCCTACCTGGCCCTGGTCGCCGCACTGAACAACCGGGGTGAACTGCTGCCACCGCCGCCGGAAGCGTTTGGGCCGTGAGGCGTGTGGTGTGTAATGCAAAGTGGAGGCGCGGGCGTGTGCTTGCCTGTTTTTCGCTGCGCACTCGCACAAACGCGCTCTCGAAGAAAAACAAAAAAAACAGGCCGCCATGAACGTGGACGCCGCCGCCCGGTACGCGTCCCGTGCGGCGGCCCTCAAGGCCCATGGCCTGGACACGTGCAGGCGGAGCGCGCTGGCGTCGCTGCGGCCGCGCACGGTCGTCAAGGTCCGTGTGTGGAGAGAATTTTCAATGCGGCGTGCGGCGTGGGCGCCAACACGGCGGCCGCAATGCTGTCTTTCCCCCCTCTCAACTCCGTCCGCTAGCAGCATAAGGCCATGCTCTTGAGGCTGAGAGCAACATAATCAACGCCAGCCTCTCGTCCGCCCTGCAAGCTCCTCCCATCGTTTTTGCTCACGAAAACGCGCCACCACACACAAAAAAAACACTCCAGGAGTCCCACGGCGCCCCTGTCTCCTGCATGGCCTTCAACACAGTGGAGCCTGCGGCATCCAATCTTTTTGCCAGCGTGGGCGGGGACCAGGTGAGACCGGGAGGGGAGGGAGAGGCGGGCGACGTCGACCATAAAACGCAATCGACAGCCGGAAACCCTTTCAAACACTCCATCCACCCCACCCACCCCAAAAAAACGCATCGGCCACCCAGGCGACCGTCTACGACGACTGCCATTTCGGCGACTTTGTCGGCATCGTTGTCCAGTACACGCACCCTGGAGCGGATGGGAGCACTGCCTCGGCGCCCCCGCCCAATTCTCCGGCCCCGCTGACCGCGTGCGCGTGGACCGCCGCGCCGCCGGGCGCCCAACCCCACGGCGACGCGTGGCTGGCCGTCGGCGGCCGGGACGGCGCCCTCTCCCTCATCTCCGTCTCCGAAGCGCGCGTGGCTTTTCGCATGACTGGCGACAGTGAGGACGGACCCGTCCTCGCCGTCTCGGGCACGGGCGCGGCCCGGCCGGGCGTCGTCGCCGCGCTGCACGCGTCCGGCGCGCTGCGGGCCTGGGCCGCGGCCGCGGAAGCCCCGCTGGCCGCCTGGGCCGCGCCCGGCGGGACGGCCATCGCCTTCCACCCGTCTGGGCGCAGCCTGGCGGTTGGCAGCGTCGACGGGTCCGTGCGCCTGGTCGCCCTGCCGCCGCCGGGGACGGTGGAGGAGGGGGGAGCGTACCCGTCCGGTCCGCCGCCCGCCAGTCCGCCCGCCGCCCCGCTCCCGCTCCGCCCCCTCCCCGGCGACGCCGACGCCGGTCCAACCCTGGCCGACGCCACCCATTCCTCGACGCCCGTCGACGCCCTGGCCTTCCTGGGCCCCGACGGCGGGCGCTTGGCCGTCAAGCACGCGGACGGGCGGGTCGTCGTGTGGGGCGGGCTGGGCGAAGAAGGGGAGCCCGCGCCCGCGCCCGCCGTCCTGGCGGCCTGGCGCGTCCCCGGCCACGGGCCCGCGCCGCCGCACCACCCGGGCCCGTCCGCCGCCGCCCTGGCCGTCACCGCGGACGGCGCGTTGCTCGCTGCCGGCAGCCCGGCGGGCGAAGCGTTCGTCTTTGACGTGGGCGCGGCCGTGAACCGCCGCGGCGGCGGCGCCGCCGCCGCCGCGTCGCCGGCGTCCACGGCGCCCGCCCCGACGCTCGCCCGCCTCGCCCCGCCGCGCGTCGGCGGGCCCGTCCGGTCCGTCGCCCTGTCCGACGACGGCCGCCACCTGTCCGTCGCGGTGGGCGGCGGCTTTGTGTTCCGGTTCGAAGCGACTGAGTTCGGGCCGACGCCGGCGGCCGCCACGGCCGCGGCGGAGGGCGGGGGGCCGCGCCCGCCGCCCGCCGCGGCGGGGCAAGAGGGCGAGGGCGGGGGCGGAGAGTGAGAGCAATGAGAAAAGCAACACACAAAAACACACAGTTTTCCCCCCTTCCGCCAACCCCCGCTCACCCCCCCCCCCCACTCTCACCCGTCCCCGCCCCCGCCCGTCACCACTCTTTTCGCGGCGCCCATCGCTTTCTTCGCCGCGTCTTTGGCCGCCCGCGCCGCGCGCGCGCCCTTCCCGCCCTCGTCCCTCCACGGCACGGCCTCGCCGTCCGGGCGCGGCGGGTCCCCACCGCCCAACAGCCAGCCCAGGCCTGGCAAGGACGTCAGGGCCAGGTGCACGCCGTCGGCCAGCGTCGCCAGCCCCGTCTTGTCCAGGAACGCACCCACGTCGGCCGACAGGGCGGCCACCCAGGGCGACGCGGCCGCGGCGGCGGGGCGGACGGCGGCGCCGTACAGGCGCGCGGCGCCGCGCGTGCGTGGGGAGACGAGCCAGATGACGAAGGCCAGGCGGGCGTGGGAGTAGGTCAGGGCGGGCGGGGCGCCCGGGCGTGGGGGTGGGGGTGGCGGGCGCGGCGGGTGGTGGCCGCCACTCCCTCCGCCGGCCCACAGCCGCAGCAGCGCAGCTTCGACGACAGCCGCCGCGGCGAGCGTGGCCCAGTACCGGCCCCATTTGCGGCGGTCCGCGTCGGAGGTGGGGGTGGACGCGTCGGCCGCGGCCGCGGTGTGGTAGGCCGGGCGGACGACGCCCAGGAGGACGCTGTGGCGTGCGTGGGGCGGGGGGTGGGTGGGCGGGGGTGGGTGGGGCGGGGCGCGGGCCTCGGGTGCGAGGGCATGGGAAGAACGAGCGCCAGCGTTTGTTCTCCTCGGCCGACACCCTGCCCGCCAAACTCACCATGCCGCGTCGGCGACCTTGGGCTGGAGCAACAGCTGCAAGCCGGCGGCCTGGGCGGCCTGCGCGGCTAAAGGAGCGAGGGCCTGCATTACACAAAAAAAATGGAAGGAAATGTGTGCAGGCGTCGTCGTCGGCTGTGCCTCACATGCGCTCCTTTTTTTTTTCTTTTTGATGCATGCAAAGTCGAGCCACGCACGCGCACGTGCACAGCCCGCCCGTCTGTCCCGGCTCCTCTCAGGTATGAAACAAGCTCGGGCGCGTGGTAGGCGTGCCAGTCCAGGCGCCGCAGCCTCCGAACGCGGGTCGCGTTTTGCTGTCGCACCCTGCTGCCGTCGACGGCTCTGCCCCCCTCCCCCTAGCCAACCCCGGCCATCATCCCCATCCCGCCACACGCGCGCGCGCACGGTCTTAAGATCGCACTCCCTCCCACCGGAGCGTTTCACACGTCCAGTGTTTCCTATGGAGTGTTCATTGAGTCATAACCGTGCCAGATCAACTGACGCAGGCGTTGCGCTGCGTGCGCGGGCGCCCGAAAAGAGCTTCTCTTTTTTGCCTGCGTGCACGCGGCCGCGCCGTTTTCCGCCTCTAGTACCGAAGCGTTTCCGCGGGGCCGCGACCTTTGCTCGCTCTCCAACCCGGCGCTTTGTCAAAGCGGGGCCGACACTCACAACCCCGTCATACGCTTTTCATACTACAGGCTCACACGACGACGGACCGCGCGTGTGTAAAAAAATGAAAACATCTCAACCATCCAGCGTGACCTCCAGCCTCCCCGTCCACACCTGCCCACCGCCACTCACGGCCACGACCGTGCAGGCCACGGCCCGCTGGACGGACTGGCTGTAAAACACGTCGTCGGACAGGGCGGCTTCCGCGACGAGCGTGGCGGACGCGCCAGGCGCCAGCAGCCCGCCCAGGGGGGCCAGGTCGAGCCAGTCGGCGTCGGCGCCCACAACCCGCCACGCGAGCGGGGCGGAAGACGTGTTGGCCAGCGTGGCGGCGGCGGTCACGCCGTCCCGCCCGCCCAGGGACAGAGCAGCCGGCGTCAGGGATGCAGACGGGGCCGGCCCCGCCGAAACAGCCGGCACCGCACGGTCCAGCGCGTCCGCCGCCGCCGCCCGCGCAGCGCCCGGCGGCGCGACCGCCAGGCCCAGGCGCAGCGCGGCCCACACGGGCTTGTGGTCCGAGTCGCAGACCTCCGGCAGGCAGCCGTACCCCGTCGCGTCGACGGTGGCGGTCGGGCCGGGGCCGCCCCCCCCGCCCCCGCCCTCGGCGCCCCCCTCGCGGGAGCCGCGGAACAGGATGCGGTCCGTCCAGGCGGGGACCCGCCGCTTTTCGGAGGTGTCGTACGCGGTCGGGCGCGGGTCGCCCTTGTCGAACTTGTAGGTCGGCCGAAAGGCGATGGCCGCTTCCCGCAGGCGGACAAAGGCGCGGCCGGCCGCCCGGGCCGCGGCCAGTTGGTCGGCCGCCAGCAGGGGGGCGAGGTCGCCGGACGCCGCGGCGGACACGACGTCTTCATACGGCAGGTCGATGCGGTAGTTGAAATCCCCGCCCCACACGACGGCGTCGCACGCGGCCAGGCCGGCGCCCTCGTCGGGCGGCGGGCCCGCCGCCGCCGCGTCTTCGGAGGAAGAGCCAGAGGGGGAGGTGGACCCGTCCTCGTCGTCGGACGAGTCCCACCGGCCGCGGGTGGTGCCGGGGCTGGTCGTGGCCGCGGCGGCCGACCCGCGGCGCGGCGGCGGGAGGGGTGCGGGCGCGCCGCCGCCGCCGTGCCCGCCGCCCGCCTCCTCGCCCACGCTGGGCCCGCCCAAGTCGTACCAGGGCTTGGCATCAAAGGCCAAGCCACGGGCAATGGCCGCCCAGTTGGCGTTGCGCGCGCTCACGGCGCCCTGGTGGGCGGCCAAGTGCGCGCACACGGCCGCGCACCGCACGCGGTGGACGGAAAAACTGACGCCCACCCCGCCCTTGTTCCCGCCCACGCCCAGCACGCCCGTCGGCACCGCGGACGTGCGCACGTCGCCGACG
The DNA here is from genome assembly GCA_026636295.1 of Medakamo hakoo. Classification (NCBI taxonomy): domain Eukaryota; kingdom Viridiplantae; phylum Chlorophyta; class Trebouxiophyceae; family Coccomyxaceae; genus Medakamo; species Medakamo hakoo. The sequence continues at coordinate 1,039,474 of CP089454.1, read as the reverse complement.
GCGGGGGCGAGGTGGACCCTCGCATACACGAGCACCAGCATGCCGGACAGCTGGCGCAGCCCGACGCGGGCCCAGGCGCCCGGGCCGCCGAGCGCGGCCTGGAGCGAGGCGGCCCACCACTGCGCCGTCGCGTTGCCGCGCTCCTGGGACGACGGCAGGACGGCTTCGCGGGCGGCGGCCAGGGCGACGGACCCCGACCCCATTTCAATCTCTTGCAAGCACGCAATCGCAATGTCCGCGCCCGACGCGAGGTCGGCCACGCACGCGAACAGGGGCGAGGTCGGCGGCGGCCGGGCCTGGCCCACGTTCCAGGTCAGGGCCAGGGCGGACACGGCTTCCGTGGCGGTGAGCCGCGGCAGCGCCGCCGCCAGGGCCACCCGGCCGTCGACATCGCTCGGGGACGGACTGGCCGCCGACCAGGCTTTCACCGTGCCGTCCGCGCCCAGGGAGTAGACCAGGCGGGCGCCGGCGGGTGAGAGTGCCACCGTCGCGCCGCCCGGGTGGGCGCGCCACGCCCCGAGCGCCGCGCCGGCTTTGGCCGCGTCCAGCACGGCCAGGCCGCCGTCGGCCAGGCCCACCCAGATGCGAGGAGCGGAGCATGGCGAGGATCCAGGGGGGTGCACGGCCGCCAGGCACGCCAGGCCGCGGCGGAGCTCCACGCTCCACAGCCGCCGGCCGAGCGGGGAGTACGCGTCCACGCGCCCGGCCTTGAACCCGACGACGACGGTCCCGTCCGGCAGGGCCGCCAGGCAGCGCGCGCCGCCGCCGTCCGCCCGGCCCGCGGCCGCGACGGCGGCGCCGGGGCCGCCGTCTCCTACATCGATGGCGGCCACGCCGGCGGTGGCCAGGGCGACGGCGGACGGGCCGCCGGCGGCGCGGGTGACATCGTCGTCGGCCGGGTCGGCGCCCAGCGCGCGCAGCGGCGCGGCCGCGCCCTCGCCGCCGCCCGCCGCCTCCCAGCCACCGCCGCCGCCGCCGCCACCGCCTAAGCCTCTCACAACGCGAGCGCCCAGCCGTCCCAACAACCTCGCCGCCTTGCCAGCCGACTCGACGGCTTTGCCGCCGGCCGCGGCGACGGAGCCCAGCAGCTCGGCCGAGCGCGTGTCGGCGCCGGCCGCCCACGCGCGCTGGTCGGCCTCCAGCCGCGGCCGGTCGGCGGGTGGGGGGACGCCCACGGGCGCGCCGGTGGCCGCATCGGCTTCCAGTCCCACAGTCGGGTCGATGGCTCCACCGGAGCGGCGCGGGTCGGGGCCCAGGGCGGAGAGGGCGGCGGAAGAGCCGCCGTCCCCCCACGAGTCATAGTCCCACGCGCCGATGGCGTCCGACGCCGCGACGGCGCCGCCGCCGCTGGGCCCGCCGCCGGGTGCCAGGGGTGGGGGCGCGGTGAAGGACGGCGGCGCGGCGGACGACGCGCCGGGCGGTTCGATGACGCCCAGCCACGCGCCCGTCCGCGCGCACCACACGCACACCGACCGCCCGCCGCCGACCGACCAGACGGTCGAGCCGGGCGACGGCGCAACCAGCGCCAGGACAGCCGACCCGTGCGGGCGGGCGCCGCCCAGGCGGCGCAGCTCGCGTGGGCGGTCCCGGTCTGCTGCTGCGCCGGCGGCAGAGGCGGCCAGGGCGTCGGCGCCGCCGCTGCCGACCGAGGTGAAGGAGGACGGCGCGGTGGAGGGCACGTCTCCACCGCCCGCCGCCGCGGCCGCGGGCGGCCACTTTTTCCGCCCTGACGCCGGTCGCCACACACGCACGGCGCCGCGCGCACTGCCCGTCCACAGTTCGCCGCGCAGGGTCAGGGCCAAAGCCGTGACGGCGACGCCGCGGTGGGCCAGCCAGGACGCGGGGTGGGCGGACGAAGCGTACGCACCCGGCGCGGACAGGTCGTACCGCGCGACCCGGCCGTCGTCAAAGCCCAGCCACAGGGCGCCACCGCCGCTGGATGAGGGATCAGGCGGCGCTTCGTACAGGACCGCCGTCGCGGTGGGCGCCCGCCCACTGCCGCCGGCGGAGGGCGGCGGGTGAACCTCGGCGGATGGTGCGGCGTCGGCGTCTTCGCCCGGCGCGGGCGCGGCCGCGCGCGGCGCGCCGGACGGCACGGCCGGCCGGCCGTCGTCTGCACCCGCCCACTGCAGCGCGCCGCCACCCAGGGAGGGAGCCGCGAAAATGCAGCCTCCACCGCACGCCAGGCGCGCCAGGCGTGCGCCCTCCTTTGGGCGCAGCGGCGCGCAGCGCACGTCGACCGCGACGGGCTCACGCGCGCTCAGCGCCGCCGCTGCCGCACCGCTGCCAGCCACCGCGCTGTCCAGGCGGCCCGACGCGGCCGTGGACGCGTGGCGCAAGGTGGGCCGGGAGGTGGGAGGGGCTGGAGGCGGGACGGGCGGCGGTGGGTCGAGCGGGCCGCTGGCGGTGGCGGCGGTCGCGGCGGTCGCACCACCAGCAGTGCCACCGCCCACGCCGGCCACGACTGGCAAGGCGCTCCCACCCCACGCGTCGTCGACTAAGCTACCCGCCCCATTTCCAGCCAGTTCGCCCGAAGCAGCCGCCGACGCCACGCCCGCACCACCGGCCCCCGACGACGACCGCCGGCGGGAGAGGGAGGGCGCAGCAGCGTCGCCGACCGTCGGCGCGCGCTCCAGGCGCGGGCCGGCCGTGACATTGGCTGGCACGGCCGGCGCCAGGGCAGGTGGAGGTCCGCCCGTGCGCGTGGCCGCCGCGCCCGCTTCCACGCGCCCACCCGCCTGGGCGATGGCGGCAAGGCGGCAGGCCGCGGCAAAGGCGACAGGGCCGAGCCCAGTGCCTGGGGCATCGCTCCCGTCCGCGCCCGCCGCCGCGACGGCCGCGTCCCAGACGGCGGCTAGAGTTGCCGGCGGTAGACCCGTCCGCTCGAAAAAGGCCTTGGCCTCCGCTCCCGCTACGCGGCCGTCGCCGTCGGCGTCGGCTTCGGAGAAGAGCGCCGATTCGGCGGGCGTCGGCGTGATGGTGGTGGTGGTGGTGCACGGCCGGCCTGGTGGTGGGGACGGGGCTGCTGCCGCCGTCCGCGCCGCTTCCAACGGACCCGGCGGGGGCGGTGGTGCCGGCCGCATCGGCCGCGGCACGGACGGCGGCGAGCGGGCGACCTCGGCGGGGAGGAGGTCCTGGCGGGGTGAGAGTGGGTGGAGGGAAGGGAAGGAAGGGCAGGGAGGGTGAGCGCGGAGGACCCGCGGGTGCCCCCCATGTGCACTGCCAGGGAACGAGCTCAGCCGCGCTCTTCCTCCGCCGCGCACGCCAACCGATCTCCTGATCATTGAGCGTGAACCTCGCGTACACGTCAGGGCGAGCGAGGCCCCAGGCACGCCAGCCGCGGGCCCCCCGTCGCAGGGAAAGGGGAGGGAGGCATTGACCGCGACACAACAAACAACTCGCCTGGAACTCGTCGCCCATGCCTGTTTCTGTTGAGGCGCGCTGCAGGGGGGTAGACTCCTGTGTGCATACGCAGGCACAGAGGAGTGAGGGAGGGAGAGAGAGGGCTGCGTTCCCCTCCCGCAGCGGAGCGCGCCTCTCCGTCGCTTTTTTGTGTGTGCAGGCCCGCTCGCCCTCACTCTGGTTTTCCCTCTGCGCACGCGCGCGCGCTCTCAACGGGGCCGCCCCCCACATGCGCGCACTGGCGCCCGCCCGCCCGCCGACGGGCGCGGAGAAGAGGGCGCTGGCCGTGCACCGCGCGCGCCCCCGCCCACCCCGATCCGCCCAGCAGCACGTGCCCAGCGACTCCTTCGGCGGCCGGTCGCCCGAGCGCGTCGCCGCCGACGCGCTCCGCTCCCTGTTCTCCTTTGCCGCCGGCAAGATCGTGCTCGCGCAGCTGGAGGGCAGCGGCCGCGGCGGCCTTGCCGCGTACGACAAGCCCGCCTACGACGCGCTCGCGGCCGCCATGGAGGCCTGGCCCGCACCGCTGGCCCACCCGGGCGGCGCGGGCGCGGGCGAGGGGGGCGCGTCGCCTTCTTCCCTGCCCGCCGCCGACCGCCCGCCCGCCCGTGGAGCCGTGGCGGGCGACGCCTGGCTGGCCGGGCTGGCGCGCCGCCACCCGGGCGTCGCGCGGCGCGTGATGGAGGTCCGCCACACATACGCGGCCGAAGACTTTGAGTGGGACTCGGCGCGGCGCCTGGCGGTGCAGGGGACGGCGGACGCGAACGTGGCGCTGATGAAGGAGCTGGCGTACGAGAGCCTGGCGGCGAGCGTGACGACGACGGGGGAGGGTGGTGGAGGCGGCGCGGAGGAGGCGTGAGAGGGAAGCTTTTGTCTGTAGGTCGCGCTTTGAGAGCGCACGGCGGGGTGGTGAGAGTTTTGATGGGAAAAGGGAGTGGTGGGTCAGTCGGTCGCAGGGCCCCCACAGTACACCGAACGACGCGTCGCGACGACGACGCAGCGCGCGCGCGAAGGAACGGGCGCCGGCCGCGCAACAGGCCCAGCCCGCCATGCTGCGCGCCGCGGCCGCGACAACAAGGAGCAGGCTGACGCCGTCAGCTGCGGCGGCCGCGGTCCGGCCGGCGTCCACAGCCAGCCCAGGCCGCTCGGCAGACGCTTGTTCGTCTTCGCCGACCGACGCCGTCGGCGCGCGGCCGCCCTCGCCCTCGCCCTCCACGCCCACGCCCACGTTGGCCGCCGACCTGAAGCGGGCGCACACCCTCCGCGCTCTTAGCCGGGCGGTACACCGCCATTCGGCGACCTGGAGCCTGGAGGACGGTGAGAGTGTTTTGCAAGAGAGGGCGATGCGCTCGCACTCGCGCCCACCCCGTCCCAAACCATCCACACGCCCTCAAACAACACCCCAACACGCAGACGCCGCCCTGTGGGCCCGCATCGCCTCCCTGGCCCGTCACTGCCTGACCTCCGACGACGCGGCCGCCCGCCTGTCCACCTGGGCGGCCGCGCTGTCCCGCCGGGTGACGCCACGCGCCTTGGGCGCCGACGCGCGCGCAGTCGGCCCTGCCGGCGTCGCGGCGGCCGCAGCCCTGCGCGGCTTCCTACGCGCGACCGGCGCGCCGCCGCCGCACGAGGCCAGCCGGTTCCGCCTGGCGGAAGCGGTGACACGCGCGGCGGCGGCCGGCCGCCTGACGCCGGCCGAGGCGGCCGCGACGTTGGGTGCGGCCTCGGCGGCGCGCTGGCCGCTGGACGGGCCGTCGGGCGTCGCCACGCTCGCCCGCGCGGCGCTGCCCACGATCTCCGCAGACGCTGCGCCAGCAGTCGCGGCGTCCAAGCTGGCCCTGGCGGCGGCCAACCTGTTGAAAGCACCGCTGCCGCGCGACGTGGGCGCGGCGTGCGCGCGGGCCCTGGTGGGCGGCCGGGCGGCCGGCGCCGTGCCGCCCGCCGCGGCCGCCGCGGGCCTGCGCGCGGCCGTCCTGTCCGGCGCGCCGCTGCCCGCCCGCGCCGCGGCGGCTTTGGCGTCCGCTGCTGCGGTGGGCGGCGGGCCTGCGGGCACGCTGGCCGCGCCCGCCGCCGCGACGGTCGCGTCGGCCGCGTGTTCCCTCCACGTGCTCGCCGACCGCGAGGGCGGCGGCGGCGGCGGCGGGGGTGAGCGCCCGCCGCAGCCGCCCGTCATCGCCGCTGCCGCCGTGGGCCTGCGGGACGGCCTGGCCGCCCGCCTGGCCGCGTCCGCCGACGCGGCGGCGGGCGCGCCGCCGTTCAAGCCGCCCCCGCCGGCGGCCCGCCCGCCGTCCGCCCGCCACGTCGCGGCGGCGCTCCACGCCCTCGGCTCCCTGGGCACGCCCCTGTCGCCCGGCCTGGCCGTCGCGGCCGTCCGCGCCTTGGCCGCCGTCCGCCCAGACCAGCGCGAAGCCGCGTTCGCGTTGCACGGCCTCGCCCTCATGGCCGAGGCCGGCCAGTCCGGCGCCGTGGAGTGGCCGGCGTCGGCCGCGCGCGCTGCGTCGCGGGTCGCGTCCGCAGCCGCAGGCGGCGGCGGCGGGTCCAACGCCGGGTCGCTGCCGCCATCGTACGCGGCGCGCGTCCTCTGGTCGACGGGCGTGCTCGGCCTGCCGCTGCCGTCCAACGCCGAAGCCGCGCTCCTGGCTTCGGCCGTCGGTGCGGCCGGCGCTGGCAGTCTAAAGGGCCGGGGAGCTTCCTACCTGACGCGCGCCGCCGACGCGGCTGTCGCGTCGGGCCGGGGGTGGGCGGTCGGCCACAAGCTGCCGGCGGAAGCCCTGGCGGCGGTGGGGCCCAGCGCTGTGAAAGCGGCGGAGTTGGGCCGTGAGAGGATGGCGGCCCGGCACGCGGCCGGGGCGGGCGTTGCTGCAGCGGCCGCTGCGGGCGCGGCCGCGGCCGAAGGTTGAATGGAAAGCGAGCACTCACGGAAACGGCGCGCGCGCCCCCTTGTTAGTTTTGAGTTCCGAGTCCCTCAGGATGCTTTTGCACACACACGCCTGCCTAAGCCCCGCACACACACAAACACAAAAAGCTCCCCTCAAAAGCCGCGCGGCACCAGCAAGGACGGCTGCGTCGCCAGCAGCGGCAGCGCTTCCCCCGCCCGCGCCTCGACCTTCAGGTCGGCGGCCGGGTCGGCGCGCGTGGGGCCGACGTTGAGGATCGCGAGCGGCGCGCCGTTGGCCTTGGCGGCCCGGGCCAGGCGGAACGCTGAATACACGGTCAGCGACGACCCGACGCACAGCATGGCGTCGCAGCTCTCCGCGGCCGCCGCGGCGGCCGCCGCCACGCCCTTGTCCAGCGAATCCCCGAAAAAGACGACGTCTGGCATCAGGGTGCCGGTGCCGCACGTACCGCACGGCGGGACGGTGAAGCCGACGCCCGCGTCCGCCAGTTCCGTGTCACCGTCCGGGCGGCGGACGGGGATGGTCAGCGGGCCGTCCTCGCGCAAGTGGTCGGCGATCATGGCGGGCGGGCCGGCGCCGGGGGACGCGGACGCGCCCTCCAGGGACGCCCCGCACGCGGCCGTGCGTGGGGGCGCAGGCCGCGCCCGGCCGGCCCGGGCCGCCGCCGCCGCCGCCGCGGCCGCGGCCGCCATCCTCTCGGCCGCCTCGGCCGCGGCAGGGTTGAGCTCGGCCAGGACCTTTTGAAACTCGCCGCGCGGCGTCCTCGCGCCGCATGACAGGCACCGGACGACGTGCGTCGTGCCGTGCAGCTCGATCACGCCCGTCGACCCGGCCTGCTGGTGCAGGCGGTCGACGTTTTGGGTGATGAGGCCGCCCCCGACCCAGCCGCGCGCCTGGAGGGCGGCCAGCGCGGTGTGCGCGGCGTTGGGCTTGGTGGCGGAAAAAGGGCCGTAGCCGGCGAAGGACCGGGCGAAGTACCGGGCCCGCGCTTCCGGGCCCGAGTTGAACGTCTGCCAGGTCATGGGCTTGAAGCCTGCCGAATAGGCCCCTGTAATTGGGCTCCTGTAATCAGGCACGCCCGACTCCGTGGACACGCCCGCGCCGGTGAGGACGAGGAGCCTTTTGGCGCTGGTGACGAAATCCACGAGGGCGGACAGGGAGGCGGGGGAGAGGGGCGGCGCGGGCGGGGCGGCGGACGTGCCGGGCGCCGTGACGGACGCGGAGACGAGGGCCTGTGTGGAGAGAGAGGGGTGGAGTCGAGGCGGTCGTCTCAGTGCGCGCCACGGCGGAGAGAGAGAGGGGTGGAGTCGAGGCGGTCGTCTCAGTGCGCGGCCACAGCGGCGCGGCCAGGCGCGGCGCGCGCAAAACGAAACAGCGACGGGGAAAAACAACGTAAACTCACCAGGCCGCCACCAGGGGGCACGGCCGCCTTGCCCGTCGTGTTGCCGTAACCATCGCCCACCAGCGTCCCATCCGTTGAGATGCGGTCCTGGCCGACGCCCGCGTCGCGCCACTCCGGTAGAGTGTGGGCCGACGACGACGCCCGCACAGACCGCCGTGGGGGAAGAGCGCGGCCGCTGCTGCTGGCGACGCTGCCACGCGAGTGAAGAGCCAGCATGCGTGCGCAGCAGTGCATGTGAGGGACGGGGCGGGGCGCGATTCCTGTTTTCCCCCCCCGCGCCCTCCCTCTTCTTTCGTTGGCGCGTGTGTGAGGCTCCGACCGAGCCGAGCGCATGAACTCACATGTCAACATTTTTTTGGGGGTCACTCAATGGACGGCGCCGACCTCCTGGCCTACGACATCGACGTGGCCCCGCCCGGACGCCCGCCCGAGACGCTCCGCATCCTGGCCGACCCGTGCAGCAGCAGCGGCGGCGGCCTGTGGCGGGCGGGCGAAGAGCTCGCCCGTTTTCTGACCTCCCTGCCCAGCTCGTTTGCGCGCGAGTGCCTCGCCCTGGAGCTCGGCTGCGGCGGGGCGGCCGCGCCCTCCCGCGCTTTGGCGCTGCGTGGAGGACGGGCCATTGCCACGGATGTGGAAGGCGTGCTGGCCCTGACCCGGGCGAATGTGGGCGGTGACGGTGAGGGCGGCAGCGGGCGGGTGGCCGTGGCGCCGCTGGACTGGCGACACCCCGCCCCGGCCGCGGCCGTCGCGGCCGCGCTGGGCGGGGCGGCGCCGTCCCTCATCCTCGCGGCGGACGTCGTGTACGATGACACATCCTGGCCCGGCCTCTTGGAGACGCTGGCGGCCGCGGCGGCCGCCGGCCCGCCGCCCGCCCGCTCCGCGCCCGTCCTGCTCGCGCTGCCCGCCCGCCCAGAGTCCGCGGCCTTCCTGCCCGCCGCCGTCGCGGCTGGCTGGGCGTGGCGCCCGCTCAGGTCCTGCCCCCCGCTTGACGAGGCGACCGTGCGCTGTGATATCGTCCAACTGTGGCGGGCGGACGTCCGCGGTCACGCCGCCGCCGCCACGGCCTCGCTGTGGCTGTCGGATTTCGACCACTCGCTCGTGGAGGGCAACGTCGACCCCGCCGCCGCCGCGGCCCTGGGCCCCGCCGCAGAGGCCGCTCTGAAAGAAACGTACGCGGCCGGCGATGGGTGGACGGCGGCCATGGCGACCGCGCTGGCGACCGGCCCCGCGCACGTGGCGGAAGCGGGCGCGGCGGGCGTGCCGATGGACGCCGCGGTGCGCGCGGCCTTGGCGGCCGCCGCGGCCGCCCGCCCGGCCACGTCCGTCATCATCGTCTCCGACGCCAATTCCCGCCTGATTGGCGCCGCCCTGAGGGCGCACGCAGTCGACGGCTGTGTGGACGGCATCCTCACCAACCCCGCGGCGCTGGGCGGGCGCGGGGAAATGACGGTGGAACCTTTCCACTCGCCCGGCTGGTGCTCGTCGTCGGACGACGAGGGGGCGGGCGGCGGCGAGGGCGGGGCGGGCGGCGAGGGCGGGGCGGCGCGCCGCGGCCGGGGCGGCGGCCTGCACTACCACCCTCGCCGGGCCCCGCACGCCTGCCCGGCCTGCCCGCCAAACTTGTGCAAGGCCGCGGTCGTGGAAGCGTTGCTGGCGGCGCGCGCGCCCGGCGCGCCGCCCGTCGGCCGCGTGCTGTACCTGGGCGACGGCGCGAACGACGCGTGCCCGGTGGCGTCGTGCCTGGGGCCGGGCGACGTCGTGCTCGCCCGGTCGGCCTACCCGGGCGGGCGGGCGGCGCCGCTGGCGGGCGCGGTGCGGGCCGACCGTGCGAGGAGCGACAGGCCCGGCCCGCCGCCGCGGCTGGTGGAGTGGGAGGCCGGGCGGGAGGCGGGGGAGGCGGTGCGGGCGTGGCTGAGGGGAGAGCTGTAGGCGCGCGTGTTGTTTGAGGATGGGCCATCGGGCAGCGACTGATTGCGCCCACATTCTTTTTCCTTTCGTTCCCCCCTTTCACCCTGCGACAAAATGGACAACCTGTGGGGCGGGCTCGCTCAGGGCGTGAACGCCCTCCGCGAACAGGCCGCTACAGCAGCCGCCGTGGCGGAAGCGGCCGCGACAAAGGCGGCCGAGGAAGCGAAGCACCTCGCTGAGCGCGCCGCGGCCGACGTGACCGCCCTGTCCAAAGAGGCCGCCGCCCACTTGCGCGAGGGCCTGGTCATCGGCGACGGCGATGGCGACGGCGATGGCTGGGATGAGGGCGACTGGGACGTGGAGGACGGAGAGGAGGGCGGCGGCGGTGCTGCGTCGGACGGCGTCGGCGCCGACGCTCGCGCCAACCCTGCCGCGCGCCCGACCGACGGGGCGGCGGCCCTCCCGCTCTCCACGGCCGCGGCCGCGGACGCGCCCGCGTCTCCCCGGCCGCCGCCTGCTGCCAAGACCAAGCCCCTTCCAAAGCCGTCCCCATCCCGCGGCCCGCCCCCTCCACCGGGCGGCGGGTCCAACGACCCGGCCGCCGAAGCGGCGCGCCTGCGCGAGGTCGCGGCCGACGCGCTGGGCGAGCTGGAAGACGAGCGGGCGGAGCGGAAGCGGCTGGAGGCCGAGCTGCAAACAGCACGCGCGGACGCGAGCGCCGCCCGTGTAGAGGTGGCCAAGCTCCAGGCGGACGCGGCGGACGCGGCGGCCGCGCGGGCAGACGCAGCCGCGGCAGCTGAGGCAGCCGCGGCTGCTGCAGCGCAAAGCGGGGCCGCGGCTGACGCCGAACTCACGTCCCTGCGTGCAGACGTCGCCCGGCTGACGGCGGAGGCGGACGCGCTGCGGGCCCAGGTGGCGGACCTGCGCCAACAGGCGGCCGGGGTCGAAAAACCCGGTGGCCCGTCCGCGTCGGCCACCACGCCGACCGCCTCGCCGGCCAAAGCGCCCGGAGGCACGTCGCCGCCGGCCACGCCCGGGCCCATCTCCCCTGCGCCCTCCGCCGGCCTGGCCGCCCTGTCGGCGGACGAGCTCCGCGCCCGCCTCGTCCGCGGCAAAAAACAGCTGGTCGCCCTGAAGACCAAACTGGACGCGGCCGCCGCCGCCCGGGACGCGGCGCAGGCGGACGCGGCCCGGCTGGCCGACGAGCTGATGGCGGCCCGCCGGGACGGCGCGGCCGCGGCGAGCGCGGCGGGTGAAGCCGCGGGCGGGGAGGTCGAGGCGGCGAGGGCGGCGGCCGCGAAAGCGGCGGCCCGCGCCGACGCGGCGGCCGCTGCTGCCGAAGAAGCCGCGGCCGAACGCGCGGCGGCGGAGGGCATGGTCCGCGACCTGGTGCGCCGGGCGGAAGGGGCGGAACAGCGTGTGCGCGAGCTGGAGGGCGAGGTGGCCGCCCTCGCGGGCGAGCGGGATGAGTCGGCGGCGGCGGCGGCGGGCGCCCGCGCCGAGGCCGCCGCTGCCCAAGCCCGTGCTGACAAAGTCGCGTCCGACCTGGAGGGCCTGCAAGCGGGCGGCGACGCGTCGGCCAGCCGGGCGGCGGCGGAAGTCGCGGCCGCGCGGGCGGAAGCCGCGGCCGCGGTGGAGCGGGCTGATGCCGCGGCGGCGGGCGCGGCTGAAAAGGTGGCGGCCGCTGAAACCAAAGCGTGCGAAGCCGAGGCGGCTGCGACCGCGGCTGTGGCCGCGGCCAAAGCCGAGGCGGAGGAAGCCAAGGCGGCGGCTGCGGCCGCGGCCGCCGCCGCGGCCGCGGCAGACGAGCGGCACAAGCGCGCGACGGCCGCGACCGCGTCGTTCCGCGAGCGCGAAGCCGCTTTGGCGGCCCGGGCGGACACGGCGGAAGCCGACGCGGCCGCTGCGAAAGCTTTGGCTGCCCGTGCGGCCGAAGAAGCGGCCGCTGCGGCGGCCGACGCCGAGGCTGCCCGGGCCGCGCTCGAGGCCGCGGAGCGGGCCGCGGCCGACGCGGGGCGCGAGCGCGACGAAGCCCGGTCCGCCGCCGCCGCCGCCGCGACGGCTGCTGAAGCGTCGTCCGCGGGGCTGGCCGAACGCTTGGCCACGGCCGAACGCAAGGCCGAAGACGCCGAGCAGCGTGCGGCCGCCGCGGCCGCGGACGCGGCGAGGGCGACGGAAGCGCTGGAGGGCGCGGCCGCGGCCGCGCGCGCAGAGGCCGAGGCCGCGACGGCTGCGGCGCGGGCTGACGCGGATGCTGCTGCGGCTTTGGCCACCGAAATGGAGGCCCGCGCGGCGGCGGCTGAGGCGTCCAAGATCGAGCTGTCGCTGCGCCTGGCGGCCGTGGCGGCTGACAAGGCGGCCGCGTCTCCCACCCCCGGCGGCGGCGCGCCGCCCGCGCCCGGGTCTTTAGAAGAGACGGAGCGCGCCCTGGCCGTCGCCCGCGCGGAAGCCGACCGCCAGCGCGCCCGCGCCGAAGCCGCGGAAGCCGAGGCAAAAAAACTGGCTTTCCAAGTGAGCTTCGCGGCGGGCGGCGGCGGCGGGAGTGGGAGCGCTGGCTTCACCACCCACCCCGCGCCCGGCGAGCCCGACAACGACCTCTCCCGCCTCCTGCCCTCCGGCGTCGTCACCTTTGGCGGCGGCGCGACTTCCGCGGCGGGGTCTGTCGCCACCCGGATATTTGACGTCTTTGGCTGTGGCGCGGGCGCGGGACCCCGCCGGCCGTCGGCGGCCGTGTTTCCGTCGACGGAGGCGGACGACCAGCCCCCTCCTCCGGCCGCGGAATCGAGTGGTGTGTAAAACAGAGAGAGAGAGAGACTTTTTTCACGTCGTCGCACCCCACCCGTCCACCCCGCCCGCCCCAGCCCGAGCCAGACCACGCTCCACTTCGGCCATCAGCTCGCCGCACATGGCTTTCAAAGCCTCGACCTCGCCCAGCGCCGCGTCGCGCGCGGCCTCTGCCGCGGCCAGGCGCGACCGCAGGTCGGTCGCTTCGGCGGTAGCAGCCGCGGCCTCACGCCGGGCGGCCGCCGCGTCCGCGCACACAGCCGCCGCGGCTTCAGCCGCCGCGGCTTCCCGGGCTTCGGCGGCCGCGCTCGCCTCGGCAGCCGCCTTGGCCGCGGCCACCGCCGCGGCGCGTTCCGTTTCCGCCGCAGCCGCCCGCGCCGCCGCGGCCGCCGCCGCATCCCGCGCCGCCCCGCGCTCCTCCCGCAGCCGGGCTTCCGTTTCCAGGGCTTCAGCCGCCGCCGCTTTCAGCGGGGCGTACTTGGTGCGGTGCAGGGCGCGGAAGTCGGCTTCGACCGCGCGCTTCTCAGCGGCCAAGGCAGCCAAGCGGCCGCGCAGGCGGTCCACTTCCGCCTCGGCGGCGGCCAGGGCTGTGGAGGCAGGGGACGGGTCGGGCGGGGGCAGGGGCGTGGTGCACGACGGCGCGTCCGTGGATTTCCCACGCGGCGGCGCGCGGGGCGTGAGGGCGAGGCGGGCCGTCGCGTCGGCGTCGGCGGCGGAAGACGACGCAGCCACCGCCGCGCGGAGGCGGGCGTTGTCGGACGCCAGCCCCGCCGCAAGGTCGGTGGCCTCGTGCGCGGCGGCCGTGCTGTCGGCCGCCTCCACCAGGACGTCTTCCAGCAGGGGCGCCAGGGCGGCCGCCAGGCGGGCTTCGGCCGCGGGCGTGCCCGGGCGTGCGGCCGTCGCGGCGGCGTGGGCGAGCGCGGCGGCGCGCCCGCCGCGGGCCAGCGCAGCCGCGCCGGCAGGCGTGGAGGGCGAGGACGGACGGAGGGGAGGAGGCCGGTCAGAAGGCGGGGAGGCCGTCCCGCCCCGGTCGACGTCCATCGCCGCCGCCGCGGCGGGCCGGGGCGCCGCCACGGCAGTGGTGTGCGGCTCGCCCGCTGGCGGGCCGGGCGTCGCCGCCGTGGCCGCGCCCAGCCCGGGCCACCGCGGCGTCGGCACGGCAGGTCCCGCCCCGCCGCCCTTCCCCGCCACCGCCCACGGCGTCTGGCCGTCGATGGCCATGGGCGTGCCCTTGGCCAGGGACCGGGCGGCGGCGGCGGTGGTCGGCGGAGGCGGCGGCGGGGCGTCGGCGGCGGGAGGAGGCGTCGCACGGGAGGCCGCTGCCGGCGGCAGCTCGGCCGTATCGTCGCCGCCGCCCTCCGATGGCGTGTACGCGACCAGGGCGGCCGCCGGCGGGGCCGGCGTGACGGCTGGAGGAGGGGCGGAGGGCGTCTCGACGCCAGCCGGCGCCGGCGCGGGCGTGCCGCTCCCGCTGCCGCGGCCGACCTGGGTCAGGCGGGCCAGGCGGGCGCGGATGCTTTCCAGGGAGGGCGGGCCGGTGGGAGCCTCGTCCGAGGGGCGGGCGGGTGGGGGTGGCGGGACGGGCGGGGTCGGCGCGACGGGTGGTTGGGGCGGAGGCGGCGCGACGGGTGGTTGGGGCGGAGGCGGCGCGACCGCCGCAGCGGCCGCCGCGGCCGCGGCCGCCACCTTGGACGCCGGCGGTGGGGGCGAGTTCTCGTCCGCCACGGGGCGCGGGGAGGGTGTAGTCTGAGGCACGGCAGCCGCGGCAGCAGCAGCGGCAGCCCGGCGCGCAGCCGCCTCCTCCGCCGTGACCGGCAGCAGGGAGAAGCGGCGGGGCGGCGGCGCGGCCCGTGCGGGTGGCGCCGCCACCGCCCCAACCGCCGGGCTCCCCTCACTGGCAAACGCGAGCGGGCGGTCGGCCGACCCCACCGCCGCCGCCACTTCACGCGCCCGCTCGGCGACGGGCGTGGGCGCGGCGCCCGGCGCGCCCGCGACCAGGCTCGTCCGGCGACCCGCACCCGCAACGGCGCCGCGGGTGGGTCCCAGAGCCGACGCCAGCGCGGCCGACAGGGCCAGCGTCTTTTCCAGGTCGTCGTCTTCGTCTTCATCCGGGTCGGAGGATGCCAGGGCGGGCGGGGGTGGTGGAGGCGGCGGGGGCGCGGCAGCCGCAACACCACCGCTGGAGAGCGCGGCGCTGACGCGGGCCGCCAGGGCGGTCAGCGAGGCGCGTGGGGCGGCCGCGGCCGTTGCAGCACCACCACTCAGGCGACCGCCGCCGCCGCTGCCGATGGACCGGTGCGTGGCCGCGACCTTGGGCAGGGCGGCTGTGTTTGGTTTTTTGTTTGGACAAGGGCGTGAGGTCGGTCGGACGCGCGCGCGCGCGTTGAAATCTCCCGTCTCCGCCCTGCCCCGTCCTCCCGTCACTGACCTGCGGGACGAATGCCGGCCGCCAGCAGGGATGTGCGCCGCGTCGTGGCCGCGGCGCCGGCGCCGCCGCCGCCGCGGCGCAGGGAGGCCGGGTCGGGCGGCGACGGCGGTGTCGACAGAGCGTCGTCTGAGAAGTGTAGGGGGAGGAGGAAGGTGGGTGCGGGCGTGTGTTTTGTGTCGCAGACAGACGGCAACGCAAACATGGTCTGGACCGGACGGTGGGAGCGCCGGACGAGGGCGTCCGTGGGCGGGTGCGGCGGGCGGAACAGCAGTGCGAATTCGGTCCGGCGCGGTCGGACAGACGGCAGCAAAGCCGCGCCGTGCGCGGCTCGAAACGCCAGACGCACCGTCCATGGATGAGCTCAGAGAGCGTTGCAAGCCGACCGTGAGGGTGTGGGAGAGGAGGACGGGGAACGCGCGCCGCGAGGAACCCGCCGCTGTCTCGTTTGTGAAGCCTGGGCGAAGAACGAAAGAAAACGCACCCTTTTTTCCATCCAACCTCCCCTCTCTGTTTTTTTTTCTTTCATAAGAAGTTGGAATAGCAAGAATCGTTCGCGACGCCACCCTCTCCCACCCCCCTCCCCTCTCTCCCTCCTTCACAGCCCCGGCAGCCACGCCCCCTTTTGCGGCAACGCCAGCGTCGGCCCTTCCGCCGGCGGCGCGGACGGCGCCGCCGCACGACCGCGCGGCGGCGAGGGCTCCGGCGACACACCACCACCACCACCACCGCCACCGCCTCCGCGCGCCGCCGCGCGCCGGGCGGCGTGGACGGCGTGCAGGTCGCCCCAGACCACGCCGCGGTCCACCGCCACGCGCGCCGCGTCGGCCGCCAGGCGCGCCAGGAGGGCCGTCGCGCCGACGTACATCATCACCACGCCGACCAGCGACCCTTCCACCCGCTTGCCGACGTCGGCGGCCAGGGCCCGGACCTTGTGCAAGTCTTCGGCCGTGCAGATGCACGCGTCGGATTTGAAGAACGCGAAGAGGCGGACGTCCAGGCAGACGACGGAGGGGCAGACGGTGCCGTCCCCGTCGCCACCGCCGTCCTCGCCCGACCCCGCCGAGCCGCCGCCCACGACGCGGCGCGCCGATTCCGCCACGCGTTGCGCCCCCGCCGCGGCCGTCAGCATGTCTTGCTGGGTGGGCTGGAGCGCGTTGATGATGGACAGCATGCCGTTGGCGGCGGCGGAGGGGTCGAAACGCGGGAAGATGGAGGTGGAGGTCGGGGAGGGCGTCGTTGGCGTGCCTGCCGCCGCGGCGGGGTCGGCGGCCTCGGCGCGCAGGGCCCGGCGGCCGGTGGGAGGGGCGGGCTTGGTGGCCGTGCCGGCCACAGGCTTCGTCGTCGCGGCCTGTGGTTGAGGCGGCGGGGGTGGCGGCGGCGAGGGAGCAGCCGACGGCGGAGCTTCCGCCGCCACCGCGTCCGCCGCCGCCGCCGCGTCCGCCGCCGCCGCCGCCGCCGGCACGATGGCCGGCTCGTCCGCGCCAGCCGGCGTCGTCGACGCAGCCTGCGCCGCCGCGCCGCCGCCGCCGCCGTCCCCCCCCTCCCGCCCCACCAGCTCTTTGATGGCCGACAGCCCGGCGGCCAGGCCGCTCTTGCGCCGGGTCGCGTCCGCCGCGCCGTCCGCCGCGCCCGCCGCCGCCGGGTCCGGCGGCGCGGGCGGACCGCCGCCGTCTGTCTCAGCAGCGGCCTTGTGGTGCGTCGCCGCGCTCCGCACCGCGTCCGCGAGCGCGGACGCGCTCGGCGGCAGCGACTGCTTGAACGAGGTCGCGGCCTGGCGCGCGCCCGCCGTCAGGCCCGCCGTCAGGCCCGCCAGCGCCGTCCCCGCACTGCGCGCCGTCGCCAGCGTCTGGTTGGTGGCGGCGACCGCGGCTTCCAGCGACTGGATGGCCTGCCCCGTCCCGCGGACGACGGAGCCCATGGCCATGGACGCGGACACGTGCGCGGCAAACAGCAGCACCATCCAGGCGGCCAGCACCCAGGCGGCGCCCGCGGCGATGGCGGCCAGCCAGTACAGGATGGCGTACGCGCGGTCCGAGGGCGGCAGCGGCGGGACGCCGTCCTCGCCGTGCTTGCGGCGCCGGCCGGACGCCCACCAGGCCGGCGGCGGCGGCGGCCAGGCCGCGCCCGCGGCCGCTTCCGGCCCGGCGCCCGCGTCGCGGGCGGCGCGCTGCCGGGCGCGGGCGCCCGCCGCGACGGCGCCCAGGCCCGCCGCCAGCCCCGCCGCGCCGACCGTGACAGCCACCGTCGTCAGGTACACGCCGACCAGCCAGGTCAGGCGGGCTTGCGGGCCGTCGACGGCCGCGACCAGTTCCTTGGCGACAAGGCCGGCCGGGACGGCGGTGGCGGAAAAGACGATCAGGCCGATGAGGAGGGTGGCCGTTGCAGCGATGGCCAAGACGGGCGTGTACCGGTAGCGGCGCCGGGCGTGCGGGCTGTGGTGAGGGGAGGGGTGTGTGGAGAACAAATTCATTGGAAAACGTGAGAAAACGCATGGCTGCGTGTTTTGTTTTTCGGCGTGCGGACGGCGACGCTGAGGGCGTCCGGCCCCATTTCCGGGTAGAAGAAATAGACAATGGGGTTCGCAGTCCACCAGCCACGGCAGAAGCGTGCTGCGGCGCGGTGGGCGTGGTGGGTGGGCGGCGTGGAGCGCGCGCGCCCGCCACAGCGCGCGCCCAAACTCGGCGCGGGGGGCCCTGCATGCGTCCGTCTTTTTCTCTCCTCCGCCACACAACTCACCCGCAGCACCCACGCCTACGGCCGCGCCGGGCCACGGGAGGCGGCGTGGTGGCCGGGCGGGACGGCGAGGGCTGGAGCGCTGGGCGCGGCGGCGGCTTGGGCTCGGACGACGCGGGCGGCGCGCGCGAGGAAGCCGGCGGCGCGGCGGCCCGGCCGCCGTACGGCGAGCCCGCCGTGGACGGGCCCGCCGCCGGGTTGATGCCGAAGAAGGACGCGCCGGACGAGGTCATTGGGCGCGTGCAGTTGTGGGGGTCGTGTGTGTCTGGGCCGCACCCCACCACACGCACGGAGAGGGAAGGGAGGTGTGAGGGAGGGGAGGGAGGGAGCGAGCGAGGGAGCGAGCGAGCGAGCGAGCGAGACGCAGCCCGCACTCCTCACTGTGCCGAACGAAAGCAGAGGGCGCAAGTCCGTCCCGCCGCTCTCGCACCCAGCTCATCCGCCCGCCCGCAGCGGCAGCTCACTCGCCACCTGCCCCTGCGAGCCGCCAAAAGAGAGGAAAGCGAAAACCCTCAATGCAGGCCCGCCCGCTCGCGCCGGCCGCGCCGCCGGCCGCCGCCGCCGGCCGCCCGGCCCGCGGTTCTCTACAGACCGTCGCCGTCGCGACGCCGTCCCGGCCGCCGACGTCGTTCCCGGCCAAACGGTGAGCTAGAGCTGGGTGGGCGTGGGGGGAGGGACCGTCAACATCCGGCCGCGAGACGTTTCTTCGCCCCCCTGTGCTCTGGCCGCCGTGCCTCGTCGCATGGCAAGCACGTTTCTGCGCGGCCGTGCCCTCTTTGCGCCAAGCTTTGGGACAGTCGCCGGGCTTGGACACCGTCGAGCTCAACCCGGCACTGACGTGTGCTGTCTCAGCTTGCCCCTGGCGTGGGTGAGCAGCCGGCAACTGCACTCCTTGCCCGCCCG
Source organism: Medakamo hakoo (assembly GCA_026636295.1). NCBI lineage: Eukaryota > Viridiplantae > Chlorophyta > Trebouxiophyceae > Coccomyxaceae > Medakamo > Medakamo hakoo. Next base: position 1,021,020 of record CP089454.1, on the reverse strand, counting down.
GTCGGGGCGTTTTTGTGCGCGGCCGCCTCGCTCGCGCCTCATCCACCCCCCACCCCACCCCCCCTCCCCCACCTCCATCCCACGCCTCCCACCCACCCACACCACCCGCAGCTCCAAAGTCGAGCTCCTGAAAGAAGCGTCCGACTTCTTGCGCCACCCGCTCATGACCGAAATCACGACGTCCGAGCCGTCCATCTCCGACGGCGCCGCCCAGCTCATGAAGTTTCACGGGTCGTACATGCAGGACGACCGCGAGAAGCGGGGCGTCGGCCAAAAGGGCGGCAAGGCGTACAGTTTCATGATGCGCACGCGCCAGCCCGCGGGCTGCGTGACCAACCGCCTGTACCTGACCATGGACGACCTGGCGGACGAGTACGGCAATGGGACGCTGCGCCTGACCACCCGCCAGACGTACCAGCTGCACGCCGTCCTGAAAAAGGACTTGAAGACCGTGTTTTCGTCCGTCATCAAAAACATGGGGTCGACGCTCGGCGCGTGCGGGGACGTCAACCGCAACGTATGCGCGCCGCCGTCGCCGTTCACGGACCGCCCGGACTACGCCGCCGCCACCCAGCTGGCCGAAGACATCGCGGACTTGCTGGCCCCCCAGTCCGGCGCGTACTACGACATCTGGCTGGACGGCGAGAAATTTGTGTCCTCGGTCTTTGAGCGGCCGGCCGTGACGGCCGCCCGCGCCGAAAACGCGCACGGCACAAACTTTGAGGGCTGCCCGGAACCCATTTACGGCACGCAGTTCCTGCCGCGCAAGTTCAAGATCGCGGTCACGGTGCCGGGCGACAACTCCGTCGACCTGTTCACCAACGACCTGGGCCTCGTCGTGTTCGTGGACGCCGCCGGCGTGCTGGAGGGCGCCAACCTGGTCGCGGGCGGCGGCATGGGCCGCACCCACCGCAACGCCGACACGTACCCGCGCCTGGCCGACCCGATCGGCTACGTCCGCGCCGACCGCATTTTCGCGGCCGTCAAAGCCGTCGTCGCCGCCCAGCGCGACTACGGCCGCCGCGACGACCGGCGCCAGGCCCGGCTCAAGTACCTGATGGACGAGTGGGGCGTGCCCAAGTTCAAGGCCGTCGTCGAACAGTACTTGGGCGAGGCGTTTGAGCCGTTCCGCCCGCTGCCCGCCTGGAAGATGGAGGACTACCTGGGCTGGCAGGAGCAGGGCGACGGCAAGCTGGCCCTGGGCGTCCACGTGCCCGGCGGGCGCATCAAGGGGCCGGGCAAGAAAGCGTTGCGGGCCATCATCGAGGAGCGGGGCATCCCCGTCAAAATCACGGCCCAACAGAATTTGGTCCTCCTCAACATCGAGCCGGCCTGGCGGGCCGACATCGCGGGCAAGCTGGCGTCCGCCGGGCTGGCGGACGCGGGGGAGTTGGACCCGCTGGACATCAATTCGATGGCCTGCCCGGCGCTGCCGCTGTGCGGCCTGGCGGTCACGGAGGCCGAGCGCGCGCTCCCCGGCTTGCACGGCGCCGTCCGGGCCGCCATGGGCCGGGTGGGCCTGGGCGCGTCCGAATCGCTCAACATGCGCGTCACCGGCTGCCCCAACGGGTGCGCCCGCCCGTACATGGCGGAGCTGGGCCTCGTGGGCGACGGCCCCAACTCGTACCAGCTGTGGGTCGGGGGCGGGCCCGGGTCGACGCGCCTGGCCGAGCTGTACGCCGAACGGGTCAAGGTCCAGGCCTTTGGCGGCGCCGTCGAGCCGATGCTGGCCTTCTGGGCCGCCCGGCGCCGGCCGGGCGAGGCCTTCGGCGACTGCCTGGCGCGCGCCGGGCTGGACGCCGTGCGCGCGTACGCGGACGGGTACGTGAGCCCCGCGGACGCGGGCGGCCTGCCGTCCGTCGGCCTGCCCCCGGACTTGCACGGCCGCCTGGAAGCGGCGGCCGCCGCGGCGGGGCTGTCGCCCTCGCACGCGGCGGCGCAGGCGGTGAGCGCCTGGCTGAAAGGAAAGGAGTGAAGGGGGGAAGGGTATGCGTGTGTGTTGTTTGCGTGTGTGTTGTTTGCGTGGGGTTGCGGACCATGCAAAAAAAAAAAAAATGAGAGATGCTCCCAAGGTCGCGCGCGCCGCCCGACCACACACACACCTGCCCGCACGGCCTCTCCTCCCTCCCCCCAGGCGGGGCGCCAGCCCCTCTCTCGCTTGGCAATAAAGCACACGCGCCATGCCGCCTCCCGCGGGCGACGCCGCTCGCCGCGGCGTCCTCGCGTCTGCGTTTGCGGCGGGCTTTGCGGCGTCCGAGCTGGCCCGGCGGTGAGTGAAGAAGTGTGGAGGAGCAGCTGCCCACGTGCGCGCGCCGTCGCCGAAGGGGCGCGCGCCCCTCCTCTCGCACACCTCGCCCGTCGCCCCCAACGCCGTGCTCCGGTTCCAGTCACGCTCACGCTCCGCTCACACACTCCTCACACCAGCCTTGTCCTGGCACGCAAGCGCCGTGGCGGCCGGGACGGCGAACGCAGCGGAGGCAAGTCGGTCGCGGTCGCGGCCCAATGCTGCGGCGCCGCACCAGACGCGTCGACCCCGCCGCCTCCTAGCCTCGCCTTTTCCGATTATGCGGCGGCCAGGATACTGGGCGTGGACCCGTCGACGCCGGTGAGGAGTTGTGGAGAGCGGAGAGGGGTGTGGCGCAAAAACCCGCAGCCATTTTGCTTTTTTTCGGCGCGCACCCTCCCCGCGGCGCACGCGCCCCACCTCACCCCCCAGGCCCCCTCCTTGTCACTACACCCGCCCCATCCCCGCACAGACCGGCCCCACCCGGGAAGCCCTGCGCACGGCGGCGGCCCTGTACCTGCGCGCCGACCCGGCCGGCCTGGCGGAGTGTCTGTGCGCGCTGGGGCTGGACCGGCTGATCCTCGTCGCCGCGCGCCTGGACCGGCTGTTGGCCGGGGGGGGCGGAGGCGGCGGCGGCGGTGGGGCGGCGTCCGCGCCCGTGTCGGAGCGCGTGCTGGACGCGGCGGTGGCGGCGGAGCTGGGGCCGGCGGGCGTGCTGTCGCCCAGTGGGAAAAGCGTGACTGGCGGGCTTCCCCCACCACCGCCACGCCCTGTGCCCCCGCCCCCGTGCGTGCCCTGCGCCGCCGTCACAGCCGCGCTCCTGACGACGGCCGGGGCTGGGGGTGAGGACGGCGGCGGCGGCGTCGAAGAAGACCGGGAGCCCAGCCCGCCGCCGTCGCCGACGCGGGAGCAGCCTGCTGCGCCGCGGCCGCCGCACCGGCCGGGGGGCGGACACGACGACGAGCCACGCCCACCCCCACCAACCTCGGCCGCCGCGTCCGCGGGCGCCGCCGCGGAAGACGCGGCCCTGCGCGCGTCCGCGGCCGCTCTCATGGCCCGGTTCGAGGCCCTGCTCACCGACTACCTGGCCCACAACTGGGACGCCCTGGCGGTCGTCGCGGCGTCCAACGCGGCCGACCTGGCCGGCAGCGGGCCGGCGTGCGTGTGGCCACGCGCGAGCGCCGCCGCGGCGCTGCCGTCGCTGACAGCCGCCACGGACGCCGCCCACCACCCGCTGGCCAGCCTGCCGTCTTTGTCGCCCGCGGACGCGACCCACCTGCGCCGGGCGGCCGCGTCGGCCGCGGCGGATTTGGTGAGAGGGGTGGGGGGCGGCGGACCGCCGGCGTCTGTGACGGCGACCGCGACCTCGTCGTCCGACGACGGCGACGGCGGGGAGAGCAGCGCCGCCAGCGGCAGTGAAGCCGTCGGCGTGGACGTGCCGTCCCCGCCCGCCGTCCGCCACGCGGCCAGCGAAGGGACGGCGCTGGCGGCGGCGGCGGGCCCCCTTCCTCCTTCATGGGCGGCCGCCCGCCGCCCGCCCAAGGCTTCCCGGCGCGGGCGGTCCCGCACCAGCGCCAGCCCGGACCGGGCCCGTGGGGCGGCCGGCCCGGTCGGTGGGTCGCCGCTGCTCCCGCCGCCCGCCGCCTCCAGCCCGACGCCCGGGCGGGTGGCCAAAGCCGCCTGGCGCGCGCGCGCCGCCCGCGCGGCCGCCGCCGCGGCCGCCGCGGCGGGCGCGCCGCCGGGGGCGGTGTCTTCCACCGGCCCACGGGCCCGCCTGACGCGGGACATGCTGGGCACGCGGCGGGCGTTCCGGCCGCTGAGGGAGATGCTCGGCGGTGGTGGCGGCGGCGGAGGGAGTGGGAGCGGCACGGAAAAAAGCACGCGCGGCGCGTCGCCCGCGCCCCGCACGCCCGCGCCCGCACAACCGTCCGCCCTGCCGCCGCTGAGCACGGCCGTGCTGGCAGGGCTGTCGCCGGCCAGCCCGGCGCGGGCTGGAGTGGCCAACGGCGGCGTGGCGGCGGCGGCGGCTGCTCCGACCACCGCACCACCCGCTGCTGCTGCAGCTGCTGCTCCCGCACCTCCGGCGACCGCGACAACGACCCGCCCGCACGCGCCCACGCTCCTTTTACTGGGCGGCGGCATGGCGGCCGGCAAGTCCACCGTGCGCGACCTGGTGGGGCGCGGAGAGCTGTGGGGCGTGCGCCTGGGCGCGGCGCACGGCCGGCCCCCGCCCGTCATCGTCGAGGCGGACGCGATCAAAGCGACCGCGGCCGCGGCGGCGGCGGCGGAAGCGGCGGCGGAGGCAGCCCTGGCCAAGTTGGCCGCTGGTGGTGGAGGCGAGGGCGGCGGAGGCGGCGGGCCGCCGCCGCCGCCGTCTTCCTCACCCCCAGTCCCGCCGCTGGCCACCGCCGCCCACCACCCGGCCCGCCCGGCGCTGGTGAGGCGCTTCGTCCACGAATACAGCACCGCCGCCGCCGAGGCCCAGTTGGCCGCGGCCATCAACGCCCAGGCCGACATCATTTTTGATGGGACGATGGCGTGGCACCCCTTTGTGGCCGCCACGGTCGCCATGGCGCGCGATGCGGGGCGGCACACCTACGGCCGCGGGCCGGGCTTTTCCGGCGAAGCCACCGGCGACGACGGCGGCGACGACAGCCCGGAGGCCGACACGTCCTGCTACTGGCAGGTGACGGGGCCGGCCGCGCCTGGAGCCCGGCCATACCGCATCGAGCTCGTGGGCGTCACGTGCGACCCGGCCCTGGCCGTCGGCCGCGGCCTGTGGCGCGCCGTCCGCACGGGGCGCTCCGTCCCGCCGCCCGCCCTCCTCCGCTCCCACCGCCTGTTTGCGTCGACGTTTGAGAAGATCGCGCCCCTGGTCGACGCCGCCACCCTCTTCCACACGGGCGCGGCGCTGACGACGCTCGGCAAGCCGCCCGCCGCCCTTGAACCGACGGTCGTCGCGCACCGGTCGGCCGCCACCCGCGGCGAAATGCTGGTCCGCCCGGCCGCCTGGGCGGCGTTCCGGGCTCACGCCCGCTTGGTGGACCGGGCGTCAGGCCGTGAAGGGCTGTACGGTGGGGATGTCGAGGCGGCCGCGGCCGCGGCGGCGGGCGACCGCGGCGGCGGGGGCGCGGACCCGCGCGGCGGCCGCGAGGGTGGGGAAGAAGCGCTCGTCCTCGCCGTCCTCCGTGCGGCGGACCGGCGGGAGAGGGGGGCGGTGGCCGGGCGTGGTGGGTAGCTAGGGCCTGTGTTGGGACTGCGAAATGGACTTGCTTTGTGCTCTTCCGCGGTGGCGGCACCCTCCACACACCGCAAGACCCCGCACGGAGAGAGCGCGCAAAGAGAGCGCAGGCGGACGAGGCGGGGGTTAGCCGTCACTCACACTCCCTTTTTCGCCGCGTTGCAAAACCAAAAAAACTTCCGAGACGGAGGGCAGCCGAGCCCTGGGGCGTTTTTTTGACAGGACTTTTATCTTTTTGGGCGTGGCTGAGTAATGGCGATCCTTCTGGACCAACCAGCGGCGCAGGCGCCGGCGTGTGCTGCTGCTGCGACAGCAGCAGCAGCGGCCGCGGCCCAGCAGCGGCCGCCGCGCCGCTCCCAACGCCGCGCCGTGACGGCCGCCCAGGTCAACGCGGTCCACGTCTTGATCGAGCACATGCTCGTCGCGGGTGCGCCTTACGCGACGATCGAGGCCGCGCTGGGCGAGCTCGGCCGGGCCGGTGAGTTTCGTTTTTCTTTTTTTTCGGGAGGGAAAAAAGTTTCGGCATGCGAAGTCGAAAAAAGTGTCTTCGTTCCGCGCCCGCCGCGCAGGCTTCCACCCCTTCCGCGGGCCCGATTACTCGCCCAGTGTGATGTCGAGTATTCGGCGCACCGACCCAGGCCGCTGGAAAGTTGAAAAAGCCGCCGCGTCCATCCTCCGCGTGGGCGGAAGGGTGAGGCGAGAGCCCCTGCTCTCATGAAAAAAAAACCTCACCCACTTTTTGGGCCGGCTCGGAGCCCCTCTCCACCACGGCCCGGCCAGCAACTCGGAAAAGTGTCCTAGTCACACCGATCTCCTCTCAGCTGCAGCCGACAGACCCAAGACACTCACAAAACCCTCTTCCCACCTCTTCCACCCTCTCCTCCGCCCTCAGTCCTCGACCGCCTGCGCCAGGAAAACCCGGCCTTCTTCGCCGAGTACGAGGCCCGCCTGTCCGGCGGGCCGTGATGCATTCTAATTTGTTCTTCTTGTTTTCGAAAGCGCGAGAGGCCCCCCGCTGCCGGAACCAAACCTTGGCGCGGCGGGCCGCGCGCGGCGTCGAGCGTCGGGGGGGCGCGCAGGTGAGGGGGCCGCCATTCCTCTGGCGCGCCCTCTCCCCCCTCCCCCACGCCCTCGCTGGTGCTTCTTCATTCGTCCCCCCCCCCTCCTGAAGTTTCTTTGTTTACCCCCCCCCCTCGTCGAAAAAAAAAATCTACCGAGCTACGAAAAAACCTCAACCCTCTTTTCTTCCATTGATGAATACGGATCGGCCAGCTGGACGCATCCTCGAAGTGTTTGAAGACGCTTGCGGCGTGCACGCCCCCCTCCCCAGTCACGTGGGAGGGGGGGCGACGGACCTGATGGCAAGCTATTCCCTTCCCCCCTACCTTCCCTTTTTTTTTGTTTCCACTAAAACCCAGCTGCGCGGCGCGCGCGCGTGTTTTTCCATTCCTTTTTTTCATTGCGTTGTTTTTTCTTGTCTTACTTCTGATGACGACGATGACGGCCCCATTTCACGGCCACGAAACATGAGAGAGTGCCTTGACTGACGTTAGACCGGCAGGAACCCTGAGAACGAACCAGGCACCCTAGATTGGAGAGAGAGAACCTACACCCAAAAACGATCGAAACTTTTCTTTAAAAGCGCGCGGCACCGCCTTGCCCCGCCCCACACTCACATCCCTCTTCGATCAACAAGGGGGCGGGGCGCACACGCCATCGAACACGCGAGGAGAGGCCCCATTCTGGCCTCTGGAGTCGTGGCGTGTGTGCAGGTGGGGGCGTTGCCCTGCGCGTGCGCAGAGAGGAGGCGGGCCCAACCATTTTTTTTCCGTCCGGACGCCGACGTGGACGTCGCGGCCGAGCGCGTGCTTCGCCTCCGCGTGTAAAAACACAAAAGAATTTGAGAAAAAAACGAAAGCCAGCCTCAGCACACCAGGCGCGGCCGGGGGCGCATGGCCCACGTGTCGGCGGTGAGGGCGGGCGGGGGTGGGGGTGGAGGCGTGTCGTTTTGTTGCGGCGGCGGCGGGCGGGCCCGGCGAGGCGGCGGGCGCGGCGCCTGGACGGCGGCGCGACCGCCTCCACCACCACCACCACCACCACCACCACCACTCTCCACTTGTGCGGCCAGGGCACGCACGGTCGCCCGGTCGCCCGCCGCCATGGCGGCCAGCAGGCGGCGCCGCCGGTAGGCGCCAAACGACAGGGTGAAGGGGAGGGCGGCGCACGCCGCGCCGGCGGCCGCGCCCGCGGCGGCCAGGGCGCGGGTGAGGACGGTCACGAATTCGCGGAATTCAAGGACGCCCGACTTGTCGGCGTCGACGGCGGACATGAGGGCGTCCAGGGCGGGCGGCGGGAGGCGGATGCCCAGGAGCTTTTGGTGTGGGGGACGGGGGTGGGGGTGGGGGGGCGTGGGGGGAGGGGTGGTGCCCCAGCCCACCACTCCCATCCGCCCGCCCGCCGCCAGCGCCCTTACCTCCAGTGCGTCACCCAGCTCGCCCCCGTCCACGGCCCCCGACCCGTCAGCGTCCACCAGGGCAAAGACGGCGGCTGCGCGGTCCCGGTCCGACGGCGAGAGGCGGGGCGGCGGGGCCCGCCCGCGCCGGGCCATCCACGCATCGATGTCGGCGGCCAGGACGGGGTGGGCGATGTGTAAAGGTGGGGCGGGCATGGCGGCCAAGGGACGGGGGGAGGGCGCTGTTTTACCGCGCGCACCGTGCGCGGGATGGTGGACAAGAATGGGAGGAATGAATGGTGGGCCGGCGGGGATGGTGGACAAGAATGAATGGTGGGCCGGCGGGGTGGGGTGGGTGGGACGACGAAGACACGCTGCGCCGCCCCTCTCTCGCCTCTGTATGTGTGTCTAACAGTCTCTACGCCCCTGCAGCGCGGCGACGGCATCGCCCACCGCCACGTCCGCGGGCGTCCGCCCTCGCCCGTCCCGCGCCGTCGCCGCCGCCGGCGCCGCGGCCAGGAGGGCGTCGACGACGTGACCGCCCCCGCCGCCCGCTGCCGCCTTGTGCAGCGGCGTCTGGCCGTCCGCGTCCAGGGCGGCCGCGTCCGCTCCCGCCGCCAACCTGTCGTGTGTTTTGGTGTGCGCCCTGCTCAGGTGAGGTCCCGGCGCTCCCACACTCCCTTGGACCGACCGCTGCAGAAAGACCTACGAAGAAAAACGCACAGGAGGGCGACCACCTCTGCACACCCGGCCGTCGCGCCGCGGTGCAACGCCGTCGCCCCGCCCTCGACCGTCCGCGCGTCCACGGCCGCGCCCGCTGCCAACAGCAGTTTCACAGCGTCGACGTGACCGCCGCGAGCCGCGTAGTGCAGGGGCGTGTAGCCGTCGGCGGCCGGCGCGAGGGCGCGGGCCGCGTGCTTCGTCAGCAGGTCGGCCAGGCGGGCTGTGTTGCCGGCCGACGCCGCCGCGCTCGCGGACCGCGCGAAATCCAGTTCCTCCAGCGTCTGGGCTGTGCCATCCAGCGGACGCTCGCAGCAGGTGCACGCTTCCAAGCAGGCTGGCGGCGGGCGAGGGCGCGACATCCCCCCCGCGAGAAAAGAAGAGTGCGGCACACAGAAGAGTGCGCCCATTCGTTGTTTTTGCTCACTCGCTCGTTCTTTTGTGTCCCTCATCAGCCGCACGCCGCCGGACCCCACGCACGCCTCCAACAGGCGCGCCAGACGCCTGTGCCCAGGCCTGACCGGGAGCGCGGCACGCAACGCGTGGTCGCGGTCACAGACGGAAGGGGTCTCTCTCGCCGCCGGCAGTGACGCGCGCGCGCGGCTGCGCCCAAAGACCTCCCGTTAGCAACCTGTGGCACCATGCCTCCACCACCCGCCGCGCCGGCCACCATCCGCCTGGGCCCCATCCTCGGCGACGCCGGCGACGTCGCCCTCCGCGCCCCCGACGGTGCGTCCGCCTCCTTGCCACCCAACCTCGTCGGCAACCCGGCCGCCGTCATCGCCTTTTACGTCTCGGCGCACTGGTGCCCGCCCTGCCGCGCGTTCACGCCCGTCCTGGCGCGGACGTACGGCGCCCTGCTGTCCGCGGACATGGCTGCGCGCAAAAAGAGCGACGGCGACGGCGACGGAGGCAAGGCTGGCACCGACGCGCCTGCCCCCGCTCCTTCTCCGCCGCCGCCCTTTGAGTTTGTCTTTGTCTCGGCCGACCGGTCCCGCGAGGCCTTCGAGGCATACGCCGACGCCATGCCCTGGCCCGCGCTGGACTACGACTCCAACCGGAGGGAGACCGCCCTGGACGCGCTGGGCGTGACGGGCATCCCCGCCCTGATCCTGGTGAGTGGGGACGGGCGCGTGCTGACCCGGGCGGGCGTGCCGGCCGCGCGCCGCGACCCGACGGGGAGGGGCTTCCCCTGGGAGGGCGCCCGTCTGCCGGTGTGGCAGCGCCTGCCGCCCGCGGCGCACTGGGCCATCATGTTCTTGGTCATGCAGGCGGTCAAGTGGGTGGCGGCGTGGTGGCAGGCGCGCGGCGGGAAGGCGGGGGCGGTGGGCGGCTGAGAGAGGCGCGCGCGGCGGCGCCGCGCCGCTCCCTTCCATGCCTCTGCCCTGCCGCGCCCCGCCCCCCCCCCGCCCCTGGTCGGCGGCACCCCCCCCCCTCTTGTAAAGCAAACACGGGCGGGGCGCGTGTGTTCGCCCCCCTCCTCCCATCGTGTTGTCAACACAGCACCACGCCCTCGGCCAGCTCCAACCCCCGCAACGCCTCCACCGCCACGTCCGCGGGGCTGGCCACGATCGCGTCGGGCCGCTGGGCCGCCATGTCCTCGTGCGACAGCGTGGACGTGACGCCCACCACGCGCATGCCGGCGGCGCGGGCGGCGGCGATGCCCGCGGGCGCGTCCTCGATGACGACGCACCGGGAGGGGGGGACGCCGACCGCGGCCGCCGCGGCGAGGAAGGCGTCCGGCGCGGGCTTCAGCCGCTCAAACGCGTCGGCCGTGACCACCGCGTCAAAGGCGGACGCAAAATCGCCCGCCGGGTCAAAGCCGGCCGCCTGGAGGTTCGCCTCGGCTTTGATGCGGTCGGCAGCCGTGGCGACGGCCGTCTTCAGCCCCGCGGCGCGGCACGCGGACACGAGCGCCCGCGCGCCCGGCGCTTCGATGGACGGCGCGCCTGGGGCGGTGCAAATTTTAATGTACGCGTCGAAGAACGCGTTTTTGAGGGCCTGGATGTCCGGGGAGGCGATGCTGCGGTGGTAGTGGTGCGGGTGGACAGGAGGGAGGGGCGGGGTGAGAGCGGGGGTGGGGAATGGAGAGGGGGCCAGACACAGGAAGGAAAAAAAAAGCTAGAGGGGGGGGGGAACTCACCCGCGGGCCCGGGCCACGCCGCCCAGGAAGTTGGCCTCCCCCGTCCCCATGAACGGAATGAATTCGTCCGGGTTGACGGGCTCTGGGAAGGCGTAGAGCGAATCCAGGACGCGGGCGCCGACTCTGTGCGTGGGTGATGATGGCGGAGGTTTTGTGTGAGTGCGAGGCAGTGTCGTCGAAAAAAAAAAACGTTGTTTTGGGGTGTTCGTGCGACGACACACGCACGCACTCCCACTCACTCTCTGGACAGCTCCTCGGACAGTGTCAGCACGCCATCCATGTCGAAAAGGATGGCGTCGACGGGCTCGGGAGAGGCGCGAGGCGCGACGGGAGCGCGCGGCGCGGCAGCGGCGCGCGGCGAAGAAGCAGACGCGCGCGGGGACGCCGCCGGCCGCGAGGATGGTGAAGCGGCCAAGGCCATGGTGTTGTGCTGACTTCCAAGCTCCGGCCTGACACGGAGGCAGTGGGAGCAGGCGCGTTTCAGAGGGTCGGGCGGCCTCTCTAGTAACAGATAAAGGGGAGTGTGAGCGCCGCGCTCCCTCGCTCACTCACTCTTCTTTTCCGTTCAAGCCGCGGCAACACCCTTCACACGCACACTTTCCTCCATGGCCGCCACCCTGGTGCGTAGACCTGCGCGTGCGGTAGGCAATGCGCTAGGCGGGACAGACAGGAAATGCGTTTGCACGCCCCGCCCCGCTCGTTTTTTTCTCTCCAGTGGCACGCCTCCCAGCGCGCCACGCGCCGCGCATCGACGCAACTTGCCCGGCGCCGGCAACCCTGTTCCGCCCGCGCATTGCGATCGCTGACCGTGCGCCTGGGTGTTGTACACATTTGACCTTACCGTCCCAATTGCATTCTTCCCAAAAAACTCAAAACAGTCCGCCTCCCGCGCCTTTGTCGCCCGGCCGTCTGCGCCGCGCCGCGCCGCCCGCGTTGGTGCCGAGCCTAAAAAACAGGGCCTCGACTTTTCGTCCAACCGTCGCGCGGTGAGTGTGATGGGGGTGGGCTAGCGTCCAAGGGGGATGGGAGCGAGACGGGACGATGGGAGCGCCGGGGACGGAGGGAGAGGGGCGCGACGCGCCGGCCGGTCGCTGACCCCCCCTTCTCGCGCCTCCCAGCGCTGGGTCCCTCCCACCCTTCGGCCGCGGACCGACTCACCGCCTTCCCCCCTCCTCCCCCACTCCTGACACCACCACCACCCCGCCCCCCAGGGCCTGGGCTACACGTCCGAAGACTCGGCCGGCCAGTCCAACATCTTCGCCGTGGAGCCCAAGACGTACGTGGCCGGCTCGTCCAAGGACCCGAAGGCGGGCGCCGGCTCGCTCGTGTATGCCGTCACGGCCGGCGTGATTGGGGCGGCCGCCATCGCGGCGGGTGTGTCCCTGACGGCCCAGGAGTCGAGTGAGTTTGGTTGGTGGGGGAGCTTCGTTCGTGCGGCGGTGGTGGGGGGGAAGGTTGGGCCCGCACCACCCGCTCGGTACCACCCGCCCTCTTTCCTCACGCTCTCGCCCCCCCCCCCTCTCCACACAAACCCAAACAGAGCAAGCCGGCGGCGACATCGTCCCCCTGTCCACGTACGTCGCCAAGTTCGGCGGGTCGCCCGTGGCCGTCCGGTCGGCGCCGGCCGTGGCGGACGAGTGAGGAGGTGAGGGGTGGGGGTGGATGGACGGAGAGAGGGAGTGGTGGTGGTTTCCTTCATTTGTTTTTCGTGAGACGTTTGTGTCAAGTGTGTGTGTAAGAGAGATGCCCGGGCGGTGGTGCTGACTCGATGTGGCGCGCAGCGGAAAAAAAACAGTGGCCGTTTTGGTGGGTGGGAGGATGGTCGACACTCAACTAGCCCACACCTGCCTTTTCGCGCGGGCGCCCGCAAAACACTCTCCCGTGCGCGGCGCACGTGGACGCGCGCGCTCCCCTCGTGGCCTTCTCATGAATAAGGACGGGCCACATTTCTTGAGAGTCTGCGTGGACGCGGCATCCGGCAGGGTAGAAAGCAGCGGGCGGGCGATGAATGCGCCCGCCGCGGCCGTCGGCGCGGCGCCTGCCGCCACGGTCGTCGAAGAGGGCGACGACGAGCAGCAGCAGCAGCCGTCCGCGTCCTGTTCCTCTGCCTCCAACTCCGTTGGCACGGCCCTGTGCGTGATTCTGCCCGCGTCACGCTTAGCTCGCTACCTCTGGCGGCGCCGGGCCACGGTCGCCAGCATTGTTGTCGCAGGCCCCGGCGTGCTCGGCCGCGGCGCCGCGCGGACAGCGCTCGCCGCGGTCGTGGCGGCGCTGCTGCCTGGCGGGTGGCGAACGGTGCAAGGCCTGGCGCTTGTTGGCGTCGTCCCTGAGATTGCCACGGGCGTGGAGGTGAGTGTGCGGCGGCCGCGGTGTCGGAAGTGCGCGCTGAGTCGCGCGACTCGGTAAACATTGGCGACCGCGAACGGAGACACCGCGCGAGAACAGGCAGCAGCGATGTTTCGAAAACCTCGCCGCCGCCTGCCAGGCCCAGACTTGAGACGCCTCGCAGTCCTGCTACCAAAACCAGCGTCCTCACCGCCGCCCATCACGGTCCCGCATTCTCCAAAAAAAAACAGCTCCACCCGTCCCTCCAAGCCGCCGCGCTGGCCGCGCGCACGCCAGCCTTAGTATCGGCCTTGGGCCCGCCCATCCTGTTCCGCGTCGCGCCCGACGTCGCGCGCACGCTGTGGATGTGGACGATGTTTCTGCCGTTGTATGCGCGGTACAGGCGAGTTGGTGGTGGTGGCGGCGGTGGTTTGCTGCGCCCAACCTCGAGTGGTTGAGAGGAAAGACTCACGTTCTCCCGACACACGCACGCACACACACACACGCACGCAGGTACACGAAATGGAGGTACCAGGAAGTGCGCGGCTACACCTGGCCAGAGGTAAGAGGTCTATGTGAGTCAGGAGGGCGCCGGACAAAAGAGGGCGGCGCACCCGCTCCATCCTCTCACCATCCACCACCCACCCACCCACCCACCCCCTCAACGCGCAACAAAAAAAAACAGGTCGAAGCCGCCTGGAATGCGCGCCACGAGTGGGGCGCCACCCGCGTCCATGACATGCTGCTGCGCCTGTCCGGGTACTACGTGAAGTCGGCGCAAGGTATGGGAGCGTGGGTGTGCGCCTCTGTTTCTCGGCAACGGCGACGACCACACACCCACAAAAAACTCCACCTCCACCCCCACTTCCCTCTCCCTGTTTCTCACATCAGTCCTCGCGTCGAAAGGCGACTTCATCCCCATTCAATGGGTGGTCCCCTTGACCTCCATGTTCGACTCCATGCCGCCCCGCCCCTGGAAAGCCGTGCGCCGGGATTTAGACGCCGACGTCGCGGCGACGCCGTTTGGGCGCGAACTCGCTGCCGAGCGGAGGAGCGGCGCCTCCGCCTCCAAGCCCGCGCCTGTCACAGCCGCCGACGTCTTTGCGTCCGTGGACCAGGTGCCGCTGGCGACAGCCTCCATCGCCCAAGTCCACGCGGCGGAGCTCGCGCCCCCCACCCTGCGCCGCCTGGGCTGGCGGTGGGCGGGCGGGCGCGCTCGCGTCGTCCTCAAAGTCCAGAACGAGGGGATGCGCGCGCTGATGGACTCCGACGTCCGCAACCTGCAACGCCTGGCGTCCTTTGTGGGCGACATCATGCCCTTTGACGTGGCCGGCCTGCTGTCCGAAATGCGGCAGACGGTGCCCAAAGAGTTTGACTTTGTGCGCGAGGCGAGGCTGCAGGCCGTCATGGGCGGGCGCCTGGCCCGGGACGGCTTCGCCCACATCGTGGTGCCGCGGCCGTGCGCCGCGCTGACGACGCGGCGCCTGCTGGTCATGGAACGGCTGGACGGCGTGAGCCTGGCGGCCGTGGTGCGGGGCGAGGGGTGTGGCGCAGGCGTCGACGCCCTGGCGGCCGCGCGCGCGGCCGTGGCGTCGCTCGTGTCGGCTTACGGCTCCATGCTCTTCCGGCACGGCCTGTTCCACGCGGACCCGCACGCCGGCAACATTTTGCTGCTCTGGGAGGAAGGTGGTGGGGGAGGGAGCGGGGGCGCAGGGACCGGCGGCGGCCTGCAGCCGACCAGCGCGGGGCCGGGCACCGCCGCCCCCGCGGCGCCCTGGTTTGGCGCGCGCGCGCGCCCGCCCCCGCCGCCGCGCATGGCCCTCCTGGACTTTGGCCAGGTCAAAGCCATTGCGGCCCCGCGCCGCATCGGCCTGGCCCGCCTGGTCCTGGCCATGGACGACGGCCTGCCCGTCCCGATCCTGGACGCACTCGTGGCCATGGGCCTCGACCCTTCCTCCTCGTCCGGGCCGGCGGGCTCCTCCGCGCCGCCCGACCCGCTGCTGGCCGCCGTCCTGGCCGCCGTCGTCTTTGACACGGCCCCCCTGCCCGCCGCGGCCGTCAACCCGCTGGACGAGACGGGGCGGTCCGTGCTGAAGCTCGCGCCCGTGCGGGCCTTCCCGCCCGACCTGTTCCAGGTGGGGCGCACCGTCATGATCCTGCGCGGCCTGTGCCACGCCGTGGGCGCGGACGTCAGTGCGACGAGCCTGTGGGTGCCCTGGGCCAAGGAAGCCCTGGCGGACGCGGCGCCAGTGGAGCGGGCGCTCCAAAACAAGGCGTGGGACAACGGGCAGGAACACGAGGACGAGGACGCCGGGTTGGAGTGGGGCGTGGCCGTGGGCTCGAAGCCGTGACGACCGGTGAAGTGCTTTCTTTTCCCTCTGGTGTGGGCGCCTCCGCTGTAAAACATTGCCCCTGTTTGCCCCTCGGTCGGACGGGAGGTGGATGGGGTGGAGGATGTGGGGAGGGAGAGGTCGGGCTGCACGCCTCACTCGTTCTTTCGCTCGAGCGCGCGCCGCGAGTGTGTTCGCACTCGCGCCGCGGCGCATAAACGCAGCACCCACCCCACCCACCTTTCAACCATCGTCCCCTCTCGTTTGGACGCGCCCCCGATGGCGGGCGGCAAAGCGTCCTCGCCCCAGCCGGGCGCGAAAAAAGTGAGTGCGAGACGGCTTCATTCGGTTTTTTTTCGAGTCGCGCTCGCGACTTAGTTTTCTCACGCCATCCGCCCATCCCCAAAACCCCTCACTCCCACCTCAACAGCAACAGCCCACGAGCAAGGACATCCGCGGCTTCTTCGCCGCGGCGGCCAAGCCGGCGGGCGGCGGCGGCGGTGAGTTGTTTTGGGAAGAGAGTTTTTGAGCGCACCGCATTTCGTTTGCGCCGCGGGTCTGCGGCTGCCAGGGACGGCAGCGCCGCTTCTCTCCGTCGGGAGGGGTGCGCCTGGATCTGATGCCTTTGGATCTGCTGCCTGGATGCGCTGGGCGGCATGAGCGCGGCGGCAGGGCGTGGCGGGCCGTCTCGCTGCACAGCGCACACAGCGCGGGGGACGCGCCCCCCGCACGTTTTTCTGTTGGCTCAACAAACCCCCACGCCTCCCATCTCCACTCACAGATGCTGCCGCGCCGGGCGCCAAGGCTGTCAAGGTGCGTGGCTGTGTGGGTGAGGGGTAGCGGGCCAGGAGTGCGGGTGTTCGCGGGGCGGAACGCAAAAACGCGGGCAACACGGCACGATGCCTCGCCCCGCACACCCCCGGGGTGCGCCGCACCCCTCTCATCACCCACCCCGCCCACCCCACCCCGCCCCACCATCCTCCCGCAGGCCGAAGCCGTCCCGCCGTCCGAAGCCGCCCCACCTCCGCCCCCGAAAGTCAGCCCCCACTTTGGTGGTGGCGGCGGCGAGGAGGACGGCGGCGCGGGCGCCGCCGCTGCCCCGCCGTCCGCGCCCTCCCCAGCCAGCGGCTCCAAAAAGCCAAAACCCGCCCGCGCGGCCGCCGCGGCCAGGAAGCCGAGCGCCCCACCGCCCGCTAAAAAGAAGAAAAAGGCGCCAGCGGGGCGGGCCCGCGCCCTGGCGTCGTCGGACGAAGACGACGACGAGCCGTCGCCCCCGCCCTCCTCCTCCGAGAGCGAGTGGGCGTCTGGCGCTTCCTCCTCTTCCTCCTCGGACGGCGACGACAGCGACAGCGACGCGTCGGCGGACGAGGGTCGTGGTGGTGCGGTCGGGCGTGGCCGCGGCAAGAAGCGCGGCGGCGCGGCGGCCGCGGCGGCGGCCAAGCCCGCCCCCACGCCCACGCCGCGCGCGCGCCGGGCCGCCGCGCCGGCGCCGACAAAGCGCGAGCCGACGCCCGACGACGACAGCGGCTGCGCCATCGTCATCTCCGACGATGAAGAAGACGGGGGCGTGAAGCCCGCCGCGCGCGCGCCCGCGCCGGCCAAACGCAAGGCGGGCGGCGGCGCCGCCGCCGGTGGTGCGGGCCCGTCTTCGACGTCGCCCGCAGCCAAGCGCCAAAAGCCCGCCGCGGCCGCGGCCAAGGCCAAGCCCGCCACGCGCCTGAAGCGGTCGCTGACGCCCGCGGCCGCGACGACGGCGCCCGGCGCGGCAGACGCGCAAGCCGCCGTCGGCCGGGCGGTCGAGTCGCTGCCCGAGCCCGTCTACACGCTCCAGGCGGAGGGGCAGGGCGCGTGGGGACGCCCGGACGACGCGCCGCCGCACGCCGGCGCGTCCGCCCCGCCGCCGCGCGCCCACCCGGACTGCCTGGCCAAGTACACGTTCGTCATCTCCGGCGTCCTGGACTCCCTGCACCGGGACGAGGCGGCCGACCTGGTCCGGGCGCACGGCGGCCGGGTCGTCGGCGCGGTGAGCGGAAAAACGGATTTCCTGGTCGTCGGCACAAACACGGGCCGGTCCAAGTTCAGCGCCGCCCAGGCGAAGGGCGGCCGTGTCAAGCTCATCGATGAGAAGGGCCTGTTTCACCTGCTGGCGGCCGCGCCGTACTCGGACGCGGAAGCGGCGGCGGCGGAAGCCGCGGCGGAAGAGGCGGCGGCGAAGGCCTCGCCGGCAGCCGCGGCGGCGGGCGCGGGTGGTGGTGGTGGTGGCGGCCGCCCCGCCCACCCGCCGCCCCACCCCGCGGTGGGCGGCGCCGCTGGCGCCGGTCCTTCCTCCGCCGCCGGTCCCTCCGCCGCGCGTCCGCCCGCGCCCGGCGGCGGCGGCCTGGCCTCGCTGTGGGTGGACAAGTACAAGCCCGCGTCGACGGCCGAGCTGGTGGGCAACCCGGGCGCGGTCGCGGCCCTGAAAGCCTGGTTGAAGGACTGGGACCGCGTGCACTTGCACGGCCTGCCGCCCGCCCACCGCCCGCCCAAGGCGGGGCGGGGCGGCCAGTTTGAAGCCCAGTACGGGCGCAAGGCGGTGCTGCTGACGGGCGGGCCGGGCGTCGGCAAGACGTCGGCGGCGCTCGCGTGCGCGGCCGAGGCCGGGTACGCCGTCGTGGAAGTCAATGCGTCCGACACGCGCAACCAGGCCGACAAGTCGGCGCGCGCGGGCGTGGGCGGCAAGCTGGCCAACGCCATCAAAGAAATGGCGACGAACGCGGCGCTGCCGGGGGCAGGGGGCGTCGCGCGCCGCCCCCTGCTCATCATGGACGAGGTCGACGGCATGTCCGCGGGCGACCGGGGCGGCGTGTCCGACCTGATCGACACCATCAAGCAGTCGCGGGTCCCCATTATCTGCATCGCCAACGACAAGCACGCCCAGAAGCTCAAGTCGCTGCGCAACCACACGCTGGAGCTGGACTTCATCAAGCCGCAGGCGGTCGCGGTCGCCAAGCGCCTGGCGGCCGTGTGCGCGGCCGAAGGGCTGCAAGCCAACGAAGCGACGCTGAGGGCCCTGGCCGAATCCGCCAACTGCGACGTCCGCGCCCTGCTCGGCCAACTCCAGTTCGTCCGCCTGCGCAAGCGCACGCTGGCGTTCAACGACGCCAAGGACGGCGGCAAGTTTTCGGTCGCCAAGGACATGGCGCAGACGCCGTTCGCCGCCGCGCGCTCCCTGTTCGAGGCCGAGGCCGCCCGCCGGCCGCTGGCCGACCGCCTGGACACGGCCCTGTCCGACGCCGACCTCGTCCCGCTGCTCGTCCAGGAAAACTACGTCAACCACACGCCGACCGTCGCGGGCGGGGACATGGGCGCGCGCCTGCGCCTGGTCGCGAAAGCGGCCGACTTCATTTCCGACGGCGACCTGGTGTCCCGGTCCGTGCGGCTGCGCCAGCAGTGGACGCTGCTGCCCTTCCAGGCCCTGCTGTCGTCCGCGGGCCCCGCCGCCATCATGCGCGGGCCGTTTCAGCCGTTTGGCACGTACCCGGGCGAGCCCGCCTTCCCGCGCTTTGCGGCCTGGTTTGGCCTCAACTCCACGGGCGCCAAGCAACGGCGGTTGTTGGGCGAGCTGGCCGCCCGGTTGAACGCGTCGGGCAAGTGCGACGCCGACCGGTCTGCGGTGCGCGCGGATTACGCGCCGGCCCTGGCGGCCGCCGCCGTCGCGCCTTTGACCGCGGGCGCCGACGGCGGCGGCGGCGGGGGCGGCGCGCCCGACCCGGACGCCGCGGCGTCCGTGCTGACGGACTACGGCCTGACCAAGGACGACTTTGACTTCCTGCTCGACGTCACGACGTTTAAAAAGGCCCAGGCCGCGGCGTGCGGCGTCGCCGCCCGGGCGGCGGCGGCGTTCAAAGCCCTGCCCGGCCCGGCCAAGGCAGCCTTCACGCGCGCGCTCAGCGCGAGCGCCCCTCTCCCCCGCTGGAACGCCGACGCGCCTGCCTTCACCCGCACGAAGGGTGGACGCGGCGGCCGCGGCGCCGCCCTGGGCTCCAAGCCAAAGGGCGGCGGGCGTGGCCGGTCCGGGACGGGCGAGGCGGACGATGGCGAGGAAGGGGACGGGGCGGGGGTGGACGGCGAGGGCGGGGCGGAGGAGCGCGCGCCGGGCGGGGCGAGCCGCGGCAGCACGCCGGGCGCGGGGTCGGACGACGAGGACTTGCCGGACGAAATCCGCGCCGCCCGCCTAGCGGCCCGGCTGAAGGCGGACGGCGTGGAGCTGTCCGAGCCCGTCGCGGCGGCCAAAGGCAAGGGAAAGGCGGCGGCGGGCAAAGGGAAAGGCAAAGCGAAAAAATGAGGGCGTGCGTGTGAGTGGGGCGGGGGGGGGGGGGAGATGGAGCAGAGAGCGCGCACGTCTCGGCCTGCCTGAGAGAGAGAGCTTTTTTTTGGAAAAAACAAGGTCATCCGTTTTTCTTTCGTTTGCACAACACACAAAAAGCACCCAAGTTCTCTAAAGCAAGAGGCGCGTACGCCGGGCGCGGCGGGCGTGTTTCAGTTTCGTTCGTTTTCACAACTCTCTCCGTAGAATGAAATGAGGCCAGGGGAAGGGGAAGAAGAAAAAAAGCAAAAAAAAACGCAAGGCGCTTTCCTCACGGCTTGGCCGCCGCCGCCGCCACGGCCGCTTTGGCCGCGTCGCCCGCGCTCATGAAGGACATGCACACGGGCGGCCGCACCTTGACCATGGCCAGGACGGCGCTCGGCACCGACCACAGGCCGTCGCCAATGATGAGGCCCGCGGCCGCGGGCACCAGGAACGTGTCGGCGCCGGCCGGGTCGCGCCGCTCCCACAGGAACTTGACGGCGGAGCCCGTGCACATCATGACGGCGTACGACGGGCCCAGGTAGAACGTCAGGCCCGCGGCGGTGGGGATGGGCAGGAAGCGCGCCGCGCGGGCGGGCAGCACGTCCTTGAGCAGCGCGATGCCAAAAGACAGCGCAAAGCACCCGCCAAACAGTTCCAGGCAGTGCTTGGGCAGGGCGGAGAAGCCTTGCGTGCCCAGGATGGCCATGCCTCGGTAGATGGTCGCGTACGGGGCCGGGTACTCCGAGTGCTCCTGGCCGACGGGGAAGGCCGTGTAAAACAGGTAGAAGGTCAGCGGGGCGATGAAGCAGCCCAGCAGGGAGCCGATGGTCTGGGAGACGAACATGGACCGGGCGGACGAGAGCGTGATCCAGCCCGTCTTGAAGTCGAACATCAGGCCGGACGCCGCGGACGTGGTCGCCATGATGACGCCGCAGATGGCCAGGCCAGAGATGACGCCGCCGTCCTTGCCGCCCCAGGCCGCAAACGCAAAGATGCACAGCTTGCCGTACATGGACGCCATGTCCCAGTCGGTCAGGCCGGCCGCGTACGCGTTGGCGAAGCAAAAGGCGGGGGCGACCTGGTGCGGGCGGGGGTGGGGGTGGGGGTGGGGGTAGGGGGGTGGAGCGGGGGTGGGGGGGTAAGCATTTTTTGTGTTGTTCGTGCCCAGCCCTAACCCTGCCACTCTGCACCCGTGTCCCCGCCGCGTTCAACCCCCCTCCCCTCCCGCCCACCCCAACTCACCGCGTACGCGACGACGACCATGGCCCACGTCACCGCCGGGTACAGGCGCGGGATGACCAGGACGCCCAACAGGCCGAACGCGACGTAGCCCGCGACGCCCAGCCAGGCCGGGATCGCGTCGCGCAGAAAGACGTAATCGCGGTACTCGTCCAGCGCGCGGCGCTCGCGCTCCGTCTCGCTCGTGTCGGTCCGGTCCCGGCCGGGCGTGCCCGAGTCCTTTTTCACGAAGCGGCGGCCGGACGGGGTGCGGGGCGTGCGCGGGGTTTGAGGGAGGGCGGCGGACGCGGCGGCGACGGCGTCGGCGGCGTCGACGCCAGACGCCGCGGCCGCGCGCGCGCCGGGCGGGCGGGCCGTCAAGTCAGGCGCGCCCTCATCCTTGACGCTCGCCGCCAGGGCCGCCGCCACGTCGGCGTCGGGCAACTCCCCGCTCGCCAAGACGGCGCTGGACGTCCGCCCACCGCGCAGGCGGAAGGAGCCCAGCAGGCGGGTGCGGGCGGACGCGGCCGCGCGCAGGCGGGTGAGGGCGGACGCCCGCTCCGCAGCCTCCCCGGTCGGCGGCGCGCCAGGGTCGGCGGTCGGCAGGCCCGCCCGCGCCGCGCGCGCGGCCGCCATGGCCTTGGCCGACACCCACCCAATCTTCACCAGGTTGTACAGGCCGTCGCCCAGGAAGACAGCGATGGCCAGGAAGACCTTGTACCCGTACAGGCCGCGAAAGTCCTTTTCCTTGAGCCCCGCCGGAAACCAGTCGCCCTCCTTGGCCGCGATGAGCGGCCACGCCACGCCCCACGACAGGACGGCGCCCGCCAGCATGGACAGGTTGACGATGTAGGGGCAGATCATGCCGACGCCGATGTACGTCAGCTGGAAGTCAAAGTTCCACTGCCAGGCCAGGGCCTTGAGGCCAAAGGTCGGGAAGTGGTCAAACCCGCCTGAACAGCCGGGGCCCGCGTCGGACGAGAAAAACCACTTGAACGCGGACCAGGCGAAGGACGCGGCGCCGTACCGGCCCAGGTAGCCGACCTGGGCTTGGGCGGCCGACTCGCCGCCCAGGGTGTGCAGCGAGTTGATGAGCACGCCGCCCGCCGTGCCCGACGGGTACGGCAGGTCGTAGTCGATCAGAAAACGCTTGCGCAGCTGGACGAGCATGAAGATGCCCACGAAGGAGATGCAGAACATGTAGGGGATGGTCCGGCCCAGCGTGGGGTTGAACACGTCTTCCGGCCGGTTGCCGGGCGCGCCGACGCCGACGTTGAGGAAGGACTGCTCGTCCATGGCGATGAGGAAGGAGCCAAAGCCGCCGGAGAAGGCGGCGCCCGCGCACGCAGAGATGCACGTCTGCATGACCGTGTTTTCGGGGGGCGTGAACGGGCGCTTCAGGAAGCCGCACCTGGCCAGGAGCGCGCTCCACGCGTTCACCGTGAAAAAGCCCAGGAGCGTGGCGGCCATGCCCAGGGACGGAATGATGCCGGCCGTCAGGTTGAGCTTTTGGGTGATGATGGAAAAAATGACGCCCAGGATGGTGCCGAAAATGATGGACCGGGCGGTCACCTGTTCGCGCCAGTCGCCGGGTTCGTCCGGGTGGCCCGTGGCCAGGGCGTGGACGAGTTCGGGGGGTTCGGCCATGCCCCGGGACTGGCGTGGGGGTGGGTGGGGGTGAGAGGGGTGGTGGTGGTGGTGAGAGAGGGGGGGGGGGGGGTTGAGAGAACCGTGGCGCGCCGCGCCGCGCGCCCGCCAATGGCTTGCCCCCCACCCCCGCCGCCGCCCACTCTCCCGAGGCGCCCGCCCGCCCGTCCTCGAGACCACTACACTCACCTCCGCGGCTGTGGGCTGCAAGTCGACGGCTTCCAAGAAATCCTCGCCTTTCGTCGCGTGCGGCGGGTGGACCGCGTGCGGCAAGTGGCGCATGCTTGCCGGGCGCGTCAGCGACGCGCGCGGCGTGGGGCCGCCGCGCGCTTCCGTGTTGGTCATGGCGCTGCTGCCCGCGAGGAGCCCGGTCCTTGGGGCCGCCTGTTGGGTGGGAAACGTGGAGGGTGGTCGGGGACGGGTGAGGACCGTGTCGCGCGAGGGGCACGCCGGAAGGCTGAGAGGGACGAACGCAGAGCCGCGGCGCGAGCTGTCAACGCGCCCGCCGGCGTGTGGGATGCGTCCCGCAAGGAAGGTGGCGGGCTCCCGCGGCGCCGGCCGTGCCCGTGGAACGCAAGCCCGCATGACGGGCGGCTGTCGAACGGTGAAAGAAGGGCGGACGGAAGGGCCGAGCCTTCAGGGCGGCCGCCCCCCGTCGGCCGAGAGGCGAGGGGAGAGGGGCGCCCTCTTTGGCCCAGCCTGGCCGCGTCCCTCTGTTTTTTTCGCGCGACGAATTCGGCACGACGCGCGCATCTTCCCTCCTTTTTTCCGCGCTGCCAACGTCCTCCATGCGTCGGAGAGTCTAGGCAGTGCGGTGGAAAGGGCGGGCGGGTGGAGCAACGGGGCACAAAAACGCACCGCAAGAGAGAGGGCGTGTGTTGCGCAAGGGGCGAGCGAACGCTCGTATGGGGGGGAGGGGGGAACGCACTCGTCCCTCCTTGTTTTTCACGGGCGTCCCGCACACAAACGCTCCACGCCCAACTCCCCTCTCAACCGCAACCGTCATCACTCCTTCACGCCTCCGCCTGGCTGGCCGACCGCCCGCCGGGCGGCGGCGGCGGCGTCGCCGTGCCCAGGCCGCCCCTGCCCGGTCCGCCGCTGTCGGTTTGTGAGCCCGGCAGCACGCCGTCTTCACTCCCTGCACCCTCCAGGGCGTCTGCAGCCGCCGCTGCCGCAGCTCGCAGCGCTGCTGCCAGGGCTGCGTTGCGAGCCGTGTCGGCCGCGGTCGCGGCAGCAAACGCGGCCGCGACACTCGCCGCCGCCTCAGCTTTTAAAGCCCGCGCTTCCGCCGCGGCTAGGCGGGCGGCCAGGTCCGAGTTGGTGGCGGCCAAGGTCGCAGCCACGGCCTTCCAGTCGCCTCCGGGCGCGCCGCCGGGCGTGGTTGGCGGCAGCGTTGGTGGCGGAGGGCGGGAAGCCCGGCGCCGCTTTTTTGGCTGGTCCTGGCCGCCTTGTTCCGGCTCGGCCACCACCGCGGCCGTCGGCTCATTCACGGCCGCCGGCGGGTCTGGGTCCGGGATGGCGGGA
This sequence comes from Medakamo hakoo, assembly GCA_026636295.1. Taxonomy (NCBI): domain Eukaryota; kingdom Viridiplantae; phylum Chlorophyta; class Trebouxiophyceae; family Coccomyxaceae; genus Medakamo; species Medakamo hakoo. Next base: position 996,806 of record CP089454.1, on the reverse strand, counting down.
CCAGCAGCGGCGGCGGCTCCTTGATGGCCGTCCTCCTCAGCCGCGGCCGTGCCTTCCTTGTCCTGCGCTGCGGCCTGTGCCTCTCCCACTCCCTCTGCTTCTCTATCCCCACCCGCCAGTGCGGCCGCTTCCTCGGCCGTCGCGGCCCGGATCACAAACGCCAGGCCCGCGGACGGCGGACCCAACGAAATCGTGGTGATGCTGGGCGGCACCGCCGCCTGGGCGCTGCCTCCTGCGCCAGCCGACGGCGGCGGCAGGCTGCCTCCACCGCCGCTCTGCTCAATCAGGGCAGGCACTGCGACCGTCGTGGCCGGGCCTCTTTTCGGCAGGCGCGTCGCTTTGGCGGGGACTTTGCCCAGCCAGGTGCCGTTGGAGGAGCCCAGGTCGGCGACGGAGAGAGCCGTACCGGACTGGCGTGTGGAGGTGGAGAGGGGTTGAGACACAGACGGAGGAGAAGGGCGCACAGCGTGCGCGTCGTGCAGGTGTCGGCGCGTTCGCATCAGCTTTCGTTTTGCGCTTCGCCGCCACGCAAACCCCTTTCCCGCCTCAAGATTCCGGTTTCATCGGAATCCTTATTTTTCTTACCTCATTCACGGTGATGGAGCAATGGCGCGCGGACACAGCGAGCGCGTCGGGCGGGAGCGTCACAAACACGTCGCTCGCACTCTCGCCACTCGCAGGAGCGCGGCCAAGCTTCACGCGAATCCCGGGCCGCAGGGCGATGACGCCGGCCGGGTGAGAGGCCAGGGCTTTGCAGGCGGGCCCGCCCACGGATGCACCGGCTAAAACGAGGAGGGTCATTTGTTTTTCGGTGGCGGAAACGGGGGAAGAAAAAAAGCAGTAATGAAGAGCAGAGCGGAGACCAATTTATCGCGTTCTTTTTTTGATGCGTGCGGCCGCCCGCCTGGCCCGCCTCCCCACCTCTGTGCTCTCCCAGCGCGCAGTGTGGCCCTCCATGCGCCAGCATGCGACACAGGCATCCCCAGCCGGCGGCGAGGGCGCGACACGGGACCCGTTTGCGGCTGCGTGCACGACGACCGTCGGCCCGCCCCCGACCACCCCATCCTCCACGCTCGTCCTCTATCACTGGCCGTGCTTCGACGGTGCGGGCGCGGCGCTGTGCGCGTGGCTGGCTTTATCACCACTGGCTAAGGAGCAAGGAACGGCCAGCCCCGTTTTCATCCCGCACCCGGTCACCCGGCCGCTCTGCCCGGCCGCGGCGGAGTTGTTGGAGCAAGCCGCGGCCGCAGGTCCCGACCCGCCGACCGTCTACCTTTTAGACTTCGCCGGCCCGCCGGGGTTTGCGGTCGACCTGGCGGCCAAGCTGCAACCCTCCAAAGGCCGGGTCGTGATTTTAGACCACCACAAGACGGCCGCGGAGGAACTGCCACCGGCCGACGCACCAGGGCGCCCGCACAACCTAGAGGTGGTTTTAGACAAAAACCGGTCGGGCGCGGGGTTGGCGGCCGCGCATTTCTTCCCGGGCGGCGGCTTGCCGCCCAACGTCGCCCGCCTCGTCGCCGCCATTCAGGACGGCGACCTGTGGCGGTGGCGGTTGCCCGACTCCAAAGCCATTTATTCCGGGCTCGGCGCGTCCGACCTGCTAGACCTTGACGCCGGCGGCGGCGGCGGTGGGGGCTTGGTGGCGCCGGACAAAACCACGGCCGCCTCCGCCGCCGACGCCGTCTTTGCCCGCCTGGCCTCCTTAGACGTGGATGAGCTCGCAGCCCGTGGCGCGGCACTGCTCGCCGCCCAGGAAGCCGAGGTCGGCGCGGCCGCGGACGGTGCCGCTCCCATCCAACTCGGAGGAGCAGCAGGAAGAGCGGCGGGCTGGGGGGTCGGGCTGGGCGTGAGTGTGCCCCCCGCCCTCGCCCGCCACCGCAGCGCCCTGGGCAACGAGCTGGCGTCCCGCGCGGCGCAGCGGGCGGCCGCCGAGCCGGGCAAGGCCTGGGTGCCCGTCGGCGTAGTCGCGTACCGTGACGCGACCCAGCCGCCCTCCGACGCGCGCGTGAAGGTGTCGCTGCGGTCCGTGGGCCCGGACGCGGACACGACGGTCGTGAGTAAGAGCTTGGGTGGGGGAGGGCATTTGAATGCGTCGTCGTGCATGGTCGACGCGGACGCGTTCCGTGAGTGGTGGGCGGTCGCGTGAAAAAAAAAGGCGTCCTTGTGTGCAAAAATCTGTTTTTCTTTTCCTGTCCTGACACTATCTCTCTCTCTCTCTACGGCAGCCCGGGCGGCACCCAGTCCGGGCGTTGAGCGGCCTCCCCCGCGTCCACAGCCGCGGCGATGCAGGAGGCTAGCGCGGGCCGGGCGGCCGCCGCGGCCGCGGGCGTCGCGGCCACGGCCACCGCCGCGTCGGCCCGCGCCCACACGTCCGTCTCGCCGTTCCCCAGCACGCCGGCCAGCGCGCGAGCTGTCAAACAGGCGTGGACGCCACAGTCATGGGAGTTGGCCTGGCGGGGTGCGGCCGGGCTGGTCGTGAAGGGCGGCGGTTTTTGTCCACCCCTGCCTCCCAGCCAGGGCCCAAGCGCGGCGGCCAGCTCGCGCGCCGGGCCCTCATTGCTGCCCGGGCACGAGTCGAAGTGGCGCCAACTCCATGCAGCCCTGTCAAAGGCCAACAACGACCAGTGCGAGCCCACGGCGGTCGCGGTGGGCGCGGAGGCCGCGTCCGGCGCGGCGTTGTTCACTGGGCACAGCACCGCGGCCGTGGTTTTTAGACCCAGCGGCTCCGCAATGACACCCGCCGCGCCTGCCTTGGCCAACTGGGCGGCGGACGCGTCTAGGATGGTCAGGCAGGGGTGGGCGCGGCGGAGAGCTTCCGCGTAAAAGTCGAGGAGCTGTGGAGTGGAGTGGGAGGCAGGGGGGAGTTGAGTTTGGAGGCAAGGACAATAGAGGCAAAAAAAACGCGCCGCGCTCACCGACACCACGCACCTGGTCGTTCAACCATTGCCCAGGCTCTAAGAGAGCGACATCAGTGTCGCGGAGGGTGACGTCGCCCCAGGTGAGGAGGGCGGGCATCGTCAGGCGGACGGAAATAAAAGGGAAAGGGGGGAGTGAGGCCGCGGCGAGTGCTCGGCAGTCGCAGAGAGCTATTGCGGCGGAGCTTGCTCTCTCCCTCGTTTTCTTCTTAAGGAGCAAGCAGGACGTGGGCTTCCTCACTCACCCGCTCCCACACCCCACGGAGGCTCTACTAGGTGCGCAGGGCTTGGTGCACGGAGCGTCAGTGGACCGGCAAAGCGAGACAGCGGCGACGTGAGGGCGGGAAGAGCGAGTGCGGCGCGGCGCGCCCAGCCATGCGCCGCCAAGGCCCCCCCCGTTTCGCCGGGCCCAGGCCAGGCCAGGGCCCGGGGCGTTGCATTCTTCGCCTTCGATAGGCAGGCTTGCTCTCTGTGGTGCACACGCAGCACGCGAGGCGGCGACTGTGGGGCGTCATGCGCGCCCCCGCCGTGCGCCTCTCCCCCTCGCCGCCACTGCCATTCCTCTTCGCTCTCTCCGAGAAAAAGGCATTTCGACGCGGCGGCACGGCACCTGCCAGACGACGGCCTCCGCGGCCTCGCAGAGCTGAAGCCTGGCGTTTTTGACGCGCCTGGGTGGAGGGCGTGGCAAGCCCAGAGGGCGCGGCAGGCCGTGGCGCGAGCCCCTGGGGGCAGACCTTGGCGCGCCGCGCGCCGCCGCGCCGCTCGCCGCGCTCGCTCTAGCCGCACTTTTTTTTTTCTCACACAGCGTCGTCCCGCCACAACCACGCCTCCAACAGCACCGCCGACGCACCCCACCTCTGCAAGAGCGCTGAGCACGACCATGGACGCGCCCGGCCTCCCTTCCATCCCACCCACGACGGCCGCCGCCGCAGCCCGCGGCGGCCCGGCCGGGCCCCTCTCCGCCTCGCCGCCACCAGGCCCGGACGCCTGGCCCGCCCGTCCCTCCCTGGACGGCGCGGCCGCGCCCACGTCCACGCTGCCCACGGCGGCCACGGGCTCCGCCGATCCCGGCACGAGCGCGTCGCCTTGGGAAGAAGGGCAGCAGCGGCTGGGGAGTGGGGGCGGCGGCGGGCCACACGCCCGCGACCACCACCACCACCAACCCACGCCGGGTTCCTGGCCGGCGTCCGTCGACGCGGAGGACGCCGACGACGGCGCGCCCAGCCCGTTCGGCGGGCCCGTCAGCGAGGCCGAAGTCGCCGTGCTGCGCGCCCGCAACGCGGCCCTGCGCACGGACTTGGCTGTCGCCGCGTCTGTTGCCGCTGCCGCGGCGGCGGACGCCCGTTCCCTGGGCGCCGCCCTGGCGGCCCTGGCCCCACACAAAGGCGCTCTAGGCCTGGCCCCGCCTCCTGGGACTGCTGGCACGTGCCCGGGCGCGGCCGCCTGCGGCGGCGCGTGCGGTGGCGGCGGCGCGCACGGCACCGCCGGCGCGTCGCCGACGGAGCTGGTCCAGGCCGAAGCCGTGGCGGCGGCCGCCCTGGCCGTCAACGGCGGCAACGCCGCTGCCGCGCTCGTGGATTTACTGACGCTGGCAGCCCGGCGCATGCAGGGCACGGAAGCGTGAAAAATGAGTGGGAGTGGGGAGGTGGGTGGGTCGCAGCAGTTTTTTTTTTCCTCTTCTCCCTCCGAATGGGAGAGCCTTTTTTCTCTTTCTCTCTCTCGTTTCGAGCATCGATGCACGCATGAAGGAGGCGTGTGTGCGTGCGTGTGTGTGTGAAAATGCTTCGCCTGTGTAAGAAAAATAACAAAAGAAACGGAGAGGATGGATGACTGAGCCGGAGTGAGAGACGCAGAAGGGGGTGTGGGTTGCAGGCAGCGCTAGCGCGCTCTCGCTCCTTCACTCCCTTTTTTCTTTCGCCGGCGGGGAGAAGCGACTCTGCTCCCTCTCGCGCCGCTGACACACGCACACCACACCACACCACCACACACCTCCCCACTGCGCGCGCGCACACGCGGCCCGCCCGCCTGCACGCACCAATGCAGCAGCCGACGCCGTTTGCCAACGCGGGCTCGCCCGCGCCCAACGGCGCGGCGCCGCCCGCGCCGCCCTCCTCGGCCGGCGGCCTGCCGCGCGGCGGGTCTTTCCTGGAGGGCCGCCTGCCGTCCATGACCAAGCGGACCAACAGCCTGAGCGACCTGTCGCGGTGCGTCGTGGAAGGAAGGGGTGGGGTGGGGGGGAAGCGGGCGCGGCGCGAACCGCGAAAGGGAGCTGGGGTGCTGAATCGTGGCCGCGAGTGCGCGGTGCGCGACCGGCCGTCACTGGAGAGGCCGCGGCGGCGGCGGGGGAGGCTCCCCTCCTCTTCCTGCCCACCCTGGACGACACTTGGGTGTTTGGGCCTGCGACCTAGAGAGGAATGGGATTGGCGCAGCGGGCGTGTGGCCCGGCCCGCGCCGTCTTGGCGAAGAGCCACGTTGCGGCGCGGTGCCTGCCATTCACGCGCCTTTGCGCCGGGCCGGCCCGCCCTCCACGACCGTCCCTCGATGCACCGCCCGGCTGGGAGGGCGCACTGGGGCTGGTTCCATGCATGTGTGCATAGAACGAGCGGGCGCGACCAGGGCCACGGCCCTGGCGCGCGCGTTTCCTTGGACTGCCCGCCCCGTGTGGGAGGGAGTTTTTTCCACCAACCCGCTCGACCTCTGGCCCGCCTCCCACTCCGCCTGGGGGAGGGCCGGCGCCCGCGGCCGCCCTCAGGCGGGCCGCACACGATCGCGTGGCCTCCCGCGGGCGTCGCAGCCGTTTCGGGAGGGGCGAAAACCCGCCGCCGCCGCCACTTTTTCCGCCCGGTGTTGGATGGTCGAGCCTCCCCAAGCCGAAACGAAAAAGATGGGCTGAGCGCGCGCGGCTTCTGCACCCGCCCGCCGCCCGCCGCGGCGGCGCCACGACACGCGCCGGCCAATCTGACTGGGCATAGGGCCCATGGCACCACCTCCCTGGCGTGGAGCGGGCATTGCCGCCGCCGTCCTTCGGTGTCGGCGGCGCCGTTTAGTGTGCAGAAAACCACTCACACCCCTGTCCCCTGCCCCCCCCCCCCTCCCCCTCTGGACCATCCCATCCCATCCCATCCAACAAACAAACAGGCAAGGCTCCAACCCGCTGAAGATGGGCGTCCCCAAGCGCGTCCCATCCCTCAACTCCCAGGTTGAAGCCAAAGTCAGGGAGCTGGGCGGCGACAAGGCCATCCACAGGTGAGAGGGTTGTTTGAGGGGGGATGGGTGGGGAGGGGGGAGAGGGGCGCGGGCGCGGGCGCGCGCCGTGCGCTGTCGGCGGTCCAACCACCTTCCTCCAACACACTGACGCCCACACGTCCCCGCACACCCACGCCAACCCCCTCCCCTCCCCTCACCCCACCCCACCCGTCCCCCCCAAACACCGCACAGCGTCCTCGTCGCCAACAACGGCCTGGCCGCCGTCAAGTTCATGCGGTCCATCCGGTCCTGGGCGTACAAGACGTTTGGCAACGACCGCGCGGTCGCGATCGTCGCGATGGCCACGCCCGAGGACTTGGCGGCGGACGCGGAGCACGTGCGCATGGCCGACCAGTTTGTGGAGGTGCCGGGCGGCTCCAACAACAACAACTACGCCAACGTGCCGCTCATCGTCCAGGTGGCGGACCGGGCCAACGTGGACGCGGTCTGGCCCGGGTGGGGCCACGCGTCGGAGAAGCCCGAGCTGCCCACGGCCCTGGCCGAGACCGCGGCCGGCATCCGGTTCCTGGGCCCCGGCGCGGCCGCCATGGCGGCCCTGGGCGACAAGATCGGGTCGACCATCCTGGCCCAGGCGGCCGGCGTGCCCACCATCCCCTGGTCCGGGACGGGCGTGGCCGTCGACTTTGCGTCGTGCGGCGGCGTCATCCCCGCCGACGTCTACGACAAGGCCTGCATCCACACCGCGGACCAGGCGGCCGCGGCGTGCGCGGCCATCGGCTACCCCGTCATGCTCAAGGCGTCGTGGGGCGGCGGCGGCAAGGGCATCCGCAAGGTGGCGGGCGAGGCGGACGTCAAGGCCGCGTTCCGCGCCGTCCAGGGCGAGGTGCCCGGCTCGCCCATCTTCGCCATGAAGCTGGCCCCGACCTCCCGCCACCTGGAAGTCCAGCTGGTCTGCGACGCGCACGGCGGCGTCACGTCCGTCTTCTCCCGCGACTGCTCCGTCCAGCGCCGCCACCAGAAGATCGTGGAGGAAGGGCCCGTCACCAAGGCGCCCCCCGAAAAACTGGCGAAAATGGAGGCGTGCGCCCGCGCCCTGGCCCGCGCCGTCGGGTACGTGGGCGCCGCGACGGTCGAGTACCTGTACGCCCTGGAGAGCGGCGAGTTTTATTTCCTGGAGCTCAACCCGCGCCTCCAGGTGGAACACCCGGTCACCGAATGGATTTCCGGCGTCAACATCCCGTCCGTCCAGCTGCTGGTCGGCATGGGCGTCCCGCTCCACCGCATCCCGGACATCCGGCGGCTGCACGGCCAGGACCCGGCCGGCTCGTCCCCCATCGACTTCGAGGCCGTCCCCCAGGTCAAGCCGTCCGGCCACGTCGTCGCGGTGCGCGTGACGTCCGAGGACGCCAACGCCGGCTTCAAGCCCACGTGCGGCGCCATCGACGAGCTGTCCTTCCGCACGAGCCCGGACGTGTGGGGCTACTTCTCCGTCAAGTCGGGCGGCGGCATCCACGAGTTCTCCGACTCCCAGTTTGGGCACCTGTTCGCCAAGGGCGAGAGCCGGGAGGCCGCGATTCGCGCGATGGTCGTCGCGCTCAAGGAAGTCAAGATCCGGGGCGAGATCCGCAACATCGTCGACTACGCCGTCGAGATGATCCAGGACCGGGCCTTTGTGGCGAACGAGGTGCACACGGGCTGGCTGGACGCGCGCATCGCCGCGCACGTGACGGCGGAGAAGCCGGCGTGGTGGCTGGCCGTGATTGCGGGCGCGCTGCTGCGCGCGCTCGACGCGGCGGCCGCCCGGTCGTCCGAGTACCTGTCCTTCCTGGAGAAGGGCCAGCTCCCGCCCGCGCGCCTGACCCTGACCCAGTTTGGCACGGAGTTTGTGTTGGACGGCATGAAGTACGCGCCGGCCGTCGTCCGCCGCGGCCCGCAATCCTTCCGCGTGTCGCTGGGCGGGGGCGCGGGCGGCGGCGCGTCGGCCGACGGGGGGTCGGCCGCCCCCGCCGCCTCGTCCGTCGACGTCGTCGCCCGCCGCCTGAACGACGGCGGCCTGCACATCCAGGTGGACGGCCAGGCCCACGTCGTCCACGCCGAGGAGGAAGCGGGCGGGACGCGGCTGACCATCGACTCGCTGACGTGCCTGCTGGAGACGGAGGCCGACCCGTCGCGGCTGGCCGCGCCGTCCCCCGGCAAGCTCGTCCGCTACCTGGTCGACGACGGGGCGGCCGTGGCGCCCGACACGCCGTACGCGGAAATCGAGGTCATGAAGATGCTCATGCCGCTCACCCCCGGCGCGGCGGGCGTGCTGCACCACGTCCTGCCCGAGGGCGGCGTCCTGTCGGCCGGCGACCTGATCGCGCGGCTCGACCTCGCCGACGCGTCGGCCATCCCGAAAGCCCAGCCCTACACCGGCGGCTTCCCGGACTGCGGCCCGCCCCTGGTCCACTCCCAGGGCGTGGACCACCGGTTCAAGGCCGCGCGCGAAGCCGCGAAAATGGTGATGGCCGGCTACGAGCACCCGCCGGAGGCGGTGGTGTCGGACCTGCTGGCGTGCCTGGACGACCCGGCGCTCGCGCTCCTGCAGTGGACGGAAGTCTTCGCGGTGCAGCAGACCCGCATCCCGGGCGAGCTGGCGGCCCGCCTGGAAGCCATTGCGGGCGCGCACGAAGCCGACCTGATGGCGTGCGGTGGCGGCCCGGACGGGTCGGACGAAGGCTACCCGGCGAGCCCAGTCGCCGGCGGCGGCGGCTCCGACCAGGCCGCGCCCGCCTTCCCCGCCCGCCCGCTGCTGGCCGCCATCGCCGACGCCGTCGCGGCCGCGCCCACCCCGGCCGACGCGGCCGCCATCACCACGGCCGCGGAGCCGCTGGTCCGCGTCGCGGAAGCGCACGCCGCGGGCAAGGAAGCGTACGCCCGGTCCGTGGTGACGGAGCTGTTTGAAGACTTTTTGGCGGTCGAGGAACGGTTTGCGGGCCCGCGCGCGGGCGGCGGCAAAGCCGGCGGCAAGGACGGCGCCAAGGCCGAGTCCGACGCGCCCGCGTCTGCCGCTGAAGCCGCCGCGCCCGCCGCGCCCGCCGCTCCCACCGCCGACGGCGCCGCTGCCGCCGCCGCTCCGGGCGGCCCGCCCACCATGACGGACCAGGAGGTGATCGACTCGCTGCGCGGAGTGTTTGCGGGCAACCTGGGCGCGGTCGTCGACATCGTCGTCGCCCACCAGGGCCTGGCCGCCAAAGTGCGGTTGGCGTCGCTGCTGATGGGCGCGCTCGTCCTCCCGGCGCCGCAAGCCTACCGCCCGCTCCTGCGCCGCATGGCCGCCCTCGGCCCCGCGGGCGGCGAAGCGGCCGCGCGCGCGCAGCAGCTGCTCGAACACTCGCTCCTGGCCGAGCTGCAAGCCGTCGTCGCGCGCGCGCTGTCGGGGCTCGACATGTTTGCGGGCGCCCGCCTGTCTGGGCTGGACCTGCTGCAAGACGGGTCCAAGGAAGGCGGCGCCGCCGTCGAAGAGGACGACGGCGCGCTGGACCTGGACATGCTGCAACGCCGCACGACCGTCGTCGAAGGCTTGTACACCGGCCTGATGGCCGCGGGCGGCGGCGCCTCGTCCGCCGGCTCCTCCGCCGCCGCCGCCGGCTCCTCCGGGCCCGTCACTGCGCTGGCCGCCCTGGCCGCCGCGGCCGCCCCTCCCACCACGCCCGGCTCGACCGCCGCCTGCCCGTCCCTGGCCGCAACGGCGCTCGACGCAAAAGTGCGCCTCCTGGTCGAAGCGCCGGCCGCGGTCGAGGACGCGCTCGCCTCGCTCCTGGACTCGCGCGACGCGACGCTGGCGTTGCGCGCCCTGACCACGTACGTCAAACGCGTCTACCACCCCTTCCTGCTGCAAGACCCCTTCGTCGTGGGCGGCGCGGGCCCCTCCCCGTCCAACTCGGGCGGCGCGCCGGCGGCCGGGCTGGACGAGCCTACGGCCGCCGAAGCCGGCGCCGGCGGGTCGTCCGCGCCCACCTCCCCACCCCCTGCCGCCGCCCCCCTGGCCGCGGCCTGGGTGGCCGAACACCCGGCCCTGGAAGCCACGCCCGCCGCCCGGTCGGCCGTGTCCGCCGCCGCTGTCGTGGGCGGCCTTGACCAGCTGGTTGCGGCCGTCGCGGCCGCCGACGCGGCGGTCGACGCGTCGGGCCTGGGCGGGCCCGGCGCCGGTCGCGGCACGCTGCACGTCGTCCTGACCCGCGGCGGCGACGCCGCCCTGCGCCTGGCCCCCTCCGCCGCCGCGCACGCCGCCGAAGCCGGCGCGGCGGCCGCCGCCTTCAACGCCGCGGGGTGGGGCCCGGGCGCGGCCGACCCGTGGATGGGCGCCGACCCGCGCCCGGCCGTCGCGGCCGTCATCGCGGCCGTCAAGGACGTGGAACCGCGCCTGCTGGCGGCCGGGTATGAGGCCGTGTCTGTGCTGACCAAGGTCGGCCTGGCCGTCGCGCCGCTGCGCGTCGGCCTGTGGCGCCGGGCCCTGCCGGGCGGTGGGGCGGACGGCGGCGCCGCGCCGCGCCTGGGCTTCTGGCCCGACCCGCTCCTGTCTGCCGTCGAACCTCCCACCGCCCACCTGCTGGAGCTGGCCCGCCTCGCCCCCCTCGGCCCGCGCATCGCGTACGCGCCGTCCCGCAACCGCCAGGCGCACACATACTCGGTCACGGAGCGCCGCGACGCGCGGTCGCTGGCCCTGCGCCGCGTGTTTGTGCGCGGCGCCGTCCGCCAGCTGGGGCGCCCCGCGCTGCTGGCCGCGACCTACAAGGGCGACGCCGCGGCCGTGGCCGCCGCCGCCTTTGAAGAAGTCGGCGCCGCGTTCGCAGAGGCCCTGGCCGAAGTGGAGCGCGCCGCGCTCGCGCCCGCCAAGGGCGGCGCGGGCGCCGGCGGCGCCGGCGGCTCCTCCGCCGCCGGCGCGGGCGTCGACTGGGCGCACGTCTACCTGACGGTCCTGCCGCCCCTGCCCCTGGGCGCGCCCGCGTCCGACGCGGCGGCGGGCGCCCGCGTGGCGGCGGCGCTCAAGGGCGCGGCCGCGGGCCTGCTGGCCGCGCACGGCCCCGCCGTCCGCCGCGTCGGCCTGGCCCAGTGGGAGGTCCGCCTGCGCACGGCCGACGGCGGTGGCGCGTGGCGCGTCGTGGTCGCGTCCCCGACCGGCCACGAGACGGGCGAGGACAACGTGGAGGTGTACCGCGAAGCCGCGTCGTCGGGCGGCGACGGCGCCGCCGCCGGGGGGGCGGCCGCGCCGCCGCTCCCGCCGGGCGTGCCCGTCTACGCGCCCGCGCCCGGCGACGCGGCCGGCGGCCCGCTCGCCGGCACGCCCCTGCTCACCGGCTACCCGCCGCTGGCCGGCCTCCAACAAAAGCGCCTGGCCGCCCGCCGCCACCGGACGACCTACTGCTACGACTTCCCGTCCGTCTTTGAAAACGCGCTGCGCGGCGCGTGGGCCGCGCGCGCGGCCGCGCGCGAGCCCGGCGGCCCGCCGCCGACCACGCGCCTGGTGGACGCCGTGGAAATGGTCGTCGACCCGGCGCACGCCGCGTCCTTCACCGCCACGCCCCCCATGGTGCCCGTCGCCCGGGCCGTCGGCGCCAACGACTGCGGCGTCGTGGCCTGGGTGCTGACGCTGCGCACGCCCGAGTGCCCCGCCGGCCGGCGCCTGGTCGCCGTCGCCAACGACATCACCTTCAACTCCGGCGCGTTCGGCCCGCGCGAAGACACGGCCTTCCGCGCCGCGACGGAGCTGGCCCTGGCGGAGCGGCTGCCGCTCGTCTACCTGGCCGCAAACAGCGGCGCGCGCGTGGGGCTGGCAGCCGAAGTCAAGGCCTGCCTCCAGGTCGAGTGGGCCGTGCCGGGCGACCCGTCCAAGGGGCCGGCCTACCTGTTCCTGGCGGACGAGGACTACAAGTCCATCACGGCCCGCTCGCCCGGCGCCGTCCGCGCGGAACCCGTGGACGGCCCGGCCGGCGCATCGCGCCGCTGGCGCCTGACCGACGTGATCGGGTGCGAGGACGGCCTGGGCGTCGAGAACTTGTCGGGGTCGGGCGCCATCGCGTCCGCCTACTGCCGCGCCTTCCGGGAGGGCTTCACGCTCACGCTGGTGTCGGGCCGCACCGTCGGCATTGGCGCCTACCTGGCCCGCCTCGGCCGGCGGTGCATCCAGCGCTCCGACCAGCCCATCATCCTGACCGGCTACGCCGCCCTCAACAAGGTCCTGGGCCGGGACGTCTACTCCTCCCACATGCAGCTGGGCGGGCCCCGCGTCATGGGCGTCAACGGCGTCTCGCACGCCGTCGTCGACGACGACTTGCAAGGCATTGCGGCCGCGCTGGCGTGGCTGTCGTACGTGCCGCCGACGATCGGCGGCGTGCCGCCGCTCCTCGCGTCGGCCGACCCCGTCGACCGGCCCGTCACCTACGCGCCCGGCCCGGGCGAGAAGCTGGACCCGCGGGCGGCGATCGCTGGCCGGCCCGCCCCGCCGGTTGTCGGCGACGGCGACGGCGGCCCGCCCGCCCCGGCCGACGGGTGGCAGGCCGGGCTCTTTGACCGCGGGTCGTGGACGGAGGTCCAGGCGGGCTGGGCCCGCACCGTCGTCACGGGCCGCGCCCGCCTGGGCGGCCTGCCCGTCGGCGTCATCGCCGTCGAGTCCTCCACCGTCATGCTCAACATCCCGGCCGACCCGGGCGCGCCCGACTCGTCCGAACGCACCGTCCCGCAGGCGGGCCAGGTGTGGTTCCCCGACTCGGCGCTCAAGACCGCGCACGCGATGGAAGAGTTTGACGCGGAGGGCCTGCCCCTCGTCATCCTGGCCAACTGGCGCGGCTTCTCCGGCGGGCAGCGCGACCTGTTCGAGGGCGTCCTGCAGGCCGGCTCGCTCATCGTCGACCAGCTCCGCACGTACCGCCAGCCCGTCTTCGTCTACCTGCCGCCGGGGGCGGAGCTGCGCGGCGGCGCATGGGTCGTCATCGACGCCCAGATCAACGCCGGCCGCGTGGAAATGTACGCGGACCCGGCCGCGCGCGGCGGCGTGCTGGAACCCGAAGGCCTCGTGGAAATCAAGTTCCGGACGCCGGACCTGCTGGCGGCCATGCAGCGCCTGGACCCGGAGATTGCGGCCGGGCGGCGCGCGGCCGCGGCGGGCGGGCCGGGCGCGGCCGCAGCCGCGGCCGCCGTCGCCGAACGGGAGGCGGCCCTGCTGCCCGCGTACCGCCAGGCCGCCGTCGCGTTTGCGGACATGCACGACACGCCCGCCCGCATGGCGGCCAAGGGCGTGCTGGCGGGCGTCGTGCCGTGGGCCGGCGCGCGCTCGTTCCTCGCGCGCCGCCTGCGCCGCCGCCTGGCTGAGGACGAGCTCGCGAAGCACGTCGCCGCCGCGGATGCCGGCCTGGGCCTGGACGCGGCGCGCGGCCTGATCAAAGCCTGGTTTGAGTCCGCCGACGGCGGGTCGGCGGCCGACTGGGCGGACGACCGCGCCTTCCTGGCGTGGGCGGCGTCCGGGGCGGGCGCGGCCACCGTCGCGGCCGAACTAAAGGCCCTGCGCTCGGCCGCGGCCGCGCGCGCGGTGTCCGCGCTGGCCGAGTCGGCGGAAGGCCGGGACGGCCTGGTGGCCGCCCTGGAGAAGCTGGTGGCGGGTGATGCGGGCGTGCGGTCGGCGGTGGAGGCGCTGGCGGTCCGGCGCCGGTGATTCTTTTTGCTTTTTTTCGGATGGAGAGAGAGGTTGGGGGGGAGGGGTGGAGAGGGGGGATGGAGAGGGCACACCAAACGGACAAAAAAGGGGGGGAGGTGAGGGAGACTAAACACGGTATAGGACCCATGTGTGTGCGTGCCCCCCCCCCCTTCGTGATTCCAATGTGCGAGTGAGAGAGAGAGAGAGAGAGAGAGTGACACAATCCGTGCGTGTGTGGGTGAGGACGGTAAAAGTGGTGTAAATCAAAGCCTGGATGGGTGGAAGGAGAGAGTTGTTCAGTCTCGTTCCCACTCAACGGTCCGGTCTCGCCGCATCGACGGGGCCCCGCCGGCCTCTCTTTCCCAGGCACACTGCACAAGCCGCGGAATAAAAAGCGCAGTCTCATGCCAATGTCCTGTGCCTCTCGCCTGTCGGCCGGCCGGGCTGGAGCGTCCTCCGCCCGCAGCGTGGCGCCGGCGCCGGCGGCGCGGCCTTGTGCCGCCCGCCCCGTCGTCGCGTCGGCGGCGGCGGCGGCGCGCGTGCCGGCTCCCGCGCCGCTTCCTGCTACGTCGTCGCGTCCCGCGCCCGCGCCCGCGTCTGGCATGCGGGCCCGCATCCGGACGCCCCTGCCCGGGTGAGTTGAGGAGTTGGTGGGTGGCGGAGGGGCGAGTGCCGGCTGCGAGCGCGCGCGCGCAAGAGGGCAAACGACGGCTTTGCCTCTGCGCGGCTCCGTCCGATGCGTGGATGGAGGCGCACGGCCCTGCGCCCACTGCCATCGATGCGAGCGGCATGCGCGCTTGGTCTGGGGAGGGCGTGGGTGGACAATTAAGGCGTTGGCTTAGCTCGCGGCGGTGAATTGCGACGCCTCTTCTTCCCTGCGCGCGCGCTCAACCCACCACCTCCTCCCCCGTAAAAAAAAACACGCGCAGGCGCCGGTCCGTCGCCCGCAAGTGCGGCATCATCGGCATCCACCGGTCGTCCGGAGACGTCGCGCCGGAGCTGTACGAAGGCCTGCTGATGCTCCAACACCGCGGCCAGGACAGGTAAGAGGGAAGACGGGGGGAGCGGGGGGCGCAGGCGGGAGCATGGGAGCGGGGGTGGGGCGGAACACACACGACGCGGCCCCCGCCCGCCCCCCCCCGCCCACCCCCCCCCCCCCCCCCCGTCTCTCCCCCCCCACACACCCCTCCACACCAGCGCCGGCATGGTCACCGCCGACGGCCCCAAATTCCACGAGCACAAGGCCAACGGCCTCGTCGCCGACGTCTTCAAGGACGCCGCCACCATCCGGTCCCTGTCCGGCCCCGTCGGCCTCGGCCACGTGCGCTACCCGACCGCGGGCACGGCCTCCGCGTCCGAGGCCCAGCCCTTCTTCGTCAACTCCCCGCTCGGCATCTACCTCATCCACAACGGCAACCTGACCAACGCCGAAGAGCTGCGCGGCCTGCTGGAGGGGTCGCGCTCCTTCTTCAACCGCCACCTGCGCACGCAGTCGGACTCGGAGGTCCTGCTCAACATCCTGGCCGACGAAATCCACCGGGCCCACCAGCGGTGCGTGGCCGAGAGCCCCGACGTCGACCCCAACACCCGCAAGCTGGACTTTGTGCTGGAGGCGGGCGCGGCCGCCATGGCCCTGCTGAAGGGCGCGTACTCGTGCGTGTGCCTGGTCAAGGGCGTCGGCCTCGTCGCGTTTCGCGACCCGTACGGCATCCGCCCGCTCGTCCTGGGCCGCCGCCGTGCCGTCGACGGGTCGGCCGGCGAGGAATGGTGCGTGGCGTCTGAAGACTGCGCGTTCGGGCCCATCGGCTTTGAGCGCGTCCGCGACGTCCGCCCGGGCGAGATGGTGGTCATCGACGAAGCGACGGGCGCGCTGACGTCCCACCAGTGCGCGCCGCCGGCCGGGGCGGGCGGGTCCGCCTGCCCGTGCATCTTTGAGTACATCTACCTGGCCCGCCCGGACTCCGTGCTCAACGACATCCCGGTCTACTCTTTCCAGCTGGGCCTGGGGACGCGCCTGGCGGCCGCCATCAAGGCGAGGGGGTGGGACGTCGACTGCGTCGTGCCCGTCCCCGACGGGTCCCGGCCCGCCGCCATCCAGATTTCCGCCGACTTGGGCCTGCCGTACCGGGAGGGCCTGGTCAAAAACCGGTACGTCGGCCGCACCTTCATCATGCCCGACCAGCGCACGCGCGAGCTGTCCGTGCGGCGCAAGCTCAACGCCATGCCCGCCGTCTTCAAGGGGCGCAACGTGCTGCTGGTCGACGACTCCATCGTGCGCGGCACGACGATGAGTCAGATCGTGGACATGGTGCGGGCCGCGGGCGCGGCCAAGGTGTACCTGGCGTCCGCCTCCCCGCCCGTGCGCTTCCCCAACGTGTACGGCGTGGACATGCCGTCCCGCCGGGAGTTTGTCGCGTCGGACCTGTCCGAGGAAGAGATCCGGGCCGTGCTGGGCGCGGACGGCCTGCTGTACCAGACCGTCGACGACCTGCTGGGCGTCGGCTCGTCCCTGAACCCGGCCATCCAGCAGTGGGATGCGGCGTGCTTCAACGGCCAGTACGTGACGGGCGACGTCAGCGGCGAGTACCTGGCGGAACTGGAGGCGAGCAGCCGGACAAAGGCGCGCGACGCGCGCGCGGGCCAAAAGGTCAGCCTCGCGGCCGGGAGCGCGGCGGCCGCGGCATGAGAGGAGGGAGGAGGTGGAGGCGGGTGCGGTGTTTTTTCTTTTTCCTTCCATGGGCGCGGAGAGAGTGAGTGAAGAGAGTCCCCGTGTGCAATCAAAAACAACGCCGAGTCGGAAAGAGAGAAGAGGAAAAGAGAGCCGGGCCTGAGCCTGGGCGTGCAGTCCAGCGTCGCCAGGCGCAAGGGCCGGCTCCCCTCCGCTTTTCACTCGGAGGGGGGAGGGCGCACGCCTCGCCCCACCATGGCTGACCCGCCACGTGGCCCGGCCTCCCCAGGCGGCGACGTCGTCCTGGCGCCATCGCCCAACTGGTGCGTTTGTGGACGGCAAAAAAACAAAGACGCATTGGCTAGCGCCGCGGCATGAAAAAAACTCACGCCCGTCCCCACCCACCCACCCCCTTTCACACAGGCACGCCGCCCACGTGCTGAGCTGGGCGCCGTGCGGCACGGCCTTAGCCGTGGCGGCGCACCAGTCCGTGCTGCTGGTGTGGCCCGGCGGCGGGGGCGGCAGCAGCGGTCCAGCCGACCCGGCCACCAACGGCGGTGGGCCACACACGCCGTCGACCACGGCGCGCCAGGCCATCCTGGGCGCGCACGCTGGGCGTGTCACTGCTGTGGCCTGCGTGCCGGGTGATGACGGCGCCGCCACCACCTCGGCGGCCGACGCACCCCCCCCGCTCCTCGTCGCGTCGGCCGGCACCGACCGCGCCCTGCGCCTGTGGAACGCGCACGCCCGGCGGTGCGCCGCGTCCGCGACCAAGCTGAAGTCCGAACCGAGCGCCCTGGCCTGGGTGGGCGGCGGAGACACGCTCCGCCTGGCCGTCGGCTTCAGCGACGGCGGCCTGGCGACCTGGCGGCCCGCGGCCCTGCGTCCATCCTCTTCTGCGCCGTCCTCCTCGCGCCCGGCGCCCGTGCCTGGGTGGGAGAAAGGACCGGGCGGCGGTGTGACGGCACTGGCGGCCGACAACGCTGGCGGCGCGGCCCGCCTGGCGGTCGGCTGCGGCGACGGCAGCGTGTGGCTGGTGCGCCTGGAGGGTGAAGCAGCGGCCGCGCCTTCAAGGCTGTGGTCGCACGCGCCTGGCAGCCCCGTCCAGGGCCTGGCCTGGGCGCGTCCTGGTACGCCTGCATCCGTCCTGGCGTCCGGTGGCGGGGATGGGCGCGTCCTGGTGGGGGCGGTGGGCGGAGACGGGTCGCCTGGGCCGACCACCCTCACGCCACAGGCCGGCCCGGCCACGCCCGCCGCCCGTCGCCAGTGGACGGCCGTCACGTGGATTGCTTCCTCGCCCACCACCTGGTGGCTGGTCGCGAGCGCGGGCCCGGGCGGCGGCCTGGCGGCCTGGCCGGCGGGTGACGTGGTGGACGGGAGCCCGCCTCCGCCCACCCTCCTCCCGGCCGGCCACACGCGCGTGGTGTTCGGCCTGGCGCCGTGCCCCGCCCGCGCCGCGCCCTGCGCCCTGGCGTCCGCGTCCATGGACCGCACGCTGCGCGTCTGGCGGACCGCGCCTGACCGGCGGAAAGGTGGGCCGCCGCTGCGCCCGTCGGCCTCCCTGCCGGGCCTGGGCGGCCACGCGTTCTCACTGGCCCTGGCGCGGCGCACAGCCACCGCGGCCGTCGCGGTGGGTGACGGGTCCGTGCGGGTGTGGGCGCTGAGCGCGGGCGGCGGGACGCCCCCGCCGGGGTCGGCGGGCCCCCTGTGGCGGGGCGTGCCGGCCCACCCGACGGCCGTCTCCTGGTGGGAGGGCGGCGGCGGACCGGGCGCGCCGCCCCACCCAATCCTGGCCGTCGGCGGGTCCGACGGCGGCGTCGGCCTGCTGGACCCGGGCTCGGGGTCATGCGTGCGCTTGAGCCCTGGCGGGAGTGGAGCCGCCGCCGCCGCCGCCCCCGTCGCGGCCGTGGCCTGGCTCCCCGCCACGCCCGGCCCGCCGTCCCTGCTGGCCCTGCACGCGGACGGCCGCCTGGAGCGGTGGGGCGGGGACGCGATCGGCGCGGCGGCGGCCGCCGCGGCGTCCGCCGGCGGCAAGGGCGGGAGGAGCGCGCAGGCTGCGCCCACCGCCCGCCCGTCTGACTTCCCGGGAGAGGAGGGCGGCCCTGCCTGGGCCGCCCTGCGCGCCGACAGCGGCGGCGACGCGCCCGCCTGCCTGGCCGTCGTCGCGTGGCAGGGCGCCCGCGCGCCCGTCGTCGCCGTCGCCCTGGGCGGCCGGGCGGGAGGCGTCCACGTATCGACGCAGACGGTGGGGTCACGCCCCCACCTCTGGACGGGACCAGACGCGGGCACGCCGCACGGCGCGGGCGTGACGGCGGTCGCGTGGCGGGATGGAGGCGGTGGTGTCGGCGCCGCCCTGCCATCCCGGCCGTGGCTCGCGAGCGTGGGAGAGGACGGCGCCCTGGCTGCCCACCCGCCGTCCGCGGAGCCCGCCGCTGTCTTGAGAGGCGATGGCAGGGCACTGACGGCAGTGGCTTGGAGTGGCCATGGCGGCGACGCCCTCCTCCGCCTGGCGGCGGGGAGGGCGGATGGAAGCCTGCTCGTCGCGCGCGTCGTGCAGGCCACGGCCGGGTGGGCCGTCCAGCCCACGCACGCCTTGGCCCGCCACGGTGGGCCCGTCCGCGGCCTGGCCTGGTTGACCGGTGATGCCGCCCTGCTTTCTGCATCGGACGACCACAGCGTGCGGCTGTGGGCCGTGGCGGCGGCGGGCGAAGCGCAACAGCTCGCGCCGCCACCACCGCCGACCGCCACTGCCACCGCTCCCTCCCGCCGCGCCGCCGCGGCCGCGGCGGCCACGGCGGCCTTTACCCTGGGACCCGCACCGTTGGCGCCACCCTTGCCACCACCCGACCCGGCCGCCGACGCCGCCGAACTGGCGGCCCTGGCGGAGGCGTGGGGAGTGGATGGATGGGCGGGCGGCGGCCCAACCCACCACCACCACCCACACCCCACCGGCCGGCTGGGCGTGCACGCCCACACCTCGTCCGGCGCAGCCGCTTTGTCCTCTGCAGCAGCTGACGAGGAAGAAGCGGCGAGTGTGGATGCTTCCAACCCAGCTGCCGCCGCGACCTCCACCCGCCGGGCGGCGGCTTTGCGGCTCTGGGCGGGCGACGCGGCCGGCGCGGCGCGCACGCTGCTCGCCACCCCGGCCACGCTCGACGCCCACGCCGTCGCCTTGGCCGCAGCCGCAGGACGAGGCGCCTGGGTGGCCGCCGCACGCGCATATGCCGCGTCACTGGCCGCGGCAGGCGACGCGGCGGGCGCGGCAGTCTACCTGGCCGCGGCGGGAGACGTTCCTGCAGCCGTCCGCGCGCTCGCGCGCGGCGGGCGCCCAGCCGACGCGGCCGCTTTGGCGGCCGCTCGACTGCCGCGCGGCCACCCGGTGCGGGTGGGGGTGTCAAGCGCTGCTGCTGCGCGTGCAGCGGGCGCGGGAGAAGGCGCGCGCGCGGCGGCGGCGTGGCTGGATGCAGGGGAAGAGGAGCGAGCGGCCGACGCGGCTGTTTCCTCTGGGGCGGGGGGCGCAGGTTGAAAGAGAATGTGTCGTCCTAGTTTCTTTACACGCTGCATTCTTCGGCTCCGGGGCCCAGGGATGCGGAACCTCTCTGCAATTTCAACAGGAGCTGTGGGTGGCGGCGCAGGACGTCTCCTGGGTGGGAACCGGGCAGCAACCTGGATGGGGCGGGGGGTGGAGAGGCAAGGTTTCTTTTTTGGTGCGCAGCCCGCCTGGAGAGAGGAGGACGCCGCACACACAACACACTCTCTCTTTCGCTCTCTTACCTCCTGATCTCGTCGACGACTTCGTCTAAATCAGCCGTCAGGAGCAGCGGCTGGGCCGCGATCAGGGCGTCGACGTTTTCTGACGGGCCGCCACCATCTGCCACCAGCAGTTGCCTTGCCGAGGGAATGGCCGCGACGGCCGCCGCGCACGCCGCTGGGTCCAGCAGTCCAGGCGCGCGACTGATGAGCTCGGCCACGTCCGCGCCCGGCAGGGCGGCCTTCAAGCTGAGGATGGAGCCTGCCACGCCGGCCGGGTTGGCGGCCAGGCGGCCGCGCAGCGCGGGCGGCAGCGACGAGACGCGGGACGCGGGCAGGCCTGACAGCGTGGCCACGCGTGCCAGGGCTTCGTCATCGCCGGCCGCGCGGCAGGCCAGGCGTCGCCGCGGGGGTGGGCGGCCGGCGGCGGCGGGCCGCATCCCTTGTTTCGGGCCCACCACTGAATGCGTTCAGCCGTGTGAACCGGAGCATCGGCGTCGCCCGCCTCGCTCACTCAAAAAATCACTCCTCGAGGAAAAAAAAGCGCCGCGGCGGCTTGGGAACGAAAACACCCCCCCTGCCATGTATCAAGGATACGGCGGCGGCGTGGACGAGCTCCGCGCCCCGGGCCCGTCCGGCTCGGCCCGGCCCGGCGGCCTGGACGAGGCGGCCAAGCGCGTCAAGGACCCACTGCTCAAGACGGCCGACTGGGTGAAGACGCGCAGCCCCAAGGAGAAATCCATTCTGGCGGGTGTGGCCGCGACCGTGGTACGCACTGCATGGGGTGTTGAGGAGGGTGGTGTGAGAGGGGCGGCGGGCACGCCGTCGCGGCGCGCGCGCTCGCGAGGCCCGCCTTCCCCGTTTTTTCAATGGCGGTCGCGCCGAGTTGGCGCCGCCGCGCGGAGGGACGGCGGCGGGGCGGCGCG
Organism: Medakamo hakoo; assembly: GCA_026636295.1. Classification (NCBI taxonomy): domain Eukaryota; kingdom Viridiplantae; phylum Chlorophyta; class Trebouxiophyceae; family Coccomyxaceae; genus Medakamo; species Medakamo hakoo. The sequence continues at coordinate 975,665 of CP089454.1, read as the reverse complement.
CCCTGCCACATCCCAGCCTGACGCACGGATCCTTGCACACTCGGACCGGGTGGGAGAGGGACAGGGTGCCCTCGCACGGCGGCGTCGCGCCGGGCCCTTTTCCCCGCCGCGCGCTCCCTGGCGCTGCGAGCGCGTCCACTCCCCGGGGACACCACCACTCTCAACCTGCACACGCGACCCTCCACACGCGACACACGCCCCTCCACACACACACAGCTCCTCGGCCTGCTCTGGCTGGTCGTGGAAGACCACGACAACCTGTTCGTCATGGCCGAAGCCGTCCACTTTGTGGGCATCGCCGTCCTGGCGTACAAGCTGGTCCGCAAGCGCAACTCGGGCGGTGCGTTGTGTGGTTTTGTTTTCCGTCCCCGCCCCGCGTCCCGTGCTCTGTGCTGCTGGGGGGGCGGGATCCTTTCGTCTCACGCTCTCTTTTTCCTCCCGCCCCACCACACCCCGCCCCCAGGCCTCTCCCTCCAGTCCCAGTACCTCACCGCCGCCTTCCTGGCCACCCGCCTCGCCTGCTCCTTCATGATGGAGTACGACATCCACACCGCCCTGGACTTTGCCACGCTGTGCGCGACGGGCTGGGTCATCTGGCAGCTGACGGGCCCGTGCGCGGGCACGTTCCAGGCGGAGCAGGACTCCCTGGCCTGGTACTGGGTGGTGCGTTTTGCGTGCGCCGAGGGCGGGCGGGGGCGGAAAAATAGTCGCGGCCGCCGCCGCCGCCGCCGCCGCCGCCGCCCCTCCTTGCCCCTCACCCCACAAGCGCGCCATCCTGCCACCCCACCCCATCCCACCCCACCCCACACAGGCCGCCCCGTGCATGCTCGTCGCCCTGTTCGCCCACCCGGGCACGCACCACCCCCTCCCCTTCCGCGTCGCCTGGGCGGCGTGCGTCTACATGGAGGCCGTGTCCGTCCTGCCCCAGCTGCGCGCCATGCAAAAGGCCAAGGTAGTGGAAAAGTTCACGGCGCACTACGTCGCCGCGCTCGGCCTCTCGCGCTTCATCTCGTGCGCGCACTGGCTGCTCCAGATCGTGGACGGGCGGTCCTTCCTGCTGCAGGCCATTGGGTCCGGCCTGTGGCCGGTCATGGTCCTGCTGTCGGAGGTCGTCCAGACCTTCATCCTCGCGGACTTCTGGTGCGTGGGACGGCGGAGAGGGGGGGAGAGTGGGGACACCTTTGTGCGCGCGCGCCCAAAAAAAAAAACACAGAACACTGACACGCCCCACCACCACCCCCTCCATTCCAACAGCTTCTACTACCTGAAGTCGTATGTGGAAGGCACGGGCGTCGTCCACTTGGCGGCGGGGATTGTTTGAAGGGGACGGAGGGACGGGGATGAGTTTTTTTTTGGGGGGGGGGGTGGAGGTATGGTGCCCGCCTGAGGTTGTGTGTGTGTGTGTGTGTGTGTGTGTGTGTGTGTGTGTGTGTGTGTGTGTGTGTGTGTGTGTGCAAGGCAGCGGACAAGACGCGGACGGCAAGAAAGGGCGGTGTGGTGATCGCTACACAGCTCACAGCTCCAGGACGTAGATGTGGACGTGGTCGAGCGCCCACCCGCCGCCGCACTCCTCGCCCCCGCACTCCTCGCCCCCGCCCCCGCCCTCCTCGCCTCCGCCCTCCTCGCCTCCGCCCTCCTCGCCGCGAAGGATGGTCGGCGGCGGCGCCCGCGTCACACGCCGGAACGCCCGGCCCGCCGCGGCCAGGAAGGCGTCCAGCGCGGCCGCAGACCGGGGCTCGACGCTGACCCAGGCGGGCGGGTGCGGAGTCGACGCGCCCGCGGCGGCGGCCAGGGCGGCCACGAACGCAGCCGCGTCCGGGGTGTGGCGGGGGTCGCCGGGGTCCACGTACACGCAGTCCGCCGCCAGCAGCAGGCTCGCGCCGCCCGCCAGCGTCGCGGCGGCCCGGGCCGCGCCCGGCGCCGACCAGTCCAGTTCGGCGACGGCGACGCGCCCGCCGTTGGCCGCCACGTTTGCCGCCAGGAGCGGCAGCACCGGCGCGCGGTCGGTCGCGGTCGCAGCCCAGCCGAGGGAGGCCGCGACGAGCGAGGGAAGGCCCCCCGCGCCCGCGCCGAACTCAAGCAGCCGGCCTGGCGGGCGCTCGGCCGCGACGAGCGCGGCAGCCAGGGCGAGCGCGCCATCCCATAGGACCGCCCCGACGCTCGCCTTGCCCGGCGCAAGCAGGCGCGGGTGTTGGGCGAGCGTCAGGCAGGCTGCCCGCCCTCCCTCGGCCGCGAGCCGAATGGTGGCGCTGTCCGCGGCTTGCATGGCCCACCTGTCCGAGGCGAGCAGCGGGCGGTCGGTGTAGCGGGCGCCGTCTTCAAAGCCACTCAGAGTGACGGCCAGGCGGACGGGCCGAGGGCGGGGTTGGCGACGAGGCCGGCGCGGCATTGCTGACGCGCCCTTTTACTGCTCAACGCCGCCGCAAAGCGACGCGTTCAGAGGTCAGGACCGTGGGCAGTGCATGGCCAACAGACCGCGGGTGCGTGGCGGGCGTGGCTGTCGGAAAAAAAAATGGAGACAGTGAGACGAGGCACCGAAAAACGCTGGGGCCTCACTCCACCAAAAAAACACGAGCAACAATCATCATGGCCGACGGAGGAGCCCCGGCCCCGCCGCCCACCCGGCGCCGCCGCTTACTCATTGCCGTCGACGACTCACCCGAATCCGAGCACGCCCTGACGTGGGCGCTGGAGAATGTGTACAGGTGCGCTGCAGTCGCGCGACTGCAGGAGCGCGGGAGCATTCGTTTTCGTTTTTGGGGCCATGATGAAACGGCCTGAGAACAGCGTGCGCGCACGCTCAAGGCCGCTCGGCGGCTTGTGCGAAAGAGCGGGCCTCCCAGCGGTTGCGGGGTTGCGTCGCACGAAAGGACGCGGCCAGCCGTGTCGCGCCTCGTTGTTTCCTTTTGGCTTTGTCGCCTGCGCGACCTCCCACCGCTCCACCCACCCACCACCATCCACGCACTCAGGGACGGCGACGAACTCCACCTCGCCCACGTCATCCCCCGCGTCAACACGGTGGCCTTGCACGGCGCCCCGCCCGTTGACTTCTTGCCCGAACAAGACCCCGTCGCGTACGAACAGCTCATCAAAAACGCGGAAGCGTTCATCGCCGCCCGTTTCCTGCCCCGTCTGGCCCCGCTCCGCCCAGACCCCGTCGTCCACATCATCAAATCGGAGGTGGACGCGGACTCCGTGGGCAATGTGGTCTGCACCAAAGCCAGCAGCCTGGGCGCGGCGGCGCTGGTGATGGCGTCGCACTCCAAGTCCAAGCTGTCGGAACTGTTTTTGGGGAGTGTGTCCAATTACTGCACGCACCACTCGCCCGTGCCTGTCATGATCGTCAAGTAGGGGAGGGAGGGGGAGAGGGGGAGGGGTGGTGTCTCCCCTCCCTGCGGAGAGGGAGGGAGGGATGCGGGAGAGCCTGGGCCGCCGCGCGGGGACACAATGGAGGTTCCCGCAGAGGGGGGGGGGGGGGGGGGGGGGGAGAGGGGGGCAGAGGGGCGTGCGCCTGGGGTGGGGTGGTCTTTGTCGTTTTTCCTTGCTTTTTTCGCTAGCCTTTTCCCTTTCTTTCTACACGCCCCTAGCCTCTTTTTTTACGCAGGCGCTCTGCCGCGGCGGCGAGCGCGGCGCGCACGGCCGGGTTGGCGGCCGCGGCGGCCGCCCGCTCCGCCGCCGCGGCCGGGTCGCTGGCGCTGGGCTGCACCTCTTTCGCCTCCAACAGCGCCCGCCGGCTGTGCTGGTCCGCGTGCGCCAGGCGAGCGTACGGAATGCCGTGGTGGCGCGCATCGTACACGCGCGCCTCGCCCTCGGCGAACAGGGCGGCAGCCGTGGCCGGGTCGGCCGAGCGCGCAGACCGCAGGCGGGCGCGCGCTTCGGCGCGCAGGGACGCGGCGTCCTCCGCCGACCGGGCCGCGGTCCTGAGCAGGGCCCTGTACAGCCCTCGCACAGCCGCAGGCGACGGTGGTGACGGTGCAACAGCCATCCGCGCGCGTGGGACGCGGGTCCTGGGCCTCCCAGGGCGCCCGTGGCACGGGACAAAAAACAAGAGAACAGTGAGCGGCGCCACTCACTCGGCGCCCAGGCCCTCCCCCCCCCCCCCCCCACCCACTCGCCTTCCCTCTCCCACACCTCCATCCTTTGCACACCCCGCCCGGCCTGGGCTGCAGCCACTCCCCGACGCCCAGCCGGGAGACCTCAGACTCGCACTGGCCAGCCCCACCCCGAAGCCTCCAACAGCCCCGCCGTCACAACCATGCCGACCATGGCGCCCCCGCCCCCGCCGCCCGCGTCCGCCCTCATCCTGCACCCGACGCTCCAGCGCCCGCCCCTCCCGCCGCCGACGGCGTGCTTCGACGACGTGCCGCTGGACATCCTCCGCCTCATCGGCGCGGAGCTGGCTGCGTCCGGCACGGCCCGGGACATGGCCGCGTTCGAGAGCGTGTGCACGGCGACGAGGTGAGCAACGTTTTTTCGTTTGGTCGGCGAGTCACATGCGGGGGCGGCGTTTTTTGTTTGCCCCGGCGCCTTTTTTTTCGGGACGCCGCCCACGGGCCATGCGGGCCGCACTTCTCTATGTGTTGCCGCTCCAGAAATACCCAAAGCATGGGCGTCGTCCCTGCGAGGGAGCGGCGTCTCATGGGATGCGTGTCGCGGGGCGCCCCGAAAAAAGGAGGAGCACACACCACGCGCTCGAGGGGCGCCCGACGTCGACGCAGCGGCGGCGGCGGCGCGTGACCCTCTCACCCCGAGAGGAGCGAGCCCGGCGCGTGCCTCACCCGCCCGCCCGCCTCTCATCCCTCCCCCCACCCCAACAGGTCTGTCGTCGAGGACGCCGTCTGCTGGAAGCGCCTCGTCTCCAGGTCGTTCCCCGCCGCCCGCCTGCCCGCGGGCGGCGGGGGCGCTCGGGCGGGCGGGCCGCGCCCCAACTGGAAGCGCCTGTATGAGTTCCACAGCAAGCTGCTGCGGTGCCTCGTGCGCGGGGGGTCGCCGTCGCGCGGGCCGACGTACACACGCCTGGCGCCCGGCGCGGTGTTTGTGGCGCTGCCGGCGCTGCCGGCGGGCCAGCTGGCGGCGGTGTGAGGGAGGGAGAGGGGGGGTGGAGAGCACGCTGGCAACCTGTGCGTGCAGGGGTGGTGGGTGGTGGGGCCGGCCCCCCCCCTCCCCAGCTGGAATTATTTCTCGAATTGGATGGAGGAGAAGGCGTGGGCGCACGCGTGCGCGCGACAGTGTGCGTGCGCCGGGCGCGCGCGCGCGTGTAAAATTTTTTTCCCCGTAGGCAGCAACCAGCAAAACGAAAGACGCGCCGGGGCTCGCGACGCCCACCACCACCTCACTCTTCCATTTCTCCCCCACTCTCGCGCACACACAGCCCCCCACCCAGGCGCGGCCGCGATCCCCGGCCGCCCTCCCCACTCCCGGCTCTCCTCGCAAGGGAAGCCCCCTCCATCCCTTGGAAACCCCTGGCAGTCTATGCCTGCCGCTGCCCCGCCGCCAGACCTCGCGTGGGCTCCAGCGCTGAAGTGGCGGAACCCCGCCACCGGAAAGGTGTGAGCACTGGCGCCGTGTTCCAGCGCGCGCGCGTGTGTTTTGGGTGGGCGCGCGCGTGCCACGGGGAGCGCCCTGCAAGGACGCGGCAGGCAACGTCGCGGACGTCAGGCGGCGCCGCGGCGGGCCGACACGTCCGGCGACGTGTGGAGTGGTTTGCCTGAAAGCGGCGCGGGCGTGGGCGCGTGGTGCGGGCGCCACGCTGCAGGCAGCCCCGCCTCCGCCGCCGCCCTGCCACGCCCCGTACATCCCTCCTCCTGCCTCCTCCTCCGCGCACGGCGCGTGATGGCACCCGCATTCCACGCCCGGGGTGTGACGAGGCGCAGGCGGTGAGCCTGCCGCGCCTCCCACGCTCGGCCAAACGAACCGACGTCGTGTCGCGCCCGCGCCGTCGATCGAGACCGCTCACGGCCTCTCCCGCCCCCCTCCCAACAGGCTAACAAAGCGCCTTCCTAACGCCCGCCAAGCCGAGCGGTTGTGACTGGTGTGACCCTCCAGTCTCCTCCCTTTTCTGGCGACGCGTTTCAGCGGAGCCCACCGCGCGGTTTGTCGAGGCTCTCTCGCTTCCGCGCCGTCTTCCTCCTCCTCCCTTTTCCTAGCAACACCACACCATGGCTGACGCCGCCCACCTGTCGCCGCCCGCCTTCGAAGGCAGCGAGAAGCGGCTGGAAGTCGACTTTTACGCGGCGCCGGGCGGGCCTGGCGCGCCACCCGCCGGGCTGCGCACGCTGCCGCGGTCCGTGCTGGACGACCTGATGGAGCAGGTGCGGGAGTTTTTGGGAGTGCAAACTGCGCGCGTGCGCTGCTTTCCGCTGTCGCGTGGCCCTTGCCTGCGATGGCCTGACGCCCTCAAGTCCCGGCCTGGGTGGGGTGGGCGACTGGCGGAGGCGGTGGGAGGCAAGGCGCCAGCGTTTTTGCGCCCGTGCGGGTGCCGACGCCTTGGCCAGCGGCGCTGACGGCGCGGCTGTGGGGGCCCTCTCCCCGCCGCCGCCGCCGCCCTGCGCCCGCGCCTCCACCTGCCCGCTGCCATCGCCGCCCCCCTTCCGTAGAGGGGCGGGCGTGCCACGGCCGTGGGTGGGAGGCCCAGGAACGGACGCGCACGCCGTGCCCGCCGGGCCTCTTTTTCCGCCCGCGCGCGGCGTGCCCAGGCGCGCCCGCATCCCTCTCTCGTCGCGTTCCCACCACCTTCCCACCACCACCACCCCTCACGCCCCCTCCCTTTCCCCTCCCTCTCCCTCCCCCACTACCCCAGGCCGCCTGCTGCATCGTCTCCTCCCGGTCCAACGCCCACCTGGACGCGTACGTGCTCTCGGAATCCTCCCTCTTCGTCTACCCGACGCGCCTCGTCCTGAAGACGTGCGGGACGACCCGGCTGCTGGCGGCCGTCCCGGGCATGCTGGCCGCCGCGGCGACCGTCGGCCTCGCGCCCTGCCGCGTCAAGTACTCGCGCGCCTCCTTCCTCTTCCCGTCCGCCCAGCCCGCCCCGCACCACGACTTTGGCGCGGAGGCGGCCACGCTCAGGCAGCACTTTGGCCACCTGGGCGGCGGCGGCGCCGCGTACGTGCTGGGCGACGCGCTGTCCGGCCTCCAGTGGCACGTCTTCATCGCCGACGACTCGGCCGCGGCGGCGGCGGTGGCGGCGGGCGCCGGCGCCGGGCGCGCCTTCCCCGCGCCGGTGGAGGACGTCGTCGCGGCGGCCGCGTGCCAGCTGGCGGCGGCGGGCCTGGGGGAGGGAGGCCGGCCGGCCTCGCCGCCGCCCGCGCCCCGCCCGGCGCCGTCGGCCCCGCCCACCCCTGCGGGCGGCGGCACCGCCGCCGCGACCGTCGCGTCCTCGACGCCCGCCTCTCCGGGCCGGGCCGCGTCGGCAGCCCTCGCCGCCGAAGACGGGCCGGACGGCGCGGCGTCCGCCCTGGACGCGCCCCTGCCCCCGTGCGCGCGCGGCCCGACCTACACGCTCGAGGTCTGCATGACCGGCCTTGACCCGGGGCGGGCGGCCCAGTTCGCGCGCCGCCCGGACTTTGCGGGCGCCGCCGCCGTCACCGCCGCCACCGGCGTCCGGGCCCTGCTGCCCGGCGCCGACGTCGACGACTTCGTCTTCGACCCGTGCGGCTACTCGATGAATGGCATCGAAGGCCCCGCGTTCTCGACCATCCACGTCACGCCCGAGCCCGACTGCTCGTACGCGTCCGTGGAGCTGTGCGGGTACGCGGCCGAGGGCCTGTGCCCCTCCGCCGTCGTCGCGCACGTGGCCGCCATCTTCGCGCCCGCCCGCATGTCCGTCGCCATGTCCGTCGACGCCGACGTCGCGTTCTGCCCCTGGCTGCTGTCGTCGCTGTGCTTCCCGGCGGGGTACGCCTTCCACGGCGCGGCGGCGCAGGACTTTGGGGGGCGGGGCCGCACCGCCTTTTACTGCCTGGTCGCGGACGGGAAGAAGGGCGGCGGGCCGGGCGGCGCGGCGCCGGCCGCCAAGGCTGCAGCGGCCGCGGCCGCGGCCGCCGCCGCCGCCGCCGCCGCCGCGCCCGCTCCTGGCTCCCCCGCCACCGCGTCCGGCCCCTCCTCCGGCCCGCCCTCCCCGCGCGGCCCGCTCCGCTTGTCGCCCTCCCTGTTCTCGGCCACGTCCTCCCTGGCGGTGTCGTGCGCGGAGCTGGGCAAGAGTGGGTCGGACGACGGCGGCGCGCTGGCCGAGGCGGCCGCCGCGGCGGCGCCGCCGCCCGCGCGCCCGCCCTCGCCCGTGCCTCCGGCCGCCCTGGCCGCGCCGCCCGCCCGGGCGCCGTCCCCGCTGCCACCCGTGTCGCTGGGCGGCGGGTCGACGCGCGCGCCGTCGCCCCTGCCGCCCCTGGCGGGCGCGGGCGTCCCGCTCCCGCCCGGCCTCCCGCCGCGCCGCGCGCCGTCCATGCCCTCCCTCTCCCCCGCCCTCCTCGCCGAGGCGGGCGCGGCCTGCCCGTCGGCCGCCCTGTCCGCGCTGCTGGCGCCCGCGACGCCGGCCCCGCCGCGCCCCGCGTCCGCTGCCGCCCGCCGGGCCCGGCCCGCCGCGCCCGCGCCGCTGCCGGCCGTCCTGGCGGCCGCGCGCGCGGTCGCGCTGCCGACCGGCGACGCGGCCGCCGTCGACGCGGCCTTGGCGGCCGCCATCAACGCGCACGGCCTGGAGGACAACGTCTACCTGCTGGACTTGGGCGCGGTCGCGCGCGCGCACGCGGCCTGGGCGGCCCGCCTGCCGCGCGTCGCGCCGTTTTACGCCGTCAAGTGCAACCCCGACCCCGCGCTCGTCGCGACGCTCGCGGCCCTGGGCGCCGGCTTTGACTGCGCGTCCGCCGCAGAAGTCGACCTGGTCCTGGCCCTGGGCGTGCCGCCCTCCCGCATCGTGTACGCCAACGCGTGCAAGCGGCCGTCGGACGTGCGCCACGCGGCCGCGGTCGGCGTCGACCTGACGACCTTCGACACGGCGGCCGAGCTCGCCAAGCTGGCGACGCTCCACCCGTCCTCGCGCGCGCTGCTTCGCTTGCGCGCCGACGACCCGGCCGCTCGCTGCCAGCTGGGCAACAAGTACGGCGCCGACCCGGACGACGCGCCGGCGCTGTTGGCCCGCGCCGCGGAGCTGGGCGTCGCCGTCGTCGGCGTCTCCTTCCACGTCGGGTCGGGCGCTTCCAACCCGGACGCGTTCGCGTCGGCCATCGCCCTGGCCCGCGACGCCTTTGAAGTGGGCGCGGCGGCGGGGCACGCCATGACGATCCTGGACATCGGCGGCGGCTTCCTCGCGCCGACGCCCGCGCCGGCCGGGGCCGAGCCGGCCCGCTACCCGGCCGGCCTGGACCTGGGCGCCGTCCCCGACGCGGTCAACGCCGCGCTGGACGCCCACTTCCCGCCGGGGGGCGGCCTGGACGCGGCCGGCCGCCCCACGCCCGACGTGCGCGTCATCGCGGAGCCCGGGCGGTACTTCGCCGAGGGCGCCGCCACGCTCGCGTGCCTGGTGTACGGCGTGCGCGACGGGGCCGCGTCGTGCGGCGCGCCCACGCGCGCCTACTGGATCACGGACGGCCTGTACGGCTCCATGAACTCGGTGTTGTACGACCACGCCACGCTGTCTGCTCGCCCCCTGGCGGGCGTGGGGCCGACGGGCGGCGGCGGGTGCGGCGGGCGTGCGGCCGGGGCGGGCGCGGCCGGCCCCGAACCCGACCCGCCCTCGCCCGTCTGCTGCGGCGAGCCGCCGGTGCTGGTCGAAGCCGACGCGGCGACGGCTCCGCCCGCGCCCGCCCGGCCCACCACCGTGCCCCGGTCCTCGTCCGACGCCCACAACTCGTGCGGGCTGGGCTGCTGCGCGCACGTGCCCGCGGGCCACGTGCGGTCGACGCTCTTTGGCCCGACCTGCGACGGCCTCGACACCGTGCTCTCCGACTACCCCTTCCCCCCCCTCCAGCCGGGCGACTGGGTGGCCTTCCCGGCCATGGGGGCGTACACCCTGGCGGGTGCGTCCGCGTTCAATGGTTTCGACGCGACGCGGCCGGCGGTGGTGTACGCGTGGTCGGAAGCGGCGTGAGGTTTTTTTTTCTTCGTTGGGCGTGGGTGGTGGGTGCGTGTTTTTTTGGCTTTTTTTTGCTGGTGTTGTGGGGGGGAAAGCGACAATGTCCAAGCGAGAGCGTGAGTGAGTGTGTGCGTGAGAGTCTGATGAGAAGCAAAGACCGCGTACGTTCCTGTGGGGGTGCGGACGCCGCGAAAAGTTTGAGAGAGAGAGAGAGTTTTTTCTGGTGGTTGCGAGCCAAGGGTGGTGGTGTGCGGGCTCGAGTTTTTTGGCGCCTTTTCAGTTTTTTCTTCCAACCCAAGACTTTCGAAGCGGGTCTGCTGTGCGAGGGGGGCACACCCCCTGGCAGGCAACCGCGGGACGGCGGCGGTTGGCCCCCATCTTTTTTTATCGTTTCGCCCCAGCGAAGCGTTTCAACGGGACGGGTTGCTTCCCCGGCCGCTCTGTGCGCGTTCCCCTCCCCCTTTGCCCCCCCCTTTCCCATCTTATACGTCCATACACGCGGGGACGCGCCGAGCCGGGAGCACAGGGGTTGCCTTCGTTTTTCCTTCCGCCCGCGTTGGCATGGGCGGATGGGAAGGAAAAGTAAAACCCCGCGGGTCATCATCCATCACACTCCGGTCGTGTTTGTAAAAAAACTCATTCGCCGAGTGTGCCGGCGCGCGCGCGTGGCGGGCGTGGGGTTGGGCCCGTCCCGTCCCTCGCTCGCTACCGCGGGCCGCCGTCTTAAAAAAAAACCGGCAAGGTTTCGTCTCCCTCCTGGCGGCGCGACCTCTCCCTCACACGTCAGTTGCGGGCCGTGGCGGAGTGCGCGCGCGCCTCTCCCCGCCCACTCCCACCCACCCACACCTCCCAAATGTTGGCCCGCAGCCTGGCCGCCGCGGCCGCCGCGCTGGCCGCCCGTGGCAGCGGCGGCGCCAAGGCGGCCGGCGCCACCGCTGCGGCCTGGTCGCGTGCCAAGCACGAGCTGACGGTGCGCGCTCCTTTTCCGTCCTTCCGAGCGCACGCATTTTGCCGCCTGACCCGGCTTTTTCGCCATGTCCGCGCGTTACAAACGCCTGGCGATTTCCGCCTGGCATTGAGCCGGCGGTGCATGAGGCTAGCCACGCGACAAGCCGAGTTGGCCACGAGCACCAATTCCTCACGCGCTCCCCTCTCCCCACAAAACAAAACAGACGCCGGACCTCCTGGGCCGCCCGCTGCCTCCGTCTGTGACCATCGTGGACGTGGGCCCCCGGGACGGCCTGCAAAACGAGGCGACGCCGGTGAGGAAGGGGAGGGGAGCCGGGTTTTTTTTTCCGACAGCGACGCGCGTCTCCACCCCGACCCGACACGCGCACCCTCCATCCCATCACATCCACACTGCAGGTCACGACCGACACAAAGATCGAGCTCATCCACCGCTTGGCGTCCGCGGGCGTGCCCGTCGTCGAAGCCACGGCTTTTGTGTCGCCCAAAGCCGTGCCCCAAATGGCGGACGCGGCGGGCGTCATGGCCGGCATGGTGCGGGCCAAGGGCGTGCGCTACCCAGTGCTCACGCCCAACCTCAAAGGCTTTGAGCGCGCCGTGGCGGCGGGTGCGGACGAGGTCGCCATCTTTGCGTCCGCGACTGAAGCGTTCAGCAAAGCCAACCTGAACGCGTCCATTGACGAGACGCTGGCGCGGTACGCGGACGTGGCGGCGGCCGCGAAGGAGGCCGGCGTGCGGGTGCGCGGCTACGTCTCGTGCGTGGTCGGCTGCCCGTACTCGGGCGCCGTCGCCCCGGCCGCCGCCGCCGCCGTCGCCGCCCGCCTGTTCCACGACCTGGGTTGCTTCGAAGTGTCCATGGGCGACACCATCGGCGTCGGCACGGCCCGGTCCATCGTCGCCATGTTCCAGAGCTGCGAGCACGACGGCGGCGTCCCCCTGTCCGCCCTCGCCTCGCACTGCCACGACACGTACGGCCAGGGCGTGGCCAACGTGCTGGCGGCCCTGTCCGCCGGCATCACCGTCCACGACACGGCCGTCGCCGGGCTGGGCGGGTGCCCCTTCGCCCCCGGCGCGGCGGGCAACGTCGCGACGGAGGACGTTGTTTATCTCATGGACGGCCTGGGCGTGGAGACGGGGGTCGACGCCCGGGCGGTCGCGGAGGCGGGCGCCTGGATCAGCGGGGCGCTGGGCCGGCCGGGTGGGGGCAGCCGGGCGGGGCGGGCGCTGGCGGCGGCGGAGGCCCGGCGCCGGGCGGCGGTCGCGGCGTGAGGCGGGGTGTGGGTGTCTGTCAGCTGCAACGTATTGTTTTCTACACGCCGCCGCACGCCAGGGCCCGCCGTTTGAGGGCCAGGCGGGCGGCAGACTCGGCGTCTCGAGCGGAGGATGCGTGCCGCGCCCCCACCCCTGCCGCCCACCCAGCCCGCAACGCGGCCGCCGCCAAAATCTGTGCGGCCTCGTCGTGCCTCCCGCCCCGCCGCCGCGCCCGCCCGACAGCTGTCGTTAGCGCCGCCTCCACCCGCCGGGCGGCGGCTTCCAAGTCGGCGACCTCGCCTTTCACCTGGCGCAAGCGCAAAGCCGCGGCGGACGTGGCAGCGCCCCGCCCGGCGCCGGGCGTGGCGGGCGGCGCGCCGCACCCACAACACAGCCACCCACCCGCGCGTGTCCGCCCGGCCGCGGCGTCGACCAGCGAATCGCACGCCGCCGCCGCATCGGCCGCCAGCACAGACGACCGGGCTTCCAGCCCAGCCAGCACGGCCTCGCACGCCCAGTCCAGTGCGGTGGCTTGCAGTGGCGACGAGGCGGTGGCCGGCCGCCCCACCCCGCGCCCGGCCCCGCGCCCGGCGGCCGCCACGCGCTCGCCCAGCTCGGCCACCGCCTCGTCGCCCGGCTCGGGCGGCCGGCCGCCGCCGTCGTCCAGGCCGCCCAGCCTGGCAGGGCACGCCAGCAGCAGGACGCGGTCCGGCAGGGCGATGGCGCGGACGCCTTCCAGGGCGACGGCCCAGGCGTCGCCCCGCTTTGCGACGAGCGCGGGCCCGGCCAGCGGCGCGCCCGTCGGCGTGGTCAGCGGCGGGGAGGGCGGTAAAAGGATGCGGACGTCCCGTTCGGGGATAGAGGCCAGGGACGCCAGGTGGGCGGGCGAGACGGCGGTGGCGGGGCTGGCCGCGCCCTTGGCGTCGAGGGACAAGAAGCAGAGGGGCGGGGGGGCTGGGGGACGGGTGTCGGCGGACGACGGGTGGTGAGGGCTCGGAACGCCGCACGCGGCGTCCTTGCCCGGACGTGGTTCATCCACGCCCTTGGTCTGGGACTCAACCTCAGCAGGCAGCCATTGCGGTGGGTGACGGCGGCGCGGGCGGGACGCGCACGCGCCCATGAGAGGAGGGAGGGACGGACGAAAGAATGAAGCGAGCGACCGAACGCATGCCTTCACTTGTTCCTTTTCTCTTCTCGCGCACACGACCGCCGGGGGGTCGGGAAGAGCCCTCATGCGCATCGTCGGCTTGACGGGCGGCATCGCCGCCGGCAAGTCCACGGTCGCCGGCACGCTGGCATCCAGCGGCCTGGCTGTCGTGGACTGCGACGCGCTCGCGCACGCGTCGGCCGAACCCGGCCGGTGGGGGTACCGGCGCGTCGTCCGGGCGTTTGGCCGGGGCGTGACGGTCGACCCCGGCACGCCTGGCTCGCCCCTGGACCGGGCGGCGCTCGGCGCGCTGGCCTTCAGCGACCCGGCCGCCCGCCGCGCCCTGAACGCGGCCACCCACCTCCCCATCACTCTAGCCCTCCTCGCCCGCCTCCTCACTGCGTGGCTTACCTGCACGCTGGTTGTCGTCGTGGACATGCCGCTGTTGTTCGAAACGGGGGCGTGGAGGGCCGCACGGCCGCGTGTCCTGGTGGACGCGCCGGTGGAGGTGCGGCGGGAGCGGCTGATGCGGCGGGATGGGTTGGAGCGCGCCGCGGCCGACGCGCGCCTGGCCGCACAGGCCCCGTCTGACTGGAAGCGGGCGAGGTGTGAGTTTGTGATTGACAACGACGGCAGCCTGGAAGACGTGCGGCAGTCTGCAGCCGCGGTTGCGGCAGCCGTGCGGCGAGGGAGGTGGGTCCACGCGTTCCTGACGCCTCCGGCGCTGGCGGTGGTCGTCGTCGTCGCCGCGGTCGTGGGAGGCGTGTTGTAGATCAGAAAAAAAACACAAAACCTAGAAACGAAAAAAACGAAAACAACAAAAACTAAAGCAGCACGTCCAGCTCACCCCCGCCCTTCCTCCAGCCATCATCCCCGCACGCGCTCGCCGCCGCGGCCTCGCCCAAGAGCAAGGACGCCGTCAAGCCGGGCGACTCGATTCCCGCCAGGGCGACGACGCCCGGCCCAGCGCGCTCGATCACAAAATCTCCGGGAGGGTCGCCCGGGCCGGACACTTTGGGCCGGACGCCCGCGTAGTCTGGGATCAGGGACGCGTCGGGTGGTAAGCCGGGCCACCAACGCCGGATGGCGGAGGCGAACGCGGCGGCCCGGCCGGGTGAGGGCGCCGGGTCGGCGGTGCCCGGCGGGCCGAGCAGGGTGTCGGGCCCACCCCCGCCGCCGCCGCCCGCCTCCATCCATTCCACGTCGGGACCGAAACGGGCAGCGCCGGCCAGGTCGAGCGTCAGGTGGACGCCCAACCCACCCCCGGCCGACGGCGGGAGCGGGTAGACCAGGCGGGAGAAGGGTGGCGGGGGGCCGGACGCGAGGCGGAAATACGAGCCTTTCGCGGCGTGCAGGGGTGGGAGGACGAACCCCGCGTCCAGGCCTTCAAACCGCTCCATGAGCCGGTGCGTGCCCAGCCCAGCCGCAACCACGACGGACCGTGCCGTGATGGTAGTGGGTGCGGGGGTCAGGACCTCGAGGCGGGCGCCTCCACCGCCGTCGACCTGGCCCGCCACGACCGGTGTGCGCGGCGAGAACACGCCGCCCGCGGCTTCGACGTCGGCCAGGAGCGCCGTCATGAGGGCGTGGGAGTCGACGATGCCTGTGTGGGGCGACAACAGCGCGCCGGCCAGGGACGGGGCGAGGGCGGGCTCCAAGGACAGGGCCGCGCGGGGCGAGAGGCGGGCGAGGCCGCGCTCGCCTGCCGCGCGCGCGTTTTCCTCTAGTGCGTCGAGGCAGGGCAGTTCGCCCGCCTCGACGGCGACGACCAGCTTGCCCGGGCGCGCGTGCGGGACGGCCCTGGCTGAACAGTAGGCGTACAGGGCAGCTGCGCCGGCGACGCAGAAACGGGCTTTCAGGGAGGCCGGCGGGTAGTAGAGGCCTGGGGCGGGCGTGGGTGTGCGGGTGATGGGATGGGTGGGTCGAGAGGGTTGGGGCACCGCGGCCACGGGTGCGAATCGCATGCCTCCGTGCTGCTTTCGGGTCTCCATTGCGCAGCCTCCTGCACCTCCCACCTCAAAGGCACGGCGTAGGCAGGACACCACCGCACCTGCGTGAATGACTTCGGACGACCGGGAGCTGGTGCCCTGGCCGTAGTCGGGGCGGGCGTCGAGCACCAGCACGTCTCGTCCACGGCGGGCGAGCGCCCTGGCGGCCGCGAGGCCGACGACGCCGGCTCCGATGACGACGGCGTCGGCCGACAGAGTTGCCAGGCCTCGCCTGCGCGATGTGTGAGACCGGTGGGCGGCAGCCGCGGCGGCGGCGGCCGCGGCGCCTCGCAGCATGCCTGGTGCACGCGTCGGCGCCGCCGGTGTGTAGGAGAAGGGCCCAACCTGGGGGCGCCCTGCCTGTTTTTCGTCCTCTCGCGGCGGCACCCCACACACAAAAACACCGCTCCTGGACAGCCCGAGGACCGCGATGTGTCGTAAGCCTTGTCGCACAGGGCGCCAGGCGCGCCGCCGTGTGAGGGCGTGTTGGCTGGGAGGCCGTGACTGGGATGGAGGGGAGGTGAATGATATCACTCTCTTGTAAGGTCGGGGTCACTCCGGCTTTTCCGCGTGGGCGTTGTTTTCACAGGGCCGTGCGCACCGTGTTGCGGTGCCCACCCCTTCTCCGCTTTCATCCACTTAGGTGCGCCGTTGAGCTGTCGTTCGTGCAGTTTTCGGCGTGACCGACCTCGTGTGGCGGCGCCGCCCGCGGCGCCGGCGAGCGAAGCGAGCGACCTTTTGACGCGCGGGCGAACAAATTTTTACAAAAGGCTCGCGCCGGGCCCGCCCGCGCGCGTGGCCCCCTCCCCATGTCGGGGTGGGACGACCCTAACCTTTATTCGGGCGTGTGGCGGGCGCCAGGCGTGGACGGTGGCGCGGGCGGCGGGCCGAGCGGTCCGCCTCTGCGCGGCGATGGCGCCGCGCCCGACGGCCCAAGAGCGACCCAAGAGCGGCCACCTCCGCCTCCGCCCGCCGGCCGGGCGACCCCGGAAGACTGGGTGGCGTACGAAGCCGCCGCCGCTGCAGCCGCCGCCGCCGCGGCCGCAGCAGCCCTGCACCAGCCTTCCTCCTCCTCCGGCGGCGGCGGCGGCGGCGGCGGCGGCGAACCGGACCTGGCCTCCCTCATTGCGGGCGTGGGCGGGTTGTCGGTCCGCGGCGCGCCGCCCCCTCCCCCGCCCTGGCAGCAGCCCAGCGGCCGGTACATCCCTGGCCTGGGCCCCAGCACGTCCGGCTCACGCGCCGACGGCTCCTCATCCGCCAGCGGCAGCGGCGGCGGCGGCGGCGGCGGGCATTACCTGCGCCCGGGCGGTGGGGCGGGCCCGGGCGGCGGCGTCTTGCCGGGCGCGGGCCGTGGCCGCGGCGGCCACCACGGCGGCTTCCGCGGCGCTGGCGGGCTGGGCGGTGGGCCGGGCGGTCCGCCCGGCGGCGAGGTCAACTACAACAAGATCATCACCAAAAAGCTGGCGAGCGCGACGCATTTTTACCAGGTGGGTTGGTTGGTGGATGCGTGTGTGTGTGTGTGTGTGTGTGTGTGTGTGTGTGTGTGTGTGTGTGTGTGTGTGTGTGTGTGTGTGTGTGTGGGAGGGCCGCGCGGGCGCCAAGACCAAAAAAAAGAAACCTCCTCAATACCGCCCGCCCTCATGTCCGTCTTGCTTCCCGCACTGCAGGTCCTGGACGTCATCGCCTCCTCCGTCCACGTCTTTGACGAGGTCAACGTCGCGACCGCGCTCCACCGCCTGGCCAAGCTGCAACCCCCGCTCGGCGCGTCGGGCCCGGCCCAGCTGTTTGCATCGGACCCGTTCCAGCGCCTGGTGGCGGCCGCGTCGCGGCTGCTGCCCCGGTTTGGGGCGCAGGCCGTGTCCAACACGTTGTGGGGTGCGTTGTTGTGTGGGTGGCGGGTGGGCGGCGTGGGCCGCGGTCTTGTGCCGGGGGAGCGCGCGCGGCGCGGACGGACGCGGGTGAGGATGGTCGGAGAGAGAGACCGCCTCTCTCTCACGCTCACCCCCCCCACTCTATCCCACCCCCCCTCCAAAATCAAAGCCTTTGCCACGCTCGGCTACCTGCCCGCCGACGACTTGCTGGAACGCATCGCCCGCCACGCCGCCGCCACCATGACGTCCTTCCGCCCGCAGGCCACCTCCAACACGCTGTGGGCGCTCGCCAAGCTCGGGTACGTGCCGCCCCGCCCGACGCTCGACGCGGCCGCGGCCCAGATGACGGCGGACATGGGGTCCTCCGTCCCGCAGGACATCTCCAACTCGCTGTGGGCGTTTGCGACGATGCGGCACCACCCGGGCGGGCCGCTCATGGCGGCGGCGGCCGCCCAGGCCGCCGCGACGGCGGGCAGGTTCAAGCCGCAGGAGGTCGCAAACACGCTGTGGGCGTGCGCGACGCTCGGCCACGACCCGGGCCCGGCCGCGCTGGACGCGCTGGCCTCCCAGGCCGCCTCCCGCGTCCACCTGTTCCGGCCCCAGGCCGTGTCCAACTCGCTGTGGGCCCTGGCCAAGCTGGGCTACAACCCGGGCGGCGCCGCGCTCGCGCCTGTGACTGCGCACGTGCGCGCCTCGCTGTCCGCGTTCACGCCCCAAGAGCTGGCCAACACGCTGTGGGCGCTGGCCGCCCTGGAGCACTGGCCGGGCGCGGGCCTGCTGGACGCGGCGGCGGCCGCGGCCGCCGCGCGCATCGACGCCTTCGCCCCCGCTGACGTGGCCAACGCGCTGTCCGCGTACGGGCGGCTGGCGCACGCGCCGGCGGGGGGGGCGCTCCCCCGCGCGGCGGCCGGCCACGTCCTGCGCTGCTGGGGCCGGTACCGCCTGGGCGACCTGGCGTCCCTGGTCTGGTCCGCCGCCCTGCTGGGCGGCCTGCCCGCCGCCGGCTGGGCCGCGCTCCTGGCCCGCCTGGCCGCCGTCCCGCCCGCGTCGTTCGACGACGGCGACCTCGTCCTGCTGTACGGCGCCTTCCTCATGCTGGGCGGGCGGTGCGGCCTGCCCGGCGACCCGGCGGACGACACGGCGGCCCTGGCTGCGGCGGCGGCGGGCGCCCAGGTGGCGGCGGGCTTGGAGGACGGCTCTGGGTCGGGGAGCGGCGGGGCGGCGGGCAGCGGCGCGTCCGTGACGGCCGCGCGCGCGGCCGCGGCCGCGGCCGCGTCGGCCGCCGCCCTCACCGCCACCGCCCTCGCGACGGACGGACCCGGCGCCACGCCGTCCGCCGCCTTGGCCTCCGGCTTTCCCACCCCGCTGGCCGACCTGGGCGCCCGCGCGTGGCGGGCGGCCGTGGAGTCGATGCCCCGGCGGATGCCGGATGGCGCGCCTGGCCCGGCCGGCGCGGGCGCCGCCGCCCTCGTCTCGGCCGTCTCGTCCACGCTCGCCGCCATGGACCTGGCCCACACCCGGGACGGCGTGACGCCGTGCGGCCTGTTCCGCTTCGACATCGCGGTCATGCGCGGCGGAGGAGGGGGAGGCAGCCCGCCGGGCGGGTCGCCGGCCTCGAGCGCCGCGGGCGGCGCGCCTCCTCCGTCCATAATCTACCTCGACTTGGACGGCCCGGGCGCGCACGCGGCCGCGTCCCGCCGGCCGCTGGGGCGGACCATCGCGCGCCGGGCCGCTATGGCGGCGTGCGGGTATGACGTGCGCGCGGTGCCGTACTACGAATGGGCGGCCCTGGACGCGGTGGGCGGCGGCTGCGGCGGGTCGACCGACCTGGCCGCGCTGCTGGCTCCCCCGCCCGCTGCCGGCGCGCCTGGCTCCACCTCCTCCTCCACGCCCGCCGCGTCCACGCTGGCGGGTGTGCGGGAAGCGTACCTGGCCCACGTCCTGTCCCCCGCGGGCGCGGGCGTGTCCTCCCGCCTGCCACCCGCGTCCGAGTTAGAGGACGAGGCTGGCGGCGCCGCGGCCGGCGTGCCCGGCGCCGCCGCGGCCGACCCGCACGCGGCGCACGCGCACGCGCCGCCGCCCGCCCGCCACCACCACCGCCACCACAGCGGGTCCGTGGGCTCGGGCGGCAGCAGCCACCACGGCGGGTACGGCGGCGCCGGCACCGGCGCCGGCCGGGCGGCGGTGCTAGGCGGCGGCGGCGGCGGCAGCGGCAGCGGCTCCGGCGGCGCGTTCCATCCGCACCACCACCACCACCACCACCACCACGACCACCTCGGCCTGTCGGACGGCGGCGCCGGCGACGACCTGGACTGGCAGGCCGCGTTAGAAGTGGCCGCTGCTGCCGCCGCGGCGGCAGCCGCGGCGGAAGGCCTGCCCCCGCCCGGCCCGCCCGGCGGGTGGGGCGGCGGCGCGCCGCGCTGAAACGACGAATAACATTTTTTTCTCCTCCACCCTTCCATTCATTTCTTGTCGTAGCAGCCTTGTCCGATGTGATGCCGGCCAAGGCTGCGTCGATGAAAAGAAAGAAAGAAAGAAAGAAAAAGACGAGCGAGATGGTGCGAGGCAGGCGAGACCGCGCCGTCCCTGCTCCATCTCCTCCCCTTTTTCCGACCGACCTCATCCCCCATCCCCCCACCCCACCCGGTTTTTTTCTGTGTTTATTTTCTTCCATCCCCCCCGCACGACGTATTCCGGAGTCCCGTAAAGCGGCGTCGGCGCAGTTATAGCTGCGCGGCCGTGACAACGAAAACACTCCTCTGCTTCGATCCTACCCTTCTCCGTACTTTTCCCGCTCACCCCACACCAGAGAGAGGCGAGCGCGGCGCGCCGCGCCCCCCTCACTCCCCTCTCTCTGGATTCCTCCCGGTGGAGAGAGTGAGAGAGAGAGAAAAGACAGAGCTTTTGACATCCCCCCTCCCCCCCTGCCCGCTTGAGTAGCTTGAGTTTCCCACACTCTTCCCTTTTCTTTCCTTCCCGAGCCAAAAGAAAAAAAGCCGACGAACGAAAAACAAAGTGTTTCCTTCTTCGTTTCTGGGCGTTCCTGCCGTGTGTGTATGAAGGAAGTGTGGGGTTTATGAAAGACGTGCAACAAACCCAAAAAAGTGCTCCAACTCCACGCCTGTTTTGTTTTTAGTACATAATGAGGTCGGGTGTCGATGGTCGGAGCGCGCAGCGCATGCCCCTCACAAGAGCTTTTGTGTTGTTTCGGCCGTCCCGCGCCACACGGCGGACGCCGTGCTCCCAACGCCCGCCATGAGGTCCGCGGGCGTCGCCTGTCGGCCGCGTGTGGCGCACGTGCAGAGGGCGCGTCGCCTGCCGACCAGGCCGGCGGCGCCGCGACCGCGCGCGTCGGCCTCGACCACGACGCCCCTCCCGCCCCTCCCCCCGCCCGGCGCCGACACGGCCGCCTGGGAGGCCGACGCCACGCGCCGTATCGCCCGGTTCATGGCCCCCACCGCCGCCATCCCGCTCGCCGACCCCTTGCTTTCCGCCGTCGACGTCCTGTTCGTCGGCCGGTGTGCCACCACGCTCGCGCTCGCCGCGCTCGGGCCCAACGTCCAGGTATTCACTTTCTGGTCATATTCGTTATCGGGCTTGAACGCGGCAGTGCTGCGCGAGGTGTCGGCGCGCCTGAACGCGGGTGACGGACGGGGCGCGGACGCCCTGGCCAGCGCGGGGCTCGCGCTGGCGACGGCCGTCGGCCTGGCGGCCGGGCTGGCGACGCTTGTCGGTGGGCGCACTTTCCTGATGGCGACGGGCGCGGCCGCCAACCCGGCGCTCATCGACGCCGGCCTGGACTACTGCCGCGTCCGCGCGGGCGGCATCCCGCTGGTGCTGGTGGCGTCCGTGTGCCAGGCGATTTTGTTGGGCCGGCGGGACACGCGGACGCCGCTGGTCTGGACGGGCGCGCAGGTCGTTTTCAATGTGGTGGGCGACGCGCTGCTCGTGGGACGGGCGGGCCTGGGGTTGACGGGCGCCGCCGTCGCGACCGTGGCAGCGCAAGCCCTGGGCACGGCCGGCCTTTTGGCGGCCGTCTGCTTCGGTGCGCGGCCAGGTGCAGGGCGGCCGACGCTCGCGGGCGCGGCCGCGACCTTCCGCCCGCTGGATGATGATGGAAAGAGCACGCACGCGCCGCGTCCGTCGCCAGCGTCCATCCTGGCCGCGACCGTCCTGCCCATCATGACCGTCTACCTCCTAAAAATGCTTGCGTATTGGACTATCCAGGGCGCGGCGGCTGGCCTCCCCACCGACGCGGTCGCGGCCCACCAGCCCGTGTGGGCGTTTTGGAACCTGGCGGCGTTCGCCCTGACCCCTCTGGAGGCCGGCGCGCTTGCCTTCATTCCCGCCGCGCGGTCGGCCCGGGAAGCGGCGGCCCTGGCGAGAATCGTCCTCGTCCGCCTGGGCGGCGCGCTGGGCGTGGTCGGCGGCCTCGCCGCGGCGTCGGCCGCCGCGTTCGGCGGGTCCCTGTTCTCGCCTGACGCGGCGCTGTGGCCGCTGATGCGGTCGCTGGCCCCCCAGGCGGGCCTCGCAACCCTGGCGTGCGCGGCCGACGTCGCGGCGACGGGCGTGCTGGTCGCGGCGGGCGCGCCGCGCGTGGTTGTGGCTTCGATGGCGGGCGCGTTCGCGGCCGTGTTGGTTTGGAGGGCGGCCGTCATTGCGCGCGCGCCTGTGCCGGCTCAGTTGGGGTTGGTGTGGTGGTGCCTGTGCGTGTTTTTTGCGGCGAGGGCGGTGGGGAGCGTGGGCGGGTTGAGGCGGGTGGGGTTGCTGCTGTAGCGCTGTAGACGGCAGGATGGATGCAGAGGCGAGTGGGTTGACGACTGAGCCAGACACACACGCGCTTTTTTTTTTCCGCGCCAAATCCTCAAACCCGCACCATGCCCCGCGCTCTCATTGTGTGCACGTCGGCCGACCAATTTGGACCCGGCGTCGACACCGGCGTCTGGTTGGAGGAAGTGGCCGCGCCGTTCTACGCTTTCAAGCAGGTGCGAATGCTCTCCCGGAAGCGCGCGCGAGGAAAAACCCACCCACAACCCTCGTTGCGTTGCGTCCGTCCTCGAAACATACGCCCCTCCCACACACGCACACCCACCCACCCTCCCACCCACACACGCAGGCCGGCTGGACCGTCGACTTGGCCTCGCCCGCGGGCGGGCCCATCCCCGTCGACGCCGCGTCCCGGTCGGGCGACTTTTACACGGCCGCCGCCCGCCGCTTTGACGAGGACGAAGCTGAGGCGCTCGCGGCCTCTGCCAAGGTCGCGGAGCTCGACGGCGCCGGTTACGACGCCGTCTTCGTTGCGGGCGGCCACGGCGCCGTCGCGGACTTGGCCACCGACCCGGCCGTCGGCGCGCTGTTGGTCCAAGCCGACGCCGCGGGCAAGGTCGTGGCCGCCGTCTGCCACGGCGTCGTCGCCCTGCTCAGCAGCGACGCCTGCGCCGCCCGCCTTGTCCGCGGCCGCCGCCTGACGGGCTTTTCCGACGCCGAAGAAGCGGCCGTCGGCAAGACGGACGCGGTCGGCGGGCCGGGCAAGACGCTGGAAGCCCGGCTGAAGGCCGCGGGCGCGTCCTACGCCGCCGGCCCGGACTGGGCGCCCCACGTCGTGGCCGACGGCCGGCTCCTCACCGGCCAAAACCCGCAGTCGTCCGCGGCCTTGGCGGCGGCGGTCGTCAAGGCCGTCGAGTCCCCGCCGACGCCCGCTGTGGAGGCGGGGGGTGCGTGATGGGCTGGGTGGGCGTGAGGCGGCGTCGCGGCCGCCCGCGCTCTGCCCCCCTCAAAACACCCATTTTTTTGCTGGAGGGGTTTGCACCTGTCGCGGCGCGTCACTTTGCGTTTCTCCTTCCCGCGCACGCCACACGGCAAAAGAATAACCACGCCCCATGGACGCTGCCTCGCCTCTGCGACCGGCGGGCCAAGGCCCTCAGGCCGTGACACCCCCACCGCCGGGCGGTGCAGCGTCCAAAAAGCGGCCCGCGCCGCCCACGCCCGAAGCTGCGGCTGCGGCAGCCGCGCATGCGGCGGCCCGCGTCTTGCTCGCCACTGCCGCCGACGTCCAGCGCCTCGTCCGCCGCGCGTCTGTGGAAGGGCGGCCGTCAGGTGGAGACGCCCTGGCCGCGCGCGTGACTGCGGGCAACGCCCTGCTGACCGAGGCGCAGGCGCTCGCCGAGCGCGTCGGCGGTCACTCGCCACGGGCGCGCCTCGCCACAGCCGCGGCCGCCTGGGCAGGCGCGGCCGACGCGGCGGCCAAGGCCGGGAAATTCTTCACGGGCGCGCGTGCGGGCAGCCCTGCTCCACCGTCGCCCGCGCTGGATGCGGCGCGTCGCGCTGTCGCCGCCGCGACCCGGGCCCTGGCGGTCGCGCCCGCTGCTGCGTCGCCGCGCGGAGAGAACGCGCCGCCCGTCCCGGCGGCGGCGACGACCCGCCCGCCGTCCGCCGCCTCCACGCCCGCTCACACCCCGTCTGCCGCCCGCCTGGAGCCGGCCGTCGCCTTCCACACTCCCGCGTCGGTGATGGCGGCGGTGCCGCCGTCGCCGGCCTTCCACACGCCCGCCGCGGTTCCCTCGCCGCCCGTGTCCTCGCTCACGCCCGCCGCGGCGCCCTCGCCGCCCGTGTCTTCGCTCGTCGCAGCCATGGCCGGCCTGGGCAGCCCGGGCGGCGGCGCGTCGCCGTCCCCCCGGCCGCGGCGGCCCTCGTCCGGCGGTGGTGGGCGGCCACCCCGCCCGCCGTCGAGCTTGGGGCCCGGACGTGCCGCAGCGGCGGTCGCGCCCACGCCGCCACCCACCACCACCGCTGCCGCTGGCCACCACCAGCCGCTGGCCGCGCGCGTGTCCACGCCCCCGCCGCTGGGCACGCCCACGGCGTCCGACCAGCCCTTCTGGCGCGCGCCTCCGCCTCCCGCCCGGTCCGCGCGCGCCCGGTCGCCCACCCCGTCGGGCGACGCGCCGCCGCTGGACGGCGCCGCGGCCGTGTGCGCCGCCGCTGCCGCCGCCGCCCCGTCCCCGCCCCCACGCGCCGTGCCCGCCGCCGCCGCCTCCTACAGGGGCGAGGCTCGGCGCTTGGTCGCCCTGCACGGCCCCGCCCCGCACGGCTTGGGCGTCGCCGTCCTGGCGTGCGGCGGCACCGTTGCCGGAGAATGGGCCGGCGGCACGGTGTGCGGTCACGCCGTCTACGCCAGTGCCCACGGCGGCGCGTCGTACTCGGGCGCCTGGCGCGGCGGGCGGCGCGACGGCACGGGCGTGGAGGCCGCGCCCGGCCACGGCACGTACGCCGGCGGCTTTGCCGGCGGGCTGCGCTCGGGTCCCGGCGTCTTTCGCGCGGCGTGCGGCGGCGTCCATGAGGGCGAGTGGGACGGCGGCGTCCCGTCCGGCCCGGGCATCTGCACGGGGCCGCCCATCACGCACGGCACGGGGCCGGGCGCGACCACGGCCGCCGCGTCGTACGCCGGCGGTTTCCGGGCCGGCGCGTTTGAGGGTGCCGGCGTGTACGCCTGGCCGGACGGCTCGACGTTCGCGGGCGAGTTTCGGGGCGGGCGGCCGCACGGCCTGGGCGTCCTGACGGCCGCCGGCGGGACGACGCACGCGGGCGGCTGGGCGGCCGGCGCGCGGCACGGGTGGGGCGTCGCGATGCGAGCGCCGAGCGGCGGGGCGTGGGCGGGGGAGTGGGTCGGCGGCGAGGCTGCGCACGTCCTGCCGTGCTCGGCGGGCGGGGGGGCGTCGACCGCCCACCTGCCGCCGCCGCCGCCCCAAGCCCTGGCCGCGGCCGAAGCCGCGGCGGCCGTGGCGGCCGACGCCGCGGCGGCGGCCGCGGGCCTGCGCGACGCCGCGGGCGCGTTCCAGGCGCGCCTGGCGTCGTCCGTCCGCAGCGCGCACGCGTCCGCGTCCGCCGCCCGCACCGCCCGCGACGCCGCCGTCGCCCGCGCCGCTGAATCGCGTTAGGACCTGTAAGACAAGCGGGGAGGAAACACTCACACACACACACACTGCGCCCCTACTGCTGCGCGCGCGCTCCCTCTCCTCACCCGCCCCCGCGCCTGCTGCCGCCCTCCGCCGCGGCCAGGCTGTCTTCCATCGCCCCGAGCCGGTCCACCGCCGCCAGCGCGCGCGCCCTCACATCGCCCGCGTCGTCATCCCGGTGCACGCCTTGCAGGACAGAAGCCAGCGTGACCGTGCCGTCCGGGCGGGCGGACCCGGACCGGGGCGCGGCCGCGGCGGGGACGGCGGCGGACAGGGCGCGCGCGCGCGCGGCCGCAGCCGCCGCGTCGGCGGCCGCCGCGCCCGCCGGCCCGCCACCACCCCCAGCCGCCCCACGCGTCGTCCGGTCCCGCCGGCTCGGCCCAGCCGGCACGGGCGCGGCCAGGTTGACGGCCAGCCAGGCGACGGCCAGGCGGACGGCGGCGTCGGGGTGGGACCGCAGCAGCGGGCCGAGGACCGCGACAGCGGGCGTGGGCGCCGGCCCGCCGCCCGTCACCGCCGCCAGGGCGGCGCTCCGTTCGGCTTCCCCGCCCGTCGCGGCCGCGTTGGACAGGGCGTAGATGGCGTGGCGCAGTTCGGTGGACGCGGCCGGGCCGGCGGCGGCGGCGCCCGGGCGGGAGGGCGCCCCGCCCGCGCCGGCCGAGGCCGGGCGCGCGGCCGCCGACCCGCCGGCGGGCGTCGTGCGCTCGCGCTCCCCGTCGTCGTCGTCGTCGTCGCCGCGGCGGGCTTCTTCACTGCCGTCGTCCACCCGGCGGCCGGCCGGCAGGGCCGCCAGCTCGGCCGCCAAGGCCCGGCGGAAGGCGGGCGCGCCAGGGGCGGCCGTGGCGGGCGCACCGCCACCAGGCGGGAGCGGCGGCGGCGGAGAGTCGCCGCCCTCGACCGCCATGGCCGACGGCGACCGGCTAGCGCCGGCGCCGTCCCGCAGCACGGCCGCCGCCTCGCGCAGCCGCCACCCCAGCTCCTCAAACAGGGCGGCCCCGCCCCAGGCGGCCGCCGCCGCCGCGTCCGCGGGCGACGCGTGCGCGAACAAGTTCTGGATGAGGTTCAGGGCCCGCACGCGCACCCGGCCGTCGTCCGGGTCGCCCGCCAGGGCGGCCGCCGTGGGCCACGGCAGCTCGGCCAGCAGGCGCGGGCGCAGGCCCTGCGTCGCGTGGTACGCCAGGTTTTGCAGGGCCCACGCCGCGTTCAGCCGCTCGGCCGGCGCGGCCGAGGACGCCAGGCGGCCGAGGGCGGGGAGCGCGCCCGCGTCCAGCAAGGCGGCCTTGGCCGGCGAAAAGTCCAGGACGACGTTGCACAGGGCCGCCGACGCGGCCGCCCGCACGCCCTGGTCCGGGTCGGCGAGCAGGCGGACCAAGGGCGCGGCGAGGCCGGGCGCGGCGTCGGCGAGGCCGACGCGGAGCGCGCGCGCGGAGCGGGTGGCGGCGCGCACGCACGCGCACGCCGCCGCCCGGACTGCCGGGGTGGGCGAGTCCAGGGACGCCACCACGGCGGGCAGGGCGCCGGCGTGGGCGGCCAGGGCGGACCGCGCGGCTTCGGACGGGCCGCACAAGGACGCCAGGGCGCGGAGGGCGCCGTAGGACGGGGATGGGCGGGGGCCGGACGTCGTCGAGGTGGCGGCGGACGCCCCCCCGCCCCCACCCCCACCCCCACCCCGCCCCGCCACCAGGTCGCACAGCGCGTCGACGGCGCCCGCGTCCGCGGCCCGCGCGCGCAGGCTGCCTCCCGCAGGAGGGCCGGGCGGCGGGGACGACGGCGCGCACGGGTCGGCGACGGCGTCGGCCGCGGCGGCGGTGGGCGCGGGCGGGCCGCGCTGCTCGCTGCCCTCGTCCTCGCCCGCCAGCAGGTCAGCCAGGACGCCCGCCGCGTCGTGGCCGACGTCGCCGTCGCGCAGCAGGCGGACGAGGGCGGGGAGGGCGGTCGTGCGCGCGGCCGACGCGGCGGCCGGGTCCGCCATGGCGGGCGCGGCGGACGCGAGGCACGCCGCCGCGGCCAGGCGCGCGGCCGGGGCGGCGCGGCGCGGCCCGGTCGTCGGCGCGGCGGCGGACGCGCCCGTCGCCGGCGCCGCGCCAGCGTCGCCACCCACGTCCGACCGCAGGAGGCGCGTAAGGGCCGCGACGGCCGCCGGGTTGGACGCCAGGCGGGCCGCTTCGGCCGGGACGGCCCGGACAAGCTGGCGGAGGGCGGCCGCGGCGGCGGCCGCGGCGGCGGCCGCGGCGGCAGGCGCGGGCGGCGTCGCAGCGGCCGTGGACGACGGCGCGCCCTCATTCACCAGCAGGCGGACCAAGGCCTCACCGCCGCCTTCGGCCGAGACGGCAACGCACGTGGCGGTCGCGGCGGCGGGCGCGGCGTCGGAGGCGTCACCACTGCCACCCTCACCTCCTCCGGCCACGCCCGCGCACGCCCGCCCCAGCACCGACGCCGCCACGGCCGCCGCTCCCGGCGCGGCCGAGCCCAGCAGGCGGACGAGCTGGCGTAAGGCAGCGGGTGGGAGTGGGGCCGCGACGGCGGCGGGGGCGAGTGGGGACTGTTGACGATGTTGACGGAGAGACGGGGGCGTGAGTGAGGGAGGGAGGAAAAAGGGCGGGCCCCCCTTTCGCGCGGCGCACGCAAATGGCCCCGCCCCCTCTCTCCTCACCTCGTGCAGCAGGCGCAGCGACCGGACGCCCGCCTCCGCCACGCGCGCATGCCCGGAGGCCAGGGCTTCCAGTAGGGCAGGCACACCGCCCGCCGCGCGCACCGCGTCCGCGCCGTCGGCGGTGCCGTACGCCAGCGAGGAGACCGCGGCCGCGGCCTGGATGGCGATAGAGTCGGCGGCAGGCGCGTCCGTGTCCATGGCGGTGGCCGGCTCCCCACTCGTGGCTGGCGTGGCGGCGGCGCTCGTGGCCAGGGCTTCCCTCAACGCCGCCACCAGGGCGGGCGCCGCGCCCGCGGCCAGGAACCGGGCTTTGCGAGCGCGGTTGCCGATGCAGTCGTTCTTCAGCGTCTTCACGGCCCGCAGGCGGGCCGTCCAGTCGGGCGCGCGCAGCAGGCGGACGATCTCGGTCTCGTCGGGCGTGACGGACAGGGCCGCCGCGCCCGCGGGTGAGCGGGCGGCGCCGGGCGAGGAGACCATCGCACGGCTTTTTTTCCCGCACAAGAACTCTGGTATGGCCCTCTCCCACTTGTGAAACACGAAACAGGTGATGCGTCCACGCCTCCTTAGTAGAAGTACGAGGCCCGGGCCGCCACCGCCCGCCTCCCGCCGCTCCAGCAGCTCCAACAGGAGGCAAGAGTGCCTCGAAATACAACGTGTCGCGGCCATGCGCTTTGATTCGCACGTCCACCTGTGGGCGCCGGCCGACGACGCCGCCCACCCGCACGCCGCACCCATGCTGGGACAAGGCGGCCGACCACTGCCCGCCGGCGACCTGGCGCACCTCCTGGCTGCCCTGGACGGCGCGGGCGTGGCAGGCGCCTGCGTCGTCCAACCCGCGTGCTACGGATCCGACCACTCCTTTTGCGCGGGCGCGATCGCGGCGGCCGGGGGGCGCCTGGTCTGGTGCGCGCTGGCCGACCTGCGCGGCCCGTCTCCAGCCGCGGCCGCGGCCGCCGCCCTGGCCACGCCCGGCTTCAAAGCCCTGCGCTTCAACCCGTACCTGTGGGCGGATCCGGAGCGCATGGACGACGGCACCGGGCACGCCCTGATGGACGTGGCGGCGGGCGCGGGCGTGCCTGTGTGCGTGATGGCTTTCAAAGGCCTCGCCCCGCTCGCACGGTCTGTGGCGGCCCTGGCGTCCGCCCACCCGTCCGTGCCGCTCATCCTGGACCACCTGGGCTTTGCCCGCGAGGGCGCGGACCTGGCCGCTCTCCTGGACCTCGCCCGCCTCCCAAACACGCACGTCAAAGTCTCTGCGCTGTTTCGCATGGATGCGGGTGGGGACGGCCCGCCCTTTTCCGCCGTCGTGTCAGGGCCCGGCGCGGCGGCATTGAAAGCGTTTGGACCCGAACGTGTCTTGGCCGGGACGGACTGGCCGTGGGTGACGGACGCGTGTTCGTACGGCGCGGCGTGGAGTGCGCTGGACCCGCTGTTTGAAGGCCGGCCGGACGGCGTGCGGGCGGCTGTCGAGGGGGGCAACGCGGCCCGGCTTTTCCGATGGGAGGCGCCGACGGCGGCGGGATGAGTGTGTAATGCTCTCTCTCTGTCTCTTTAGATGGACAGGACGCTTCATCCGTGCGTGCGGCCACCGTCGTGGGTTTCCCTCCTCCGTCCACCGGCTAGGTTGGCGCGCGCGCTGTGTGCGCACGCGCCCCCACTCTCATTTTTCCTGCGTGTCGACCTTTTTCCTCTGCGGCACGCCCACCCACGCAATGGCGGCCCCACCACCTGGTCCACAGGGCGGACCGTCCGTCGATCATAAGCGCGAGCCATGCCCCGATCGCATCTTGGACGACGTGGGCGGCGCGTTTGGTGCGTGTGTGCGAATGCGGCGGCCCAGGCGGAGAGCACGGCGCCGCGGGGCGATGGTCGGGGCGCCAGCCCTTCCCACCGCTGCTACTGAAGGCTGCGAGCCTGGTGTCACCCCGTGGCATGGACCAGGGCTGGCGGGTCGCCCTGCACGCGGGCCGGGCGTCCCCAAGACAAAAGACAGCGAGAGAGCGCTGGCGCGCCGGTCGCTCCCTTGTCTCTCACGCCACACCTCTCCCCCCCTCCCATCACAAACCAAACTCTGCCAGGCATGGGCGCCGTCGGCGGCGGCATCTGGCACATGCTCAAGGGCATGAAGAACAGTCCGGGCGGCGCCCGCTTCCGCGGCGGGTTTGAGGTGAGTGGAGGATGGGCGGGCGGGCGGGCGGGCGGCGGTCCTGCCTCCCACATGCAACCCGCTCTCACCCACCCACCCACGCACAAAAACGCACTCAAAAACAGTCTGTCCGCCGGGAAGCCCCGCGCATCGGCGGCTCCTTTGCCGTGTGGGGCGGCCTCTTTTCCACGTTTGACTGCACGCTCGTGGCCGTGCGGCGAAAGGCGCGTTTTTTTTCTTGGGACAGCAACACGCCTGTCTCCTCCGCCCACCCACTGTTTTTTTTTTCTCACGTCCCCTCCCCCCCTCCCCCAACCCGACCAACAGGAGGACCCCTGGAACTCCATCGCGGCCGGCGCCTTGACGGGCGGCTTCCTCCAACTGCGCACGGGCGCCCGGTCCGCGGCTAAGTCGGCCGCCTTCGGCGGCGTGCTGCTGGCCATGATTGAGGGGCTGGGCATCCTGCTGACGCGCATGACCGCCCCGCCGCCCGCGCCGCCGATGCTGGACGTGCCGCCGGTGGCGCCCGCGCCCGCGCCCGCGCCCGCGCCTGTGCTGGGTGGTGGTGGCATGGACATCGGTGCGGAGGCGGTCGCGTCAACGAGCGGTGGAGACGGCGGGAGTGGGGGCGGCGGTGGCGGCTGGTTTTCTGGGTGGTTTGGCGGCGGCGGGGGCGGGGGCGGCGACGCCGCGCCGGCGCCTGCGTCCGGCGACCTGGGCAGCGACCGGTTCGCGCCGCCGCCCATGCCGGCCGAGCTGCAGGGCGGCGGCGGCGGCGAGGGCGGGTTCCGTTAGGGGGGACAGGGGTCGCGGGTGGTGGTGGTGGTGGTGGTGGTGGTGTGTGTGTGTGTGTGTGGAAAGACCAGCTCCTTTATCGCCCGCTCCGAGGAGGGCGAGCCCGAGGGGGGACGGGGCAGCTTCTGTAAGCCAGTGTGGGCGCTGTTCCTCTCAAGTGCGTTTCCTCAAAAAAACCGAACACTCGCGTGTCGACCGGAGAGACGGAGTGGAGAGGTTGCGCGCTGCAGACTGGAAAAAAACCGCGGCGAGCGCGCTAGCCGCGAAAAAGAAAAACGACGAAACAGGGCCCTGAGGCCCCTGCCCACCTTCGCTCCTCCCCCATCTCAAAGACAATCGCTTTTAGCCATGGAAGGAGGGTTGCCGACGCCCACGACGCCGGAAGCGGCCACGCTGCCCGCTGTCGCGGAGTGCGCGGCCGTCGCCGCGCCGTCGGCAATCGGCGCTGCCGACCTTGCGCCCGCCGCGTCCGCGCCGCCGCCAGGCCCAGCACCCGCTCTTGAGGTCGGCATGCATGACCACCCCCTCGATAAGCGGGAACGCCGGTGCGTGAGGCAGCAGATTGGCGGATCGGGCAAGCGGAGGGAGGGGAGGCAGCGGGCGCGCGCGCGCGCACTCCCACCGCCCGCCCTCACCTGCACCACCCACACTCCACTCCACCCACACCAGCCGCCTGTCCAACCGGGAGTCGGCGCGCCGCATCCGCCAGCGCACCGCCGACACGGTCGCGTCCCTGACCGCCCGCGTCGAAACTCTAGAAGCGGAGCTGCGGGCGGCGGTGGCGGACAGGGACGCGGCGCGGTCGGCCGCGGCCGCGAGCGCGACCGAGGTCGCCCTGCTGCGCGGCCAGCTCGCGACGGCGACGGACATTGCGGCCCGGGCGGCGGCGGTGGCGCAAGGCGGGAGCCCGCCGGAACCGGTCGCGGCGGCTGTGCTCACCCCGCAGCGCGGCGCCACCGGTGGCGCGGCATCGCCCGCCACCACCGCCGCCGCGCCCTCTCCGCCCGGCCCGCCCGGCCCGCTGGCCCTCCCTCCCCTCCCGCCGCGTGCGCCCCTGCCCCCCCTCCCACCCTTTGACGGCGGCGGCGGCGCGCCCGGTAACGACCCCAGCCACTTAGCGGGCATGGCCGCGTACTTCAGTGCGGCGGCCCAGGCCGCGCAAGCCGCGCAGGCGGGGTGGGCCGCTCGCCAGCACGCCGCCGCGGCCGCCGCCGCCGCGCACCACCCGGCCGCCGCCGCCGCCGCCGCCGTAGCCGTCGCGCACCACCACCACCACCACTCCACGACGGCGGCCGCGGCTGCGGCCGCCGCTGCAGCCGCGGCCGCCGCCGTCGCGCGCGGCGGCCCGGGCCCGCCACCCACGACCGGCCTCTTCAAGTCCGTCTCCGGCCCGGCTCAGCTCATGCAGCACTTGGCCGACGTCGCGGCGGCCGAAGTCGCGCAGGCGGAGGAGTGAGTGTGCGTGGGTGACACACCACGCACTCACTCCGAGAGTTTGGTTTTTTAGGAAACAGTGTGCGGTGGAGTGGCCGTCGTTTCTTTTTTGGACCTTTTCCAGCGCACAAAGCCCTGTGCCGCCCCCCGCCCCGTCGCCGTCCCTTTTTTGATTCGTTCCAGCCCTGTCCCCCCCCGTCCCCTCCTTTGAGAAGAACAACATGAAACCGTAACGAAGCTCAGATACGCACCACTTTTTTCCCCATTGATTCGTCCCCCTTGCAAACGAAAAAAATTTCCCGTCCTAGTCGCGCACACGCACACACCTCGCCCCAGGGTCGGCGCTCTCACTCGCTGGTTTCGCTCCTCGCTCGCCCACCCTGCTCTCTCCCCGTCTCTCGCGTCGCCGCGCGACGCCACCAGCACCCCACCCCGCCTCTCGGAGGAGGCGCCCAACGGTCCTGGCAACCCACAGACCGGGTCGGCTGCAGCACCTCACCCCGGCACGAGGCGTCCGCACGAGCTCGCTCGACGCCGGCCCCATTGCTCGCGCACGGTCCCTCCCGCGAAAACAAAACAGTGCGCCGCGCCGGGCACCGCCCCCTCCCTCTCCGACCCTCCGCCCGCCACGTCTGTGAGACTGTGCATGGCTGAGGAGTGGCTGTGAGGTCGCACACCCCACCCCACCTGCGCATGCCCGGCCGCCGCACACGGTCGAGTCAACCACCTCCACCCCTGCCGTCGCCGCTTTCGACCGCCGACCCCACCACCCACCGCCACAACCACCCGCCGCCGCGACCGCCGGCCTCCCGGCCGCCCAAGCGGGCCCGGCCCTCCCTGGACGGGGCAGCAGCTGCAGTTGGCGCCATGGCCGCCCAGGACGAGCCGTCGACGCCGTCGCCGCCCGGCGCGGCGGCCGGCAGCACTGGAGCCGCCGCCGGCGCCAGTGGTCATCCACCGACCGCCGCCGCCGCCACGCCCACGGTCGGCCCGCGCGGCCTCATCCGCCGGTCCGAGTACGTGCGCCTGCTGCAACAGGCCTTAGTTGGGTTGGGGCACGGCGACGTCGCGCAAGCCCTGGCCACGGCCGCGGGCGTGGCGGCGGAAGGCCCTGCCGCGGCCGCGCTGCGCGCGGCGGTCGAAGCGGGAGAGTGGGAGGCCGCGCTGGCCGCCCTCCCCGCCCTGGGCCTGGCGACCGGCGCCCGCGGCCGGGCCGCCTCCTACATCATCCTGCGCGAGGCGTTTTTAGAGGCCCTGGACGCGGGCGACGTGGCCGCCGCCCTCAAAACCCTACGCGGGCGCTTGGCGGCGCTGGCCCCCGACGCGGCCGCGCTGCGCGCGCTCTCCGCCTGCCTCGTCGCGCCGCCGGGCGGCCCCGCCCTGCGGTCGGAAGCCGGCTGGCTGGGGCCCGAGGCCGGCTCCCGCGCCGCCGCCTTGGCCGCGCTCGAAGCCACCGCCCCGCCGGGAGCCCTACTGCCGCCGCACCGCCTGGAGGTTTTGATCGAACAGGCCCTGGACGCCCAGCTGGCGGCCGCGCGTTTCTTCAACGGCCCGCCGCCCGCGCGGCGCTCGCTGCTCCGGGATTTCGTGCCGCCGCGCGGCGGCATTCCGTCGACCACCATCCAGGTGCTGACGGACCATGAAGATGAAGTCTGGCACGTCGCCTTCTCGCACGACGGGCGCTTCATGGCCAGCGGCGGCGCGGACGGCGCGGCCATTCTGTGGGAGGTGGCCGCGCGCGGGGCGGGGCAGGCGCGCCCGGCGCCCAACGGGCCCGCCGCCGCCAACGGCTCCGCCGCCGCCAACGGCTCCGCGGCCGCCAACGGGTCCGCCGCCCACGGCGCTCCTCCTCCGCCTCCGCCTCCGCCTCGCCTGACTAAACGCGCCACCCTGCGCGGCCACACCGGCCCCGTCGCCGTGTTGGCCTTCTCGCCCGACGACGCCACCCTCGCCAGCGCGGGCCCCGACGGCTCAGTCCGGCTGTGGGACGTGGGCTCGGGGGAGTGCCGGGCCACGCTGACCCACCACACGGCGCTCGTGACGGCCGTCGCCTGGCTGCCGGCGGCGGAGGGCCTGGCGCCGCCGCGCCTGGTCACGGCGGGCCACGACCGCACGGTCCACGTGTGCGACGGCGAGACCGGCGCGTCCCTGCTCCACTGGCGGTCGCCGCGCGTCGCGGACTTGGCTGTCGTCCCGGGCGGGCGTTTCCTGTTGACGTCGTCGTCGGAGCGCCGGGTGCGGGTGTGGGACCTGGGCGCGGGCGGGGCGGAAGTCTTGCTGCCGGGCGGCGGCAGCAGCGGCGCGGGCGAGGGCGGGCCGGCCGACGCCGTGCCCGCGCCCGGCCTGCCACCTCCCCCGCCCCGCCCGCCGCCTCCCCCGCCGCCGCTGGCGTTCCGCGCGTTTCCGCCTCCGCCCGCTGGGGCTCTGGACTTGCGCCCGCCGCGGGTGCCGCCGCCGCCGTCGCGCGGTGGTGGTGCGGCCGCCGCGCCTGGCGAGCCCGCGCCGCCCACCACCGCTGCCGGGACAGTCGGCGGCGGCGCCCCGCTCGTCACGGAGGCGGAAGCCATCATTTCCTTGTCCCTGGCGCCCGACGGCCGGGCCCTGCTGCTCAATCTGGCGAACCAGACCCTGCACGAGTGGGACGTGGGCGACGCGTTGGACGGCGTTGCCGCGGCGGCGGCGGCGGCTGCCGGGCGTGGCGGCGGTGCCGCGCCCCGGGGCCGCCCGCCGCCCTCCTCCCTGCGCCCGCCGCCCGCCCGGGCGTCCATGGCGTACACGGGCCCCACCCCGTCCCCGGGCCGCTTCGTCGTCCGGTCCACGTTTGGCGGCGCGGACCGGCGCTTCGTGCTGGCGGGCGCGGAGGACGGCCGCGTCTACGTCTTCCACCGCGGCACGGGCGAGGCGCTCGCGTCCCTGCCCGGCCACGCCGGCACCGTCAACGCGGTGGCGTGGCACCCCACGGATCCGGGGCTCTTCGTCTCCGCGTCGGATGACAGGAGCATCCGCGTGTGGAGCGGCGAGGGCGAGGAAGAGGAGGAGGCGGAGTGGGCGGGCGAGGAGGCCTGAAGCGGGTTGTGTGTTTTTTTGTTTTGTTTCTTTTTGCATGGACGCCCCCCTAAAAAAACCCGCGCCCAGGAAGCATGTGTTTGTTTTTCTGTAAAGACTGAAAAAGAAGCAAGAAGGATGCGCGCTCTAAAGCAAGCAAGACAGGGGGGCCCAGGCCGGCTCCCTCTCCTCCCCTCCGCCTCACTCACCACTTGGGTGGGACGTAGCCGTCCGGCCCGCCGCCACCGCCGCCGGCCGCCTTGGGCCGGCGGGCCGTGAAGGTGCGGGCGAACGGCGGCACCATCGCCAGCCCCAGGAACTCAAAGATGTCCGTCTCGCACGTCAGCGCGGCGGACGGCCCGACGGGCTTGCGCGTCGCGTTGCGGTCGGCGGACAGGTCGATCGGGAACATGTGCGTGTCGGACAGGTGCCAGCCCGTGGCGGACCGGGCGCCGTGGCTGCCAGGCGCCTGCTGCGCGCACCAGCGCCGGGCGGACTCGCGCGCCGCGGACGAGTCTTTCGCCCAGTACCGCAGCGCCCGGTTGAACGAGCCGTCGCCGGTGAAGTAACAGACGGCTGTGGGCAGGGAGACGCGGGAGTACACTTTGACGTCCAGGCGGCGCCAGCGCGGGGGGGCGTCGCCGTGCAGGGCCGGGTGCCCGGGCGGCAGGCGCACGGCGCCCATCCACGACCCGGGCGCGCCCGCCGCGTCCGCGCCGCCCGACCTGGCCCCCGGCGGCGGGGACAGCAGGGGCGCACCCTCGCCCTCGTCGGCCAGCGTGGCGCGGTCGACTTTGTGGGCCAGGCGGCGCGGCGTCGGCGCGTACCAAGCCTCGCTGTTGGCGGCCTCGACCTCAAAGCCGCGGGCCGCAATGCCTTCCAGCACCGCCCGCAGCAGCGCGTGGTTGGCCTCCGTCGCGGACCGCGTGCCTTCCATGAGCAGCGCCCGGTCCATGGCCGCCTGGGCGGACGCGGCGCCGGCCGTGGACGCGCCACGCGACGTCGTGCGTTTCGTCTTTTTAGACGACTCACCGTCGTCCGAGTCGGTGCGCTCGTCCCGGTGGACGGGGGCGCCCGTCGAAGGCTCGCCGTCCGTCGCGCGTCGCGCCGTCTGCGGCGGCGGCGGCGGCGGCGGCGCGATCAGCAGGTCGATGTCCCCGTACGTCGCCTGGCGCGCGGCCGCCAGGCCAGCGGCGGCGGCCGGGATGTCGGCCGCCGCGTTCGCGCGCAGCCAGGACCCGCACGCGCGGACGTGGGCGGGCACAGCGCCGGGGGACCGGCGGCCGGGCGACCCGTCGAGCGGGTAGCCGTCGGCGTCGCAGCCCAGCGCGTCAAACGCCGCGGCGCGCGCGGCGGCCAGGACCGCGCGCACTTCGTCCGCCGGGATGCGGGCGCAAAAGTCGTCGTAGTGTTTCAGGCCGAGCGCCTGGTTGATGGTCAGGGCGCCGACCCGGCCGCCGCCCGGCTTGGACACCTCAGCGCGCAGGTCGGCCACGCTCGTGATGCCCGCCGCCACCCACCGGCCGGCCGTCGTTTCGCCGACGCCCCAGATTTTGGCCAGGGCCTTGCGCGCGACCGTGGCCGGGTCGGCCAGCGCCGCGTTCAGGCGGTCCAGCTTGCCCGTCGCCAGGACCTCCCACACCTTTTCCACGGTCTTCACGCCCAGCTTGGCGTCGGGCAGGCCGGGGCGGTGCAGGCCCTTGACGTCGTCCAGCGTGTTGAGGGGCCGCGTCCAGGACGCGACGGCCTCGATCCCGTGGCGCAGGTTGCGCCCGCGAAAAAAGTCCGCGCCCTGTTTTGTGTACAGGGCTTCGGCGCGGGTCAGCATGTCGACGATGCAGTAGGGGCGCAGGGCGCAGGCCGGGTGGGCGCAGACGGTGTTGATGGCGCGGCGGCGGGCGGACGCGGTCGCAGCAGCAGCGGCCGCGCCGCCGCCGTCGTCGTCCGAGCCCGACCCTTCACTCTCCGTCCCTTCGTCCGCCGCCTCCGCAGCCGTGCCCGGGCTCAGCACCGCGCCGGCCGCCGCCGCTTCCGCGGACTTGGCCTTGACTTTCGACCGCCAGGGCGCCCAGAACTTGTACAGCTTGTCCAGCGTGTCTTTGATGCCGGCCGCGGTGAAGGGTTCGACCCACACGTCGCCGGCGCCCCAGGTGTGGCCAGAGTCGCCGCCCGTCCACTTGAAACGGGGTGGGGTGGTCGGAGAGGGAGCACTGGTGTGGCCGGGCGCGTAGGCGGCGTACGCCGTCGCAGCGGCGGCGACCATGGCGCACGCGTCTTCGGGCGCGATCTGCTGGGTGGGTGGCAGTGCGGGTGGGTGGGGTGGTGGGCAGCCACCACCGCCCCCGCCCGCGTCGCCGCCCGATGCCTCGCCGTCGTCGTCCTCGCCCTTGGGCGGCCAGATGGGGACGATGGGAACGGGCGCAGCAGTCGCAGTAGCCGCAGTAGCCGCAGCAGCCGCAGCAGCCGCAGCAGCCGCAGCAGCTGCAGCAGCGGCGGCAGGCGTGGGTTTGTTGCCGTACCCGGCGTGGGCGCGCGCCCCGCGTTTCGCGCGCGGCGTGGCCCGCGCCTCTGCTGCCGCCGCCCGCTTCCGCGCGCCCGCCTCGGCCGCGGCCTTGCGCTCCGCCGCGTCCGCCGCCGCGTCCGCCTCGGCTTGCAAGATGGCGGCAACGAATGCAGCGGACACAGGCGCCGCATCCACGACGGCGCGGGCTTTGTTGCAGTCGGTCAGCCAGGAGAAGGGCAGCACGGGCGGCGTGCCGGGCGGGGGGGCCCACGACGCACCAGCGGCCGTGCCCGGCGGCGGCAGCAAGCCCGCCGCCCGCAGCCGGTTCTTAGTAAAGGTGGATAGGAAGCCAGAGTCCAGGGCGTCGATGACGACGTGCGTGAAGGGCGGGGCGGGCGGCGGCGAGGGCGGTTCGCCGCCGCCGCGGCCGCTCACCATCGCCCGTTGCGAGGCCGGCCACCCGCCGTCCAGCGGGTCGTCGTCGGCCAGCCACGCGACCGCCGCGCCCAGGCCCGCCGCCACTTCCGCCCCCTTTTTACCGTGCGCCACGTTCAACACGGCGACGCGCAGGGAGGAGAGCGGACCGCCCGGCTTGTGCGCGGCCGCGAGTGTTTTGACAAACGCTGTGTGGTCGGGCGCCGTGTGCCGGCGGCGCGCGGGCGGCGGCGCCGGTGGTCGAGCCGGCGGCACCGCGGGCGCAACATGAGGCGCTTGCGCCGCCGCCCACGCCTCCCGGGTCATGGCCTCCAAGCGCACGCCAAACCGGCCGCCGGGAAATGTGAGGACGGAGCCGGACGGCGCGCGGCCGGCCCCGCCCGGCGGCAGCGTCGCCGTGGACGCGGGGCCGGACGGGCCTTCAGGGCTGGCGATCGTCAGGCCGGCGCCTTCCCCCGCCGTCACGTACGCGCCCTTGGCCGACCCTCCCGCGGCCAAGGCCACAAGCCGGTCGGCCGGGAGCGCGGCGGCCAGCGCGCGGAGCGTGGCAGGGCTCGTCCCGGCCGGCACCGCGCCCAGCAGCAAGTCCCGCGTCAGCCAGGTCGGGGACTGGGCCGCGGGCCCTAGGGCCAGCGAGCCGGCCGGGCCGGGCAGGCGGCTGCCGTCCAGGAGGAGGTGGGCGACGAGGGGCATGGTTTTTTTTTTTTTGGGAGTGGGGCACTGGAGTGGTGGGTTGGAAAGCGGGCGCGGTGCGCGGGGAGCGCCCGGCCTGGAGCGGTTCCTGAGTTTGCGCGCCCACCCACGCCCGGATCAGGAAGCCTGATACGTCGTCTCAAGCTATGCCAGGCCGGGCAACTGGCGGAGTGCGTGTGCGTGCCAGTGCGCGCCGCGCAAGGCGCGCGGATGCACGGGGGATTCTCTTGAGTGTTCGTTGCGCAGCGACTCCGCGTCGTCAGTGTCATTTTTCGTTTTGACCTTCCCGGAACCACATTGCGCCTAGCGCCGCCGGGTGCTGCGGCCGTGCTCGCTCGATCTCACAACTGCCCAGCGACTGCGTGCGTTGAATCAAAGTCCCCGCGCCATGCCGTCGTCCTCTTCTGACGATGGCGACGCGCCCATGTCCGGCTCCACCCTCCAGCACGCCCTCGCCCGGACCAGCCTGGCCGATTTTCTTGCGGCGAGGCCGCCGTCCACGGTCGTGTCCGTGTCGGATGCACAGGTGGGTGAAGTGAGGGCGTGGGAATTGGTGGGGTTGCGGCCGCCGGACGGGCTGCGTGCGTGTGCCTGTCCCTCCGCGCCATCCTGCTCCCACTCCCCACCCCTCATCCCCTCCCTCCCGCCTCCAGCCCTTGTCCGCCGTCCTGCGCGTTTTAGACACGCACGGCATCCTCAGCGCACCCGTCTTTGCCGCCAACTCCTCCCGCTGCGTTGGCTTCATCTCCGTCTCCGACGTCCTGCGCGCCGTGCTCGGCTGGGCGTCGCTGATGGACGACCCGACCCCCGGCGGCCGGGCGGAAAACTTGCTGCGCGCGGGCGCGCGCTTAGAGACAACACGCGTCCGCGACACCCGCCGCGCCAATGACGGATCGCTGGTCTTAGCTGCGTCGGAGGGGGTGTCGCTGCTGGATGTCGTGAGGGACGGGCTGTTGCGGGGCGGCGGCGGCGCGGCGCCGTGCCACCGCGTGGCAGTGTATGACTTCCAGGACGCGGCCGTGGGCGCCTGCCCCGGCGCGGGCCTGCCGGGCGAGCCCCAGCCGGCGTTTGCAGACGCTTCAGGTGCGCCGTTGCCTCCAGGCGCCGACCCGACGGACGTGCGCGTCGTCGCGGTCGTCTCGCAGAGCGACATCATCCGTTTCTTGGCCAAGCACGGCGGAAACGGAGTGGCCGGCGGCGGCCTGTCCTCCACGCCCGTCTCTGACGTCCCGGGCCTCATCTCCTCGCCCGTCGTCTCTGTGCCGGCGGACATGCCGACCGCCCTGGCGTTTGCGTCCCTCTTCTCGTCGGAGGGCGTCGTGTCCGCCGCAGCCGTGCTGGAAACAAGGGGGCCGGGCGCGGGGACGCTCGCCGCCACGCTCTCCACGGCCGACCTGCGCGGCATGCGGCCCGACGGCTTGGCGGCGCTGGCCCAACCCACGCTCGCCTACCTGTCCACGCGGCCCGCCCGCGCGCCGCTGCACGCCGCCAAAACGGCTGTCTCCGTGAGCGGCGGCCCCGCGAAATCCGCGGCGGCGTGGGGCGTGCGCGCGCCCGACGCGGGCCCTGGCGCCCACCCGCTCCGGGTGGAGGTCGTGTCTCCCTCCACGCCGTTGGGGGAAGTCATCAGCCGCTTGGCCGAGTCGGGCACGCACCGGGTGTACGTGTGCGATGGGGATGGCCGGCCGACGGGCGTCATCACGCTGACGGACATTTTAAAGGTGGTCGCGGCGGAATGAGAAACCCCCCGGGGGGGTGGGTGGGGGTGGGGTGGGGTGGGTTGCAAATTGTGTCTCATTGTTTTTACAAATCCTCTCTCTCCTGCTGCGGCCTACACACAAATTCTCCACCTAAAAAATGCTCTCTGGCGCCGACCACAGGTGGACAGCGCCGTCCTCGCCTGCGGACGCGAGCACGGCTTTCCGGCCCTTGCCCTTCCACTCCAGCGCGGTCACGGCGCCCGCGTGCGCGGGTTCGACGGCGCCCAGCAAGGCGCCCGTCGCCGCGTCCAAAAAGTGGATGTCGCCGCGGTCCGTGCCGGCCGCTAAAACAGCGCCGGATGGGTCGAGGGCCAGGCGGCGGTAAGCAAACCCGGCGGGGACGGGCGCGGGCGCACGCCAGCGCAACTGCGCGGGCGGGCCCGTCTCCTCTGTGTCGTGCCGCGTCCAGCGCGGCAGCGTCCAGGCGGCGACGGACCCGTCCCGGCAGGACGTGGCGGCGGCCGACCCGTCGGCGGAGACCGTCACGGCCAGCACCTGGCCCGCGTGGCCCGACAAGGCGGGCCCGCGCACCACCCGCCCGCCCTGCACGACCGCGTGCAGGCGGACGTCGGGCGCGAAGGTCGCGGCAGCGACCCAGGCCCCATTGCCCGACACGGCCAGGTCGTGCGTGCGGACGCCGGCCGTGTCAATGGATGCCAGGCGGGTCGGCGCCGCGCCCGACGCCGGCAGCGAGAACACCTCCAGCTGCGTTTTTTCGGACGCGATGGCGAGGACGCCCGCGCCCGTGCGCACGGCCAGCGCGCGGTGGCCGCCCAAGAAAGACGCGTCGCCCGGCGCGGGCAGGGACCAGAGCGGCGTTTTGCTCTGGCCCAGGGCGGCCAGGGCCGGCGCGTCGGCGCCGCCCCGGGTCAAGACGGCGACAGCGGGCGTGGCGGCGCTGGCTTGGGGCACGAACGCGACGCCGACGGCGGGCGCGGTGAGGCCACGCTTCACCGGCGCGCTGGGGCGGGCGGTCGCAGGGTCAGGCGGGACGCCCGCCACGCGAACGGCGCGGTCCGCGCCCGCGCTGGCCAGGCGGCTGCCGCACGCCGACCAGGCGAGAGCACTCACGCCGCCGGTGCCCGCGTCGTGGCCTTTCAGGCTGGCCAGGTGCAGCGGGGACGGGTGGTGCGTGGTGGCCTTTGTCAAGGACGGCGTGGACGACGCAGCGGGCGTCGTGGCCGGAGTCCGGCGGGCGCGCGCCGCGTCGGCGGCTGGAACGCGTCGTGTTTGTTTTTCAGGCGGTCCCGGCGCTTTGGCCGCGGCTTTGACGGGCGCCAGGGACCGGGTGAAGGCCAGTAAGGCCAGCAGGATGCGGGCGGCCGAGAGTGCGAGGGAGAGGCCTGGACGTGTCCGGGGATCGGGGATGGAGAAGGTGAGTGGAAGGTTGGGGCGCGCGAGACTGTGCGCGGCCGAGCGGCACGCACTGTGCGCTCGGCCAAAACTCACCAATGCCGCACACGGCCGTGCGCGCCGCAGGGCTCAGGGACGCCCAGGCCTGGGCGGCCATCAGTGTGCAGGAAGGGTCGGGCCGCGCTCTCCTGTTTGGCGCCCGGTGCGAGAGGGGAGAAGCGGCGGCGGCGCGCAATTGCTTTTCGGCCGAACAACAGAGTGAGAGGCGCGCACTCGTCTGTTTCGCTCTTTTCTCGCTTCTCGCCC
Source organism: Medakamo hakoo (assembly GCA_026636295.1). Taxonomy (NCBI): domain Eukaryota; kingdom Viridiplantae; phylum Chlorophyta; class Trebouxiophyceae; family Coccomyxaceae; genus Medakamo; species Medakamo hakoo. Next base: position 933,301 of record CP089454.1, on the reverse strand, counting down.
GTCCCGCAGCTTATGGTGCGGGCCAAGAGCTTTGAGGTACGTTGTCTTGCCGACGACCTAGGCCACACCCCACTCCGCAGCCCGGCCGAAGCAGCGCCGGGCGTCCAGCCAGGCGGACCGACGCCCGGCCAGCAGATCGGCTTGTTTTTTCGCGACTGACAAATTCCCTTCCCTCCCCGCCCCTACAACAGGCCTTCAAATTCGCCCTGTACGTCACCATCCCGGCCGTCCTGACCTGGACCGTCGTCACCAATACGGACGTGCTGAACGCGATCATCAAAGAGGTGAGGGATGAATGAGAGGGCGGTGTTTTTTTTTGTCTTCGCACCCGCGCGCTCGCGCCGGCCCCCTGACCATCTCCATCCCCCCCCCCCCCCCCACAGCGCTCGTACGTCGTGTACCCGCCCGAAGGCCCCCGCCCGCCACCGCCTGAAACCGTGCACGGCATCGCCCGCGACAACGCGTCCAAGCATGGCTCCTAAGAAACGCACCGCAGCCGCGGCGCCCGCCCCATCCAAGGGCGGCGGGTGGACGGCCGTCGTCACGGGCGGCGCAGGCTTCTTGGGCCGCCACCTCGTCGACGCCCTCCTGGCCGACGGCCGGTACGGCACGGTCCGCGTCTTTGACGTCCGCCCGTCCCCCGATGACCGCGTGGAAAACGTCGTGGGCGACCTGCGCGACCCGGCGTCCATCGGCGGCGCGGTGCGGGGCGCGGACGTCGTCTTCCACTGCGCGACCGCGTCGCCCGCCGCCGAGTCGGCCGCCAACCGCGACCTGATGACGGCCGTCAACGTGGGCGGCACCCGCAACGTCATCGACGCGGTCATCGCCGCGGGCGTGCCCCGCCTGGTGTTCACGAGCTCGGCGTCCGTCGTCTTTGACGGGTGAGTGGGGGGATGTCCTGTTGTGTTTGTGCCCGTCCGCCGTCCCCAACGCCCGCTCGCGGGCGGGGCGGGACGCCGCCCCATCCTTATCTGGCCCCTCTGTCTCACGCCCGCCCGCCCACCTTAACACAGGTCCGACCTGGACGGCGTCGACGAGTCCGCCCCCTACGCCTCCCGTCCCATGGACTACTACGCCGCCACCAAAATTGAGGGTGAACGCCTGGTCCTGGCCGCGGCGGGCGCCAAGCTCAAGGGCGGCGGCCACCTCGCCGTGACCGCCCTGCGCCCGTCTGGCATTTTCGGCGAGCATGACGCGCTGCTCGTCCCTGTGGCCGTCTCCAAGGCCAAGGCCGGCAAAATGAAGTACATCATCGGGTCAGGCGACAATTTGATGGACTGGACGTACGCGGGCAACGTGGCGGCCGCGCACGTGATGGCGGACGCGGCGCTCGCGGCGCGCGGCCACAGGTCCGCGCCCGCGGGCCGCCCCTACTTCATCACCAACGGCGACCCGCGCCCTTTCTGGGGCTTCATGGGCGACCTGCTTGAGGGCCTGGGCTACGACCGCCCGCACATCAAGCTGCCGTTCCTGCCGCTGTTCATCATCGCCTCGCTCGTCGCCTGGGTGGTCGGCCTGCTGCGACTGGTGGGCGTGTCCATCCCGCCCTCCGACTTCACGCCCGCCCGGCTGCGCATCGCGGCTGCGACGCGCCGCCTGTCCTGCAAAGCTGCGGGGCGGGATTTCGGGTACGTCCCTTCAAAGTTAGTGTCCGTGGACGAGGGTTTGAAGCGGACGGTCGCGTTCTTCCCACACATGAGAGCGGACGGTGGTGGGCGGGGCGCGCGGGGTGGTGGTGGGAAAAAGGGAAAGAAGGCGTGAAAAGGGACGCGCGCCGCCCCCTCACGCAACACCACAAGGAGGGACTGAGTGCTTTCATGTCATTGCAAGGCGGCTCTACACACTTCTTCTCTCTAAACATGTCTACCCGGGCGGGAAGCGTTGCCTGATAAAGTCGGTCGCCCAGGCGTCGAGCGGCCCGGCCGCCACCCGCCACAGCGGCAACAGGTCCGCCCTCTCCGCCTTGTCGGCCGCGGACGCGGACGGGCCCAGGTCGACGACGCGCTTGCGCCGGTTGATGGACGAGCGGAAGAGCCACATGGCCCGGCGCAGCCGTTCCGAGCCGTCGACGCCTCCACCCGCCCGCACGGCCGCTGCTGCGGCGGCCGCTGCGACGGGCGGGAGCAGCATGGCGTCGTCGGCGATGCCGCAGACGTGGAAGTCGATGGCGGAGAGCGGGACGTCGGGGACGCAGGGCGGCGGGCCTGAGGCGACGCCCGGGCCGTCGACCAGGCCGGGCGGCGGGGGCGGCGTGGTAAAGACGGTCGCCGCTTTCAGGTACGCCAGCCAGGCGAAGCCCGGGTCGTCGGCCGGGATGGCCGCCGGCTCGGCGCCCTCCAGGCGTGGCGGGAAGCCCGCCGCGCCGGCCAGGCGTGCCGCCCACACGCCCGCCGCGTCTCTGAGCAGGGCGACGTCGCACGCCATGCCGCCGTACGCGGCGCGGATGGCCAGGGAGCGCACGAGCAGGCGGGCTTCCGGCGGCAGCTGGGACGCCAGGGACGCCGCGGCCGGCGCCGGCGCGTCGCCCGCGCGCCCGCCCTCCGCGAACAAGCCGTCCAGGCTCAGGCGCGGCGCGGCCGCCCAGGCCGCCGGGTCGTCCCGCACTTTGCAGGCCGCCAGCTGCCAGACGACGCGCAGCAGCGCCGTGACGGCGGCGCGCGGCAGGGCGAAGCCCTTGGAGTGGGCGGCCATGGCCCACACGCACAGCGGGAGGGACGGGTGGAGGCACACGTCCTCGACCATGATGACCGCCAGCCGGCGCAGCAGCTCGCCCGGCTCGGTGCGCAGGAGGTGGAGGGCCAGGCGCACGGCGGCCGCCCCCCGCCCCAGGCGCACGTTTTTCTGGAGCGCGGACTTCAAGACGGAGGGGGACGCCGAGACGGCGGTCGGAGGGCGGGGCGGGGCGGTCGACGCCGCGCCGTGCGAGGGCGGGTGCGGCGCGGGCGGGCCGGCCCAGGGGGCGCGCCCGGCCCCGCCGCCCTCGCCCGGGCACACGTTGGTCGCCAGGCGCAGCGCGACCTTGGCCGGCCCGACGCTCGCTCCGCCGCCGCCGCCCTCGTCCTCCGGCGCCGCCAGGGCCGCCAGAGACACAGACGCTTCCCCCGTCCAGGCAGGCGACGGCAGCGCGGCCGCGCTTTTTTTGTCGCCGGCCCAGTGCCAAAACCAGGCGCCTGCGGACGAGGCCGCCGCCGGCGCGTCGGCGGCGTTGTTGAGTGGCCGCCACTCGGCGTACAGTGTGTGCACGCGCCCCGCTTCGCGCTGCGCGTTCATGATCGCCGCCAGGGCAGAGGGCTTGGTCGGGTCGGCCGCGCCTGTGCCTGGCACGGTGCGTGGCGGGGCGGGCGGCGGGGACGACGGGCGTTTTTGGTGGTGGGCGCCGGCCATGAGCGCGGCGAGCGCCGACGGGCGCGGCGGCGGCGGAGGGTGAGGTGGCTCGAGCCGCGTCGCCCGTTCCTGGGACGGCGGCGCCGAACTGCAGGTGCCTTCCCCGTGCTGCTGGCTCAGGTCTAAGCATTTGTTCGCGTGCGATTCAATCAGGGCGGCCGGGATGGAAGACTTGCACACGACGCAGGTGACGAAGGAAGAGCCCTGGCCGTGTTGTGCGACGAGGGCCGGAGGTCGGGGGGGCGTCGGGGTGATGAATGCGCGCGGAGGGGCAGTTTCGGGGCGGCGTGGGGGCGAGCGCCGCTCATTTCCAGCCCTTCCCGCTCTCGCCACAGTCTTCCTTACCTGTCGCCCCGGTATACCGGGAGCGGACGCGCGGCGGGTCGCACCCGCCGCCGGCCGAGAACTCGACGCTTTTTTCTTGTTCACGCCGGTCGACGCGCGTCGCCGCTGGGCGGCTTGCAGGGCCGCGAGCGCGTCTTCCGGCATGGCTCTTTCGACAGGGTGCGAGAGCAGGCCTGGCTCTCAGGCCAGGGGAGCGATGGCGGTGTGGGCCATGGCTGCCCCGCGTGTCGTGTGTTCGTGTTTCGTGCGGAGGCTGTTCGCCTATGAAGGCCCGACGCGCGCGCTCTAAGCCACTTGACCATTTGTTGTCGACCGCCCCAAACCGCTCGATCCCCACCCCCATTCCTTTCCATCCGCCGCTCAGGGGCGTCGCGACTGATCGCTGCACCCGCCCGGAAGAGCGTCGACAGAGGCCTGCGCCTGCCGTGACCCCCCATCCACGCTCGTGTGCGGACCGATGCCTTCAGAGCGCGCAAACTTGGTCCTCGCCGCGGCGGCTGGTGGCCTCGCGACGGCCGCCATCATCTCGTTGAGGAACAGCCGAGGCCTGGCGATCGCTGCCGCCGAAAACGCCGAGGGAAAGGCGGAAGGTGAGGGCAGACGTGGGGTGTGTGTCAGGGCGCGCGCGCTGGCAGGAAGCCGCGCCAGAGGGACCTGCCTCCATCCCATCCCATCCCATCCCATCCCATCCCCATCCCCATCCCCATCCGCGGTGACGCCCGCGACGCCCCCACCCACACACTGCAGCCTCCTCCACCATCCTGGACCGCCTGTTTGGCCCGTCCCACTACTCCCTCGTCGTCTTCGTGGATGACGGCGGCCAGGGCGACGCGTCGTCAAAGCCGTCCACGGGCAAAAACATTCGGTTCCCGCGCCAGGGCGGGTACGACGCGCTGGTCGGCGCGGTCGTCACGGCGTTTGCCGAGGGCGCCGCGCCAGCGGATGATGCCGACCACGCCGAAGACGCGGCGCCCGCTCCACTGGCCCCGGCCGTCTCCGGCGACGTCCGCCTGTTCTTGGCCTGCGTGAAAACGGAGCTCACGTCCGAAAACGTCAAGGACGCGCTCGCGGCCGCCGCCGGCGCCGACGACGCCGTCATCGTCCTGTTCGCGACGGTGGGAGGCGCGGACCTGTCGGCCGCGGCGGCGGCCCGCCCGCCGCTCAGCCCCGTCCCCATGGGCCCCAAGCCGTGGCCGGTCATCGGGACTGGCTACGTCTTTGCTCCTACGGGCCTCAAGCCGACCGACGGCGGCGTGACGGGCATGTACGCCGCCTGGAAAAAGGCGTTTGTCGGGCCGGACGGCAAGCTGCCGCCGTGGGGGCCCACCATTTCTGTGCGGCTGCCCGCCAACGCGCGGGCCGGCCTGGCCAAGCTCGCCGCCGAGGGCGTGCTCGACGACGCGGCCGCGGGCGAGTCGATGATTCTGACGTGCGACCCGGAGGTCGTCCAAGAGCTGGCGTCGCACGAAGACCTGTGGCCCAAGATGTGGAACCGGGCCAACCAGACGGCGCTGTCCGACTTCACCAAGGACGGCCTGTTCACGTCGTCGACGACGTCGGAAGACTGGAAGACCGGCCACGGCCTGCTGCCGCGCTTCTTTTCGGCCCTGCGCATGCCGGCCCTGTTCCCGCCGGTGCTGGACAAGAGCAGGACGCTGGTCCAGGCCCTGGTGCGTGGACGGGCGGATTGAGTGGGGGGATCGGGGGGAGACCGCGACCGGGGCGGTGGTGGGCGGGCGGGCGTCCATCTGTGCGCCGGGTCCCGCGGGGGGCCCACGCCTGCGCTCGCTGACAAAACACACACACACACACGCCAGCGCACTAAATTTCCGGCCGGCGCTCCAATCACCAACTTTAATGCGTATTTGACGGCCATGACATCGGATGCGGTGCTGCTGGCGGCCCTGGGCCTGGACGCCCACTCCATCGACCGCCTGGCGGCCGGCGAGCCCATGCACCCCCTCCTCCCCGCCTTTTTGGTCGGCCTGACCATCACGTCCCGCGGCTACGGCCCGGCGGCGTCCGTGCTCCTGCCCGCGTCCGTGCGGTACAACCCCTTCATTTCCAAGGACGCGCTGATGAAGTCCATGTACGCGGACGCCAAGAAAACGTGCGAGCGCGTCATCAACGACCTGATCGATGAAGCCCGCGCGTCCGGCGGGCCCGACTCCCTGCTGAAAGTCCTGCTCACCCAGGCGTCGCCGACGACGGGCAAGGTGGCGACGCTGGAGGCCATTCACGGCCACATGCTCAACCTGATGATCGGTTCGTTTTTTTTTGGATGGATGGATGGATGGATGGATGGAGATCAAGGATGAGCGCGCGCGCGAGTGGTTCCCAGGCCCGGCCCGTCTCCCTGCCCCCTCACACACACACACACACACACACACACACACGCACTCGCGCCGCGTCCTCCCCAAACCACAACCCCAAACCAGCCGGCCACGAAACGACCGCCGCGACGCTGGGCTTTGCCCTCTACTACCTGGCGACCAACCCGGAGTGGGACGCCAAGGCCATCAAGGAGATTGAGGAGGTGCTCGGCCCGCGCGGCGAACCGAGCGTCGGCGACCTCGCCAAGCTCGTCACGCTCGAAGCGATCTTCCGCGAGGCGCTGCGCCTGCACCCGCCGGTCGGCGGCGTGTCCCGCGACGCGGCCGCCGACACGACCCTGGGCGGCGGCCGCTGGGTCGTCCGCCGCGGCCAGCGCGTGCTCATCAACGTCGTCGGCCTGCACCGCCGCCAGGACATCTGGGGCGGCGACGAGTACGGGGACGCGACGCGCTTCAACCCAGCGCGGTTCATGCCGGGCGCGGGCGCCGGCCGCCACCGCTACGCCTTCCTGCCGTTTGGCTTCGGCGTCCGCGCGTGCGCCGGCACGCAGTTCGCCCTGATGGAAGCCAAGACGCTGCTGGCCGTCCTGCTGCGCAACTTCATCGTCCGGGCGCCGCCCGGCTACGTCGCCTTCTCGTCCTTTGCCGACGGCGGCGCCGCGCCGACGCCCGACGGGCTGACCCTTATGCTGCTGCCCCGCCCGGGCGCGCCCAGACCGCCGCCGCCGCCGCCGCCGCCGCCGCCCTCCGCCAACGGCAACGGCGTGCACGCCGCGCCGTCGCCCGCGTCCGCGGACGCCGCCCGCGCCGCCGCGGCCGCCGGCCTGTCCCCCGCCGTCTCGGCCGCCAAGGTGGGGGCGCTGGCCTCGCACGGCACGCCGCTCCGCGTCCTGTACGGCTCCAACGGCGGCACGTGCGAAGCGCTGGCGGGCCAGCTGGTCCAGCGCGCCATCGCGGCCGGGTGGGACGCGTCCCAGGCGCCGCTGGACGCCGGCGTGGGCAAGCTGGCGGGCGGGGCCGGCCCGCTCGTCGTCATCACTTCCACCTACAACGGCGCGCCGCCCGACAACGCGTCCAAATTCGTGGCCTGGATCGGGGAGGGCGGGCCCGGCGCGGCCGGCGGCGCGGAGGGCGTCAAGTACGCTGTGCTGGCCGTCGGCAACAGCCAGTGGGGCGCGACCTTCCTGCGCGTGGGCAAGCTGCTGGACGGCGCCCTGGAGGCTGCGGGCGGGACGCGCGTCCGGCCGCTGGCGTCCGCCGACGCGGACGACCTCGGGTCATTTGCCGAAGTCTTTGACGACTGGGCGGCGGCCCTGCTGCCCGAGTTGGCCGCCAACTTTGGCGTGGTCGCGGCGGACGGCGAGGGCGCGGCGGCCGCGGCGGCCGCCGCCGCGGCCGAACTCCCGCCGCGGGTGCTGCTCGAGCCTGCGCCGCCCGGCATGCCCACGCTGGGCCCGCGCGAGGTCGTCGACCTGTGGCGGCAAGGCGAGCCCGACCCGGCCCAAGGCTACCACGCTCTGCCCGTCGTCTCAGTGACGCAGCTCCAGGCGCCCGGGTCGGACCGGCGCACCGCGGCCCTGGAAGTCAGGCTGCCGCCCGGCCTGGCCTACTCGGCCGGCGACCACTTCGAGCTGCTGCCCGCCAACGCGCCGCACCTGGTCTCCCTCGCCCTGAGCGTGCTGGGCATGACGGGCGACGAAGCGTACAGGTGGACGCCCGTGGGCGACGCCGCCACGCACGGCCCGGCCCGCGGCCTGGCCTCCACTAGCCGCACCGGCACGGTCGCCGGTGCGTTCCCTCTTGTCATCGACGCGCGCGCGGCGCTGGAGTGGCTGGTCGACCTGTCCGCCACGCCCTCCCGCAAGGCGGTCGCGCGCTTGGCGGACGCGTGCCCCTGCCCACCCGAAGCGGCCGCGCTCAAAGCCCTGGCCACGGAGGACGGGTACAAGGCCGGCGTGGCGGGCCCGCGCATGGCGCTCGTCGACTTGCTGGCCCGCTTCAAGAGCGCGGCGGCGGCCTTCGACCTGGCATCCTTCATCAACGCCCAGCCGCGCCTGATGCCCCGGTACTACTCCATTTCCTCCTCGCCCAAGTTCGGGGGGGAGGCCGGCGCGACGCGCGCGACCATCACGGTCGGCCTGGTGTCCACGACGACGGCCGCGGGCCGGCCGCACTTGGGCCCCGCGTCCAGCACGGTCCACGCGGCGGTGCCGGGCGGCGTCGTGCTCGGCACCGTCCGCGCCCTGCAATCCCGCTTCCGCCTGCCGGCCGACCCGTCCACGCCCATCGTCATGGTCGGCCCGGGCACCGGCGTCGCTCCCATGATCGGGTTTTTGGAGGAGCGGGAAGCCCTGAAAAAGGGCGGCGCGGCCCTGGGCCCGGCCATCCTGTTTTTCGGGTGCCGCAACGAGGACGATTACATCTACCGGTCCCGCCTGGAGGCCTGGTTGAAGGCCGGCGTGCTCAGTGGCCTGCACCTCGCCTTTTCCCGGCCCAAAAACGGGTCCGCGACGGGCCAGCAGAAAGTGTACGTCCAAGACCTGCTGGCCCGGGAGGCCGCCTCCCTGTGGCCGCTGCTGGCGGCGGGCGGCCACGTGTACGTGTGCGGCGACGCGCGCAAAATGGCGCCGGACGTGCGGCGCGCGTTTGAGGAGAGCGTGGTGGAGGGCGCGGGCGCGCGGGGGGCGGGGGGTGGGGCCGCGTTTGTGGGGGCGATGCGCGAGGACGGCCGGTACTTGGAGGACGTGTGGGCGGGGTGAATGGGCGGACAGAGAAAAGGCGGCGTGGTTGGGATGGAAAAAAAAGAGAGAGTAAAAAAACGCGACGAGCAACCGCGCGCGACACTCTTCGTTTCGCGCCTCCCTCTCTCCACACGGCGTGTCTCCCGCACCCGTCCAGCGCGCCAGGGGGCGACGCGCGTTGATGTGCACAGCCTTTTTCATCCTGGGCGGCGGAGCCGCAGGGTGCGCCTGCTGCGGCGGCGGCAGTGCGGGCGACGGGCGCGTCGATGGAACCTCGCGCCGCGCCTACGGCGCCTCCACCTCGACGCCGCTGCCCACAAAAACCACCCCATCCTTACTCATCTGCTTCAACCGAGACGAGTTCATGGACCGCGAAACCGCGGCGGCCGACTTTTGGGACGACCACCCCGCCGTGCTGGCCGGCCGGGATTTGAGGCGGGGCGGCACGTGGCTCGGCGTGACCCGGAGCGGGCGGTGGGCGCTGCTGACCAACTTTCGGGAGCCGGACCCGCAGTCGGCGGGCCCGGGCGCGCCGTCCCGCGGCGCCCTGCCCACCGATTACCTGACGGGCGCCGCGCCCCCGCTGGCGTACTTGACCGCCGTCGCGGCCGACCTGGCCGCCCACAACGGCTTCAACGCCGTCGTCGGCGACGTCGTGTCCGGGGAGGTGGCTTACCTGACGAACAGGGGGCCGCCGGACGCGCCCGGGCACGGCGCGCCGGTGTTGCTCGGCCCGGGCGTGTACGGCTTGTCCAACGGCCCGCTCGGCCGGGCGGCGCACCCGCACCACGACGGCGGCGGCGGCCATGGCGGCGCACCACCGAAGACCGGGTGGGCCAAGGTCGACGCGGGCGTGTCCGCCCTGCGCTCCCTCCTCGCGTCCGGCGCCCTGGACGCGCCGTCCCCGGCCGCCCTGCCCTGGTCCTCCCTCTTCGGCTCCGCCCTGATGGGGCGCACGGCGCGGGACCCGCCGTCCGCCCTGCCCTCCACGGGCCTGCCCCAACACATCGAGGCCGTCCTGTCCTCGACCTTCATCCCGGCCGTGACGGGCGTGTTTTCTCCCGAGGCGGGCGTGGCGTACGGCACCCGCTGCCAGACGGGCGTGGCCGTCTTCCCGGACGCGTCGGCGGTGCTGGTGGAGCGGTCGGGCACCGTGGACGAGGACGCCTGTGCGGCGAGCGCCGACGGCGGCGCGTGCGTGCCCGTGCGGTGGACGCAGGTCGTCCACGAGTTTCGGGTGGAGCCGTCTGGCGGGGAGGTCGTTGTGGATGAGGCGGGCGAGTGTGCGGAGGAGGGCGGCCAGGCGCTGGTGGCGGGGTGAGATGGATGGAGCGGGGTGAGATGGATGGCGCGTGAGAGAGGGGTGGTAGCGGCTAGAAGACAGACCGTTCGTTTTTTCACAACACGTCTTTTTCGCTCTCGCGCGGACGTGCGCTCCCCACACCCACCCACCCCATGGCTGCAGCCGTGCGCTTCGGCGCACCAGTGTCCACGCAGAAGCGAGCCCAAAACTGCGCGCCGACGCGCCCGCGCCGCCGTCAATGCGTCGTCGTCGCCGCACTCCCGTCGTCTCTTTCCTCTCCCCTCGCCGCGGCCGCCGACGTCGCCTCCTCCCGCACGGCCTACCCAGCCCTGTGCCCGACCGACCCGTATGCGGTCGCCTTAGTGAAGGCGGCCAAGGGTGGGAGTGGCAGCGAAGGTGGCGGCACGAGCGCGCCGACGCCCTCGCACCACCTCCAGGCCGACGCGGCCGCGACCGCCTGGATCGACGGCCACGCCCTCCGCGCCACGGACCTGGTCAATCTAGACGTCGACTCTGGAGGAGCAGAGTACAAACAGGTCATCCTGCTGGGACCGGGTCTGGACACGCGGCCATTCCGCCTCCCCTGGCCGGACGGCACCGTGTTTTTCGAGGTCGCCCCCGCCGACTCGCTCTCCGTCGCCGCCGCCACCCTGGCCTCCCTGGGCGCGGCCGTGCCGCGCACCTGCCTGCTGCGCCGCGTCCTGGGCGACCTGACAGACACGACCAGGACTCACGACCAGGACTGGGTGGACGGCTTGGCCGACGCGGGCTTCCGCGGCGACCGGCTGTGTGTCGTGTGCCTGCAAGCCGGCACGCCTGGCTGGGGCCTGACCCGCCCGGCCCTGCGCTCGGCGCTCGCCGCGGTCGCCCGGTGCGCGGCGCGCGGGTCCTTTGTGTTTGGGGATTTACCAGGCTGGGTGGAGGGCCGCCAGGAAGCAGCGGATTTGCTGGCGGAGGCCGGGCTGATGGTCGGGGCGCTGGAACGGCCGGGGAGCAGTGCGGAGAGCGGCGCGGCGGGGTGGGTGGAGGAGGTGGAGGGCGGCGGCCGCGCGCCACGCGCCCGGTGGCTGTTCGCTGCTCAGCAAGCAGCACGCAGCGATGAAGAGGTGGCCATCTGGGCATCGCACGCCGCCGCGGCGGAGGGAGCGGACGAAGATTTCGACCTGCACTTTAGTTGAGACAAGGCTTTTTGTTAGTGGTTTTTCAGTTTTTTTTTTCCCCCGCAAGCTCCGCAACCTCAAAAACACCCATGCGCCCTCCTCCGGACAGGGCGGCCTTCCTCACGGGGATGGGCGCGACTTCCACAGCTGACGCCCTGGCCGTCATCGCCGCCATCCCAGCCTGGATGGGCGTGGCGGCCCTGGCGGGCGCGGCCTGCCCAGCGCCCGGCGCCGGCCGCGTGGCCCTCCAGGCAGTTTCGCTCACCCTCCCGCTCATCGCCGTGCTCACGCGCGCGGCGCCACCGGTGACGGGCCTGCGGGCGGGCCTGGCCGGCCTGGCGATCTTGGCGGCTGCCTGGTGGCGTTGCAGCGGCCGGTGGCACGGCCACGCCGACGGCGGCGGCAGCGGCCCGGTCCCCCCGTCTGCCGCGGCCGCCGACGCCGCGCGCGCGGCCCTCCGCCTCCAGCGCGCCGGCACGGTGCTGGTCGTCTCCGCCGCCATCGCCGCCGTCGATTTCACTGCCTTCCCGCGGGCCTGGGCCAAAGATGCGGCGTGCGCCTCGCGCGGCCTCGCCCTGATGGACGCCGGCCTGGGCCTGTTGGTCGCGCTCGATGGCGGTGCGCGCCTGGGCGCGTCGGCCGCCCGCCCGCGCTTCCTGCGCGACCTCGCGCCCTGCCTGGGCATCGGCCTGGCCCGCGCCCTGCTCCTGCCACTGCTTGGCTACCACTCCGTGCCTCACGAAAGCGGGGCCCACTGCAACGCATTCCTGGTCTTGGCGGCCTTGCGGCTGAGTGGGCGGTGGGGCGTGTCAGTGCCGGCGCGCGTGGCTGGGTGGGCCCTGCAGCCGGGCCCGCCCGACGGGCGCAGCCTGGCTCGGTCGGCCGGGTGGGTGGCGGTCGGGCACGGCGCGCTCTTGGCGGCCGGCATGAAAGCCTGGGCGCTGAGCGCGAGGGCGGCCCACCCCCCGCCCACCTCCTCCCCCCGCCTGGTCGCGCTCGTCTGGGCGAACAAGGAAAGCGTCGCGGCTTTTCCAGGGCTGTGGGCCTTGCACGCCGGCGCGGCTTCACTGGCACGCTGGCACGCCACGGCGGAAGAGAGGGCCGCGGCGGTCACGGGTCAGGCCCCACCCTACCGGCCGCGGTCGGTCGCCCTGGCCGCCGCTGCCGGCCGCCGCGCCGCCCGGTCTGGCCTCGCGGCCGCCGCCGCTTTTTCCGCCGCGTCCGTCCTCGCGGCCTTCGACCCGCCCTGCCGCCGGTGCGCGAACTTAACGTACATCCTGCTGTGTCTGGCGTTACATGAAGGCACGGCGGCGGCTGTCGCAGCCGTCCTAGCGGTGGTAGTGACCGCCGCGGGCCCGGCCGCACTTGACTCGTCGCTGCGCCTGCTCACACGCCTGGGCGGGCCTGGGGCGCTGCCCGCCCTGCTCGCCGCAAACGTAAGCACGGGCGTGATGAACCTCTTGCACCTGACGGATGGAGCTGGGCCAGGGCGGGCGCGGGTGCTGCTGGCCGTCCACCTGGCCGCGACGCTGGCGGCCGGAGACGTGGTCGGTCGGTGGCGGGAAGGGAGGAGGACGCGCGGCGGCAAGGCCTGTTGACAAAGACAGCAGCGACGCGCGGGGTCCCCTCACGCCCACACCCCTCCACCCCCGCCGCCCGTCCACTCGTCCGGCGCCTTGCGCCGCGCCCGCCCCACAGCCAGCCCCGGCCTGGCCGCCTTCAAAGCCGCCACGCACCCAGCCGACACGCCTGGCGCCGCCAGGACCAAGCTTTCCAGGCCTTTGGGCAGCGCGGCGGCCAGGGAGAGCGCGTCCGCGTCCGCCAGGCGGGGAGACGCCAGGTCCAGTGCTGACAGCTGTCTCAACCTAGCCAGCGGCGCGAGGACCACGCGCGGCGGCAGCGCGGCCGGCGGCGGGAGCAGGCGCCCCGTGCCCGGAGCGAAAGCCAGGGCGCCACCCCAATCCACGATGGTCAGGTCCGCCAACGCGGGGAACGCGGCCGGCAGCGCGGCGATGAGGGGCGCGGGCACGGCCACGCCCCGGATGGACAGGCGGGTGAGCCGCCCGCCGGCCGCCCAGCCGGCTGCCAAGCCCGCCGCCGTCAGGCAGCCGCCGCCCCCCGCGGTCGGGTTGTACGCGTCCACGCCCAGCTCCGTCAGGGCGGGCAAGGCTGCCAAGGCCAGGGCGGCGGCGGGGGAGCAGGCCGTCCCTTCCAGGCGGAGCGCGCGGAGGCTGGGCGAGGCCGACAGACACGCCACCGCGGCGTCGCCCACGCGGCAGTGGCGCAGGTCGAGCGCGTGCAGCTGTTTCATGGACGACGCCAACAGGCGCACGTCCTCATTGTCGATGGCCGGGCACCCTCTCAACGCCAGCGACGTCAGCCGGGTGAAGCGGGCGAGCGACGGCGCGCCCACGCCCGCGCCCGACAGGCAGAGCGACCGCAGGCTGGCGGCCGGCAGGCTCGCCAGGCCGTCGCCCGTCACCCGCGCCGCGCCCTTGCCGCCCAGGCGCAGGGACGTCAGCCCTGCCCGCCTCCTCAGCGCCGCCAGCGTCGCATCCGCTCCTGTCGTTGTTTCCAGGGCGGCCAGGGCGGGCAGGCTGCCCACCACGGACGCCAGCCCCGCGTCGGTCGTGCGCTCGCACCCAACCAGCGCGAGCGTGCGAAGGTTGGACAGCGCGGTCAGCGCCCCGATCCCGGCGTTTGTGAAGGCGTCGCAGCCGGTGAGTTTGAGGGCGGTGAGCCGCGTGCGGGCTGACCCAGACGCCAGGGCCGTCAGGGCGGCGTTTGTGAGGCGGGAGGAGGACGCGGCGCCGCGCCCGCCTGCACCGCCGCCGCCACCGAGCGCCAGCGCGCGCAAGCCTCTCAGCGCGTCGGGCCTCGACAGCAGGACGGCCGCCCGGTTGCGCGCGCTCCCGCCCAGGTTCAGCGTCCTCAGGGCTGGGAAGCGGCTGGCAATCTTGTAGATGGCCGGGGTGGACGGCGTCAGGGCGGCGACGGACCCGTCCACGACCGCCCGCCACCGCTGGCACACCAGGCGGGCGGCCTGCAGGGACGGGCGTGGCAGGGACGCGAAGACGGACGCCAGCACGCCCTCGGGCAAGGAATCCCAGCCGTTGGGCAGCTCGGGCAGGGTGGCGGCCCGGGCGGCGGCCAAAGCCGCGGCCGCGGCGGCGGCAGTCCGTGACGGGGGCGACGACGCGCCTGTCGCCGTCGTGTGGCCGCGCGCGCAGACGCGGCAAACGCGCGTGCCGCGGTCGTTCGCGTCAGCGCACGACGTTTCGGCAGCCGCCGCGCGCACGTCTGGCGTCGACCCACCGGTTGTATCACCCTCAATTGAGGGTGTGCGTCGCGAGAGAGCTCCGGCCAGCCTGTTGCGCCGGCTTCGCCTCCGCGCGGACGCGGAGGTGGCGGCCACGGCCAGGCCGGGAAGCATTGGAGCTCGAGCGAGCAGCGCGGTGACGCCCGTCTGAATCAGTCACAGCTCACCTCCTCCCATCCCATTCCCCCATCCCCTCCATGTCTCCATCCCGCCCTCTCCTCCCCACCACCTCACCCCGTCAGTTCACGCGCGTCGGCAGCCCGGACGCGCTCATGTGCGCTTTCACCGCTTCGATCGGCACCTCCCGCCGGTGGAAGATGCCGGCCGCCAGCGCGGCCGAGGCGGGTGTGGCCCGGAAGACCTCGGTGAAATGCTCGGGCGCGCCCGCGCCCGAGCTCGCGATGACCGGGATGCCGACCGCCCCGGCCACGGCCGACACCAGTTCCAGGTCGAAGCCCGTGCCCTGGCCGTCCCGGTCGATGCAGTTGAGCAGGATTTCGCCCGCGCCCAGGGCTTCCACGGCCCGCGCCAGCTCCACGGCGTCCAGGTCGCGGCCTTCGCGCCCGCCCTTCACCGTGCACTGCCACCACACCCACTCCTCGCCGTGCGGGCCTGGGATGGCTGTCTTGACGGTGGGCCGGGGCGTGTCGGCCGGGTCGGCCACGTACACGCGGCGCGGGTCGATGGAGACGACGACGGCCTGGGCACCGTAGTTCTGTTGAGTGGTTGGGAAGAGAAGAGGGGTGTGGGTGGGCGATGTTTTTTTTTTTTTTTTGCGGTGGATGGAAAAAAAACGCGCGAAAAAAAAAACAAAGCGCAAAGCCTTACCCACGAAATCTGTTCGATGGCCGAACTGCCGTCCGCTTTGCCGCCGCGCGCGTAGTATTCTAACGCGGCTTCCACAGCGTCCGACCCGATCGACACTTTGTCAGCGCCCGAACGGAAGTATTCAGCGGCGACGGCCAAGGCAGAGTGTTTCGTGCCGTCTGGGTCGACCGTCGGCCGAATTCCGCCACCCACCGTCAGCGGCACAAACACGCCCTCCGACGCCCGGCGCAGGACTTCCAGCATGGGTAGATCGCCCAACGGCGTCTCGCGGAAGCCCGTGATGTTGAGGAAGGTGACTTCATCCGCGCCTTCTTCATAGTACCGCCGCGCCAGGTCGACGGGCTTGCCCAGGTTGCGCACGTCGCGCGCGCCACCGCCGTCCGACTCAGACCCCGACGACGAGTTGTCGCCCGCGTCCTCGCGCACGTCGTACTGGTCGCCCTTTGTGACGACCAGGTCGCCCGCGTCGTTGGCACGCACGTCCAGGCAGGCGATGACCCGGCGGGCCAGGCCGCTGGAGGCGGGCGCCCGGCCGGAGGGGGAGGGCGCGGCAGCGGCGCCGCCCGCGCCGCCCTCTAAAAACCCACGCAGCACGTCCAGGCCCGCCTTGCCGCTCTTCTCCGGGTGGAATTGCGTCGCGCACACGTCTCCTTTCCGCACAGCCGCGACGAAGGGCCCGCCATAGTCGGACGTGGCGGCTACCCAGTCGGCATTGGCGGGTGAGGGCTCGGCACGGAAGGAGTGCACAAAGTATACCCTCCGCCCGCCCACCCGCCCCAAAAACGGCGCGGGCTCAGCGGTGAGGCTGAGGTCATTCCAGCCGATGTGCGGGACGGGGAGCGGGTGGACGGGGTCCCGGTCACAGGTGAACCGGCGGACGGTGCCCGGGATGAGGCCCAGCCCCTGCACGCCGCCGTTTTCTTCCGAGCCGTCAAACAAGAGTTGCAGGCCCAGGCAGATGCCCAGGAACGGGCGGCCCGCGCGCACGTAGTCGGCCAAGGCGCCGTCCAGGCCCGCTTTTTTCAGGGCGCCCATGGCCTGTTCGTACGCTCCCACACCGGGGAAGATGAGGCGCTCGGCGCGGGCCAGGTCGGCCGCGGACTGGACCTGGAGAGAGAGGTGGATGGAGGGAGAGGGAGGTGTGGGGCGGGTGAGGGCGCGGCCGTCGGCGCGGCTGGCCAATCGACGCCGCAAAAAGCTCCCCGCCGCCCACCTGCACCTCGCTCAACTTACCTCTTTCAGGTCGTATCCGCACGCCTTGATGGCATTGCGCACCGAACGCACGTTGCCGGCGCCGTAGTCCAGCAGCCAGACGGACTTGTCCGGCGTGGAAGACGCGGCGGCGACGAGAGCGGCGCGGCGGCGGACCGGGCCGGGTTTCGGGGCGGGGCGCGCTGTGCGGGACGGTGGGGCGGCCGTGCCGCGCAGGGCGGGCGTGTGCGTGGCCATGCGGCTTTTGTGGCGTGCGTGCCAGCCCCTGGACGTTCGCTGCGCGAGGGGCCCCGCACAACGACGACGAACAAAAAAGTGAAGGGGGGCCGACGCGCCGACCCCCCCGCGAGTGCGCACACTCGCGTTCTCGCCTGGAGGGAGCGCACCGGGAAAGAAAATAAAAAACACGACCACCATGGGCGACGGGCTCAACCCCAACGCCCCGTCATTCTCCTTCAACCCTGGGGCTGTCACGTTCAACCCAGCGGGCGCCGGCTTTGCGCCGCCGGCCGCTGCGCCGCCGCGGGACGCGGACATGGCCGACGCCGCGCCGTCGGCAGGTGCGATTGAAGGGGTCTTTCCTCGCCCCCGCCCGCACCGCCACCCCGCCCCCTCTTCACCCTCCTCCACACCACCACCACCACCACCACCACCACAGGCACGTCCACCATCACGGAAGGCGTGGCTGCCATGAAAGTCTCCGCCCCGGCCGCGCCCGCGCCGCCACCACCGCCACCTGCTGCGGCCGCGCCGCCGCCGCCCGCGCCGCCCGCGCCCAAACCGAAGCCGCCGCCTCCTCCACCCGAGCCGGAGCCAGAACCAGAAGACGAGGTGGACGAGGCGGCCCGGGCGGAAGAGCTGAAGCGCATTGCCGCCGACCTGGCGAAAGAGGACGGGCGGTGCGTTGTGTGTCCTTCCTTCGCATCGGCCTCGCGCCCACCCGCACCCGCGCCGCGCTTCACCCCCCCTTGACCATCCACCCCCCCTCTCCCTCACCCACACCCCACCCCCACCCAGCGAGCACGCCAACATCGTCTTCATCGGCCACGTCGACGCGGGCAAGTCCACGACGGGCGGCCAGATCCTCTTCCTCACCGGCGGCGTCGACGACCGCACCATCCAAAAGTACGAGAAGGAGGCCAAGGACAAAAACCGCGAGTCCTGGTACATGGCGTACATCATGGACACCAACGACGAGGAGCGGGCCAAGGGCAAGACGGTGGAGGTGGGGCGGGCCCACTTCTCCACGGCCGCGCGGCGGTACACCATCCTGGACGCGCCCGGCCACAAGAACTACGTGCCCAACATGATTGCGGGCGCGGCCCAGGCGGACGTCGGCGTCCTGGTCATCGCCGCGCGCAAGGGCGAGTTCGAGACGGGCTTTGAGCGGGGCGGCCAGACGCGGGAGCACGCCCAGCTGGCCAAGACGCTGGGCGTGGCCAAGCTCGTCATCGCGGTCAACAAGATGGACGATCCGTCCGTCGCGGGCCCGGGCGGCGAGTGGTCCCAGGCCCGGTACGACGAAGTGGTCGCGGGCATGAGCCCCTTCCTGCGCGCGACGGGCTACAACCTGAAGAAGGACGTCACGTTCCTGCCCATGTCCGGCCTGCACGGCCACAACATCCGGGACGCGCCGCCCGCCGGCGTCGCGCCCTGGTATGACGGTCCCACCCTCTTCGCCGTCCTGGACGGCCTGGACCTGCCGGCGCGCGACCCGCTCGCGCCGTTCCGCATGCCCGTCATCGACCGATACCGGGACATGGGCACGATCGTCATGGGCAAGTCCGAGGCCGGCCTCGTCCGCAAGGGCGACTCCCTGGTGCTGATGCCCACGCGGGCGGTGGTGAGCGTGGCGGCCATCTTCCGCGACGAGGACGAAGTGGCGGCGGCCGGCGGCGGCGAAAACTTGCGGCTGAGGTTGAACGGCGTGGACGAGGACGACATTTCGGCTGGCTTTGTCCTCTGTTCGCGCCGGTCGCCCTGCCCGGCCGTCACTTACTTCGACGCCCAGCTCCAGATCCTGGACTTGCTGGAGCACAAAGCCATCTTCACGGCGGGGTACAAGTGCATCCTGCACGTCCACGCCGTCGTGGAGGAGTGCGAGATCACCGCGCTGCTCGCGCAGGTCGACCCGAAAACGCGCGAGAAGAAGAAAGCGAAGTTCGTGAAGTCGGGTGCGGTCGCCATCGCGCGTGTCCAGGTCGCCCAACCCATCTGCGTGGAGCTGTTCGACGCCGTGCCGCAGCTGGGGCGGTTCACGCTGCGGGATGAAGGGCGGACGATCGCGATTGGCAAAATCATTCGCCTGCCGAAAAAGCCAGGCGGGCCTGGGGCGGGTGCGAGCGGTGGTGGCGGGGAGTGAATTCCAAGGGGAATGTGTGAGAGGCTTTTTTGACGGGTGTGTGTGTGTGTGTGTGTGTGTGTGTGTGTCTGTGTGTGTGTATGTGTGCATGTGTGCGCGTCGGCGTGCGTCCGTGGGCGAGACAAAGAAGAAATAAGAAAAGAAAGCAGCAGGCTTAAAAGGCCCACATCACCCACCGCTCCCGACCATCCAGGGCAGGCGCGCCCACCGCGCGACGGCCGCACTCCCACCACCCCAGCCCAGCCGGCTCTTTGCACCAGGCACGATCCGCCCGCCGCCTGCGACGGCAATACCACCGAACAGCACGCGCCACAAGTCGAGCAGAATGGTCACGCCCATCCCGGCCGCGAGCGCGGCCGTCGTCGCGCCGGCCACCGTCGCCGTGTTTCCGCCTTCGTCCAGGGACAGGAACCAGGGGAATGACACGAAAAAGTAGATGGCGTAGAAGAGCGAGCCGACACGGTACATGCGGTCCCTGTCCGTGAAGGCGTAGTGCGGGAAGTGCGCGATGGTCGCCGTCTCCCCGTACGCTGTCGCGTAGGATAGCGCAAAGACGGCGAGCGCTTGTGCCGCGGCTTGCCCGGCCTTCCCAGCGCCGGCCGCCCCTGCAGCATTCCTCGCCGCGCGCTGCACCACATTCCCCAGCGCGTGGTAAAAACAAAAGTACGCGTGCGTCAGAAGGTACATGGCGACCGGCACGCGGTTCCAGTCGTGGCCCGGCATGGTGTACGACGCGCCCAGGAGCTCGTAGAAGTAGTGCGTCCAGAACCAGTTGCCGATGAAGGAGAAGACGGCGATGTAGGCGGTGGCCTTGACCCAGTGGCGCTGGCGCAGGGGGAGGGACGCGTCAGCGCCGCCCGGGAACAGGAGCGGGAGGCAGACGCACGGGAGCGCGGCGCCGAGGCCGAGCGCCAGGTAGCCCCACGCGTCCAGCCGGTCGTACAACCTGAGTGGGACGACGAGGCAGAGGGCCCACACCATCCAGAAGGGGGAGTAGAGCAGGAAGAAGAGCTCGGTCCACCGCTTGGACGGGTTGGCGGCGAGCGCGGACGGGCGGGGCGTGGTGGCCACCACGCCCCTGCCGGAGGGCTGGCGGCGGCGGGCGGCTGAGGCGGGGAGGGGGGAGGTGTGGGGGGGCATGGTCGAGCGCGTGTGCATGCGAGGAGAAGGAAAAAAGACGCCGAGTTGTCACCCCTCCACCCGTCCACTCGATGCCGCGCTCACCCATGGTCAGCCAATTGTCGGTTGGAGTGGCGGATTTGCAAACACTGATGGCGCGAGCCCGCACGCGACCGAAGAAAAAAGCAAGGCGGCGCGGGCCCTGAACGCCCATCTGCGACCCGTTCCGACCATCCTCCCTCCCCTCGCGCGTGCGCTACACACACACAAAACTAACACTCTCGCCGCTCACTCGCACCCGTCGTCCTCCCCAAACAGCTCCGCCCCGAATGCGGCCAGCCGGGCTTCTTCGTCTTCGTCGTCGACCTCGTCACCTGGCGCAGCCGCAGCAGCGCCGCCGGCCCCACCACCACCGCCGCCGCCGCCGCCCCCCTGCTTCGCCTTCTTCTTCGCCTTTGGCGGCCGCGCCCGGAACTCGGTCACCCCATCCCACAGCTCCGCGCCCATGGGCTCGGCGCCGGCGCCGCGCACGGGCCCGGGCCGCCCGGCGAGGCGAGACACGGCCACAGCGGCTGCTGCGGGCGTGCGGAAGCGGATGGTGGCCAGGGCGCCCGGCTCGCCGAGGAACAGGCGGACGGCCTCGACGGCCGCGCCGCCGGGGACGCCCGCGGTCGCGGCCGCAGACCTGGCCAGCGCCCGCGTGCACAGGGCCGCGACTGCTGCCTCCGCAGCGTCTCCCCCGCCGGCTAACGCAGCGTCTAAATCGTACCCGCCCGTCAGCACGACCGTCGTGTCCGCCGGCGGCGCCTCGTCGTCGAAGCCGTCCCAGGCGAGTGCGGCAGCCGCGCGCGCAGCGGCCGGGTTGGCGGGCGCGGGCGGGCCGCCCCGCCCACGGCCACGCCCGCCACCGCCCCCAGGACGGGCGCGCTTGGCAGGCGGCGGCGGGACCGCGTCCGCCTGGCCCGCACCCCCGCCGCCCGCCTCCTCGCCGCCGCCCCCCCTGGCCTCAAACTGCGCGACGGCCACGCGCATGGCGGGCGAGCCCCCGGCCCGCAGCGGCACGCCGTCCAGCAGGGTGAGCGCCAGGTCCACGGACGGCGGCTTCAGGAAGTGGACCGTGCCATCGCCCTTCAGCCGTCCCGTGTCCGGGTGCCGGTACAGGCGCACGGCCGGCGTGCGGCCGGTCGGGTCGGAGCGCGCGGGGCGCACCAGGCCGCACTTGCCAAACACGGCCGCGACTTCGGCTTCGTCCGTGTCGGGTGGCAGGCCCGTCACGTACACGGCCGTGGGCGGGCGGGCGGGCGCTGTTGGTGGGGCGGCAGCCGTGCCTGTGGCCGGTGGCGGCGGTGGCGCGCCCTTCAGCCCGCCCCCACCCCCACCCCCACCCCGCCCGCCCGCCCGCCGCTCCAGCACCTGCGCCGCCGACCGCTGCTGCTTGCGCCCGCCGCGGGCCGGACCACCGCCCTCGCCGTCGCCTTCGACCTCGACAAACCGCCGCAGCTGGGAATCCCACTCAAAGGTGGACCCGCCTTCCACGAACCGGCGTTCCTCTGGCGGCGGGGATGGCGGCGAGGGCGGCGCGGGCGGCGCACCGCCGGCCGGCGCGTCCGCGTCGTGTTGTTGAGGTCGTGCCGCCTGCTCATTCCCGCCGCTCCCGCCCGCCTGCGCTTTGGCCAGCTGGCGCAGCGTGCTGGGCGGGATGCCCAGCAGGGTGGCGTGCGCGTGGAGCGGCGCCCAGTCCAGCCCCGGGCGCCAGACGGGCGTCGCGAGCGGCATTGCGCCCGCGCGTGCGAGCGCCGCGAACTGTGGTTCGGCGTACGGGCCGATGGGGCCACGAGCCGCGTCGGCGTAGTACCAGCCAGGCTGCTGTTCGGGCGGTGGCGCCGCGGCGGCGGCGGCGCCGTCGCCGTCGCTCATTTCTCGGGAGAAATAAGTCGATGGAAACGCGCGGTCTGTGTCAAACCCCTCCCTTCGCTCCATGTTTTTTCCGCCTGCGTTTTGTCTCCCCTCCGTTTGCAACACACACACACACACACACACGCACACACACGCCATGCTCACGCCCCCTTCCCCAGCTCCACCTTCTTCTTCAGCGCCCGCCGCCCACTGTGAATCAGGCCGTCCAGGATGCCGGCCACGGTGAACACGCCGCCCACCACCGCGCACATGGACGTCACAAAGCGGTACCACGCCCGGGGAGCTTCCGAGACGACGATCTGGATGGGCGACATGTCGTACGAAAACTTGGCCGAGGGCGGGGCCGTCCCGGGCGCGGCGGTGTAGGTGTGGGAGTGGGCGACGTACTCGTACGCGTCGAACCGCCCGGACGCCGCGTGGCGCGCGGGCTCGACAGACGTCAGCACGACCTGGGAGTAGTGCTCAAACGTCGCGGCCGCGTTGTGGGACGCAAAGGTCTGGCCGGCCAGCTTGTCGGCCCAGTCGGACGTCAGCCCGCGCGGGTGCATCTTTTCCAGGGCCCGCGCCCGGCGCGGGGAGGGGGCGGTGCCGAAGGTGAAGGCGTGGACGGTGTGCGACAGGTTCATGGCCCCGTGGTCGAAGGAGTGGCCGGGGGACTTGGCCAGCATGTGCAGCGTGCCGGGCACTTTCTTCACCAGGACAAAGCCGGAGAGGCCGCAGCCGGGCGAGGCGGCCATGCGGGTGACGCCGCGCACGTACTCGTGGGGCGCGCCCGCCGACGCGGCGAGGTTGTCCGCAAAGGACAGCAGGGCTTCCTTCGTGCGGTCGCCGCGGTAGGCTTCGTGGTCCTTGACGCCGTGGACGTTGATGTCGTCGTGGCCCTGCGGAGGCGGGAGGGGGGGGGGCGGGAGGGCACATGGTGAGGGATGGGAGGCGCGCGGGACAGGGGGACACACACGGCCAACCCCACCACCCACCCCACCGCCCACCACATTTTTGTTTTACCTTGCGGAACACGCGCAGGCTGGGGAACCCGGTGATCTGGTGCCCCCGGCACAGGTCGACTTCCACCGTGCAGTCCACTTTGGCGAAGCGCAGCCGGCCGTCCGCTTCCGGGTACCGGGCCTTGACTTCCGCGGCGACGGCATCCCACGTCGGTTCCAGGCGCTGGCACCACGGGCACCAGGGCGCATAGAAATTGACGACGACGACCGGGTACTTTTCCACCAAGGTTTTAAAGTGCGCGGCGTCGATGGGCTTGTCGTACTCGTCCGCCTGGGGCGGCGGCGGCGGCTTTTCGTCGTACACGACGGGCTGGTTGGCCAGGTCGTCGTGCATGTAGTAACCAGCCCGCCCACCATCTTCTTTGAGCGGCAGTTTCCGCACTGTTTTCGTGATGTTGAGGCGTTTGGTGCCCAGCGCGTCGGAGACGTCGAGTGTGAGGAATTCGCAGGACAGGGAGGGGAAGGACACGTTGAAGTTGACGCGCAGGAGTTCGCCCTGTTGCGGGTGGGGGTGGCACATGGAAGGAGGGTGAGCAGAGGGCGGGTGGAAGGAAGGGGAGGGCTGAGCGCGCGCGAAGAAAAAGCACCAACAAACGCACCGCCGGGCTGCGGTCGACGACCATCTGCTCCCGGAAGTCCGGCTTCAGGAAGCCGTTGAGCTCCTGTGCGTGTACGTGGGCAGTGGAGTTTGGTGAGAAGGGATGCCGCGGGGCGGCGCGTGGATGGAGGGGAGCGAGTGTTCGGCGCAAAGTTGAAAAAAAAACATCGGCGCGTTTGTTTGTTCGCTCTTCAGCGCACCATCAGCAGCAGCAGGATGATGGAAAACGCGGCGGTGATGGACAGCGCCGCGCCCGTCAGGCTGGACTCGGTCAGGTCGGCCGGAATCTTGCGGTAAAAGTCCACGGCCTTGAGCCGGGAGAGGGCGCGGGAGCGGCCCATTGGGTGTCGCGTCTGTCTTTTCTTCCTACGGACAGGCTTCTACGCGGGGTGAGGGGGCGCAGCCAAGGAGAAGGCTGGCAGCAGCCTCCCTGCCACGCGAGAGTGGGAGGGTTGAGGGGAAGAAGGAGCGGGCGCCGCGTTCGCCTGCGACACGAGTGCGCGCTAGGAAGAAAAGAAAAGCTCGAGTGCAACCAGACGCGGTGGAAGGAAAACAACACTCGGGCACAACACAAGCACTCTCCCTCTCTCCCTCTCTCTCTCTTTCTACGCCAGCAGCGCCCGCACCGACCGCACCGCGCCCGCCGCGCGCTGGTACGCGTCCGCGGCGGCGCGCGCGGCTTCCGAGGACCCGCCGCACGGCCGAGGGCGCAGCGCATCGAGCGCCGCGTCGAGGGCGGCGTCCAGCCCCGGAACGGCCCCGGGCCGGACCCCGCCCGCCGCGGCCGCGGCCGCCTGCCCCAGCGCCGCCAGGGCGGCCGACGCGCCCGTGACGACCTGGGCCAGGCGGGCGGTGGCGGCCGGGTCGGGCGCGGAGGCCTGGTCGGCCTCGGGGTCGCCGCCCAGCCCGGCCGCGGCCGCCTCGACCGCGGCCGCGGCCGCGCGCCAGGCGTCCCCCCAGGCCACGGCGGCCGGTGGCGCGGCCGCCAGCGCGGGGGGCGGTGCACCGGCGTCACCACCGACCGCAGACAAAGCAGCGGCCAGGGCGCCCGGCGGCGTCGTCCCCGTGACGCGGGCGACGGCGGCGACGAGCGCGTCGGCCGACCCGCGCCCGTCCAGGACCGCGGCCGCGGCCGCCGTCACCGCCTCCACGTCGGCCGGCGGGACGGCGGGGGGCGCGGGCGGCTGGACCGAGGGCGCACGCGTGTCTGACGCGGGCGTGGCCGGCCGGGTGGACGCGCGCTCCGCGGACGCGAGGGCGGCGTCCAGGCCCAGCAACAGCGCGCGCGCGCCGTGCGGCAGCTGGGCGGGCGACGACGCCGACGCGGGGCCGACCCCGCCGCCCGCCTCCTCCGGCGCGACGTCCACGTCCAGGACCAGCTCCACGCCCAGGGCCGGCCGGTCAAACTGGACGCGGTAGTGGCCGACGGGCCCGGCCGTCAGGATGGAGCCGGCGTGCAGCGAGCGCGTGGCGGGGTGGCGGGCGGTGACACGCGCGCCGACGGTGAGTTGGGGCGCGACGCCGGCCGGCAGGGGGCCGCCCTGGCCGCGGCCGGCCGCGTCGTACGCGGCCCGGACGCCCGCCCGCCACACCTCCAGGCGGCCGCGCTCCTCGCGCAGGAAGGCGAGCGACAGGCGGCGCGGGCGGCCGAGCGCCGCGCGCGCGGCCGCCCAGGCGCGCCGCGTCGCGACGGCCGACCGCGGCACGCCCGCCGCGGCCAAGACGGGCGCCAGGCCCGCCACGCCCGTGGCGGGCGTGCCGCCCGCGTACCAGGGCGCGTCCAGCGGCGGCACAAACCATTCGGCCACCGCCCACCGGCGGGCGCGCGAGGAGGATGCCGCGCGCGCGAGGGCCGCGGCCGCGTCGCCCGCCGCCGCGCCGGACGCGCCGGCGGGCAGGGTCAGGGACAGGGCTTTGCCGGGGCCGATGAGGCCTTTGGCCACCGCCGCCGCGGGCGGGCGTTCCGGCCCCGGCTTGCGGCGGCGGTGCTGCAGCGGGCGTGGCGTGGGCGGGGCCGTCGCGCCGGGCGGGCCGCCGGCGGCAGCCCCCATCGCGGCCGCCATGGCGGCCTGGCGGGCGGCGGGCGAGATGGCGCCCAATAAATGCGCGGTCACAGGGCTGGCCAAGCCCGGCGGGGAGCCCAGGCCCGCGGCCGCCATGGCCGCCGCGATGGCGGCCGGGGAAGGCGCGAGCGACGCGGTGCCCGGGCCACCCCCGCCCCCACCCCCGCCCCCGCCGCCGCCGCCGGCCATCATGCCGGCAGCCAGGTTGTCCGCAATGGCAACGGTGGCAGCCGCGCGCGCGGCTTTTTGGGCGGCCGTGGGGCGGGCGCCCGACCGGCGCCCGCCGGTGGAGGGCGGGGCCGGGCGGGCGGACGGGAAGAGCGCCGGCGAGGCCGGGCCCGACCCGCCGCCGGGCAGGGGCAGCGGGGGCGAGCCCGGGCCGCGGCCCGGGTCCATCATGCCGTGGGCGGCCATGGCGGCCGCGATGCGGGCGGATGCAGAGGGCCGGGTGCCGGACCGGGACTTGCCCGTGCGGCCGCCGCGGCCGCCGGCGGCGCTGCCCGGGCGGCCGCCCGCAGACCCGCCGCCCGACGTGGCTGGCGCCGCGGCCGCGGCGCCGCCTCCGTCGTCGCCCATCATGCCCGCCAGGGCGGCCAGGGACATGAGCGCGTCCGCGCCGCGCGCAAATTCGTCGTCCTCCCGGCCGGCGGGCGCGGCAGGCGCGGCGGCGGCGCGGGCCCGGCCGCGCAACCCGCCGCCGCCGCCGCCGCCGCCAGAGGGCGACGGGCCGGGCACAGGCTCCTGTTCGTCCATGAGGTAAGACGGCGGCACGCGGCGGCGCTTGCCCAGGGAGCCCGAGGCCGGTGGCGCGCCGGCCGTCGTCGTCGTCGCGCCCGTCAGGCCGGACGCGGTGGACGCGCCCGGCGCGCCGTCGCCGCCGCCGCCGGAGGAGGCGGAAGGTTCGCCGCCGGCCGCGTGGCCGCGTGGCCCGCCGCCGCCGCCCTCACTCTCGCCCGCGGCCGGGCCCGACGCGGCCGCCGACACGCCGGGCGCCGCGCCCTGCATGTCTTTCACCATGGACGCAAACGCGTGCTCGTGCTGGAACTTGGCGGGCAGGGCCAAGTACGGGCGGTGGGACGCGTGCAGGGCCGCGCAGTCGGCCGGGCTGGCGGGCGCGCTCGCCCCGCCCGCCGCCGCCGCCACCGCGCCCGCCACCCGGTCCCAGTCCGGGCCGTGGCGGGAGAAGGCGCGGTGGAAGGCCCGGGCCTCCGCGTCGGACCAGTGGCGTTGCGAAGGGGCGGTCGCGCCCGTGCCGGACGGGGCGGTGACGGCTGTCGCGGCCGCGGCAGCGGCGACGGCGGGGCCTACAGCCGGCGTGGGCGCGCCCGCTCCAAACGGCGGCGGTGGCGCCGGTTCGGCTTTGGGCACGGCAAGTGTCATGGGCGGGGCGGACGGTGGGGTGGTGGCCGGCGTGGCCGCGGCCGGCGGTGGGGCGTCCGTCATGTGGAGGAGAGAGGAAGCAGGCGACAGGCGGGGAGGTGTGGCGCGCGGCGCGGCGCGAAAACGGGCGGGCAAGCCCGAATGGCTTTGCCGCCCTCTTTTTTTGAGGCGCGTTGAGCACGCCTTCCTCTTCCACCCGGTCAAGAAATGGCCGTGACCGCTTTCGGCAGCCCTGTTGTGGAGCGGAGGAGGGAGGTACGTGCGTGGCGGCGTGAGAAAAGGCGCGAGGCTTAGCGACAGAGTGGCGGCGGGCGCCTCGTGCAAAACGCGGGCCCGCGCGAGCGCTGGCTCCAGATCCACCCGACATCGCTCGCGTTAGGGGACTGTATTTCCATCCATGGATCTGGTGCGGGCGTTTGTGGACGAAAAAGAGGGGTGCGAGATGCCGAGGGGCGGGACGCGATGGGCGGCGCGGGGCCACGCGGGCTAGCCGGTGTCAAGGCGTGTGCGGCCGCGCGGTGCGGCGTGCCACGCTTCCACGCCAGCGGTACAACGCACCTGGACACGAGGAGGCCCTGGACTGGTCGTGGCTGGGGTGCAGGCGTGTGTGAGGGCGGGACGCGGCGCCCCCGTTTTTGTGTGTGCAACACAGTGACAGCCGCGGTCGGTCTTTTTTTTTTCTACACACTCTTCCCATTAGCACGCGAACACGAGAGGAGAGGAGCGCGCGCGACAGCGCCCGCCTCAGCTCGCCTGCGTCCGCGTGTCCCCCACGCGCCGCTGAACAGCATGGCACCCGCCACCGTTGGCGCGCCGCCGCCGACCACGGCGCGGACGGGCCGCGAGCGGCAGCGCTTCAACGACGACGGCGGGCGCCTCGTCGCGGGCACCATCCCGCTCCGCCTGCCCGCGGCCGGCACCCCACTGACAGCGGCGACCGTCTCCGTCCTGCTCGTCACCAGCAGGAGCGGGAAAGGGCTCGTGTTCCCAAAGGTAAACGGGCGAGGGGAGACGGGGAAGGAGAGGGGAGGGGGGGCAGCAGCGCGACCCTCGTCCGCGCCCCGACCCCCCGCCGCGCCCCAACCCCCCCACTCGGCTCGGACGGGCCGTGCGTCCCTCTCGCACACACACACCCTCCATCCACCCACACACAAACGCACACTCACGCACACACCAGGGCGGCTGGGAGACGGACGAAACGCTGGAAGCCGCCGCCGCCCGCGAAACAGTGGAGGAAGCGGGCGTGCGGGGCGAGCTGGAACACCCACCGCTCGGCCCCTTTGCCTGCGGCGCCACCAAGCCCGGGCGGGGTGAGGCCCACGCCCACATGTTTGCCATGCGTGTGCGTGAAGAGCTGGCGACCTGGCCGGAGGGCGGCCAGCGGGCGCGCGTGTGGCTGCCGCTGGCCGCGGCCCTGGCCGCGGCGCGGCACGAGTGGATGAGGGACGCGCTGCGGGCGTGGGCGGACCGGGCGGGGTTGGGGGGCGTGGAGGCCGACGAGGCGGCGGCGGCGACAGCCGTGGCGGAGACGTTGAGGCGACACGGCGTGGGCGGGGCGGCCGCCACGGGACGACCGTGAAGGCGGAGAGGGCGGGGCGTGAAAGGGTGAGAGGTCACTAGATTTTTGCATCAGAACACACAAAAAAACGCCATGCCTCTTTTCCTTAACGCCGCCCAGATCAAACGCCATGCCTCTTTTCCTTAACGCCGCCCAGATCAAACGCCATGCCTCTTTTCCTTAACGCCGCCCAGATCGATGACGGCGCCGTGGCGAGAGCCGTCGAGGCTGCTTGGGGGTTGAAGCTTGGTCCTCGGCTGAAAACGAGCCAAAACGTGACCTATGCGGCGACGGCGCCGGCGGACGGGTGCGTGTGCTCTTTTTTTTTTCACGCCTCGCGCGCCCTGCCCCTTCCCCCATCAACAACCTTCTCCCCCCCACCCCTCACGCCTCCCTTCACGCGCCCCTCAGCTCCAAGGCCGTCGTCCGCGCCGTGCCCGGCGGCCCGGCCGCCGCCGCCCGCCTGGCCGCCGAAACGGAGGCCGTCCAGTTTTTCGCGGCCGAGATGGGCCCTGGCGCGGTCGCGGGCCCGCTCCCGACCACTGTCGGCGGCGGCGGCGGCGGGCTGACGTGCCCGCTCGACGCGCACTCGGGCGTCAGCCTGTCCGCCTGGGAGTGGGGGCCCGGCGAGCCGCTCAACCCATTCGATTACAGCTGGTTGGAGGACGGCCCGCTCATCCGTGCGTTTGGCGACTGGCTGGCCCGGGCGCACGCGGCCGGGCGCAAGCTGGCCGCTGACGCGCCAGGCCTGGCGTCGCGCCTGCCGACGTTTGAAAGCCTGCACGACGGCCTGATGGCCGGGTGGGGTGCGGCCCACCTGACCGAGGAGGACCGCGCGGCCATGGCGCCGCCCGCGGCCGGCGGGACCGCGCTCGTAATCCATTCCGACGCCAACGTGTCCAACGCGCACGCCACCCGCAGCGCTGAGGAGGCCGGGTCCCCGCCGTCGCTCTGCTTCTTCGACTGGGACCAGCTGCATTGGGGCTGCCCGGAGTGGGACGCGGCGTCGACCGCCATGGTTGTTTTCATGTTTGCCGAGGCGGGCAAGCTGTTCCCCGTCCCCGGCGAGGCCGTGCCGGAAGCCAGGCCGCCCGAGTTTGTGGCCCACCTGATGGCCGGGTACGCGGACGCGGCGAGCGCCCTGGGCGCCCCGCCGCTGGACCCGGCCCGCTTTGAGCGCATGGTGGCCCTGCGCAAGCGCTTTGCCGGCGCGTTTGCCGAGCAGGCGGCGGGCGAACACCCGCCGCCCGAAATGGCGGGCTACCTGGCTTACTTGCGCGGGTGGTTGGACGGCCAGGGGAATGTGCGGCGGAAAGAGGAGCATCACGCCACCCCCGACGCGGCGGGGGTGGCGTGATGCAGAGAGAGCGGGCGCTGTGGTGTGTATTTGTTTGACGCGCGCATGTTTGATGGAAGGGAGGCAGCAGGTCGTCGAGAGAGGGCGCACCCCTCCGACCCGCACGCCGGCCTCTCTCTCGCACACACCTCTGAACCAGGCCCACACGCGGCCCCGCCCCCAGGCCTCTCCGCCCCACGCCCCACCTCCCGCCTGGCACGCATCCGCAATGTCAGACCGTCCCACCGACCACTTGGAACCCGCCGCTAAAAAACGCGGGTCCGACCGCCAGCTCACTAAGGACGACGCGTCGGACGACTCGGGCGGCGAGGTTCGTCGTGAGGCGAGGCACGCATGCGGGGGGGCCATTGGTTTTCGCGCCTCCCACAGGCCCTCTCACCCCCTCCATCCCACTCAATACACAGGGCGCCGACCCGGGCACCTTTGCCCGCGCCCCGGACGCCGTGTTGAGAGCCCGCAAGATCGTGCGGGCGCGCCGCCCCGGCGGTGGCGGCAGCAGCGACGGCGGCGGCGGTTCGGCCGGCGGGGGCGCGAATCCTTTCGCGGGCGTCTCCCTCGTCGCCGCGCCCGCGGCGGGAGCTGAAGGCACGACTAATCCGTTCGCTGCCCTGGCGGCCAAGGCGGCCGAGGTGCGTGAATTGATGGGGATGGACGGCGTTTTTTCTCGTCACGCGCGCGCCGCGCACGACGCTCAACCTGCTGCATCCACCCCATCCCCATCGAAAAAAAACACCCAGCCACCCGCGCCGTCGCCCACACCAGCCGCTGCGGCTGCGCCGCCCGCGCCGGCTGAGGCCGCCAAGCCCGCGTCCGAGGCCGAGGAGCAGCCGTCGCCGGCCGAGGAGGAAGGTGACGAGGGCAAGGCGGACGATGGCAAGCCGCCTGCCGATGCTCCGGCTCCCGCCGCTGCCGCGCCCGCGTTTGGCGGCGGCGGTGCCACGACTGGTGGCTTTGGCGCCGCCGCCACATCAGGCGGATTCGGTGGCTTTGCAGCCGCGGCGCTGGGCGGCGGTTTCGGCGCGGCCGCCAAGGCCGGCGGGTTTGGCGCCGCCGCTGCCGCTGCTGCTGCTGCGACTGAAAAGGCCGCTGGAGACGCCGCACCGCCCGCCGCCCTGGGCGGCGGCGGCTTTGCTGCCTTTGCTGCGCCGCCTGCTACTGCCGGCGCGGCCGGCAGCTTCCCGCCCGTCGCGTCTGTGTTTGGCGGCGGCGGCGGTGGCGGTGGCGGTGAGGATGGAGAGGATGACGAGGGCGGCCCGCCCTCCACGGCCGCGCCGCCGGCGCTGGCCGCCCTACCCCCCGAAGCCGAGCGCGTCACGGGTGAAGAGGGCGAGACCGTCGCTTTTTCGGCCGACGGCGTCCTCTTCGAATACGAAGGCGGCGACCCCAAAACGGGCGCAGGCGGGTGGAAGGAGCGCGGCCGGGGCGAGCTGCGGCTGAACGTGGGCGCCGCCGACGGCGACACTCCCGCCCGCGCGCGCTTGGTCATGCGGTCACGCGGCCACCTGCGCCTGCTGCTCAACGCCCGGCTGTGGGCGGGCATGGCGGCCGCGCGCATGGACGGCGGAAAGGGCGCGTCATTCGCGGTGGTGAATGCAGCGTGCGGGGAGGATGGCAGCGGCGGCGGCGGCGGCGGCGCGGGAGAGGAGCCCAAGCTGGCGACGTACGCGTTCCGGGTCAAGACGGCTGAAAAGCTGGAAGAATTTTTAGGCGCGATCGAGGCGCACAAAGGTGGCGGCGGTGGGAAAACGTGAAGGCATGTGGCGGGGACGGGATGGAGGGCGGCGGGGCAAAATGAAAAGACCGGCGCGGCGCACACGCGCGCCATGTGCTTACACTCGCCACACACCACGCACGAGCGCACACACACTTCAGCAGCAGTGCCTTGCGCGGCACACAAGAAAGGAAAGAAAAGAAAGCCAGGCGGCGGGCGTCTCACGCCTCCAGGCCGCGGGGCCGCGACCCGCCCTCCCATCATGCATGAGACGCGCGCACCCTTTTCACCGTCGGCGGCGCCCGGGCTCTCTACTTGCCGCCAGCGGCGGCGTAACGAGACGCCACGACATCCCAGTTGATGAGCTCGTTGATGAAGGTCTGTGTGGGAGGAGGGAGGAAGGCGTGTGAGGTGTGCGTGGGACCAGGCCGCGAGAGCAACGGCCATTGTGCTCGCGCCCTCTCCCCACGCCGCGGCGCGCGCGCGTGCGCGCGCGCGCGTTTGGCTGTTTCGCGCACCTCGATGAATTTCGGCCGCAGGTTCTGGTAGTCCAGGTAGTACGCGTGCTCCCACACGTCCATCGTCAGCAGCGGGACCTTGCCCTTCTGGACCGGCGACTCCGCGTTGGGCGTCTTCTCAATCGACAGCTTCTTGGTCGCCGGGTCCATGACCAACCACGCCCAGCCGGACCCGAACTGGGTCGCGCCCGCGGCCGCGAAGTCCTTCTTGAAGCCTTCCATGCCGCCCAGGTCGCGGTCGATGGCGGCCGCCAGCGCGCCCGAGGGCGCCGTCTTCTTGGGGCTCATCGACTCCCAGAAAAAGTTGTGGTTGAAGACCTGGCCCGCGTTGTTGAAGACGGGCGTCGGCGCGCCGCCGTTCCACGCGGCGGCGACAATCTCTTCGAGCGGCTTGCCCTCCAGCGGCGTGCCCTTGATCTGGCCGTTCATGTTGGTCACGTACGCCTGGTGGTGCTTGCCCCAGTGGAACTCCAGCGTCCGCTTCGACATGTGCGGCTCCAGGGCGTCCTGTGTGTGGGCGGGGAGAAGGGTGGGTGGTGAGAGGGGTGGTGGTGGTGGGTTTGGCTAGGCGCGGCGGAGCCGGGCTTGGCCCCGCAGTCAACACAACCCTCACCCGTCCCCTTTTTCTGCTCCACTCCCCACATTGCACTGTGGGAGGCTGTGACTACTCCGAGAAAGAGGCAGACCGCCCGAAGAGGGCCAGATCACGGCGCACGGCTCAGACCAGCAACGAAGACTCCAACGAAACGAGTCCGGGCCATCTCTCTCTTGCCACCGCTTCTTTCTTCACCCCGCAAAAACTCACCAGCGGGTAGGGCGGCGGGGCCAGCGTGTACTCGGCGCGGACCTGGACGGAGCGGGCCTGTTGTAGAGGGTGAGCAGACGAGAAGGGTGAGGGCGGTGGCGGACGGGAAACAAACAAGAGAGCCTTCCATCGGTCGCGCGGCGCGGCGCGGGCGTGCTTCTCTTCGCACGGGCGAGAGGAAGGGAGCACACACCCGCCCACTGCACAAACGCACCTGGCGGACGCGGCGGGACGCCGGCACGCGGGCGGACAGGGTCTGGGACAGGAGCATGGCTGCAGAGAGAGGTTGGTTGGGAGGAGGAGAGTCTGTTCTAGCGTTGCGGTTGTGGCGGCGTGGAGTGAGCGTCCGAGCGAGAGGAAGGAAAAAATCACGCCCGCCCCATCCTTACACGCCCATCTGAAAAGCTAGCTCTCCCCAACCCCGCACAAACGTTGCTCTCCTCCTCAACCAAACAGGATTTTCCCGGCCATGGCGAAACAAGACAGGGCGACCCACGGGCTCAGGCGCTCGCCTGGAATGATGGAGAGAGAGAGGGATGGTTGATGGAGTGGTTGACATCGAGTTTTGGATGCCTTGCGCGTCGCTGCATGCCCTCCCTCATCCACTCACCGATGCGGGCCGCCTTCCAGAACAGGCCGCGAAAGCTGTGGGGGTGAAACAAGGGATGTGTGAGAGCTGCGCGAGCTGTTCGCCCAGACGAGAAAAAAAAAACGCATGCGCCTCTCCTCCTGTCTCACCCTGTCCGCTCGTTCAGCATGCCGGGCGCGCGCATGCGGATGAAGGTGCACGTGCATATGGTGAGGAGGACGACGGAAAGGAAGGAGGAGAAGTCGAAGAGGGCGGACATGGCGTTGGGCGGCGTGTTTTTTTTTTGTGCGCGGCCGGTGCCTTCGCGCCCGCCGAACTTGCGAGTGGCACCCTCCGCTGTTTTTTCCAGGCAAAACGTAAAAACACCTCTACAGACACACACTCACACAACACTCCCGCGCCACACACAACCCTCTCCCATCAGGCACACAAAACACACACACACGCACTCCCCCCGGACTGGCGCGTGCGCCAGAGTCTAGATGTCGGAATCGCTGTTCCACTGCAGCTCGCCGTCGTCGTCCAGCCCCGCCTCGAACTGGGCCGGGTCGACCGCGTACCGCAGCAGCCCGCCGATGCCGCCAAACCCGCGGCAAAACTGCGACCCCTCCTGCGACTTGTTCGTCACAAACTCGAGCGTGCACCCGAACTTTTTGTAGTTGTTGGCCAGCCATTCGAGCAGGGGCGTCGACTCCTGGACCTCCAGCTCCGCCCCCGTCGCGGCGTCCCGGAAGGCGTCCGCCGCGGACGCCTGGGCGGGCGTGAGCATTTTGACTTCCACCTCGCCGGTCGACGAGTTCATGACGGAGTAGCGGACGACGTCCAGGGCTTCGTAGACCATGAGCGTCTCGACGGCGCCCATTTCCAGGCAGGCCAGCGTGTCGGAGACGCCGAAGATGTAGCGGCCCGTGTCCTGGGCGATCTCGTCGAAGAACTTGGAGATGAGCCGTTTTTCTTGGACAAATTTCACGTTGGCCAGCGTGTCCGCGGACAGCTCGATCGCCTGGTTGAACCCGTTCTCGCCGCCTGGGGGTTGGTGGTGGTGTCCAGTGTGGGTGGTGGGGGTGGGAAAAGGGCGTGAGGAGGCCGGCTTTCCCGGGTGCGTCTGTCCGCCCCCACATCCCTCGTTCCGTTTGGGGTTGGGGGAGGGCGCGCCACCGGCACGGT
Organism: Medakamo hakoo; assembly: GCA_026636295.1. Lineage (NCBI taxonomy): Eukaryota > Viridiplantae > Chlorophyta > Trebouxiophyceae > Coccomyxaceae > Medakamo > Medakamo hakoo. The sequence goes on along the minus strand of CP089454.1, from coordinate 898,525 downwards.
GCGGGGAGGGAGGGAGCGGCCGGCCGGCGTGTCGCAAGGGCGCCCACGCCGGCACTGCCCGCCCCTGCACCTCTCCCGCAATAAGCTGGCGGCGTCCCCCCGCAGGGTTTTGTGCGATGCGAGGGCACGGGGCGGGCGACAAAGAAGCCGCTCAAGTCTGGGGTGGCCGCCATTTAATCTTGTATGCCATGGGGACACACGGGAAAAAGGGCGACGCGAGGTCACGCCTCCTTCACCGCGAGGCACGAAATTGGTAAAGGCACCCGTTGTTGAGAAGGGGGGGGGCACAGCAAACAAAAGGGAGAAACGCACCGTACGACACGTCGACGACCGCCAGGACAATCGCTTTCAGGCGCTGGTCAAACATGTCCGACTCGGACAGCTCGTTTTTGAACTCGGCCGACCCAGCCAGGACGAGGCCCGCCACGTTGGGCCGGTCGCCGCCCGGAATGAACACCTGCACCGCCGTCTCCGCGACCTTGCGCACGTAGTTGTGCCGCTTCTCCAGGCGCAGCCGGGCAAAGCGCAGCGCGGACTGGCCGCCGCGCCCGTGCTTCTTGGGCAGGTCGACCGTGAATTTGTGCAGCACCTCCCGCGTGTTGCCGGACAGCGTCCCGAACAGGGCGCCGTTGCCGTCCATGACGATGAAGCCGTACGTGGAGTCGGAGTCCAGCAGCTCCGCCAGCGCCTCCGTGTGGAACTTGTTGTCGCACAGGTACAGGGACGTGTTGATGGGCTTGAACGGCTCGAAATCGATGTTGAGCTTGCGCTCCTTGCCGTCCTCCGTCAGGACGGTGCCCGTGAACAGGACGAGGCCGTTGGGCGGGACGCGCGTGTACAGTTTTAACCGCTGCTGGGCGGACGTGATGGCCCCCAGCACGGACTGGCGGTTGACGCGCGACTTGATGTTGGACGCCGTCCCGTACTCGTCGGCCAGCATTTTCTGGACGCGGGCGACCTGGTCTTTGGGCGGCAGGATGAGGGAGATCATGGACGTGCCGTTGCCCCGGGCGGAGTCCAGGCCCTTGATGAGCTGGAGTGTTGTTTGTGCATGGAGGGAGGGAGGGGCGGGCGGGCCGGGTTGAGCGAGGGATCGAGCCGTCGGCGGGCGCCGCCGCCGAGAGAAAACGCCGCCGCGTCCACACCCACCGCCACACCCACACAACACTCACCCGCTTGATCTTCCAGATCTCAATCTGCTTCTCCGCCTCGTCCTGCTGCGCCATGGCTGCGGGTCGCTACGGGTGGGACGGAGGCAGGAAAAAAAGAAAACGCGGCGGCGAAGCGAGTGAGCTCTGCTTGCGCGCGTGCGTGCGTTCCGGGAGGGTCGGAAGCTTCTGGGGCCGATGAGCTGGAGTCTGGGTGCGTGCGCTTGTGCGGGGCTGGGTTGCCGCTGTTGGTTGGTGCGGGCGACGCCGGGAGAGACAGCGACGGCGGTCGAGCAGAGCGCGCCGACGATAAGCAGCGTGTGAGCCAGTGCAACGCCGACCGCGGCTGCACTTCCCTATTCATCATCCGGCGATTCAACGGGACGCCGGGAGCAGCGGGAACCAGGGCAGGCGCGTTCCACACGGCCAACCTCCGAAGCCGCACACACACATGGACGCGGCCGGCGGCGCGGCATCGCCCGGCGGCCCGGCCTCGAAAGGCGGCGACGGCATGCGCGGGCCGCCACCGCCCTCTTCGTCCGCCCCGCCCACGCCCGCCCAGGCCGCGCCCACACCGTCCAACCCTAGTCCCGAGTGCGCTGGCGCGAGAGTTTTATGCACGACCCCACGCAAAGCTGTCTCCTTCGCGGACGAGGAGGACGCGGCCCTGGCTGCACGCGCGGCGGCGGCGCTCGGCGTCGCCAATGCTGCGGATGAAGGCGACGACGACGAGGAAAGCGACGACGATGACGACGGTGATTGCGTCGACGCGGCTCAGCTGGACGCTGCGTTCTCAGGGAATGGTGCGTTTTGTTGGGTGGGGTGAGGGCTTGGAGACGGCGGCGGCGAGCTCGCAAAAAACACGCCCTCAACCTAGCCGCCTCTCCATCCATGCACACCTCTCCATCCATCCATATCCATCCATGCCTCGCCATTCCCTCTCCACACAGGTCCGCTCGCGGCCGCGGCCGCTGCCCTGCCGCCGCCAGCTCCCGCCGCCGCCGCCGACGTCGATGACGCCGAAGGCGACCAGCACGCCATCCCTCCACGCCCGCCCCGCCGCGCGTCCACGCCTTTGCCGCCGCGCGTCCTGCCGCGCGGGCGGGCCAGCCCTCCCCCGGCAAGCCGCCCCGCCGACTTGTCGGAAGACTCGGGCGATGAGTTGGCCTGGCCGACCGGTGCGCCCCGACCCACTGGCGCGGCGGCGGCGGCTAAAGCCGCGGGCGCGGCGGCGGCCCGGGCGGCGAAAGCGTCGGGCGCGCGCGAGCGCGACAAGGCCGACCGCGCGACGGTGGAGACCGTGCTCGACCCGCGCACCCGCCTCACGCTCTTCAAGCTCCTGAATGCGGGCGTGTTGGCCGCCATCCACGGCTGTGTGTCCACGGGCAAGGAAGCCAACGTGTACCACGCCGTCGCCGGCGGCGGTGGGGCCGGCAGCAGGGGCGGGGGTGCGTGCAGCGGCGGCGGCGGCGGGGACGCCCCACCCACGACCGCGGCCTCCTCCCTCCCGCCCCCACCACCCCCGGGCGCCGACCTGGCCGTCAAGGTGTACAAGACGTCCATCCTGGCCTTCAAGGACCGGGAACGGTACGTCACCGGCGATTACCGGTACAGCAGGGGGTACTGCAAGTCCAACCCGCGCAAGATGGTGCGCATGTGGGCGGAGAAGGAGGCGCGCAACCTGGCGCGGCTGGCCGGGGCCGGGATCGGCTGCCCCACCGTGCGCGCGCTGCGCGGCCACGTCCTGGTCATGGACTTCATCGGCGACGGCGTGCCCGGGTCCGGCAACGCGGCGCCGCGCTTGAAAGACGCGCCGGGGCTGGCGCGCCGCCCGGCCCTCGCCGCCTCTCTCTACGCTGACGCCCTGCTCGCCATGCGCGCCCTGTACGCGCGCGCCCGCCTGGTGCACGGCGACCTGTCCGAGTACAACATGCTGCTGGCGGGCGGGCGGGAGCTCGTCATCATCGACGTGTCGCAAGCCGTCGACCTGGACCACCCGCGCGCGTTTGACTTTCTGCGCGCCGACGCGGCGCACGTCTCCGCCTTCTTCGCCCGCCTGGGCGTGCCGCCGCTGTCCTTGAGGGAGGCTTTTGACTTCATTGTCGACCCAACCGACCATGGCGGCCGGCAGGGTGAAGCGGCCGTGTTGGCCGGGCTGCTGGCCCGCGCGACGGCGCGCGGCGCGGCGGGCGGCGGCGGCGCGCCGACCGGCGACCTGTCCACCCTCACCTCCACCGAAGACGCCGTCTTTGCCGCCTCCTACATCCCGCGCCGCCTGCTGGACGTGGACGACCACGAGCGCGACGCGGACAGGCTGGCGGCCGGCGGAGGCGCGGCGGAAGGGATTTATTACCAGGCCCTGGCGGGCATGGCGGACGACATGCAAGCGGTGCGGGGCGGAGGCGATGCTGCAGGTCCGTCGTCTGGAGAGGGGAGCGACAGCGAGGACGAAGACGACGACGACGACGACGACGATGACGACGACGACGACGACGACGACGACAGCGAGTACTCGTCTGGTGGCGACGGCGACGGTGAAGGTCGCCGCCGCCGCTCGCCGACCGCGCCCAGGGACCGGGAGGCGGAGCGCGCGGCGCGCAAAGCGCACAAGGCGAGCGTGAAGGCGGCGGCGCGGGAGCGGCGCAAGACGAAGACGCCCAAGCACGTCAAGAAACGCGCCACGAAAGCCGGCAAAAAGAAAAAGTAGGAGGAGACGCTGTAAAACAATGCCACACCCAACTAGCCACACGCACGATCTCACCCGCCCTCTTCCTCGGCCGCCGCGTCCGCCGCGGCGGCGGCCGCGTCCGCCGCCGCCTCCACCTCGGCTGCAATCCTTTTGGCGACGGCCACCACGTCCGCCCGCTTCGCGCTGCCACTGCTTCCACCCCCGTGGGGGGTGTCCCTGTATTTCAGCAGCAGCGACGGCAGGGTGGCCACGTCCAGGGCGCCGTACCGCTCGGCCCGCAGGGACGGGTCCGCCAGGTCGCGCACCCGCCCGGCCACGAGCAGCGCGTGGCACAGCTGGGCGGGCGCGGCCAGGCCGTCCGCCCACGCGGCGGCGGGGGCCGGCCCGCCGCCGCCGCCATGGCTGCCGTGGCTGGCTTGCAGGCCGTCCACGACCGCCACCAGCGCGCGCACGTCCCCGGCCACGCGGGCCAGGGCGTGCGCGTTGAAGGCGGGGACGCCATCCCCCGCGAGCAGGCGCACCCACGCGTCGCCGACCGCCCGCACTGCTGCCGCTGTCAGGGCCGACGCCCGGGGCGGGGGCAGGGCGCGGGCCGCGGCGGCGGCGGCCCGGGTGAGGACGCCTTGGAGGGCGGCGACGTGGAGGGAGGACGGCGGCGGCGGCGGCGGCGGCGAGGACGGCGCGCCGCCCGCGGCGGCCGACACGGGCGCAGCCGGCAGCCAGGGCAGCGCCGCCGCGCGGGCCAAAGCCGCCGCCGCGGCTTCGGCCACCAGGCCCAACGCCGCCGCTTCGGCTTCCCGCCGGGCGGCCACCCAGGGCGCGGCCGCGGCGGCCGACCCGGCCGGGCAGGCCGCGGGGAGGGTGGCGGGTGGGGGTGGGGGTGGGGGGTGCTCCGCCTCCGCGTCCGCGCCGACGCCGCCGCCGCCGCCGCCGCCACGCACGGCGGGCGGCGGTCCCAGGGGCGTGCCGCCGTCCACCACGGCCGCGATGGTGTACGCGTCCAGCGCCGCCCCAGCCTCGGCCAGGGCGCCCGCGTCCGCGGCGACTTGCAAGGCGGCCTCGAGTGCGCCGGGCGCGCCGGCCCGCAGCCCGGGCAGGGGCGCCAGCAGGGCGGGCGCCAGGGCCGCCGCGGCCACCGCGTCCCGGGCCGCCCGGACCGAACGCACCGCCTCACCCGGGTCCAGGCCCAGGCCCGACCCGAAGGCGGCGGCGTCGCGGGCGGCGGCCCGGGCCAGGCGGGCGAGGGCCGGCGCCGCGTCTGAGAACGGCGCGGCGGCAGGGAAGCGCCGGGGCGGGGAGGTGGAAGGCGGGGCGGCGAGGGGCAGGCCCAGGCCACCGGGGCCGGCGCCCAGCGCTGCTGCGTCGGGCGCGGCCGCGATTTCCAGGGGTGGGCGCGGCCCGGAGGAGGGTGGGCCCAAAGCACGGCGAGCGGCCGCGGCCGCAGCTGGAATGAGGGCCGCGGCGTGCGCCGGCGCCGCCGCGGCCAGGGCGGCGCGCAAGCCGTCGACAGGGCGGCCCGCACCGGCGGACACGTCGGCCAGCAGGCTGACCGCGTCCTTCATGGCCAGCAGGTCGGCCGCGGACGGAGGCGGGCCGGCCGGGGTTGGAGCGGTCGCTTCGGCCGCGGCCGCCGCGATCGCCGCCTCCAGGCCCGCCGCCGCGTCGTCCCACCCGTCGTCCGCGGCGTCGGCAGCCGCGGACGCGGCGGCCAAGGCCGCGCCGCCGATGAGGCCGGTGGCGGCGCCTGGCGTGAGCGGTGGCGGCGGCGTGTTTCCAGCGGCCGCGGCCACCAGCGGCGCGGCGGCCGCAGCGGCACTCAGCGCCGGCACGGCCGCGCCCGCGTCGTCGCCCGCCGCAAACAGCCCGGCTAAACGGGCGACGTAAGCAAGGGCGCTGCCGCCCTTTGGAAAGTCGGACGGCGGGCCGCCGTCCGCGCCCAACTGCAGGCGGCGGGACCGGAAGAAGTAGGCGCGGAGGTCGGCTGCGCCGCCGGGGGAGGCGTCCGCCAGCGCGCGCGCGGCGCGGGCCAGGGCGGCCGTGTCGGCGGCCGGCGGTTGAGCCGGCGGCGGAGCGTCGGCTAGTAGAGCAGCCGACACGGGCGCGGTGGCCGCGTCCAGCGTACGGCTGTAGAGCGACGCGGCGGCCGGCGGGAGGGGTGGAGGCAGCGCTCTCCTGCCAGCCACCTGCGCCCGGCGCGCCGCGCGCACAGCCGCCGCCCGGCGCAGGACGGCTTCGCCGGCCGCGCCAGCCCCTGCCCGGGCCCGGCCTAGCCAGGCATTGACAGCTCCATACGCCTGGCGCTGGGCGTCGGCGGCAGCGGACGCAGACGCGGCCAGGACGACGGGGGTCAGCGGCGCGAGCGCCTCCCGCCCGCCGCCGCCCAACCGCGCGCGCGCCTCGGCCGCCAGCGCCACGGCCCGGGACAGGCGGCCGCTTGAGGCCGCCGCGCCCGCGGCAACGGCTGCTCGCGCTGCCGCCGCACCCGCGCCCACGGCCGCCGCCGCGGCCTCCACGCCCGCCGCGCCGGCAGCCAAGGCGGCCGCGTCGTCCAAGCACTCCAGCCAGGCCCCGCCCGCTGCGTCCAGGCCCGCCCGCGCGCCGCGCGCGGCGGCGCGCAGCCCTGCGGCCGCAGCGACCATGTCCGGCAGCGCCTCCGCCGTCGCCAGCAGCTCGTCCGCGTGCGCGCGCGTCAAGCGGTCCGCGTCGGCCGTGCGGGCGGCTTCCAGCGAGGCCAGGGCGGACAGGATGGGGGCCGCCGCCGCCGTCGCAGAGTCCGCGGCGCCCGCCTCTTCCGCCGTGCCTCCAGCCCCAGGCCCAGTCGGCCACCCACTGCTGATGCGGCCGGATAAGCGGGCGGGCCCAAAGCCGCCAGAGGGTCGGGGCGTGCCGGCGCCTGGCGTCGGCGGCCACGCACCGAGCCCAGAGGACGGGCGCGGCGTGCCCAGGCCGGATGCGGGGGCGCCACGGGCCGTCGACGGCTGCTGCTGTTGCTGTTGCTGGGCTGCTGGCGCGCCTAAGTCGCCCGTCGGGCGTGGGGTGGGTGGCGCGGCCGGGCGGTCGTCGAAGGCGAGGCGGACCTGTGAGGGCGCAAAGGGGGGGGGGTGGGGGAGGGTGGAGCGAAGGCATCGGCGTTGTGGTTTCCGCCTCGCGCCGCGCGCCCGCGCCTTTCCCCGCCCCGCAACGACACCGCCAGACGCTGGCCGACATCCATCGCCTCCCAACGCACCAGAGACGCGACGTCGTCCGCCTCCAACAAAGCCGTGACAGCGGCCAAGACGGACGGCTCGTCGAGCGAAGCGGGCGCGGGCGCGGTGCTCGAGGCCGGTGCGGTGGGCCCGCCGCCGGCCGTGCCGGCGGTGGAAGGCGTGGTGGGCATTGCAGGAGAGGGGTGTGCGTACCAGCTGAGAAGGAAAGGGAGAGCGGCGGAGTGGGCGGCCGGGCGCCGGGCGCGGCCCCCCCCCCCCCGCACAAACGCGCACGGTTCCCTGCGGAGCAATGTCTTGCTTCTATAGAGACGGCGCGCGCGCGCGCGTGCGCGCGCGCCCCTTGCGCCGCCGGGCCGCCGCCGTCACCGTCCCACATCGCCCTCGCGCGCCTCGCCCGGCCGGGTCTGAAAAACAAACAAACAAAAACTAATGAGGAAAGAGAGCAACACACGCGCGGACCTGCTCACCCGCCGCCGCCTCCCACCGCCCCCGCGTCCACGCCCTGGCCCACGCCCGCGACGGCGGGCCGGCCGCCCAGGCGGTGGCCCACGCCTGCGTGCCGGCCGGCCCCACCACTCCCGCCGCCCTCGCCAAACAGGGACCGCAGCCAGCGCGGGGCGGCCAGGGGGCGGGCGCCCCCCGACATGCGCGGGTACACGTCCTCCAAGAAATAGTAGCAGTGGCCTGGGGGTGGAGTGGAGGGGTGTGTGTGTGTGGGTGGGGAGCGGGGACCACGCGCGGGGCGACCGCGCGCCCCGGCTCCACTCCCGCTCCCTCCCCCGCCCACCCCACACCAAAGAAACGCACCGACCGCCATGCCAAGCAGGTCGACCGTCGCCGACCCGCGCAGCAGGACGCTGACGCCCAGCAACACCCACGGCAGCCAGGGCGCGCTGAACGTGAGGACGCCCAGGAAGCTCATGAGCACGGCCGGGTGGCGCCGCGCCCACACGTAGACGAGGGCAAAGGCCAGGGGCGCGCCGAGGAATTGGGCCCGCACCAGCGGGGCGGCGGCCAGGAGGGCGACGCCGCACAGGCCCAGCATCCACGCAAAGTCGGCCGACCGCCCCCGGAACGAGCCGGCCTCGAGGGCAGAGGCATACTTGACGAGGAAGAACATGTGGAACAGCCAGTCCACGCCCAGGGGGCCGTAGTACAGGAAGGGCGTGAGCAGGCGCCAGGGCTCCCACCCGGACGGCGACGCGATCAGGCGGGGGTTGAAGTACAGGTGGAAGGGCGTGATGAGCTGTGTGATGGCCCATCAACATTGATGGGAGAAGTGTGGGGGGACGGGTGGTGAGGGGACGTGGAGGTGGGGTTGGAGACCGACGGCAAAGCGCGCCCAACCCCCCCCTGCTCTGCTTTACCTCCAGCGCACAGGCCGCCGTCGTCAGGAAGCACAGGGTGACGTACGTCCGCGTGACGGGCGGGAGCTGTGTGTGTGCGTGTGTCGTTTGTGTGGAGGCGTGAGTGTGGGAGGGCACAGGTTGGGAGGGCGACGAGCAAAGCGAGCGCGCCTCCTTTCCTCTCGATTGACCCGTCGCGTCACATCCTGCATGCAAAACGGCGCCGCCCACTCACCGCCTTGTACCAGGCGTCCATGGCCTGTGTGCGTGCGGGGAGGGGAGAGTGTGGGAGGGACGTGAGCGGTGTGGGGGATGGGCGACAAATGAATGCATTGGAAGCGGCGCGCTCTTCTTCTGCGCGCACCATCCTGCTGGGCGCTGTTCTTTTTCCAGGTTGCTGGGCCGCGTGCGATGTGCACGAGCCGGCACGCGCCGCTGATGCAAGCGAGACGGAGGTGATGCGCCAGCTGTGCGCAGGGACGCACACTCCTTTTGTTTCGACGTGTGAACGGAAAACGCGCGAGTGGTCGGCCATTGCCCGAACACTCCTTACTTTCTCCGTCCCTGCTCGAGAGCAGGGATGCGGCTCGCCCTCCTCTTGCTGCTCGCGTCCACGAGCGCAGCACGAGCTGAAGATGAGGCAAACACACCTGGCTTGCCGCTCGTCCTGACGACTTGGCCGTGGCCGCTGGCGGCAGAGGCGGGGTACGTAGCACTGACCTTGCCGTCCGCCCGCACGCCACGCCTGGACGCCGTCGTCGCCGCGGCGTCCGCCTGCGAGCGCTCCCACTGCGGCGGGCCCGGCCACGGCGGTCCCGGCACTGTGGGTCCCGGTGGCTCGCCGGACGAAAATGGGCGGACCTCCCTGGACGCGGTCGTGATGGATGGGCCGTCCATGAGCGCGGGTGCAGTGGGCTGCCTGACCTCCACGCCCGCCGCCGCCGCGGCCGCCCGCGCCGTCCTGGAACGGACGACGCATACTTTAATCGTAGGCCCCGAGGCGGACGCGTTTGCGGCGGGTGCAGGCCTGCGCACGGCGGCCAACCTGTCCACGCCCGCATCCACCGCGGCCTGGCGCGCCTGGCGCCGCGCGTCGTGCCAGCCCAACTTTTGGAGGGCCGGCGGCGACGGCGGCGGCCCGCGCCTCGCGCCCGACCCGCGGCGGGCGTGCGGGCCATACAGGGCCGTGGTGGGAGCCGGGGAGGGCGGCGGCCGCGCCCCACCCCCGCCGCCGCCCCTCATTTCCGCGTCCTCGCACGACACGCTCGCCGTCGTCGTCGTCGACGGGTCCGGCGCGGCCGCGGCGGGCGCGTCCTCCAACGGCGCGGCCCACAAGGTCCCGGGCCGGGTGGGCGACGCCGCGATCCCGGGCGGCGGCGCGTACGCCAGCCCGGACGGCGGGTGCGGCGCCACAGGCGACGGGGACGCCCACCTGCGCTTCCTGCCGTGCGCGCACGCGCTCGGCCTGGTGGGCGGCGGCGCCCACCCCGGCGCCGCGGCGCGGGCCGCCGTCGCCCGCATCGCGGCCCGCGTGCCGGGCTACACGGGAGCCCTGGTCGTGGCGGACGCGGCCGGGCGCGTCGGCGCGGCGGCGGCTGGGTGGGGGCCGCCCGGCTTTGCCTACGCGCTCGTCCGGCCGGGGAGTGGGGGGCGGGCGACCGTGTTGGCGGTGCCGAACCTGGACGTCGAGGGGAGCGGGGCGGTGACGGAGCAGCAGTGATGAGAGCAGGGGAGGGGAGAGACCTGTCGCGGCGCGCAGGTGTTGCTGTGTTTTGTTTTTTGTTTTCCACACCCCGACCCCCACCACCACCCTCACTCGATCTTTCATTCGGGCCGGGCAGCCGGCTGCTCAAAGCCCATGGCCCGCTTGTACGCGGCTTCCTCCGCGGCCGTCACCCGGTCCGCCGCCCAGTTGCCGGACGACGTGCGCCGCACGAAGTCGTCCTTGCGCGTGCGGACGGCGCCGCCGCCGCCGCCGCCGCCGCCTGCGTGCGCGGCGCCCGGCGCGGCGCCCCAGTCCTCCCACCCCTCGAAAATCTCGTCCAGCGTCGCAAACCGCCGGTCGGCCGTGTTGAAGACGGTGTCCGGGTCGACGGAGGCTTGGGCGCGGAGCAGCGGCATCAGGTTTTTGGTGCGGGCCCAGGCCGGGATGGTTTTGCCCGACCGCGTTTTGGCGGCGGCGGGCTGGCCCGAACCGCCCGCGCCGGCTGCCAAGGGCGCCGTGTTTTCGTCGTCTTCCTCCTCGATGTCGTCGTCTTCTTCGTCAGAGGGGCGGTATGGCGAGATCTCGTACCCGGGCGTGCGCACCACGTACGCGACCGGATCGACGATGCCGGCCGTGGCGGCGGGCGTGCGGACGCCGCCGCCGGCCGTGGCGGGCGTGCGCGCGGCCGCGAGGCGCGGGCGGCCACCCGCCGTGCGCGGGGCGCCGCTGCCCGGCTGGGGTGGAGCCGCGGCCGCAGCGGCGGCGGCAGCGGCGGCCAGGGCAGCCGGGCCGGGCGTGCCGGCGGACGGTGGGGGTGGGGGCGGCAGGCGGGCGCCGGGCGTGCCGGCGAGAGGTGGTGGCGGCGCGGCGGTCGTCGTCGCCGCGCCGTCCAGGCGGCGCGGGCCCGCCGTCGCGGCGGGGACGGGCAGGGAGGCGGGCGCGCCGCGCACGGCGGCAGCTGCAGCCGCCCAGTCGGCTGGAGGAGCGGGCTGTTGCTGCTGAGGCGGCGCGGCGGCCGGCGGCGTGGCCTCGGCAGGTGGTGGGGCGGACGCAGCAGCAGCAGCAGCAGCAGCCTGGGCCGCCGCCGCCGCCGCCGCCGCCGCCCGTTCCGCTTTGGCGGCCGCCTCAGCTTCGGCCCGGGCTGCTAGCGCGGCCGCACGGGCGGCGGCCAGTTCCTCGGCTTCACGCCTCGCGTCCTCGTCGGCTTTCGCTTTCGCGGCTTCCACCCGCGCCGCGCGCGCCGCTTCGGCGGCCGCTTTGGCCGCCGCCCGCTCGGCTTCGCGCGCCGCTTCCGCCCGGCGCGCCACTTCCGCGGCTTCCAGGGCGGGCACACGGACGGCGTGCTGGCCAGACGCGGGGGCGGCAGACGGCTGTTGAGTGGCCGTCGCAGCGGCTGGCGTGGCCGCGGACGGAGGCAGGGCCGGTAGCGGCAGCGGGCCCGTCGCGTCGTCGTCGCCGCCGCCGCGGCCGCCGCCCACGGCGGGCGTCATGGCGTACGGGACCAAGCCACCCAGCAGGCCGGGGCCGGACGGGGACGAGTCGGCGGGCGTGAGCGTGGAGGCTGGGGACGGTGGGGCAGCGGGCGCGGGTGAGACGGGCGGGCGCGGAGGAGGCGCGGCAGCAGCCGGCGGGGCCGGCCGCGCGGCAGCAGCAGGAGCCACGGGACGCGCCTGCGGCTGTTGTTGGTGCGGCCGGGCAGCGGGCGGGCCGGCCGGTTTGGGCGGACCAGCCGGGCGCGGCGGGCCCGGCGCAGCGGGGCGAGCCCCGGGCGGCGGCGCGGCAGGCCGCGGGCCCGCAGCCTGCTGCTGCTGCTGCTGCGGAGGGCGAGCAGCCGGCGGCGCGCCGGGCTTGGGAGGACCACCGGCCGGGCGTGGGCCGGGCGGGCCGGCCGGCTTGGCGGCGGCCGCGACGGGCGCGCCGCGGCCAGCGGGCACAGCGGGGCGCGGAGGGCCGCCGGGAGCGTGCGGCGCCGGCGGGCGCGCGCCCGGCTGCTGCTGCTGCGCCTGCTGCGCCTGCTGGGTCGGCCGCGCGCCAGGAGGCGGCGGCGCGCCAGCCGGGCGCGGCTGCTGCTGCTGCGGCGGCGGCGGCCCGGCAGGGCGGCCACGGCCGGCGGGCGGAGGCGCGGCCGGGCGTGGGCCAGCAGCAGCAGGCGCGCCGGCCGGGCGGGGCGCAGGGGCAGGAGCTTTAGCGGCGGGCGCAGGAGGGCGCGCAGGCGGAGCCGCAGCGGCCGCAAGAGGCCGGGCGGCCGGCGCGGGCGGGCGAGCACCCGCCGGCGGAGCAGCGGGCTGCGTCGGCGGCGGCGGCGGCGCGGCTTTCCCCGGCGGTGGCGCGGGTTTAGCCGTCGCAGCGACGGCCGTGCGAGGTGCCGGCTTGGCCGCGGCCGGCGCAGGGGCCGCCGACTTTGGCCCAGCCGGCGCGGCAGCGCGCGGCGGCGGGTCGGCGGCCGGCTTGGGCGGAGGCGGAGGTGGTGGCCCCGTTTGCGGCGGCGCCTGGGGAGCCGGCACGGGCGGCGAGGGTTCAGGCGCTGCGCCCGGCTCCTCCACCTTCATTTCTTCCGCGACAGGAGCAGCAGCAACAGCAGCAGCAGCAGCAGCAGCAGCGGGCGCGGCCGTCGGCTCTTCGACAGCCGCAGGCGGCGGCGGCGGCGACGGCTCAGCCTCAACCGCAGCAACAGCGGCCTTACCGGCGCCCCGCGCGCGCCCACGGGCGGGCGCCTGGCGCGGCTCGGGCGAGACGGCGGCAGCCCGCTTGGCACCCCGGGCCCGGGTGGGGCGGGTAGCTGGCGGAGGAGCCGGCTCAGGCGCGGCGTCGGCCTTGGCGGCCGCACCCCGGCGCGTGCGGGTCGCGCGAGGGGCCGGCGCAGGCTTTCCCTCCTCCTCCTCCGCCGCCTCCTCCTCCTTGGCCGCGGCAGTAGACGGCTCCGCGGCCGGCTCAACCGGCGCGGACTCGGCCTTGGCCTTGCCGCGGCCGGCGCGGCCCGCGGGTTTAGGCGGCTGTGGTGGTGGAGAGGGCGCGGGCGCTGGAGCAGCCGCTTCCGCCTCTTCCTTCACCTCCGCCGCCGCTGCCGCCTTGGCCCGGCGGCCACCGCCACCGCCGCGCTTGGTGGGCGGGGAGGGAGCCGGAGCGGGCGGGTCGGCCGCCTCTTCCGCGGCGCCCTTGCCGCGCCGGCCACGGCGGGTGGGTTGCGGCGGCGCGGCCGGTTCGGCCGGTTCGGCCGGCGGCGCGGCTGGTTCTTCTTCCTCGGCCTTGGCGGGCGCTGGCTCGGGCTCAGGCTCGGGCTCGACAACAACAGCCGCAGCGGCGGCTTTGCCGCGGCCGCGGCGAGGAGGCGCCGGCTGCTGCGGTGGCGGCGGCGCAGCTGTCGCGCCGGCGCCGCGCCGGCCGCGACCGGCGGGCTTGGCTTCGGGCGCACCGGCCGGCTCGTCTTTCACGGCCGGGGCAGGAGGCTGTGACGCGGGTGTACGTGGAGCGTGTGTGTGTGTGCGTGAGAGACAGAGGAAGGGCTGGAAGGCGCACGGGCGGCGGGCGCAAACAAAAAAACGACCGCGTTCAATGCGGCGCGCGGACTGAGACTCGACAGACAGCTCGGCGCACCGCCCACGTTTCCCACACGCACCTCTTCTTCTTTCACCGGCGGCGGCGACTTCGCGGCGCCAGCTCGGCCCTTGCGACCGGCGGCGACGGACGGTTGAGGCGCGGGCGCCGACGAGGGGCCGGCGTGCAGCGATGCCGTCAGGCGGGTGACCGCCTCGTCCACAAACGCGCGTTGGGCCGCCTTGGCCGCCGCGCCCTGGGCCAGGGACGCTAGGAGGACGTCCAGGTGCAGGGCGGCCGGGTCTGGCCGGGCTGGCCCGCCACCGCGCGTGGGGCGGGGCATTTTCGAGTGTTTTTTTTTTCGTCGTCTGTTCTTCGCGCGCAGCGAACTCTCGACTGACCGGCCGGCACTCGGCCCAACCCCCGCCTCATGCGCCCCCTCCTCGTCCTCGTCCTCTTCACGGCTGCGGCCGCCGGCCTGGCCGCACCACCCACACCTCCGCTCGCTGACCCACACGCCGCAGCCCTAGCCGCCGCCGCGTCCGCCGACGTGGCCGCCCTCCCTCACTCGGACTGTTTCTCGTCCGTCCTCGCCTCACTGAAAGACGAAACTGACGCGACGCCGTGCGCACACTTAACGCACGGCCGCCAAGTCCAGGTCGCCCTCGCCTTCCTGGCGTGTCACGCTGACTTTCTGGGAGAGAAGGACTTACCGGCCTGCGCCCGGAAAGCGCTGGCGGACGACGGCGGCGGCAGTTACTCGCAGGCCGGCCTCCAAGCGTGCGTGAGCTCCCTGCCCGGCCGCCACTACGAAACCTTCCAGGGCTTTTTCCGGGGCGCCGCCTCCACCTGCCTCCACTACGCGCACAGGGACTGGCAGGCGCATGCGGGTGCTTTACTGGCTCGAGCCGTGCGGGCGAGTGCGGAGGTGGCGACCTCGCTGGAAGGCGTGCGCGTGGGCGTGGACCTCGCCCGTGCCCAGCTCAGCGGCCTGCAGGACGAGGCGGTCGCGACGCGCCGGGCAGCCGAGGCCGGGCGGAAAGCCGCGTCGCAAGCCGCGGACGTGGCGGGCGGTGTCGCGGAAGGGCTGGAGGCCGTGCGGGAGCGGACGCTGGCCGTCGCAGCGGTCGCGTCGGAAGCCGCGGTGTCGGCCCGCCTGGCTGCGGACCGGAACGAACGGGCCGCAGCGGCCGTGGACGAGCTGGCCGCAGCGGAGCGACGTCGCGCCGTCGCTGCAGCTCAAGCGCACGAAGAACGCGAAGCCGCCGCGGCCAAAGCGGCCGACGCGGCTCAAGCACGGGAGGCGGAGCTGGCCGCCTCCCAAGAAAAGCTCGCGTCCCGGCTGGATCAGATCGACGCGCGCACGGCGGGACTGGCGTCCACCGTTGGCGCCATTTACAATTACCAAGCTGGAGTACAAGCCCTGTTGCGCCGGGTGTTGGGCATGCGGGGCGCGGGCGCGACGCGTGCGTTTTATGGGGCGGTCGTGCTGGCTTCGGCCGCCGCGGCGGCCGTGCCGCGGACGCGGGCGGCTGTGCTGCCGCTCGTCGCGGGCGCGGCCTGGCTGCTAGCGGCTGAGCGCGGCGCGGCGGCTGCTTTGCCCTGGTTCACCGTTGCCACCGCCCTGGGCGGCGCGCGCGGCGCGTGGTGGGCGCCGGGCGTGAAGGCGGCCGAACACCTGGTGAGCTGCCTGGCGGCCGGCGGCGCCCGCCCGCCCGCGTCTTTGGCCGCTTTGACCCTCACGGCCTGGGCCGCGTCCGCCTGGGTCGATCCCGTGAAAGCGGCGCGGGCGGCGCTGGAGGCGGAACTGGCCGAGCTGCGGGCGGCGCGGGGCGTGCTGGTGCACGCGCGACCACCTCCGCCACCCAGGCAGCCGGCGGCTGTGCCACCGGCGACGCCTGCTCGGGTTTTACGGCCGCGGCCGACGCGCCGGTCGGGTGGGTAGAGTCCACTTGCATTTGAGGAAGGGAAGCGCGTTGGTCTCTGTTGTCTCACACCGCACTCCACGCCGCTCCCCCCCTCATCTTTTCTCATCTTTCTCTTCTCGTCGTTCGAAAAAAACACGCCCGCTCAGAACGGCTTGGCGTTGAAGCCCGCCTGCGTCAGCGAGTTGGTGGCCAGGGCGAAGTAGCCCAGGGCGTGGCCGATGGCGCCCCTGTGAGGTGGTGGGTGGTGGATGGGCGTGAGTGTTTGGTCGGGGGTGCGATTTTTTTTCTTCGGCCGTGCACCCCCTCTCCCCTCCCCGTCCTCATCCTCATGTTTCCCGCCGAGTAAAAATTCACCATGCGAGCAGCAAGGGGATCGAAAATCCAGCGGGGTCCTGGCTGTTGGAAACGACGGAGCTTTCGGCGGCGAGGCGGTCGCCCGCGGCCGCGTGCGTTTTACCGTTCTGCATGCCCGGGCCGGCCTTGGCCGCGGCCTTCTTCTGGTACTCGAAGAAAACAAAACGGCCCAGGAACAGGGAGGCCGCCGTCGCGCCGGAGATGGCGATGTTGACGTCGGACAGGGCGCGCGGGGCGACGACCGTCTAGGAAGGGTTTGGGCGGGGCGTGGATGGGCGCGGGAAGTGAGGATGGAGGGATGGAGGGGTGGTGTGGTTGAGGGTCGGGCGTGGCGTGCAGCAGGGGGGGGTCAACAAATTGGCGTCGTGCCCAGCCTTGCCGGGCTCGGCCCAGCCCACACGCCCGCAGGCTGCGCCTTGTAGACGCCGGTCGTGTGCAGACGTGAGCTGCGCGGTCAGTCGCCGCCTGCCCCGGTGCCGGCACCCAGGTTTTTCACCCGCGCGCCGCCGCCGCGCCGAGAAAGGGTGAGGTGCTTGTGTTCCCCCGCCCTCGCGCGCCAGAGGCGACGCCCCTCACACGCCCGCCCGGCACACCCCTTCTCCAGCGCAGACTGGACGGGGACACAAAGGCAGGGCAGGAGCGCGGGAAACCTCCCGGCGCAGGGCGTGCGCGGAGACGCGGAAAAAAGAGTCCACCTCAACCCAGGCCCGCCTGGGAGAGCATGGAAAAAGTTTTTTGTCAGCCCCACGCGCCCAGCACACGAGGGGTTCCACTCATCACACTCACCATGCGGCCGGCGCGGCCGGCGCGCGGGCGGGCCGCCAGCGGGGCGGAGCGAGCTTTCATGGCCTGCATGGTTGTTGGACGGGGAGAGGAAAAGGGGTGCCTGGAACCGGAGAAGCAGAGTAGCAGAGTGCAGCAGGACTGTGCAGAGCGCGCACACACACTCTCCTCTTCTTCTTGACCGAAGGCGACGCGCCCACCCATCCATCATCTACAGCACTCCCTGCCCCCTCCCCTCCAGCCAAGCTCACTCGTCCGCCAACTTCCGCGCAAAGAAAAACTTTTCCCGCAGCCCTAGCACCGCCCCACGCACCGCCGCCGCGACCGAACCCACTGCCACCGCCCCACCGCCCGCTGCCGCCAGGCGCTGCATGGACACGCCACCGTCCGCGGCAAACGCGACGACGGCGGCCGCGGCCGCGACCAGCCCGGCCGCGAACACCACCACCTTCAACAACCGCGCCGCGCCGTCCAGCCGGCCCACCGCCGCCCGGCACGACGGACAGTGCTTGGTGTGGCGGTCATAGTGGTCCAGCAGGGCCGCACGGTCCAGGGCCGGCGCGGGCGGCGCGGCCGGGTCCCAGTCCGGGCCGCCGCCGGCCAACTCACTCAACCACCGGTGGAAGGCGCCGACGCCGGCGTCCGCGGGCGTGGCCAGCCAGTAGGCGCGCCACCCGCGGGGGGCCGCCGTCAGGCGGGCGTAGATGGGGTGGAGGATGGCGTTGTCCTGGTCGACCAGGGCGTGGGTCAGGGCGTGGAACAGCGCCGATTTCGCGAGGCGGCCAAACAGCCAGCCGCGGGCGCGGGCGAGGAGCGACGGCTTGGGCGCCGCCGCGTGCCCGCCCCACCCGCTCGCCTTGGCTTCGCCCGGCGCCGGCTTTTGGTAGAACTTGGCGAACGTGGACGTGTAGCCCGGGCGTGTCGGCGTGAAGTAGAGGACGGCGATGGCTTTTCGCCCGTCATCAAAAGTGTACTGGAGGGGCGCGTGTTTTGAAAACGGGGCGTTGTGGAGGGGGGGGCGTGAGTGGGTCAGTTTTGGAGGCGGGTGCCTTGCCTGCACTGCTTCGCGGGGCCTCCAGTGCACGTCTGGGAAAAAAGCCGGGCGAAAAAAAGACGACCGGGCGTGGAGAAGCCGCGAGGAAAAGCGCGCGACCACTCCAGTCCAGCCAAGCGTCGACCTAGGGTTGGGGCTCCCCCCCCCACCCTTCCCCCTCCTGAAAAAAACGCACCTCGGCCCGCAGCCGCCCCGGCGCACTGAAAGTCCGCACGCCCGCCATGCCCTCGGACTTTTGTTTGACCGTGTACCCGCCATGGCTGACGGTGAAACCGCCGGGCGCCAGGCCGGGCGCCTCGAGCTTCATGACGCACGGCGCCGCGCCCGCGCGCGTGGCCGGGCCCATCACCTTTTCGTGCAGGAAGGGGGCGTGCGACGGGTCGAGCGAGTTCTCCGTCATGAGCGTCCAGTCGACTGGCGCGACTTGGAAGCCCCACTCGCCGTCGGAGCCGGGGTACGTGACCGGGTCGTCGCCGGCCGTTTCGGGGTAGAGCGGGAGTGGCGTGGCCGCGGCGGCCGCGGCCGCCGCGCGCCCGGGCGTCGGCCACACCCACACCAGCCCATGCGCGACCTGGCAAGGCAGGCTGGACAGGCGGGCGCGGGAGGATCCACACACCGTGGCTTCGGCTTTGGCGTCGGCGGCTTGAGGGTTGGCCACGCACTTGCCGTCGCCGGCAAAGGCCCACCTGTCGTGGAATGGGAGGGGTGAGTGAGTGAGAGAGAGCGCCTCCCAGGCGTGCGTGGGGACACGGGCGCGACCCCGCCCCGCCCCACCCCTCCTCCTCACCCGTGGTAGCGGCAGCTCAGCACGCCGTCCTCTAAGCGGCCGGAAGACAGGGCGGCTAAGCGGTGCGGGCACACGTCCAAAGCCGCGCGCCAGGCGGGGCTCGCGTCGTCGGCGGACGAACCCGGCGCCCACCACAGCACAAGCTCCGTGCCGAGCAGCGAGATTTGGGCGGGCGCGGCCTTGTCCAGGTAGGATTCCAGAGCGACGGGGTACCAGGCTTGGCGCCAGGCGAAAGAAGAGGAGGGCGGCGTGGGAGGCGTGGCGGCCGTCGTCGGCTCCGGCGTGGCCAGGGCGTGGAGGCGGGTGGTGGTGGGTGCGGCCACGCGCTGCTGGTGGGCCGGGCGGGCGGCGAGGGTGTGTGCGTCGTTGTGCGTCGCCGGGCGGGCGAGGGACCGCCGCACACGGCTCCCCACGCCCCGAGAGCGTGGAGTGAGGACGTGAGATGTCATCGCCTTCGGCGAACCTCTCGTGGATGTGGGTGCCAGAGGCTCCCGGGCGGCGTGTTTCGTGGGGTGTGTCGCGGTCGGTGCAAATGAGCAGTGTCCGGTCGCGTTGCTTTCACACGCGCGACAGGGAGGGCCGAAAATAAACAGGGCGCGCCCTCGGCCGCACCCCTCGTCTGTGCCTCCCGCGCGGGCGCCGTGCCTCCCTCCCTCTTCCCTCCACCGGCCCGCGCACCCAGCCGAGACTCTCGTTTCCCGCCTTCCCACTTTTCCTCGCGCATCGTTTTTCCTATGACCACGCGCGGCGGAGCAACAACCGCCACCGCCCTGGGCGACGTGACCAACCGGTCCAAGGCCGACCAGCCTCTACCCGACCTGTCCAGCCTGTGCCTGGCTGGCGCGGGCGGCGGGCATTCCGGGTGGAAGCCCCGTGGTGCTGCTGCCGTTCCCGTCGTGCCTCCGCCTGCGCCCGTCGCGACGGCCAAGGCCGCGCCCGCATCCACCTCCGGCGGGTCTAGCGGGTCGGGCTCCCGCACCCGGCGCACGCGCGCGGCCGCGCCGGCACTGGTGGACAGGGTAAGTGAAAAAGAGAGATGCGTGGGGACGCGGGCGTGGGAAAAACGCGAGAGCGCATGCGGGGCCGGGCGCGCGCGCGATAGAGCGAACCCCCTCAACCCAGCGCGCACCCATCCACACACACAGCCCGCGTCCGCCACGCCCATGGACGAGGACGACACACCACCACCGCCTCCTCCACAACCTGCTGCTGCTGCTGCCGCGACGCGCACCCGCCGCGCTGCGGGCAAGCAGTCGAACAGCCCGGCGGACGAGCAGCCACAGCCCGCTCGCGCGCCGCGCGCGGCTGCAGCGCGGACCAAAGCCGCCGCCGCGGCGCCTGCACCACCACAGCCACCGCCGCCTGCCCCACCTGCGGCTGGCGTCGCCGCCGAAGTTGCCGGCATGATGGCGGACGCGGTCGCCGCGGCCGACGCGCTCCTCCCCGCGCCCACTCCAGGCCCGCCCGGGCCGCGCGCGCCCGCTGCCACCCCACTCCGTGAAAAGCTCGTCCGCGCCTGGAACGGGAAGTCGTACTACGACCGGCTTGTCGAGGGCGCGCCTGGAGGTGGCGATGGCTCGCCCGGCCCGTCGAATCCTGCGCTGGCCCGGCCCGCGTTGCTGACGCCGCCCCGCGCGCGGTTGGGCGGGGGCGGTGGTGGCGGTGGTGGCCCGCGCCCAGGTCTCACAGCCGCGTCGCCCGCCCCACTGGCCGCGCGCGTCGCGTTTGGCTCGTCCCTGCCGCGCGGTGACGCCGGTGCGGCTGCCCGGCCGCCGCCGTCGCCTGCGCGGCGGGCGGCGCCACCCGGAGCCGCACCACCTCAGCCTGCCGCTGCTCCAGCCCTCCCCCGCCCGCCGCTGAGCCGGGCCGCCACAGACGCGCTGGCGGCCCAGGCCGCCCTGGCGACTGAGCGGGCGCGGGCTGCCGCGGCGGCTGGCCGAGTCGAAGCGCTGGAAGCGGAGGTGGCGGCGCTGCGGGCGGCCCTGGCGGCGGGGGATGGCGGGGGCGGACAAGGCACGCCCCCCCAGCCCTCCACCGCCACGCAGGCCGCGATCCAAGACTTGGCGGGCCGTTTCGCGCGGATGAAGGCGGAGTGTGAGGCGGCGGGTGCGGCGCTGGAGCGGTTGGCGGCGGCGGTGGCGGGTGGTGGCAGGGGTGCGTGAGGCGGGGCGGGCGCGCGGGGGTGGGGGTGGGGGTGGGGGTGACGGTTGGGACATGATTGATGTCGGGGGGTTGTGCAACACGTGCAACACACCCCCCGCCCACCCACCTACGACAAAGCAAGGCACCAACACACACACACACACACGCGCCGTCCCCAGGCAAAAACAGTCCGTTCGTGTCTCCCTCCCTCAACTCTCAGCCGCGACCGCCGCGCTCGCACCACCAGCGCCCGCCGCCTTGGCCTTGGCCGCCGCCGCCGCCTTGGCGCTGGCCGCCCGCAGGACGGGCCGGACCTTGACGCCGTTTTTGGGCGACATCGTGATCGTCGCGCGCAGGGGCAGCGGGTCCTGGCCCGGCTCCAGCTCCAGCGTCACGGACGCGTACAGCTTGGCCAGGGCCACGCACGCTTCCGTCACCGCCAGGCGCCAGCCGACGCACACGCGAGGCCCCGCGCCGAAGGCGAGCCATCCATGTGGCGGGACGGCGGCGGCTTCGGGCGTGCCTGGCACCCACCGTTCGGGGATGAATGACAGCGCGTCCTCCCAGATCTCGGGGTCGCGGTGCATGGCGTACACGGGCACGGCCAGCCACCAGCCTTTCTTGACGGCCAGGCGGCCGTGCGGGCCGGCCAGAGTCGTGTCGGACGCGGCCTCGCGGGCCACGACCGGCGCGGGCGGCAGGAGCCGCAGGCTTTCCCACAGGCACGCGCGCAAGTAGGGGAAGCGCCCGCCCTCGCCGCCCGCCGGCGCGGTCACAGACCCGCCGACCGCCACGCCCACGTCGGCCGACGTGACGGGCTTGGCCGGGTCGCCCCCGAAGAAGGCGTCGACCTCGGCCAGCACCTTGGCCAGCGCGGCCCCGTTCTCGGGCTTGGCCAACAGGTAGGCCGTGTACGCCAGCGCGTTGTTCGTCGTCTCGTAGCCCGCCAGCAGGCAGACAAAGGCTTGGTTGGCGATGCACAGCGGGGACAGGCGCGCGCCCGTCTCCTTGTCCCGCGCCCGCACGCACACGTCCAGGAACGACCCGGGCGCGACGCCCGACCGGCGGGCCATCTCGTCCGCCTTGGAGGCCGGCGCGGCGGCGGACGCGGCGCCGCCCGCCGCGTCCTCGGCTTCCACAGCTTTGACGTGCTGCTCAATCAGGCCGGACACGGACGAGATGATCGTCTGGCGGGCCGCCCGCAGCCGCCGCATGCCCGCGTCGGGCCACCGGCGCGAGAAGAAGTGGATGACGGGCCGCAGGGCGGGCATGAACAGCAGTGCCGCGCCGTACACGCTGAACGTCAGGCCGGGCGTGTTGAAGATGGAGTCGATGGCCGCGATGAGCGTTTCCCGCTGGGAGACGGACGACGGCGGCGGCGGCGCGCCCGCGGTGGTGGCCGCCCCCGCCCCCGCCTTGCGGAAGTCGACACCAAACGCGGCTTCGCCAATCACCTGCATGGTCAGCTCGCCAAACAGCACGCTCAAGTCGACGACGGCTGCGTCCGAGCCTGGCGGCGCGGCGGCCGCGTCTTTCAAGCGGGCGACCAGCTCTTCCGTCGCGTCGTTCATGAGGCCGGAAAAGCCGGCCAGGCTGCCACTGAAAAACAGGGGCAGCCACGCCGCGCGGATGGACCGGTGCTTGTCCCCCTTGGCCGCCAGGATCGAGTGCGCGTCAAAGTCTGCTTCGGGCGTGCCCGGCGCCCACACCGACGCAAAGGCCGGGCGGTCGTAGTTGTGCACCGCGATGGACCGGGCGTCCGCCGGGTTGGCCGCCATGATGAAGGGGCGGGACCCGCCCCAGGACGCCCACGTCCACCCGTGCTTGGCGCGCGACTCCTCGTGCATTTTTACGGTGCCGATGCGGCGGATGGTGGGCAGGGCGCCCAGGTACCAGACGGGGCGGTCGCCTGTGGTGGGTGGCGGGGGGGGGGGGGCGTCGCGTGAGTCGTGGTTGGACGCGCGGTGTTGTGGGGAGGGAGTGTGTGTGTGAGGGGGTGCCAGCGCCACGCCGCGTCGCTCGCTCGCTCGCTCCAACTTCGCACCTGGAATTTTGCGGGTGCGCCACCGCCACACGGGTCGAAACCCGTACACGACGAACTGTAAATTATGTGTGCGTGCGATGAGCGAGGCGTGAGGGCGTGGATCTGGGCCGCGTGAAGGCCGGGCGGCGAGTTTTGTCGCAGGGGCATTCGCAGACACGGCTAGCTCCAAATTGTCCACGACGCTCTCTGCCCCTTACCGCCGCAAAAATGGACGCCAACACGGTCATCAGGAGGCTGGCCATCGTGCTGCTGTGAATTGCGGCCTCCGTGCTCAAGCGGAGAGGGGAACGGCGCCACGAAATCAAAGCGCACACCACAGACGAAACTCTAGTGTGGACTTGGATGTTTTCACTCGGTGCCCGCACCCAACCTCTCCTCTCCCACGTCACCGAGGCGGGCTCGTCCCCGGGCTCGTCCCACCGCCGTCCGACGCCGCCCGGTGGTGCTGCAACACCGCCGCCGCCACGCCTAGATCAGTGCTCACCGCCCGGCCCGCACCGAAACTCGTCGGCGACGGCGGCCCGGGCGACGGGCCGTCCCCTCGCCGCCGCCCGCCGCGCAGCGGGGGCGGGTGTGGCTGCTGCGCTTCCGCTGCAAAGCCGACGACGGGCGACGGCGACGGCGGCGACGCCGCCGCCGCCGCCGCCGCCGCCGCCGCCGGCAGGGCGCCATGCGATGCCGTCGGCCGCAGCCCGCCATCCCCACCTCCGCTCGCCCGCCGCGCCGCGGGCGGGGGCGACCCTCCGACCGACGCCGCGCGCCGGCCCGACGCGCCCGCTGCCGCCCCATCCCCAGGCGCCGACCACCGCCAGTGCGTGGGCAGGCCGCCCGGCGACGTCGCCGCACTAGCCACGCCGCCCCTGTCGGGCGGGCTGGCGGCCGGCCCGCCGCCGCCGGCGTTGGACGGGACGGGGCCGAGCAGGCCGTCGTAGGGCACGGAGAAGAGCGAGACGGCCGCCATGTCGCCCGGCGGGCCGAGGCCGAGCAAGGGGCGCAACGACGTCTGCGCGTCGACGGAAAAGTCGCCCGCCAGGTCGGTGAGCAGGGCGCCGCACGTGCGGCGCAAGCCTTTGGACGCCGACGTCGTGGCGGTGGCGGCGGCGCCGTGGCGGTGGGTGTGGTGGTGCGCGTGAGGCGGTCCGCCCTCCGCCGCGCCCGGCTTGACGGGCGAGGAGCCGGCCGACACGGCGCCACGCCGCAACCCGGCAGCGGGGAAGGGTCCGACGGGGGACTCGCCCGCGGGACCCGCGGGCGCCGACGGTGCGGGCGAGGGAGGCGACTGCCAGGCGGCCGGCGGCGGCGAGCGGCCAGACACTGCAGCCCCGGCGCCTTCTTCCGCCGCCGCCGCCGCCGCGTCGGCCGCGGCCGTTTGACCGTCTTCCTCGCCCACGCCCGCCGGGTCGGGTGGGGAAGCTGCAGACGAGGCGGGTGGGTGCGGGCGAGGCGACGCACCCGGCGGCCGCCCGGCCTGCAACTCCAACCCGCCGCCCGCGCTCGCTTCCGCGGCCGCGGCCGCCGCCGCGGTCGCGGCACCCGGGCGTTTGCGCGGCGGCAGGCCGCCGCGTCCGCGCCCAGGCCGCCGGCCTGCAGACTCGGCCTCGCCTCCAATAAAAGGCACGTCCGACCCGGCCCGCGCGTGGCCCGGCCGCCACCGGCCCGGCCCGCGCGCCGGCCGCCCGCCGCCACCATCCGCCGACGACGGCTCCTCGTCTGCGGCGGCTGCCACCACGCTCGGCGCGGGCTTGCCCACCTCCGCGGACGTTGCGGCCGGCGTCAGCATCCACACGCCCGCGAACACGACGGCGACGCCCAGGGCGAACATGGAGGACGACAGCGCTTTGAACGTGCGGTATTCCTGGTAATACACCAGCCCACTCAAAATGGAGAACAGCGTCCACGAGATTTGCATGGTGGGCACGATGACGACGGCGGGGAAGAGGCGCAAGCCCTTGTTGAGGCGGGAGACCCAGAACAGGGCCGTCAGGACGAGGAGGCACAGGTTCACCCAGAAGAACCAGGAGCCGAGCTGGGACTTGCCGTGGAGCGTCGTGCGCAGGAGGGAGGACAGGGCCTTGCAGAAGAGCACGGACTGGGTGCCGACCATGCCGGAGAAGAGGGCGTAGGTCACGGGCAGGGACCGCGCCCAGGCGGCGGCGGTGCGGGTCGCCCGGTCGGCGGCGCGCGGGGACAGAGGTGGCGGGGCGGGCGCGGGCGCGGGTGCGGGCGCCCCGTCTTCTCCGACACCCACTGCCGCCGACGCGGCCGGCGACGGCGCCGTGGCCTTGCCGATGCCCGTCTTTGCAACGCCGTCTTCATCACCTGCTCCAGGCTCGGGCGGGAGGACAACCGCCGCGGCTGCGGCGGCGTCCGGGTCGAGGACCGCGGCCGCGGCCGTCTCTGCAGCCGTCCCCGGCGCGACCGCCCGCACTTTGCCCACCCTGTACAACGCGTACGCGCCCGCGACGGCGGCGGCCATGATGCACAGGTACGCGATGTAGGCCGGGCTGGGATGATGGGGAGGGGGGGGGGGAGGAGGGTGTGAGTGTGCGCCCGCCCGCCGCCCTTTCCTTTCCCCCGTCCCACGGCGGCGCCGAGCCACCCCCCTCCTCCCCGTCCCTGCCTCCCTCCCGTCGTTGCCACGCCCGACCACCCCGCCACCTCACTTTTTGTAGTTGTTCATCAGCTCCTGGGCCGTCAGCAGCTCGGACTGGTGGTTGCCGAAGGAGACGAGCAGGATGCAGCCGACGACGATGAGGGCGGTCGCGCCCAGGACGCGCGGCGTGATGGCTTCGTGCAGCACAAAGCGCGCGAAGACGACGTTGGACACAAACTGGACCGACCCCAGCGCCGCCAGCAGGGACTGGGCTGCAAAGCCAAACGACACAAAGTTCAGGATGTTGCCGCCCGCGAACAGTGCGATGCCTAGCTGCCACTCCCGGAATGTGCTGTTGGGGGGGTGGAGGGAGGGTGGGTGGTGGGGGGTGGAGAGGTGGTGGGATGGGAGGTGGCGGCGCGTGGAATGGCCGGCGTCGACTGCCACACCAACACACTCACCGCACGGGCCGCCTGTCCTTGTCCAGGGGCGTCGACTCGACGCGGCGGTTGTGGCCCAACTTCATGAGGTTCTGTTGATGGATGGAGAGAGCGTGTGTTTCTTTGAGAGGGAGGGGGAGGGGGGGGGGGTCGCGCGCCGCGCGGTGTCGAGCCAGCGTCGTACTGAGAAGCCCGCTCGCCCACGTCACACCCGCGTCCGGAACGGTGGCGTCGCAGCGGACGTGTGCTTCAGATACCCGGCCACCCATCTGAAAAGTCGGCGAGAGGTGCGCACGCCGGGCGGCGTCGCCGCTCTCGCCCCCGACGCGGCGTGCAGTTCCGGCACGATGCCATGGCTCGACTGCAAAAAAAGCCAGCTCCACACACTCACCGTGCCCAGGTTGATCAGGATGCTGCCCAGCACGTTGACGACCGCGCCCACAATCCAGTTTTTGGACGTGCGCAGGTCAAAGGCCCGCATGGTGGAGAGCTATGCTGGGGCGGAGGGGGGAAAGCGTGCTGCCCGTGCGACGTGAGGACGGGATGGGGGACTGCGCCCGCTCCCGGCCACGCCCTCACGGGCCTGTGGCGGGCGGCGTGGCGGCGGCGCGAGCGTGTGCACGCGCGAGCGGAGCGGGGTGGAGTGCGCCTCGCAGCCCCCGCCACTCTTCCCCGGGAAAGCGGAATGAAAGAGGCCCGCTGCCTGTGCTCGCTCGCTCGCGCAGCTCTCCCGTCGCACTCCGGCAGAGCGCTGGTCGTCGGTCCCCTCGGCGCACCCAAACCATGGACCGCCGCGACCGCATCGCGGGCGAGCTGCTGGCTCGCGGGGCTGCCGCCATCCTCAGCTCCCGCCTGCCCCAGCCGACCGGGAGGGAGGATGGCGGAGGGTCCGCGTCCACGTCCGGGCGGCCGTGGGTGCGTTTTTGGTGTGGCGTCGTTTGTTTTTTGCTGCGCGTTGGTGGCTTGGGGCGAGGCCGCTGCGGGTTGTCTGGCATTGGTCGCCCGCACCCAGACCGCCTGGCTCAAGCCAGGACGCGTGTTCGTGCGCCCACGCTGTCGGAGAAGCCAATGCATGCGTTGCACCCCTACCGCCGGCGTCGAAAGAACGAGGGCATTCGTCCCGACGTAAAAAAAAAAAAAAACCGACCCGACCGCCACCTCACCCATCCCCCCTCATCCGTCCCAACACAGTTCAACCTGGACTTGCCCACGCCCGCGTCCCTGTCGCCCTGGCGGGCCGATCCCGCGGGCGCGTTAGTGTTGGACGTCGTCCTGGTGACGGGAGGTGGCGGAGGAGCGCCGCCTCCCCCACCTCCCATCGCCGTGCTCGACGGCCGCCCGCCCGACCTGGGCGAGGCTGCGGACGGCACGCTCCTGGAGCGCTGGGTCCTCCAGTACGACCCGCCGCCGGCGTCAAGTGCCGCCGCGCCTCCTGACGCTGCGGACGTGGCGGCCCTGTACAAGCGGGCAGTGATTTCGCTGCGGGCGCTGTACAGTGCGGCGCGGTCTCTGCCCGCGGCCGGGTTGGTGGTTGGAGCCGGCCGCGCCCGCCCCGCGCACCCGACGTACGCCCTGCACGCCCGCCTGGCACGGGGTGGAGCCTCGTCCACGGACGACGCGGCCGCTGCAGTCGCGGCGGCGGGTCCACGCCTGGCGTGGTGGGCGCTCGCGCCCGCGGCCGTGCCGGGAGGTGGGGCGCTGCGCCTGGGCGTCGCCCACCGCCCGGGCCCAGCCGTCGCGGCGCTGGCAGCGGCTCTATGTGTGGGTGGAAGCGACAGCACCAGTACTTCCCTCCCCACCGTCCTCGTCCCGGACCCGCCGCCGCCGCTGCTGCTGTCGTCGTCGCCACCCGGCTCGCTGGCCGGGTCGTGGGGCGGGCGCGCGGCCGCCGCAGGGTGGGGCGCCGCATCCGCCCTCGCCGCCGCGGCCGCGTCGTCCCTGGCGGGCAGTGGCATGGCGGGCACGGTTGGAGGCGGTCCACCTGGTGGCGGCACGGGCTCCGCGCCGTCATCGGCCCCGGCTGCCGCGCCGTCGCCGCTGGCCGCGGCAGCAGCCAAAGCCGCGCGCGCGGCCGCGGCGGCGGGCGCGGGCGCCGCCCGGGCGGCGGCCGGCCTGCTGCGCGGCGGGAGCGGGTCGGGCACGCCCCGCAGTGCTGGCGCGTCCACGCCGCGGGCGGGGCCGCCCACGCCCAGCCCGCCGGCCGCGCCGTCGCCGCCGCCTCGAGCCACGCAACCCGCCGCCGCCGCAGCGCGCGCGTCGTCGTTTGCCGCGCGCCGGGCGAGCTCGCCCGTCTTGATTCCGGGCGCGGCGGCTGGGCCCGCGTCCGGCTGGCTGGTCCAGGGCGGCGGCGGCGGCGGCGGCAGTGCCAGCTCGTCCGCCGGGCGGGGGTCGCCCCTGCGCCCGGCCAGCTGGGCCGGCGGTGGTGGGGCGACGGCGGCCCGCGCCCGCCTCCCGCCGCCGCCGCCAGGCATCCCGCCGCCCGCCACGTCATCCTCACCCGCGCCCCTGCCGTTTGCCTTGCCCGGCCCGCTGCCGCCGCGTGCGCCGTACGGTCCCTCCTCCCTGGGCAGCGGCCCGCCCGCCGGACGTTTCTCGCCGTCGGCCGTGGCTGCTGCTGCTGCTGCTGCGGGCTCCACGCCGCCGTCGCCCGCGCAACACCCACCGCCTCTGCCCGGCACCTCGCTAGACGCCGCGTCCCCTGCCGGCGGCTTGCCTGGTTTGCTGGCCGCGCCCAGCACGAGCAGCCTGGCGGCTCTGCGCGGGCCGACGCGGAGCTGGAGTGGTGGCGGAGGTGGGCGTGGGAGTGGCGGCGGCGGAAGCGGCGCGTCGTCGTCCGCCGAAGCGCACCCCCAACCCCCACCACCCCCGCCACCACCCCACCTCTCCACGCCCCGCCTGGGCCTGCCCTCCTTCCTGAGCGGCGGCGGCAGCAGTTGGGGCAGGCTGACCGTGCCCGCGTCGCCTGCCGGGTCCTCGCACGGCGGCGGGAGCCGGTCGCCGTCACTGGCGCGCCTGTCGGCGCCGCTGCCGCCCGCGCTGCCCGCGCTGCCTCCGCCGCCGCCTCCACCGCCTCCGCCATCACAGCCGGCCCCTCACAGCCCGTCCGCCACGCTGGCGGCTTTGGCGGCGCTGGACCCGTACGGCGACGAAGACGGCCTGCCATTTGCACTGGACGCGGAGGCACCGCCCTCGCCGCAGGCGGGCGGTGGTGGTCGTGAAGGTTCGTCTGCGGCCGTCGCGGCCCTGGTGGCGGCGTTAGACGCCGCACCACCGCCTCCAGACGGCCACGCCGTCCTCCTGACGCTAGAGGATGGTTTAGCCGCCCTGGCGTCCATGCGGGCGGCGTGCGCGGACGCGGCCGCGACCGGGGGTTGACACTGGCTGTTGCGTTTCTGAATTCTTTTTCTTTTCTCATTTTCACTTGTAACAAAAAACACACGCACGCACTGGTTTCAATGACTCTGTCTTTCTCTTTCCGTCGAGATGCACGCCTTTCACCCTGTCCCCTCCTCTAAGATGGAGTGGTACACTTCAAAAAAAAACAAAAAAAAAACACTCATCACGACGGTGGCGGCCCCCGCCGAGACGCCCCAACCTCGGCCGCCGCCGCTTTCACGGGCGCCCATCTTAAAACAGGCGAGCACCGGGCGGGGTCCGCGGCGACGGCGCGGGCAAGCAGGTTGGTGGCGGCGCGCGCGTTGCCGCGCTGCAGCTCCAACAGTGCCCAGGCCTGGAGGATGGGCGCGGCCGTCGTCGAGTGCCGGTGCTGTGTGAGTTGGGCCGCGGCCACCTGCAGGATCGCGACGGCGCGGCGGGGATCGGCTTGGGCGGCGCGGGCGACCCGTTTTTCGAGTTGGGCCCAGGAAATCCAGCCTGGAGGAAGCGGGGCGTGCGTGAGAGCGTGCGTGTGGAGAGTGTGTGGAGGGAGTGTGGAGAGAGTGTGGCACGGGGGCGTGGCCGGCGCGCGCGCCCGACCTGTGCTCGGAGCGCGCACGCTCGCGCGCGCGACTCTCTCTCTCTCTCTCCCTGTCTCTTTCCGGTCTTTCCCTGTCCCTTTCGCACCTTTGGCAAAGTCGGGCGCGACGGTCACGACTCGCTCAAATACAGAGGCGGCGCGCTCGTACTCCTGTAGGTGTTGGGAGGGGAGGGAGGGCGTCGACAGCGCAAAGTGATGAGAGAGCGACGTCGGGAGAGGGAGAGACGCATGCCCGGGGCACAAGCCCTCGCCTGTCGCGGCCTGCCCACGACACTGTTCCCGCCGTCCAACCCTTGCCCCGTCCGTCCAAGGCTGAGCATTGATTTATGTAGCTCCATACCTGCGCCCGCGCCAGCTCCAGGGCCCGCTCGTACATGCGCGGCGCGACGGACCCGCTCGCTGACGCGACCGCGGGCCGCGCGCTCGGCAGCGCGGGCGGCGAAACGCGCAGTGTGCAGCCCTTTGGTGGGCCGGTGGCTATCCTGGCAGCTGCACCGGGCCTTTGAGGTGCTGACGCCATGAGGGCGGAGTGATGGAGGCGGGCGGGCGCAGAGTGGGCGCGTCGCGGAAAAAAATGGAGCGAGTGAGGGCTTGTCGCGCGCCAAAAAAAACACGACTTTCTTGTTTCCGAAAAAACAAACAGAGAGCGCCCGCCCCCGACAGCCTTCCTTCCCTCTACAGCCCTCGCCTCCCCGCCCGCTCCACGGCTCGCACGCCCACGGCACCAGCCACACACCCGACCATGACAGTCACCGCCAACAAGCGCGTGGATGCCAGTTGGCCCGCCGCCAGGCCGACGACCGCGGGCGCGGCAGACAGCAGCAGGGCGGCCGGGGACGGCGGCGGCGGCGCGGCGCGGCGGGCGGTGCCGCCGCGCCAGGCCGCCAGCAAGGCGAGGAGGGCGCCGGGCGCGCACAGCGCCAGGGCGCCGACCTCCCGCCCAGCGCCGGCGCCGCTGGTCTGCAGCGCCGCCGCCGCGGCCTGTTCGTGCACCCAGCCAGTGAAGGCGTCGCGCGCGCGCGCGTCGCGGGCCAGGTCGGCCAGGGAGCGCGCGGCCAGGCCGACGAAGGCGGCGGCCGCGGGAGGAGCGTACCGCCGGCCGTCCGCCAGGCCCGCGCACAGGACCGGGTCCGGGCCGAGGAGCAGGAGGGCGGGGGACAGGAGGAGGGGCGCAGCCGGCGGGCCGCCCCGAAACACGTCGGCGACGGGCCCCGCAGCCAGGCCCAGCCCCACCAGGGCGAGCACGTTTCCGACGGTCGGCGCCCAGCGCAGGCCGGCAGACGCCGCGGCCGCGGCGGCGGCGGCGCCGGGAGAAGACGTGGACGCGGCGCCGCCACCCCCGCTGGCGCGGCGGGAGGCGGCGGCGAGCGCGGCGGGCGCCGCGCCCGCGGGCAGGCACGCGCCCAGGAAAGAGGCGGCCGCGCCGCCTGCGGCGCTCCACGCGTCGCGCGCAGCCGCGTCCAGAGAGCGCGCAGCCGGCGCTGCCGTCCCCACGACGACGACGCCCGGCCCGCCGCCGCCGGCCTCCAGGGCACGGCCGACCCGCAGCTTCAGGCCCAGGGCCAGGAGCAGGCACTGGGCGGCCGCGGCCGCCGCGAGCGCGACGCGCACGCCGGCCGCGGCGTCGGCCGCCGCCGCGTGGCCCGCGTCCGGGAACAGCGTGGCCGCAGCAGGAGGGAGCGGCGCCTGGGACGTCGCAGCGATCCAGCCCGCACAGCCCAGCGCCGCCGCCCAGGCGAACAGCGCGCGGGGGGCCCAGGCCGCGCCGCGCCGGGGGCGGGCGCGCAGCAGGGCGACGAGCGCGGTGGCGGTCGCCACGACGGACGCGATGACGGACGCGTGCAAGGCCGACGACGCGCCCGGGAAGGCCGCACCGGACACGTACGCACCCGCGCCCGCGGCCGCCAGCGCGGCGAGGGCGGTGCCGGACGCGCCGATGGACAGGGCGTCGGCGCCGCCACTCACGGCGCCGGCCGCGCCCGCCGCGCCCGCCGCGCCCACGAGCAGCCAGGCTGCGGGCCCACCCCCCCGCCGGTCCAGGCCGTCGGCGCCCCAGGACGCGGCGCCTGCCGCGTCGCCAGGCGAGTAGTGGTCGGGCGCGTGGCGTGCGTCCCACAGGCGCGGGCACCAGCCGAAGGGCAGGGGGAGGGCGGGGCAGCCGTCGGCGCCGAGCAGGCGCCGTGGTTGTGGGGGTTCGAGGGCGAGGGCGGCCAAGCCGGCGGCGATGGCGGCCGCGGCGGTGCGGCGGGCCAGGGAGAGGGAGCGCGGCGGCGGGCGGCGGCGGCGGGTGGTGTCGCCGCCTTCGGCGCCGCGCTCGGAGCATGCCACCCACAGCGCAGGCGCGGCCGCCGCGCCGGCTGCGGCGAGGAGTGCGCCCAGGGCTGCGCCGTCCACGGGCGGCGCGCCGTCGTAGGCGTACTCGCGCAGCGCGTCGAACAACACAAAGCGGGCGCGGGAGACGGCGAGGAGGGCGAGCGCGGCGACGGTCAGGCGGGCGGTCGGGGAGGGGGGTGGGCGGGCGGACGTGGCGGACGCCGCGGCGTCCGTGCCGCCGGTCCACAAGGCCGACGGCGCCGTCGCCGCCAGGACGACGCCCAGCACGGGCACCACGGGCCGTGACGCCGGCAAGGCCAGCAGCGCGGCTTTAGCTCCCCACACGCACGCCAGCAGCCACGCGCCGCGGGCGGGGAGGAGGCCCGCCCTGCCAGCAGCACGCGCGGCGGCCAGGCCGGCCGCGGACGTCGCGGCCACCAAATACGCCGGGTACAGCTCCGGCGCGGCTTCCGGGTCGGCGTGGTCGCCCGCAAACAGGTGGTCTTCCAGTAAGCAGACTAAGGACGCCTGGGCCAGGAGGGCGGCCGCGGTGAGGGCGGGGCGGGCGGCGGACGGCTGGCGTTTGGTGGAGGGCGGCCCGGCCCACCCGCCACCGCCCGCGCTCAGCAGGCCGGGGACGGCCAGGGCGGCCAAGCCAGCGACGCCAGCCGTGCCCACGGCCGACCGCAAGCTGTGCCCCGCGCCCAAATCCACGTCCAGGAACCAAAAGTGGTGGCCGCAGAACCAGGCGCCCGCGCCGGCGGCACCCGCGGCAAAGAGCATGTAGTCGGACACGCCGCCAGACTCCCAGTACAGCGCCAGGCCGGCTCCCGCGGCCAGCGGGGCGGGCAGCGCCCACAGGGGGAGGCCGGCGGCCAGGCCGGCCGCACCAGCCGCCACCACAAGGAGGGGGCCAGCCGCGGCGGCGGAGCGGGGGAGGGAGGCAACGGCGGCGCCGGCGGCCGGGTCGGACCCGCCCACCCCGTCGGCCGCGTCCTCCTCCGCTTCCAGCAGGCCGGCCGCCTGGGCGCAGCCGAACGCGGTGACGGGCGCCAGGGCGGCCGTGAACGCAATGTACGACCAGGGCGGTGGGAGGGCGAGGTACGGGCCGACGGCCCGGCGCAGGACGCGGCCTTCCAAGCCCGCGACGACCGCCGGCGCCGCGAGCAGGATGACGCGGCGGCGGACCGCGCGCGTCGCTTTGCGGCCGCGGCCCACCCAGGCCAGCCCGCCGGGGGCCAGGGCCATGACCATCCAGGGCGCGGCAGCCAGCAGCAGGGCCGCCCAGGCCGCGTCCGACGCGGCGTCCGGGCTGGAGGACGACTGGAACAGGACGGTGGAGTGCATGGCCAAGTGCTGGGTCAGCGGGAGGAGGGCAAAGAGCGCGGCGGCCCGGGCGGAGTCGCCGGGCGTGGTGGCGGCGCCGCCGGCCCCGCCCGCACCGCGGCGCTGGACTGTGCGCCCTCCCCTGGCCAGGGCCGGGAAGGAGGAGGGGAGCGGGACGCCGAGGAGGAGGAAGAGGGCGGCCGCGCCCGCGGCCGTGCCAAACGGCGCGGCGCCCGGGGACAGGGCCGGCAGGCACAGCAGCCCCAGCGCCGCCGTCCCAATCGGCCCGGCCGCGCTCAGCAGCGCCCGCTCCAGGGCCAGGCACACCACGGGGTAGTGCGCCTGGACCCAGCGGAACTGGAGGGTGGCCCACACGCCGGCCGCGCCCAGGGTCGCGCCGTTGAAGAGCGCAGCACCGAAGCAGAGTGGGAGCGGGCGGCCGGGCGGGCAGGGAGCGCGAGTCAGGAGGAGGCCGAGGTTTGTCAGGCACAGGGTGGCCCACGCGGAGGCTAGCGCTCCCTCACGGGCGCGGGCCGCGTCCAGGGTGTAGGTGAGGAGGGCGCCGATCTGGTGAGGGGTGGGATGGAGAGGGGGGAGGGGGTGTGGTTTGAAGGAGTTGATCGGGTTTCACGTTTTTTTTTGTCCGCGTGTGCGTGCGGCGCGACCAGGCCTTGGACACCCGTCCCACGACCGTGGGAGTCTACCCACGGTGCTAACCCACCAACGACAGGCCTAGAACTCCCCGGTCGGCCGGCCCAATCGCCATGGCGAGGGCGGGTAAGAGCGCTGCGGCGACGCGCCCATTGTGAGCGAACGCAGCCGTTGAAAATTTGAGGGGGCCGGACGGTGGGGGTTGGGGCGCCCGCACGGGCGCGTAGGCCGGGCGGTACATGCGCTGCGCAATTGGAGGGGCGCGCAGCCCTGTGTGTGGACTGGCCACGCCCGGGAGAACGAGAGTGTATAGTTTCAATGCCTGGGCCCGTGCGTTGCCAAGGTAGGAGAGGGCAGAGCGGTCCAGCGAGCGCGCTCCCACACCAGGGACGTGAGTTTCGTTGACCGAAAAAAAAAACTCTCTCGCCCGCCCCGTCCGTCCCAATGTTTTCCCCTCCCCCCGCTCTCCCTGGATCCTCAGGCTGGTCCCTGGACTCCCTGGTGAAGCGCGCTCGCTTGGAATGGATCGACCCTAACCGGCGCGCGGCAAACATGGTGCGTTCTCTTTTCGCACCGCTGGCCGCCGTCGCAACACTCTTCCCTTCTCTCACAACACCCCCTCTCAACACAGTCCCTCCTCCGCGCACTCGGCCTCTTCGTCGGCGGCGTGGTCGTTGCGCGCAATTTCGGCGACGCCTTCAGCGTGTGAGAGAGAGTCGCTTTGTAAATCGAATAGGGAAAAAAAAACCAGACCGACCCCTCTCTCTCACAACGAAATACGTCGATGGACGCCGATGCGATAGCCGTCAAAGCCGCCGCCCGGGAGCGGTGGCGGGCCTCCTCCCGCCACGCCACGCGCGGCCGAGGGAAAGGGGCACCCGGGCGTGGCGCGCGCGTGGTCGTACCTGATTTGCCGACGAACGCAGGCCGGTATGAGAGCGGAGGCGGTGATGGGGAAGTCGACGCGCCCGCCCAACCCGACACAGCCACCACGACGGCCGCCGGCCCGGCCGACTTGCGCGACCTCCTCGCCCGCTCGACCCACTTGGACTACGCGTCCGCCCACCTCGAACGCGTGGATGTAGAGGCGGCGTGGCTGAAAGCAGTTGGCGGCGCGGCTGCTCCTCCAGCAACCAACCCGCTCGCGCTGGACGCGGCGAGGTTGGGGCGTGTGCTGGTGGGGATGCCGGTGTCCGAGCTCCTGGGCGTGGAGGCCGGGCTGGTGACGGACGAAGATGAGGAAGGGGGCGCGGCGGCGGCGGAGCGGCCTGCCGCTGCGGCCGGTCCTCCAGCGGCAGACGCACCGCGCCCACCGCGCCCACCACCTCCACCACCTCCGCCACCTCCCGCGTCGTCCGACTTGGACGCCGACCTGGACGCGTTGTTGTGCGGGGATGGCGGGCCGCCAGCGCCACCGCCTCCAGCCCGCCCGCCCGCGGGCGACTGGTTTTAGAGTCCCTCAGCCGTATAGAAAAAAAAAAGCAAGTCGTATTTTCATTTTTGTTTTTGTGTGCAGTGTTTTCCCAGACCTCCTCATCACCCCATCACCCCGCCACCCTTCCCACCGGCCGGTACCCCGCCAGCACGGGCGGCGGCGGCGGCGGCGGCAGGACGAGGGAGTCGCCCGCCGGCCGCCCACCCCCACTCCCGCCGCCGCCTCCCACGTCGTGCCGCAGCTTGAACAGGCCCGTGCCGGGCGCCATGGGCGCGCCCATGATGATGGACTCGGACACGCCCGTGATTTCGTCCACCGCCCCGCGCAGCGCGGCGTCAAACAGGTGGTCCGTCGTCTTCTCAAAGGAGGCCAGCATCAGCACCGACTCCTTCATCTTGGCGATGCCGAAGCGGGTGATGCCGAGGACCTCGCCGCGCGCGGCCATGCAGTCCGCCAGCAGGGCGGTGTGGCGGCCGTCGACGGCCATGCCGTGCGCGGCCATGGTGGCCATGACCTCCCGCGCGACGGACGACCGGGCGGCTTCAATGCCCAGCACCCGCTCCACCTCCACCACGTTGTTCGTGGTCGTGCGCGGGCCGTCGACGCCCGCCGTCGCGAGCACGGCGCCCAGGTCGCGCGCGTCCGCGGTGAGGACGCAGGCGCCCGCGTCCGTTTCGTGGCGTGAGATGACAGCCCGGCCGACGGAGGGCGCGCCCGCGACGACGGCGGCAGGGAGGGCGCGCAGCAGGGCGTGCAGCGTGAAGAGGGTGTGGGGCGGCGGCGCCAGGTGCGGGTCGTCTTTGTCGGCCGCGGCCGCGGCGGCGGCGGCAGCCGCGCTCGCTTTGTCTTCGGGTGGATAGATGTGGATCTCGGCGCGGTGCCGGGTGGCGGGGGTGCGGCGGGAGGGCGGCGGGCGGGACGCCCTGGCGGCGCCGGCTTTCCCGCTCCGCCGACTTCCACCGCCGTCCTCCGCCTGCACCGCCTGCCCACCTCCGAACGACACGATCCGCACGTGTTCCTCTTTCAACCGCAGTTTGGGCGCCGCGATCAGCGCCGCCGCAACAGCACGCACAGACGGCGCGGCCGCAGCCGCAGCAGCCGCGGCAATCGGGTCCGCGGGCCGGCCGCCGTCGTCGTCCCCGTCCCCGCGACCCAGCTCGTCCGGGTCGAGCAGGACCACGCGAATGCACGCCGTCGTCCCAATCAGCACGGCGTCGATCGAGTGCGCCACCTCAGCCAGCGTCGTGCGTTGCAGCCGGGCCTGGACCGCACGCGCCCCGGCTTCGGACGCGTCTTCCAGCGCCACGGACACAATCGGCGTGGATATGACGCGCGCCGCGTTGATGATTTCCTTCAGCCGCGGCACGCCCTGGGTGACGTTCATGGACGCGACGCCAGCGAAGTGGAAGGTTTTCAGGGTCATCTGCGTGCCCGGTTCCCCAATGGACTGGGCGCCGACAGCGCCGACCGTCGCGCCCGGGTGGATGCGTTTCGCTTCATACCGCTGCGCGGCCGAGCGTGCAAAGGCGGTCGCTTGCGCGGCTGTCAGCCCCACGCCGCACGCGGCGGCGGCGGCTTCCAGGTCCGGGTTGCCGCGGGAGGTGAGGGGTAAGCCCAGCCGCGTGCGCAAGTCGCGCCAGGCTTGAGCCGCGCCGGCGAGGACTGCCAGGACGTCGGCCGCAAAGCGGGCCGAGACGGGGATGGGAGGTGGGTGCGAGGCTGGCGGCCGGCCGGCCTCCGCTTTCGCCGCTTTCTTTTTAGCGGCGGGCGCGGGCCGGCGGGAGCCTTCCTCCTTGATGACGACGCCAGCAGCGTCGCCGCCGTCGTCTGTCGGTGGCGCCGCCATCGCGGCCGCGACCGCCGCCCGCCCGGCCTCTTCCATCGCGTCCGGCAGGAGCGGCAGGTCGGCCGGCCCGCCGCACCCGTGGTCACCACGGACGCCCGCCAGCACGCGCTCCAAATCCAGCGGCGCGCCACCCCCACCGTCCATGGCCGCCGGGTCCAAGCCATCATCACCGTACGCCAGCTGGACGACGTCGCCCGCCGCATTGCGCACCGTGCCGTCGTAGTGCGCGTACAGGTCTTCCAACGCCTTCATCAGCCGGCGGGACATGTAGCCCGTCTCGGCCGTCTTGACGGCCGTGTCGACGAGCCCCTCCCTGCCCGCCATGGCGTGGAAAAAGAATTCGGTCGGGTCCAGGCCGGCGTAGAAAGAGGAGGCGACGAAGCCTTTGGCGGCGGGGCTGGCGTCGCCGCGCGCGAAGTGGGGCAGGGCCCGGCCCCTGAACCCGTCCGGGCAGCGCCGCCCGCCCACCGACTGCTGGCCCACGCACGCGACCATTTGCGCGATGTTGATGGGCGAGCCTTTCGACCCGCACTGCGACATGATGAGCGGGGCATTGGAGCGGGGCAGGCCGGCCAGGCACAGCCGCGACACGCTCTCGCGCACGCCGTTGAGCAGCTTCGACAGTTCCGCTTCCAGCGATTCGCGCGCGTCGCACCCCGGCGCGCGCGCGAGCGTGCCCTGCGCGAACTGTTCGATGAGGACGTCGGCCTTGGCCGCCGCATCGGCCACCGCCGTGGCTTTGGCAGACGCCAGCGCGGGCGAGGGCGTGACGTCGTCCACGCCGATGGACAGGCCGACTTCACCGATCCAGCGGGCGGCCAGCTTGGCGAGGCGGCCCATGGCCGCGGCCGCGGCGGCCGGGCCCGCGTCGGAGGCGAGGGCGTGGAACAGGCCGGCCTTGTTCCCGGCGCCCAGCGTGGCCTTGCCCAAGCGGCCCAGCAGCAGGTCGGAGTTGCGGAAGAGGACGAACCCGTCGGCGGGACAGGCCGGCCCACTCCCCGGCACGTGACACTTCTCGGTCGTCTCCAGGGCGATGCGCGGGCCGGCCGGGCCGGCCCGCGGGCGGACGAGCAGGCCGACGACCTGCTTCCCCGTCCACCGCTCCACCGGCTTGAGCATGGCGGGCGTGGGGAGGTCGACGCCCTCGCCCGCGTCGCCCGCGTAGCAGGCCAGCTGGCACACGCCGTCCCGGGACAGCCACGTGTCGCGCGACGTCAGCAGGTGCGCCGCCGTCAAGAAGTCTTGCGTGGCCGCGACCAGGACCTCCCCGTTTTTGGGCGTCGCCAGGTTGGACGCGACGGCCATCAGCCCCGCCGCTTCCGCCCGGGCTTCCTCGGTTTGTGGCACGTGCAGGTTCATTTCATCGCCGTCGAAGTCGGCGTTGTAGGGCGCGCACACGCACTCGTTGAAGCGGAACGTGCGCCCCGGCACGACGCGCGCGGTGTGCGCCATGATGGACTGCCGGTGCAGCGAGGGTTGGCGGTTGAAGAGGACGACATCGCCGTTGTCCAGGTGGCGTTCGACGACGTCGCCCGGCCGCAGTTCGGCCGCGATGCGGCGCCGGTCGCCGTACTTCAGGAACCAGCGCCCGCCGTCGGGGAAGCGCACAAAGTTAGCGCCCGGCCACCGGCCCATGCCCGCCAGGACGCGGGCCCGCATGTCCGCGATGTTGTGGTGGGTGACGCGC
The DNA here is from genome assembly GCA_026636295.1 of Medakamo hakoo. Taxonomy (NCBI): domain Eukaryota; kingdom Viridiplantae; phylum Chlorophyta; class Trebouxiophyceae; family Coccomyxaceae; genus Medakamo; species Medakamo hakoo. The sequence continues at coordinate 859,538 of CP089454.1, read as the reverse complement.
GCCGGGTACGTGAGCGTCATGGCGACGGACCGGGGGACGCCCACCTCGCCGACGCCCAAGTTCGGGTCGGGCGAGATGACGGTGCGGGCGGAAAAGTCGACGCGCTTGCCGGACAAATTGCCGCGGAAGCGGCCTTGTTTGCCCTTGAGGCGTTGGACAAAGCCTCGCAGCGGTTTTGAAGTGGCTTGGTAGGCGAGGGGAAGGCCGGGCAGTTCAGAGTTGATGTACCTGACGTGTGTGTGTGTGGGAGGGGGGGGGGGGAGGCATGGAAAGGTGTGTGAGGACAGTGGGATGGGATCCACATGGAACAGAGCGGTGCGCGCGCGAGTCAGGGCACACACACACACACACACACACAAACGCACATCGCCGCCTGGACTTGCAGAAAGTCCCAGTGCTCCATCAGCGCCGGCACGGCCGCGCCGTCCGCCAGCCCCTTGCGCACGATGTCGTTGACGTCGATGATGACCATGAGCTTCATCGTGACGTCATCCTCCGTCGTCCCCGCGCCGCCCGCGTCCAGCTCGACGGAGGGGCGGATGCAGACGGGCGGGACGGGCAGGTGCGTCAGGATGAGGTGTTCGGGCCGGCCGGCCAGGCCCAGCAGCTCCGCGTCCGCGTCGGGGACGGACGAGAGGATGGCCAGCGCGCGCAGGGGGTGGAGGTCGTCGGCCAGGCGGCGCAGGTGGGGGGCCAACGCCTCATTCGCCGCCGCCGCGCCCGCAAACTCGGCTGTGTACGCCGCCAGCGCGGCCGCCATGTGCTTGCCCGCCCACACGTCGTGCACGATCTTCAGGGAGCCCGGCACTTTTTTCACGGGGCCGTTGGCCGCGCCGCAGTGCGGGCAGGTCCGCGCGCGCCGGCACCGCTCGGCGACGCGTTTCAGGGCGGACGCACGGGCCGCGCGTTCGGCGCGTGGGGCGCGCAAAGCGCGCAGGGCACGCGCGCGTTCTTCGGGAGCCAGCAAAATGCGGGAACAGGTCTTGCACACGCACTGCAGGGCGCCCAGCGTCGCCCGGAAAAAGCCGAGGTGGAAGACGGGCAGCTGGAGGCGGATGTGGCCAAAGTGGCCGGCGCACGAGGCCAGGGCGTGGCCACAGGTCGCGCAGGTGGCGGGTTTGGTGGAGACACCGAGGCGCGGGTCCAGGACGCCGTTGGGCGCGGGGCGGCGGTCCGGGATCTGTTTTGGATGGGGTGGGCGGGCGGGGTGGGTGCATTCAGCGCATGGTCAGCTGCATTGATGGAATGGGATGGACAGAAAATGCCCGCGCGCGTGCACGCCACTCCAACTCCACACACGCACACACTCACGTTGTACAGCTGGCGCTCGTACACCTGCAGCTCGGACGTGCGCACAATCTCGCCGGGGGACATGAGGCCAAACCGGATTTTTTTGCTGCGTACGTGTTTGGTGTGTGGGGGGCGAGCGGTGTGAGGTTGGGCGGGTCCAGGTCGAGGCCGGAGCACGGAGGGCGATGGGACGCGCGCCGCGAGAAAATGCAGCGGCCGCGAGCCCCCTCCCCCTCCCCAACGAACTCACATGCGCCGAGGCATGTCGGGCGGGCGATACGGCTGGTGCTTATACCCGCCCGCGTGGGTGGGCGGGTCGGCTTGGGCGGGTGGAGGTGCGGCGGGCGCTGCCGGCGGCGGCAGGCCGGCCGCCGCCGCCGTGCTCGACGGCCCGGGCCCGGCCTCGTCCGGCATTTGGTGCAGGCTGTGGCTTGCTGGCGGGGTAGAGTAAGCTTTGCTACGATCGCTGCGTGGGCTGGCGTGGCCAGGCCTGTGCTTCCCCGTCGCCGCGGGAGGGAGGAGCGCCGTCCGTTGCGGGCGCGTGCCTAGCCGTGCATGAAAGCAGTGAGGCAGGGTGCGCCATTATCGCGACCGCATCGGCGCGACGGAAAAAAAACACACATTTAAGAAAGCAACGCAAAGAGAGAGGATGGCGGCCCCGCGGCCCACCCTGGACGCCGGCACTCTGTACGTGGACGAGGAGGAACTGCTGGGCTTCCACGTCTGGGCGGCCGAGCTGGACTTGTTGGTCGCCGCGCGGCGGCGCGCAGCGACCGCCGCGCTCGGCGGTGGAACAACCACGCCGCCCCGCCCGTCCTCGTCCGACGGCGCCGCCGCCCGCCCTCCCTCCCCGGGCGAGACAGTGCGCCTGCTGCACAAGCTGGGCGCAGCGCTAGACGCGGCGACCAAGGGCGGCGACGCCCTGGAACGCGTGCGCGCCCACCAGCGCGGCGTGGAGGGCGGCCTGGTCGAACTGTTGGTCGGGGGGGCGGGCTCGCCGGCGCCCGTCCGTGAGGCCGCAGCGGGCCTGCTGGCCCGCCTCCTGGCCGTGGGAGACGGCTTGCCCGTCCACGCCTTGGCAGCTCGCCTGCGCGCGGACGTGGCGCCCAAGACGGGGCCGTTGGGCCCTGGCGCCGCCGGCGTCGCACCAGGCGGGCGGGCCGACCCCGCTGTCGCTGCCGCCGCCGCGGCCGCCCAGCGCGCCCGGCGCCTGGGCGCGCTCACCGCGCTGGCGGCCTTACACGGTCACCCCATTCATGGTCCAGCTTTAGCTGCCGGTGCGGCGGAGGCGGCGGCCCTGGGGTGCGCGCACGCGGGTGCCAAAGGAGCCGACGGCCCGACGCGCGCGGCAGGGCTGGGCCTGGCCGCCGCGGCCGTGGAAGGCTGCAGCGCCAGTCGGCCGTCAGCAGCCGCCGTCTCTGACACGCTGGCTGCTGTGCTACGCTTCTTGAAAGCGGGCGTGGCCGCCGCCGGCGGCAGCGGCAGCGGCAAAGGCGGCGGCGGGGGCGGTGGCGGCGCGGCCGTCGACCCAGCCCGCGCCGCGACGGGTGGCGACGGCGGCGGCGACCCGGCCACGACGGCCGCGCCGCCGCCCTTTGCGGACGGGCCATCATGTGCGGCGGCGGCACGCGCGCTGGTCGCTGTCGCGGCTGCCGGCGGTGCGCCGCTGTGGGAAAAGGGCGGGCGTGGCCTGGGCGAGGCGGTGAGGGCCGTGGTGCCCGCCCTCGGCGCGGCTGGCCCGGCCGGTGCCGGGCTGGGCGCCGCCCTCGGCTGCCTGGCCGCGTCCGCCGCCGGCCCTGCCGCCCTGGCCGCGTCCGCCGCCCTGGCCGCCAAGCCCTCCAAACGGGCCGCCCTGGACGCGGTGCGGGCGGGCGCGTGGGACGCGTGCCTGTCGGCTCCCTTTGCGGCCGCGGTCGCGGCCGGCAGGCGGGGCGAAGCCGCGGCGCTCGCCTGTGGCTGGGTGGCCCTAGCGGATGCTGAGCGGGCACGGGCTGCGTCGGCATCCGGCCAGTCCACGCCCGACGGCTCCGCCCCATCCACGCCCGACGGCGCGGCCCTGGCGGTGGCCCTGCACGCGCTGCACGCGGTCGGCGCCGCCGCGTCCGCCGTCGCGGCCTCCCCACTCCCGCTGCGTGCGGGCGTCGCCGCCACGGACGGCGGCCTGGCCCGGGATGCGGGGAGGTCGGGCGGCGACCTGGCGCACGCGTCTGCGTGCGTGGTTGCAGCCGTGCGGGCGGCGGTCCTGGATGGCGCGGCGCCGTCAGCCCAGGCGGCGGTGCTGCGGTCGGCGGTGGCTGTCGTGGGTGCGCACCTGCCCGCAGTCGCGGAGGCAGCCGGCGAGGGCGGCGAACGCCCCGCGACGCTGCCTCACCCACCATGCCCTGCTGCCGCCTCTGCTGCCCTGGACGTCGCCGCCGCGGCGCTGGCGGCGCTGGGCGAGCTTCCCGCGCCCGATGCGGCCGCGCTCCGCCCGACCCTGCTCGCCGCGCTGGGCGCGTCGCCCTGCGCTGGCGTCCGCGCGTCCGCTGCGGCCGCCATCGCAGCCCTGGCCCGTGCCGACCCGGCAGGCGCCGCACCCCTGCTGTCATCCTGCCTGGCCCGCCTAGCCCGCGGCGTGGCGGCCCTGGCGGGTGGCGGCGACGGTGGTGGTGGTGGTGGTGGTGGCGTGGCTGCTGCGCCTCCGCCGCCCGCCGACGCCGTCACGGGCGCCGCCTCCGGTGCGGCCGCGCTCCTCGTGGCGGCAGGGTCCGCGCCTCTGGGCGTCCCCGCCCGCCTGGGCGACGACGCACTTGCGGCGGCGGAGGCGCTCATCACGCGGCCAGCGTCCCGCACGCCGCCCGGCGCGGCTGTCGAGCGGGGCGCCGGCTACACCCTGCTCGGCGCCCTGTGCGCTGCCCTGCCCCCGCCCGTCCTCCAAGAACGCCGCCTGGCGCTGCTCGCTCTCTGGCAACCGGCGCTGGAACGGCCGGGCGGGCACGGCGCGCACCCGGGCGGGGAGGCCTGGGTCGCCGCCGCCCTGGCCGCGCTGGAAGCGTACGTGGCCGGCCCGCTGGCCGCGTCGCCGGACCGGGCGGAACAGGCCCGCCTGGCCTGCGCGGTGGCGGCGCTGGTGCGGGGCGCACCGCCGCCGCCGCCGAGCGGCGCGCCGTCCGCGGGCGGTGGGCCGTGCCCGGCCGCGGTCGCGGCCGCGCTCGTGGGCGGTGTGCCGCCCGCGCCCGCCGGCGGCGGCAGAGCGGCCGCCGCCGCGCCCACCGCCCCGCCGCCCGGCTCGGCCATGGAGGGCGTGCCGCCGGCCGACGCGGTCGCGACCATGGCGGCCGCCGCCGCGGCGGCCGCGCGCGTGCGGGCGGCCCTGCCCGACGCCCGGGCCTACGCGGCCGACCACGCAGACCTGGCCCGGTCTGTCGTCCGGGCCGTCCGGTCCGCCGGCTCCTCCGGCAGCGGGTCCGCGGCCCGCGTCCTGGCCCGGCGCCTGTCCCCCGCCGACGCGGGTCTGGGTCCTTGGGGCCCGGCGGGCGCGCCGCCGGACGGCCCGCTGTGCGCCGCGGCGGTCGCGCCCGGCGCGGCCGCCCTCCCACCGCCCTGGGCCCTCACGCCCCGGGCGGCGGGGCTGGCCGCCCTGCGCCCCTCCCTGGCCGAGAGCCTGCTGGACGCCCAGGTGTGCTTGCTGGGCGCCATGCTGCCCGTCCTGCCCCCCGAAAACGCGGTCCAGGTGCTGGCGGCGTTGGAGGGCGCGGCGACGGGCGGCGGCGGCGGCGGGGCGGGTGGCGATGGGTTGGACGGACCCGGCCCGCCCCGCCCGGCGTCGGCCGCCTCGGCCGCCGCGGCCGCCGCCGCCGCCCTGGCCGGCCTGGTCCCGCTGGCCGCCCGCCGGCGTAACCCCAGTGGGGCTGCGGCCGTCACCGCCGCCGACGGCAAGGCCCTGGCGGAGCGGGCGATGACGCTGGCCGAAGCGGTGCTGGCGGCCGCAGCCGATGCGGCGGGGGACGGCGGACGCGGCCGCGGCGGCGCCGCGTCCACCCCCGCCGCCCCTTCCTCCGCCGCGTCCGCCTCCAGCGGCGCGACCGCGGCCGACGCCCGGTTTACGACGATCGTCTTGCAGCGTGCCGCGGCCGAGCTGTTCGCCGCCGCCGCCGCCGTCGGGCCGGAAGACCTCGCGGGCGCGGCCGTGCGCGCGCTCGCCCGCGCCGCGGCTGCGACGCCCTCCTCCTCCCGCCGGTGCGCGCTGGCCGCCGCGGCCGGGGCGGCGTTCCGGTCCAAAGGCGGCCTGGCGCTGGGCGCGGCTGCCGCGGCCGAAGTGGGCGGCACCCTGGCCGCCATCGCCGCCTCCCCCGCCGCCCGCGGCGCCGAGCGGCTGTGGGCCCTGCACGGGCTGAGCCTGGTCGCGGCCGAGGCTGGGCCCGCCTACGGCCCCTCCGTCCCCGCCGCCCTGGCCCTGGCCGAGGCCGCCGCCCTGTCCGATGGCCCTCCACCGGGGTGCCCGCCCGGCGCCGCCACGCCCGGCCTGCGACCGGCGGCGGGCGGCCTGGCCAACGCGCTGGTGTGCGCGCGCGGCCCCGACCTGGTCCCGGGCGGGGCTGAGTACCTGGGCTGCCGGGCCATCGCCCGGTCCCTGGCGGGCCTGGCGTCGTCCGGTGGTGGGCGGGCGAGCAGCGCCGCGCCCCACCCGCGCGGCGCGTGGCCGGGCGCGGGCGGGACGGGCGACGCGCCCGGCGCCGGCCTCCAAGCCGTGCTCTTCACGCAGGCGCTCGCGCTGTTCGCCCCCGGCGCCGCCCCGCCCGCCGCCCACGCGCCGCTCCTGCTGGACGCGGCCGTGAAGTCTCCATCCCGCCGCGCCCGCCGGGCGGCCGCCGCCACGCTGCGTCACATGGCGGAGCGCGGGGCGCTGGCGGTGGACGCCGGCGGTGGTGGCGGTGGTGGGCCACGCCCGCCGCTGGCACTGACGTGCGCGTCACGCGCCTTGGCCGCCTTGGACGGTGAGACCGACGCCGACGCGGCCCACCAATTGCGCGCGGCTGTGCGGGCCATGCTGCGCTCGGCGGATGGGCGCGACGTGCGCGCCGCGGCGGGCTGGGTGGGGCTGTTGGGCGGCGTGACGCTCGGAGCGCACCCTGGCGCCGCGCTCGCTGCTGCGGCGGCTGGCGGCGGTGGCGGCCCCCCCGCGCCTCCACCTCCACCGCCTCCCGCTGCGGCCGCGCGCGACGATGACGTGGCAGGCACAGCCGGCGAAGACGACGACGACGGCCTGGTGTCGGACGGCGGGCCGCCCGCCACGGCCGGCGGGGGCCCCGCACGCCCACCTTCCAAACCCGGCCGCCGCCCGGCTGCCGCGCCGCGACTCAGCACCCGCCTCTTTGCGTGCGCGTGCCTGCGCTCCTTCCTCCTGGCGTCCGGGTCGCCCCCAAATGGCGTGGACGACGACCCACTGGAATCCCTGGCCGGCGACGCCGTCCGTGTCGCCTTCCGGGTCGCGACCGCGCCGACTGACGCCCTGGCCCTGGCCGGCACGCACCTCCTGGCCGCGGCCGTCGCACGGTTTGGCGCCACGCCCGACCGGGCGGCGGCCGTGGATGATGAGGGAGACGCCCCACCGCCCCTCCTCCTCCTGCAACAAGCCCAGCTCGCCGCGGCTTTACGCGGCGCCCTGGCGCCCGGCGGCTCGCCCACGGCGGTCGTCGCTGGCGCGGCCCTCGCCACGGCCGTCGTCGGCGGGTCCCACCCCCTGGTCCCGCCGCCCACCGTGGACTCTTTGCTGGCGACCGCCTGGGATGCGGCGAGCGACGCAGCGGAAGCCGACGCCGCCGCGGCTGCCTCCCGGGCGGGCTCCTCGTTCGCGCTGCCGCCCTCGCCGTACGCGGAGTGGGTCGCGGGCCGCGCGCGCGTGTCGCTGCTCTCCGCCGCCGCGGCCGTGGCGGCGGCGGCGGCCGGCGGTGGGCGGCGGGCGCAGCCCTCCAGTCCGTGGCCGCCCCGGTGGGCGGGCCTGGTCCGGGACGCGGCGGCGTTGGCGGTGGTCGGCGGCCGCAAGGGCGGGGCCCTGCCCCCGCCCGCGGTCCTGGGCGTGCCACTGTCCACCGCGCCCGCCGCCCTGGCTGCGGCCGCTGAAGCCGCGGCGCCCGCCGCGCTGGCGGCGCTTGGACCCGGTGAAGACTTGCCCTTGCTCCTGGCCCTGGACGCGTGCCGCCTGTTTGCCAGCCGGGCGGGGAGTGGGCGGGCGGTCCGGGCGCTGGCCGCGGCCGCGCCTGGAGGCGTGTCGGACGACGAGGACGGCGAGGCCGGGGCGTCGCCGCCGCCCGACCCTGCCTCTGCCTTTGCCGCCTGCGATGCCGCTCTGCCGAGCCTGGCGTCGCGGGCTGTGGCAGCCGGTGACCCAGCCGCCGCGGCGGCGGCGGTGGAGCTGGCGGCAGACGTGGCGGGCGCCGGCGCCGCCGCCGCGCTGGAAAGCCTGGCCGCGGCTGTGCCGCCGCCTCCCGGTTTGGCGCCCGCCCTGCTAGCCTTGCTGGACCGGGAGCCGGGCTGTGCACCTGCCCTGCGGGCGGCGACGGCTTTGCTGGCGGCGGACGGCGCGGCGGCTGCCCCGCTTGCGGCCGCGGCTGTGGCAGCCCTGGTGGGCAGGGGCGATGCCTCCTCCCCCGCCGCGTCGGCCCTGGTGGCCGCCGCCGTGCGGGCGGACCCTACCCTGGCAGACGCTGTTGCCGCCGCCCTTGCCGACGGCATCAAAGCAGCCGCACCCACCCCTGAACTGCTGGCCGCCGCGCTGCAGGTGGGCGGTGTCGGGGCAGATGGGTCGGCGGTCCTCACCGCCGTGGCGTCCGCTCCGCCGTCCGCCGCCTTGTCAGCCGCTTCCACGTCCCTCGCGTCGCCATCCACGCCTCCGGGTTGGGGCCTGCGCGTCGCAGCGGCCGTCGCGCCCGCAGCCGCCACCGCCGCCCGCGCCGCGGCGAAAGGCGGCGTGCCCGCCGACGCGGCCGCGCTGCGGGCTGCGGGCGACGCGCTGCGCATAGCCCTCCTGGCTTTGGCGGCTGCGTCGGCTGTGGGGCCACCCGCTGTCGACGCGGCCGCCGATGCAGCCGTAGCCCTCATCACCGAGTGTGCGACAGCCCAAGTTCCCGCTCTCCTGACGGCTGCCAGCCGCGTGCTGCAAGCCGCGGCGGCTGGGCCAGGCGGCGCGGCGGTGCGGGGTGCGCTGGCCCGCCTGGAGCCGGGCGCGCGCGGGCGGCTGCAGGCCGCGGTGGGTGGGAGTAGTGGGAGTGCAGCCGCCGCGGCCGCTCCTGCCGCGCCGTCCATCGCGCTGCGCTCATTTGGCGGTGGGGCGGCGTGAAAAAGCGGCAGAGAGAAGGTTGGGGCTAGGCAGACGGCGGTTGCGAATCGCGCCGTAGTTAGTAAAAAAAAACGCGCTTTCATGTCGTCCGCCTCCTCCGACGGCCTATGGACCCGCCGCATCGAGCTGGACGCCGGCATCAAGCTCGTCGTCGAGGAGGAGTTTGGGTCGTCCATCGGCGGCACGCTGTGGGAGGGCGGCGTTTTATTGGCGCGCTACCTCGCGTCGCCGCTCTTTGCGCCGCGCCTGGCCGGCCTCCCACCAGGCGCCCGGGCCATCGAGCTGGGCGCGGGCGTGACGGGCCTGCCCTCGCTCGTTACGGCCATCCTAGCTGCGCGGACGGGCTCCATCACCGAAGTCGTCGCCTCCGACGTGGACGAGTGCCTGGGCGGGCTGGCAGCGTCGGCCCGCAGCAACGCGCCCCCGGGCTCGACAGTCGTCGTGGGAGGCGGCGGCGGCAGCACTGCTGCGGCAGGCGGGCGCCCGTCCACGAGTGCACCGGATGAACACGATGGGTGGGACCTCCCGGCCTCCGTCGTCCAGGCCGTCGCGGGCGAAGCGGACGCCGACGCCCGCCTGGTGGACGCGGACCCACCCGGCCCTCCGCCCGCCGTCGCCGCGCTGAAACAGGGTGGCGCTCACCCCCCTCCGTCGGCCCACCACCCCGTCACGGTGCGCGTGATGGACGTGGACTGGGCGGCCGTGCCTGGCATGGTCGGCAAGCCGTTCAGCGAGGGCGGCCTGGGAGCCACGCCCTTCCACGTCGTCCTCGTCGCCGACTGCTGTTACTACGCCCCCGCGCAAGCCGCGTTGGTGGCGTCCATGCGAGCCGCATCCGCCCGGGAAGGCGCCATCGTCCTGCTAGCGTTTTATGAGAGATCCCGCCCCGCTGCGGCCGAGTTTTGGCCGCGCCTGCGGGCCGCGTTTGACGTCAGCCCCATCCCCGCCGCCAGCTTTGGGTGTGCGGGCGCGGACGCGCCGTCGCGCGCGGATGGGAGCGGCCCGCCGGTAGGCGTGTTTGACTGCGTGCGGGTGAGTGATGAGGAGTGGGAGAGGCGAGAGGCGGCGAGGATAGAGGCGGAAGAGGAAGAGGGCGCGGCGGCGGAGGGCGACGGAGCAGGTTGAGGCCGACCCGTGCGTTTTTTTTTTTTTTCGTTGCAGGGCACCCCCCACCTCGCTCCCCTCACTGGGCCGGCTCCGCCCCTGCTTTCGGCTGCGCGTACCCGACCCGGATCGGCCGCCCCGAAAACTCCGTGCCATCCAGGGCGACAGCCGCGTCCAGGCCCGCTTCGTCCCGGAAGTGGACGTGCGCGTAACCCTTTGACGCGCCCGTCAGGCGGTCGGTGTGCAAGCGGACACGGGACACCCCGCTCCCGCACTCGGCAAACAACGCCGCCACGTCGTCGGGCCCCGCCTCAAAGACAATGTTGCCCACGTACGCGACATTGTAGCCGGGCACTTTGGGCGCGGCGGCGGCGCCGCCGCCGCCCGCTCCACCGTGGCCGCGGCGCGGGCCGCCACCCCCGCCGACGCCGCCACCCGCCGCGCCCTTCTTGCACGGCTCCACCTTCACGCGCACGCCGTCCAGCATGGTGCCATCGCATTCCAGGGCTTTGGCATACCCGTCCTCCGTCGCGAAGGTGATGAAGGCAATGCCCCGGAACCGGCCCGTGTCTGGGAAGCGCATCAGGTCGAGGGCCGCGACGGGGCCGCACCACTCCCAGTACGCCCGCACGTCGTCTTCCTCGTACCCGAAGGGCATGCCCCCCACGAAGACGCGGCGGGCCAGGCCTGGGTGGGCTGGAGTTGAGGCGGAGGGCAGGCGGGGCGGCGGTGGTGGCGGTGGGAGGGCCGCGGTGGAGCGGACGCCCGCGGCCGCCGCGGCCGCGTCAAGGGCTCCGTCCGCCACGACAGCGGGCGCGCCTCCATCTCCGCCGCCACTGAAGCCAAACACGAAGGCGCTAGCAGGCGCAGACGGCGCAGGCGCAGCAGCGGCCGGCGCCGCTTCAGCTGCCTCCTGCCCGCGCTCAAAGCCGAGGGCCGACCGGATGCGCGCGGCCTCGTCCGCGTTGCCCGGGCCGGAAGGGAGGGCGGTCGCCTTTTTGTCGCCCTTTTTCTTCTTCTTGCGGGCTTTCACAGCCGACAGGCCTGCGTCGGAGTCGGGCGTGGGCGTCGCGTCGGCGTCCGCGGCGGGGGTGGGAGCGGAAGCGGCGGCCGGGGTGGCTGGCGCGGTGGTTGACGGTTGTGCCTCCGCCGCCGCCGGCTCTTCCACAGCGGCGGCAGCTTTGCGCTTGGCTTTGGCCTTTTTCGGAGGAGGTGGTGAGTCGGCGACAGCGGCAGCACCAGGCGCAGCCGCTGCGGCCGGCGGGTCCGGGCCATCGTCCTGGGACAGAGTGCGTGTGGGGAGGGGAGGTGGGTGAGAGCGCGAAGGCCCAGAGACATGCGTCGAGAGGAGTTTTTTTCGGCGCCTGCACACAAACACACCAGCAGCACAGCATCCATGGACGTGTACTGCGGGTACAACACGCATGACGCCGCCGCGTCGGCCTGGGGATGTGGGTGAGTAGGGGACATGGATTGTGAGTGCGGGCGGGACTAGTAAAAGGCGCAAGAGCCCAGCCGTCGGCCGCGTCGGCGCGCGGGGCCGTGTGGAGGCGGGCAAATGTCTGCAGGGCGCACACGCGCGTTCGGTGCCTAGTGCAGGCGGCCAAGCTCACCTGTGCACGGGCGCGCGTCGTCATGGGCGCGCGAGACCGCGAGGTGGGGACGCGGGGCCCGTGAAAGACAAACGCAAAAGTGCGGCGCTGCTTTCTCGCTCGTCACACGTTTCTTTTTGGGGGGGGAACGCCATTCATCCTCTCTCGCGACCGCCCGATCCCGCACCCATGCCGCCCGCCCGGCTGACCAGCTCACCCGGTCACAGGCTGGCCCGGGTCGCCAGGCCGCCTCCACCAGCAGCGACGTACCGGTGGCGCCCCTCGTCCAGCGGGAGCCGCATCAGAGAGTCGGTCGGCTCGACCAGCGCTGGCGGCGCCGCGTCGGGCCGAGACTCGCCGGGCGACCCGTCGCGGCCAGACTCCGCGTCTCCACCCGGCGCTGCGGGCGTGGCAGGCGTGCGGCCCACTGCTGACGCGCGTGTGGACGGGCCTGAGGCCGGCGCCGGTCCCCGGGACGGCGCGAATGCGCGGCCGAGGCCCGACGACGGCTTTGGCCAGCGCACCTCGGCCCCGGCCACCACCACCTACTCCGCTGCCGCCGCCGCCGCCGCGGCCAGCGGGGCCGACCCGTGGGCCTGGGTGCCCCGCGACGCGTGGACGGCTGCTGCGGCTGAAGCGGGCGTGAGTGCGGCCGAACGAGCCGCCGCGGAGGCAGCGGCGGCGGCGGGGCAGGCAGCAGCCGCTGCTGCGGCTGGTGCGACAGCCCCGCCGCCCGACGGCTGGGCCGGGCCGTCCGTCCCCATCACGCCTCCACCCCCACCGCCCGCCGACGCATGGGGGTGGGACGCCTCCGACGAAGCGGCGGCCCGCGCCCGCCTGGAGCTCGAAGAAGACTGGGGAGCGTTGGGCGGGCGGGGCGGCCCCGGCGCCCCGCCCGGCGCCGCCTACGGCGCGGCCCGGCCCGGCGCGCCAGGCGGGTGGGGCGCCGGGCGGGAGGACGCGACCGCCTGGTCGACAGGCCCTGTTCCGCCACCGCCTCCTCCGCGGTGGACCGCCGCCCGCCCGGGCGATGGCCGGGCGGGCGCCGGCGGAGAGGGTGGAGCGGCCGCCGAGCCGCCTGGTGGCAGCACGGCGCCCGACCCGGCGGGCCCGCCGCCAGACGTCGTCCCCCTCACCCCGCTCGAAGCCGACCGCCTGCTCCCGCTGTCGCCCCAGCCGGACCAGGTCCGGGCCCTGAACGCGGACGGCGCGGCGCTGGTGCAGCGCCTGGGCGCGTCCCTGCTGCTGACGCTGGCGTGCATCAAAGCGCCCGCCGCCGCGGCGGGCGCGCTCACGGCCCCGCTCTGGTGGCCGCTCGCCCGGGCCGCCGCCCGCAACCGTGGCCTGCGCCGCGGCGACCCGCCCGTCGGGCTGTGGCGGGCGCGCGTGCTGGAGGCCGGGTGGCAGGCCGACAGGCTGGGCGCGGGCGGCGCCGGCCCGCCCGGCGGCGGCACGGGCACGCTGCGGCTGTTGGTCGGCGACGGGTCCGGCGCCACCACGCTCGTCGTCGCGCCCTATGAACGCCGCCACGGCGACATCCGGGTGGGGGACGCGGCGGAACTCGTGGTGTTGGGGCGGGGCGGGGCGCGCAGCGGTGGTGGTGGGTTGAGGGGCGCGTCCGCCGACCCGGCCGCCGCTTTCACCCGCGGTTTTCGCGCCCTGCCCGAAGCCTACCTGCCTGAGACAGGCCAGTGGGTCGGGGCCGGCTACCCCTTTGTGGACCGGCGGGCGGCCATGGCGCTGAGCGTGGCGGTGGAGGAAGAGCGCGCGGCAGCGGCGGCGCGGGAAAGCGGGGGCGAGGGGGAGTGGTGGGAGGACGAGGGGGAGGGAGGGGCGTGAGGCAACGAATGGAGTGGTGTGCCGCACTTGCAGATTGAAAGATGACGTTTTGCATGGGGCACTGCCGGGCGGGACGGGGGAGGAGGGGTTGAGGTGGGATGGGGGCGGGATGAGGAGAGAGACGCGGCGCGCCCCCCACTCTCTCAGTCCACCATTCTGCACGCGAGTGGGGGTTCCTCGACTCACCGCCCGCCCTCGCACACACGCAACACACACGCACACACACTCCCTCCGCGTGTCCGAGGGAGGCCAGCATCCCCCCTGCCGCCGCGCGCCACCCACCCAACACTCGCGCGCGCGCCGAGGGGCCCCATCAAAAACCAAAAGCATTCGTCCGCGCGCACCCCCCTCCATCCCCCACGATGGACGCCGCTGACGCCGCTCCCTTGGCGAGTGGCCCGTCTCCACAGTCCACCGGACGCATCGTGCAGCTGGAGGTGAGGAAGAGATGGGTGTTTCAGGGGGGCGCACGCGTGTTTTTTTGTTTCTTTGCGCGCTCGCGCCGCCAATCCGGCCGACGCCCGCCACCACCCGCGGAGCCCACAGCACCCGCCCACACCCCCTCCGCAAGGGGCCAGGTTGCATGGGACCATGTGGGGGTGGAAGGCGGCGGTGCCGAGGGGGTTTTGGGGCAGGCCTGCGGCGCTCCGCCACCCACACAGTTCGCGACCGTTTATTCGACTTCGGCCCCGACGACGCCATGCTTTTCCCCGCCGTCCACCCTCCCACCCTCTCCCTCACGCCCCGCCCCCGACCCACTCCCCGCGCACCCCTCCTCGTCAACGCCAGATCGACAACTTCAAGTCGTACGGCCGCCCGACCACCATCCCCTTCGCCACCGGCCTGACGGCCGTCATCGGGCCCAACGGCGCGGGCAAGTCCAACGTGCTGGACGCGACCGCGTTTGTGCTCGGCGTCCGCACCGCCCAACTGCGCGGCGGCAACCTGGGCGACCTGGTGTACACCAACTCCGACGCGCCCGTCGGCGGTCGCGGCCGGGCCGAGGGCGCGGGCGCCGACCCGGCTTCCCGCCGCGCGTCCGTCGCCCTGGTCTTTGAAGCGGCCGACGGCCGGGTCGTCCGCTTCTCCCGCCACATCGCTCCCTCTACGTCCGGCGCCACGACCGCCGACGGCGCGCCCGCCTTCACCTCTCAGTACCGCCTCAACGACCGGGTCGTCACCTGGGACGCGTACGACGCCCAGCTGAAAGCGTTCGGCATCCTGGTCAAGGCCCGCAACTTTTTGGTGTTCCAGGGCGACATCGAGTCCGTCGCGTCCATGTCGCCGACGGGGCTGACGGAGATGTTCGAGGCGGTGTCCGGGTCGGGTGCCTTGAAGGCCGCGTACGAGGAAGCGGAAGCCAAGAAAACCGCGGCCGAAGCGGCGGCGGCGGCGGCGTTTTCCAAAAAACGCGCGACCGCGGCCGAGCGCAAAGCGCGCAAAGAACAAAAGGACGAGGCCGAAAAGTTCATGGCCCTGCAGTCCGCCCTGGGCGACGCCAAGCGCACGCTGTACCTGGTCCAGCTGGCTGCCGCGGCCGCGGACGTGAAAGCGGCGCGGGCCGCGGCCGTCGCGGACAAAGCCGCGCTGACGGCCGCCGAAGACGCGGCGGCGGCGGCGGAAGCCGCCGCTGAAGAGCAGCGCCGCGCCGCTGCCGCCTTGCACAAGTCCCGCATGGCCGCGGAACGCCGCGTCAACAAGCGGCGGGCGGAGGTGGAGGCGGCGTGCCCGGACGCGCTGCGCGCGCGCGAGGAAGGCGCGCGCCTGGCCCGCCGCGAGAAGGACTTGCGCAAGCGGGTCGAGGCGACGGCCAAAGCCCGGGACGCGGCGGCCGCGACGATCGCGCGCTTGGAAGCGGACTTGGCCGCCGTCGAAGAAGCCCAGGCCGCGGCGGAGCGTGCCGCGGACGACGGCGACGGCGGTGACGGCCCGGGCGGGCTGGCCCTGGACGCGGCCATGCAAGCCGAGTACTACCGCGTCAAGGAGGAGGCCGGGTCCAAGACGGCCCGCATGCGTGCGTCTCGGGACGCGCTGCTTGCGTCCGTGCGCGCGGATGAAGCCGCCCTGGCCGCCCTGCGCGCGACGCTGGGCGGGGTGGTCGAGCGCCGCGACGCGGCCACGGCCGAAGCCGAAACCTTGCGCGCCCGCGCCTCGGCCATCGCGGCCGACCTGGCCGCCGCCCGCGCGGCGTTGGCCGACACGGCGTCCGCGCTGGACGCCCTGGCCGCGGACAAGCGCAAAGCCCTGGCCCTGCGCGACGAGTGGGGCGTGAAGCTGGAAGCGGCCGAGGCCGCGCTGCGCGACGCCAAGGCCGACCGCAAGGAGTGCGACCGCGACCGCAAGGCCGCGGCCACGGTGGCGCACATGAAGTCCATGTTCCCGGGCGTGCACGGCCGCCTGTCCGAGCTGGTGACCGTGGCCCAGCGCCAGTACAGCGTCGCGCTGGCCGTCGTCCTGGGCAAGGATATGGACTCGGTCGTCACGGCCGACGAGCGCACGGCCAAGGACTGCATCGCCTACCTGAAACAGGCCCGCCTGCCGCCCATGACCTTCATCCCCGCCGACTCCATCCGCGCCAAGCCCGTCAATGAGGCCCTGCGCTCGCTGGGCGGCACGGCCCGCCTGGCGCTCGACCTGCTGCAGTTCGACCCGGCCCTGGAACGGCCGCTGCGGGCGGTGTGCGGCAACACGCTCGTGTGCGAGGGCGAGGCCGAGGCCAAGTCGCTCGCCTTCCAGGGCCCGGAGCGCCACAAGGTCGTCACCCTGGGCGGGACCCTCATCTCCCGGGCCGGCCTCATCACCGGCGGCCTGTCCGCCGGCATGGAAGCCCGGGCGTCCCGGTTCGACGACGCCGCGCTGAACGAGCTGAAGGCCCGGCGCCGCGAGTGCGCCGACGCGCTGGAGGCCCTGCCGTCCGCCCGCGACGCCGACCGCGAAGAAGCCCGCCTGCGGTCCGACGCGGCGCGCCTGGAACGCGAAGTCCAACTGAAGGCGGCGGACGAAGAAGCGACGGCCGCCCGCCTGGCCCGGGTGGAGGGCGAAGCGGCCGCGCTGGAGGCCGAGCGCGCGCGCCGCTCGCCCGACGCCGCGTCCCTGGAAGCGGCCGTCGCATCCGGCACCGCCAAAGCCGACGAAGCGCTGGCCCGCATCCACGCCGTGGAAGACCGCATCTTCGCGTCCTTTTCCGCGAAGGCGGGCGTGGACAACGTGCGCGCGCACATGGAAGCGCACGCCGCGGCGGCGGCGGAGCGGGCGAAGCGCCGCATGGCGCTCGCGGCCCAGGCGTCGAAAATTGGGCACCAGCTGTCCTACGAACGCCGCCGCGACTTGGCGGGGCCTGCGGCGGAAGCGGAGGCCGAGCTGGCTGCCGCCCTGTCCCGCAAGGCCGAGCTGGACAAAATCGCGGCCGACGCGGCGGATTCCATGCGGGCGGCGGAGGCGGAGCTGGCGGGCGAGGTCGCGACTGTCGCCGACCTCAAGGCCCAGGCGGACGCGGCGGACGCGGCCGCGCGCGAGGGCCGCAAAGCCGCCGCCGCGGCGGCGGCGAAAGCCGGTTCGCTCAAGTCCGCGGCCGCCGCGCGTGAAGCCGACGTCGAAGCCGCCGCGTCCCGGGCGGCGGACGTGCTGGAGGCGGCGGACATGGAGGGCGTGGCCCTGCCGCGCGGCGGCGGGAGCGGTGGTGGCGGCGCGCGCGCGCGCCGCGCCGCCCGCCGCGGCGGTGGAGACGGAGACGCTGACGGCATGGACGTCGACGGCGGCGCCGGCTCATCCGAGAACGACGACCCCAACGCGCCCGCCACCGGCGCGACGGGCGAGGCCGACGACGCGGCCGCCGCCGCGCGCGCCCTGGCCGCCCTGGACGCGATCGACTTTTCCGACCTGCCGCCCGAACTGAAGGCCGCGGCCGGCTCGGCGCGCGAGCGGTCGCGCGTGGAAGACGCGCTGCGCGCCGAGATCGAAGAACACGCTGCCGCGCTGGCCAAGGGCGCGCCCAACCTGAAGGCCGTCGACCAGTACGAAGCCGTGCGCGCGCGCGAAGCCGCCCAGGCGGGAGAGCTGGACGCCGCGCGGACCGCCGCGCGCGACGCGGCCGACGCGTTTGAAGCCGTCCGCGCCCGCCGCCACGACCTGTTCATGCGCGCCTTTGAGCACGCGGCCGCCGCCGTCAACGACGTCTTCAAGGACCTGACCCGGTCGCCCGCCCACCCGACCGGCGGGTCCGCGTACCTGGCCCTGGACTCGGCCGACGACCCGTACCTGGGCGGCGTGAAGTTCACGGCCATGCCGCCGGCCAAGCGCTACCGCGACATGGACGCCCTGTCCGGCGGCGAGAAGACGCTGTCCGCCCTGGCGTTGCTGTTCGCCATCCACTCCTTCCAAGCCGCGCCTTTTTTCGTGCTGGATGAAGTGGACGCGGCCCTGGATGCCGCGAACGTGTCGCGCGTCGCGCAGTACATTTCGCGCAAAGCGCGCGGTGGTGGCGGTGGCGGCGCCGCCCCGCTCCAGGCCATCGTCATCTCGCTGAAAGACGGCTTTTACCAGCACGCGGACGCGCTCGTGGGCGTGTGCCGGGACCCGGATGCGGGTTGCTCGGCGACCTTGACGTTCGATTTGGACGCGTACGGGCCGGCCGTGCAGACGGCGTGAGACATGGGGGGGGGGGGGGGGGGGGGGGGGGGGAAGAGAGAGAGAGCAATGGAGTGCGTCCCCTTACGAATGAAATCACCTGTCTTGCAAACGAAAGAAAAGAGAAGGATACGGCGTGGAGAGGTGCGCGCGCGCGGCCGGACCCCGCGTCGCGCGTCCTCTCTTGCCTGGAAACTTTTTCACTCGGAACGGAAAAAAGTCTCGCGTCAACCGCAAAGGGTGTGGGATGAAAATGGGCAGGGGATTAAAGAAAACGAATACTTACGCGCCTGATGGGGCGTGCCCGCCACCCTCTCCCGAGCGCGCGCGCGCACGCACGCCGGGCGGGGGCACGCACGCGGCTCGGCCTAGGCCGGCCGGCCGGGCCGGGCCCGGCCTTCCCCCCTTCCTCCTCATCCGGTTGCCCAGCCACACGGGCCTGGCGACCCGTTGGGGCACACAGTCGTCGGCCCTGAAATCGCGGAATTCCAGCCTGACCCTCCCACAATCAGAGCTCCGCTCAAGTCCGCCCCCGTCCAATCGGTGTTGGCCGCGTTGGTGTTGGTGAACGTCGCGCCGCGCACGGACGCGCCCTGGAAATTTGCGCCCTCAATGTTCGCATTGTTGAAGATGGCGTCCTTGAGCACCGCGCCGGCAAAGTTGGAGCCGGCCAACTGCTGGCCGGCGTAGTTTGGGTAGTTCTGAGCAGGAAAGGGATCGAAGCAGGGGAGGCGGAAGGGGGGATGGGGGATGGATTTGTGAGAAAGGGATCGACACAGGGGAGGCGGAAGGGGGTGATGGGATGGATTTGTGAGGTGGTGGCGGCGGGTCGCGGGCGGAGAGCGGCCAGGCATGCAGCTTATGCACAACAACGCGCCCGCGCACGGAGCACCGCGTTCCGGAATCACTCCCCACCGCCTGAACGCACAAAGTCGGGCGTCTGTGCACACACTAGGAGTGCACACGCCAGGAGGAGGGAAGAGAGGAAGAGGCGCATGGCGGCCGAGAGAAAAAAAACTGAGCGAGCAAACTCTGAGTGTGTGAACTCCACGCTCCAACCTAGCCAAAAGACTTTCATAGGCGCCTACCGTCCGCCCTTCTCACCACATCAACGCCCGCCGCCTGACCCCGCCCTTCCCTCTGCTCTCCTCCACCACCCGCCTGACCCTCTCGCCCGCCCCCCGCCTGAAAGCCGCTTGCAACGCCCGCACAACCGGCCACCCCGCCACTGCTGCCACGCTCGCCGGCCGCGCAAATGCGCTCGCCTCAAACCACACGCCACCGCCCTCGGGGCGGCGTTCCACGCTGAAACGCTCGCCACCGGCTAGCACATGACCCGCGGTCGTGGCCAGGGCGACGTCGTACCTGGAGAGGGCGGGGGAGCTTGCGCCCTCTTTCACCTGTGGCACGCCCGCCGCCCGCTTCCAGCCACCTCCACCCTTCTTCTTCTCCCGCACGCCGACGACCACGAGCGGGTTGGCCAGCCAGGGCGCCCAGGGAAGGAGGGGACCCAGAGCACGCGCCGCAATGCAGACGGCATCGCCTGGCGACGGACGGCTGAGCGGGCGGCCGCCACCAGGACCACTGACCTCCACCCAGCCCTGCTGCGCGTGCTTCCAGGCGGCGACCGCGCCCGCCGCCAGCCTGAAGTCTTCCTCACTCTCGCCCACGCGCACTGCGTACCGGTCCACCGCAAACCCGCCGGCCGAGGGTGGGAGGGACGGGAGGGTGAGAGGCCCAGCGAGCGCGGCGTGGTTGACGCGACTGGGAGCGGGTGGGGAAGGGAGAGGGGAGGGGGGTGAGGCGCGCGTGGCGAGGGGAGGAAAACGAAACCCAGCACCGCGCTCGCGGCCCCTTTCTCAGGCTTGTCCACACCGCCGCACCTTTCTGCTCGCGTCAAGGAGGCATCCACATCCGCGCGCGTAGGCTTATGGAAGTGGAGGTTGGCCAGGCCAAGCGGGAGCATCGTGTGTGTCTTGGCTCGGCCTAGTAAAAAAAAGGTTTCCTGCAGTGAAGGCGCATCGGCATGAAAGTCTCTCACAGCGTCAAAAAAACACCTCCCGTGGGGGCGGCGCCCGCCATCGGCCGCCCCCGTAATCCAATCAGCCATGGATCAGCACGTTGTCGGCTCGCCCGGAACGGCCGGAGGATCCAGCTACCTGGGCGAGTCGGCCCGCAGGTGTGTGTCGGGGAAAGCGCAAGAAGCCGCCCGCGGTGTGTTCCTTTCGCATGCCAGCGCCGTGTCGCGCGCGGCCGCCCAGCCGCCAGCCGACCGTCTCCCTCACGCACTCTTTATGACACTACACACATGAACAGCTCGCCCATGCCGGGCGGTGGCGGCGGTGGAGAGCACGCCCCCGGCGCGCTGGGCGAGGGCACCCGCCACCAGCACCACGGCGCTGGTGCCGTCCATCCACCGGCCCCACCGGCTCCACCCCTCCCGCTCCCGCCCGCGCTGGCCGCCCGCGTCATGTCGCCGGCCACGGCCACGGCCACGACGACCGCGTCCTCCCCACACTCGTCTGTCGGAGGAGATCCGTACGGTGAGGGCGTCGCCGCGGCCGTGGCGGCGGCCGCGGCGTACCAGCAGCACGACGCCCGGAGCCTCGCCTTGCTCCACCACCGCGCGGCGGCGGCCGCGCTGCAGGCGACGTCGCCCGCCGCCGCCGCCGCCGCTTTGGAGGTGGCGGCTGTGGATGCGGCAGCTGCCGCGCACATCGCTGCCGCGGCGGGCGCGGCCGCGGCCGACGCGGCGGCACAGCGGGACGCGGGCGCCCTGGACTTTGCGGCGGGGCGCGTGTCCCTGGACGGCGGCGACCCGCACGCCGCCGCCGCGGCGGCCATGGCCCTGGAAGCCGCCGCGTCCGCGTCCGCGCACCACGCGGCGGCCGCAGAAGCCGAAGCCGTTGCGGCCGCGTCGCGCCTGCAAGCCGCCCAGGCCGCGGCGGTCGTGGCGGGCGGAGGCGAGGCGTTTGGGCTGTCGCCGCCGGCGGGGGGCGACGACGGCGGCCTCGCAGCCGCTGCGGCCGCCGCCGCCGCCGCCGCCGCAGCTGCTGCCGCCCACCACGCCGCGACCGCGCACCACGCATCCGTCGACCCGCTGCGCCGGGGCGGCGCGTCCACCGCGGACCTGACGGCTGCGGTGCTGGCGGCGGGGGGTGGTGTGCCGGACGGCGTGTCCCCACACGCCGACCACCCGCGGGAAGCGACGCCCACGCCGTGCGGCGGCGGGGGCGGCGACGACTCCGTCGTCCACGCGGCGCTGGCGGCTGCGACGGCTGTCCATCGCGAACAGCAGGCTGCGGCCGCGGCGGCGGCGGCAGCGGCGGCGGCTGCCCACGCACACGCGGTCGCGGCCGCGCACCAACAAGCGGCGATGATTGACGAGGCGGCCGCGGCCGCCGCTGTCGAGGGCCTGCACGCGGCCGTCCACCACGGCCTGTCCCCGCATGCCGCAGGCAGTGCCATGGCGGACGCGGCGGCGGCCGCCGCCGCCGCGGGCCTGGGCCCGCACCACCACCCGCCGCCGCCGGTCCTCGTCGGGCCCGTTGGCCCGCCGTCCACCACGGCGGGGACGCCGACGGGCGGCGGCGAGGCTGGCGCGAGCGGGCGGGCCAGCGCTGGTGGTGGGGGCGGGTCCGCCAGCCACGCCAGCGCGGCGGGCGGGGACCGCCTGCGCCGGGAGTGCGCGCGCCTGGCCGCGGACGTGGAACGGTTGGAGCGCGAGGTGTGCCGCCAAAAGGGGTTGCGGGAGGCCGAGCGCGCCGAGTTTGCGGAGGCCAAGGACCGGCTGAAGGCGGCGTGGGCGGCGGACAGGGACGACTTCGCGCGCGTCAAGGAAGGCCTGCGCAAGAAGAACGCGGAGCACCACGCGCACGCGGGCCGGCTGGCGGCCGCGCTGCGCGAGTCCGACGCGGCCGCGCGCGGGCTGCGCGAACTGGCCGTGCGGGCGGGGCTGACCCTGCCGCCGGAACTGGATGGCGCCGGCGGCTCGGCCGGCGCGGCGGCCGCGGCCGCCGCCCGCGCCGAAGCCAACCCGCCGCCGCCGTCGGACGACGACGATGACGAAGAGGGCGGGTCGACCGACGCGGAGGGCGGCGGCGGTGGCAACGCGCGCGGCCGCGCGGCCGGCGCGTCACCCTCGCCGCGGGCGTCCCCCGCGCCCGCCACCGCACGCGCACGCACTCCACGGGGCATGACACCGCCTGTGGAGCCGGGCACGGCCGCCGCGGGCGTGGCGGCCATCCAGCAGCTGGCGGCCGCCCTGGCGGACTCTGGTGGGCTGGGGGAGCGCGAGGGCGGGGAGGGCGGCGGGGATGGAGACGGCCCGCCGCGCAACACGGCGGCCGCGGCTGCTGCCGCGTCCGCCGCCGCCGCCCTGGGCCAGCTGGCTGCGGCCCTGGCCGGGGACGAACCGCCGCCGCCGACGGGTTGAGAGCGGGTTGAGAGAGAGAGCACTGTGAACCCCACAGCCCACCCGCACTGTTTTTTTTTTTCTTTCTAATCCACACGGCCCGCCACCCCGCCGCCCCTTCACCCGTCCGCGGACGGCAGCCGGCTCAGAATCCAGAGCAGGAGCACGCCCGCGAGCGCACCGCCCAGGTGGGCGACGTGCGAGACGACGCCGCCGCCCGCCACCACACCGCCGCGGCCGCCCAGCACCGCGGCCTGCGCCTTGACCTCCGTGGCCAGCTGGGCCCACACGTACGCGCCCAGCACGCCCGCCTCCGTCAGTTTCTTCAGGCTGGGCCGCAGCTTGGCCCCCACGGCGACGATGAAGAGGCCAAACACACTGCCGGACGCGCCCAAGGAAATGGAGGCCGCCGGCAGGGCCCAGAACGACGCGGCGGCCGCGGCTGCGCCGCACACGCAGTACGTCAGCACCACGCCCAGCGCGCCTTCCTCCTCTTCGACCATGCGGCCAAAGACGAGCAGGGAGAACAGGTTGCCGGCCAGGTGGCTGTAGTCGTAGTGCGTGAAGGCGCACGTCAAAAACTGCCAGAACCGGGGGGCGCTGTGGTTGAGCGCGAGCGCTTGGACGATGGGCAGCGGCGAAAACCGGGCGAGCAGGAAGACGGCGACGTTGGCGGCCAGCAGGGCGAAGGTGCCGTTGCCGTCGGCGTCGGGCGCGATGGACGTGGACGGGATGTTGTTGGTGCGGCGGGCCGGCGGTGGGGGGGGAGGCGCAGGCGCGCCATACTTGGCGGCCAGGCGGGCGGCTTCGGCCGCGGCTGCCCGGGCGGCCGCAGCCGACGCGGGGTCGGGCGGGGTGGGGGCAGACGCTGCGACGACGACGGCGGCGGTCCTTGCGCCGCGTCGTGGGGGGACAGCCGCACTCCATCGCGCCATCATCGAGGGTCGGGCATGGCCCCAGGATTCAGCCTGCAGCCTGAACGGGCGAGCCAGGCCGCCTGAGCGGGCGTGCGGCGTCGCGAGCGGGAGAGGCATGTCCCTCGCTGTCTCTACGATGGTGTGGGAGGCCCGGCGCGCCGCTCTCTCTCATTCTTCGTTTTTTTTCACGCTAGCCGCCGCCGCGGGTTGAAAACAAAAACACGCACGCACGCACGGAGGCTCAGACCGCCCTCCTTCCCACCAACCTCTCTGCGAACGACTGTGTCATCGTGTCCAACTCATCGCTCCATATTTCTGCCCCGCTCTGCGTGCCTCCTCACGACAAAAAGAGTCAGTCTCCCAATGGGCACGACCTTTGCAAAGTGCAACCGCCGCCTGCGCAACTTCACGCGCGAGCGCCGCAAACTCAAGCAGGAAGCCCGCAAGAAGGCGGGCGCCGCCCAAAAGCACGCGGCGGCGTGCTTGGCTGTGTCCGGTGCGCGGACGGGTAAATCCAAGCGCCGGGCGATGAAGGCGCTGGGGAAGATGGTGAAGGCACGGGAGGAAAAGGAAGGGCGGATGGAAGAGTAAAAAAAAAACAGCAGCAGCAGAACACACAACCCGACACTAACACACCCGTCCGCACCCCGCCACCGCGTCCCCGTCCCTCGCTCACTCGTCGTCGTCGTCGTCCACGAACGCGACGCGAGCCGCCTTTTTCGCTTTTTTCCTGCGCTGCACCCCTTCTTCTTCGTCTTCATCCGGCGCGCGCGCCTGGGCCGCGTCGGGCGCCAGGGCCTCCCTGTCGTCGTCGTCGACGATGAAGCCCTCATCCTCGGGGTCGGGCTCGTCCAGCCCGCTGCCACGGCGGCCGCCAGCCTTGTGGGCGCGGGCGGCGGCAGCGGCGGCGGCGACGCGCGCCCCCGCCGCCCCACCGCGCGCGAGCTCCGCCCGCGCGCGCTCGCCCGCCGTCAGGCCGTCGTCGCCCTCGTCGTCCTCGCTCTCGTACATGTCCGGCTCGTCCATGGCTTCCAGGAATGCCGCCGAGTAGCGGGCGGTCCGGCCCGACCGGCCGGTCGTGTACGCCCCCCGGGCGCGCGCCTGTTTCCTGCCCAGCCCCGCTTTCGCGCGCGCCGCGTCCGCCTCTGCCCGCTCGCGCTCGGCCTTCTCCCTGGTCGGGTCTTGGAGCGTGGGCACGTGCATGACGCGGGCGGCGCGGCCGCCGCCCACGCCACCGCCAGCTTTGCGGCCGGCCAGGGAGGACGGGGAGGGAGCGGCGGCGCCGGCGGCGCCGGTTGCACCACCGCCCGCCGCCGGCGCCACCCCGCCGCCCACCGCGGGCGTGAAGGCCAGCCGCGTCCCCAGCGGCGCCAGGCCCTGCACCACGCTGGCGTGCTGGGCGTACAGGTACAGGTGCTCGGACTCGATGCGGGCGGGCCGGACGTCGAAGGCCGCGCCCCCGACGTGGAGCTGGACGGACCCGTCCGACCACTCCACCCACCGCGCGTTGGATTCGGGGGGGCCGGCGCCGGCTGGCCGCCAGCGGATGGTGTGCGCCGCCGCCCCGCCCGCCCGGGCGCGGGCCGCCAGCATGTCGCCCACGCCACCCACGTACGCGCCGTCGCCGCCGCCGGCGGACGGGCCCGGGCCGTCCTCCCCGCCCGCACCGCCCGCCGCCGCCTTCTGTTGGTCCGCGTCAAACGTCGACGCGTCAAAGGGCCGGGTCTCGATGCCGACCAGGTGGGACAGGCGGACCAGGCGGTAAGCCTCGGGGTCAGTCGGCCGGGGCAGGAGCGGCGCCGTCAGCGTGACGGGCTGCGCGGCGGCGTCCTCGTCGCCCTCCTCCTCTTGACGAGGGTGGTGGTCGTCGGCGGGAGAGCGCGGCGCGCTGGCGCCGCGCCCACCTTGCTCGCCGCCGCCCTCCTCGTCCGAATCAGACCCGAACGCGGCGCGCATGGCGGCGCCTGTGTCTTCTGGTTTGGCCTCGGCCTCGCCACCGTCAGGGCCGGGCGAGGCCGCGCCGTTGGTCGCGGCGGCCGCGTCTGGCATCGGGGCGACGGCGGCGGGCGGCGGTGCAGCGCCGCCTTCCTCGTCGGACGACGAGCCGAAGAGTTCCTTGGCGTCGGACATTGCGTAGCTGACGTGCGTGCGAGCCGCACACGCGTGGTCCGGACCTGGGGTGTGGCTTGGATCTGCCCGGGTTCGTCCCTGGCCCTCTTGTTCCTTTCTTCCTGTTTTGCACCGGGCCGAATGCGGATACTGAGCCAGAACAGGTTTTCGTCGTCGAGAGACGCAACGGAAGGGAGCTGGTGCGTTTCCTTGAGCTGCGGACCAGCGTCCGCAACCTCTTACTCCGCCGCCGTGCGCGCACTGCTCTACCCCAACGCCTGGCCGGTCCACGGGCGAGGGGGAGACGCCGGGCGGCGCGGGCGGCGCTCGTGTTCGCACCCCGCCGCCGTCGCGCGTCAATCGCGCCTGCTGGCCTTTGTGGACGCCGTGCGGCCGCGCCACGCCCTTCCCTGCATCTCCGCCCAGTCGCGCGGGCGCAGGACGGCACGGAACACCTGCAGGCATGGCGGCGTGACCCAAACAAAGCGTCCCCACACTAAAACCGACCCTCATCGCTTCCCTTCCACCCTCACAGCGTGCCGGCGCTCACCCCTGCCTCCATCCATGCTCTCCGCCGCCCTGCGGGCGACCGCCCGCCGGCGGGCCGGCGCGGTCCGCGCCTTTGCGTCGTCAGACATCCCGCCCAACGCTGTCACGTCCGCGTCCGCCGCCGTCGCGGAAGCCAACACGCCCGCCTCGCTGACGGGCGTCCGCCCGCTGGACAAGGGCGCGCCCGTCGGCTCGCTCGCGTCCCGCGAAATCCTGGTCGGCGCCCAGGCTTTTGAAGGCGACTTGCGCTCGTCGTCTGCCCTGGGAACGGGCGACGGCCTGACGGCGCACACCGCCAAATGGCTGCAGTCCGACGCGGCGGCGGCCGGGGTGACTGTGTCTCCAGCCGACCTGATCGCTGCGTGCCCGCCCATCAAAGTGCACGGCGCGGTCGTCGCGTCGACGGGCGTGGACGGCGACCCGGCGTTGGGGTGCCCCGTCGAGTACATTGACGTGCGTTTGGGGGGTTGCTTTCTCCAGGGCGCATCGGGCCGCGGGCGTCCGCTTCGTTTTCAGTCCGTGCTCTCAACCCAACACCCCACCACTCGCCTCAAAAAACAGCTACGCGGCACGTCGTTCGACAAGCCGGCCGTCTGCAAATACACGGGCCTGCGCTACTACTCCGAGGACTGGCAGCACGCCCATTGAAGGGGAGAGAGTGTGTGTAGAAAGGAGAGACCGGCGGCGTGTGCGTGTTTTTTTGCTTGGCTCCCACTCCGTTTTTCACACGCACAGGAGAGAGGA
Source organism: Medakamo hakoo (assembly GCA_026636295.1). NCBI lineage: Eukaryota > Viridiplantae > Chlorophyta > Trebouxiophyceae > Coccomyxaceae > Medakamo > Medakamo hakoo. The sequence goes on along the minus strand of CP089454.1, from coordinate 833,036 downwards.
CACGCCTTCACGCCTCACCCCGCGCGCGCCGCCGGGCCGCCGCCGCCCGCGCCTCCAAATCCCGCCACGCGCCCTCCACGCACCGCTTCACGTCCGCGTACGTGACGACCAGCATGGTCCCGCCATCCCGCGACAGGAGCAGGACGCGCTCGGGCACGCCCGCGTCCAGCTTGGCGAGGCACTCGGCGACGTGGGACCAGTCGAGCGAGGCGGGGCCGCCGCCCAGCCCCGCCGCCGGGTCGCCGGGCAGGGCCGGCGGCTGGTGGAACACAAAGTCGCGGAAGAGCTTGAGCACGTACGCGTCGCCGGCCTCGGCCCAGCCGGCGTCGACGTCGGGCCCCTCCGGCCGCTCCGTCACCGCCGACAGGCGGGCGAGGACACGCAGCAGGCGGCCGTGCCCGGCCTCCAGCGCGAGCTGGGCGCCGACCGCGTCGCACAGCAGGGCGCCCGCATCCAGCTCGGCCAGCAGGCGGCCGCCCAGCGACGCGGCGAGCTGGTGCCAGGTCGTGACGCGCGGCGGGGACGGCGACCCGGCGGGCGGGGGCGGGGCGTCGGCCGCGCACAGCGCGGCCGTCAGCGCGGCCAAGTCGGGCGGCAGGCGGGCCAGCGTGCGCGGGTCGAGCGACGCCGGCGCGCCGGCCGCCGAGGCCGCCAGCTCCAGGATCAGCCGCCCGACGGCGGCCAAGTCCGCGCGCTGGGCGGCGGCGAGCGCGTCGGGCGACGGCGGCGGCGGCGGCGCGCCAGCGACGGTGGGCGCGCCCGGCGCAGGCGCCAGCGGCGCGAGCGCGTCGGCCAGGCCGAGCGACCCGACGCGCAGCCGCCCGGGCGGGACGAGCAACACCTTGGTCGCGTGCAGGCTGGCCACCCGCAGCGCCCGCCCCGCCGTGTGCGCCGCCCGCAGCGCGCACGCCAGCTGGACCAGGTAGGACCACAGCTGGTCGGGCGTGGCGCCGCGGCGGACGAGCGCGCCGGACGGCGTGGCGACGGGCTGGAGGTGCGACGCGGCCAGGGACGCGCCGCCCGCGTGCAGCTCGTGCACAAACCAGAGGGCGGGGTGGCCCGGGCCGGGCCCCGCGCCCGGCCCCGCCCAGTCGGACGTGACGAGGACGGTCAGCGGCACGGACAGGTTGGGGTGGCCGGCCAGGGGCGCCCAGGCCGCCACGGCGGCGCGGGCGGCGGCGACCAGGTCGGGCGTCGGCGGCGCGCGCCCGGGGTCGAGCCGGCGCAGCGCGGCCGCGGCCCCGTCCGACGCGGCCAGGCCCTTGAGGACGGCCGTGGTCAGGCCGCCCAGCGCCGCCGACGGCCGGCCGGGCGGACCGTGGCCCGCCGCCCCGTCCTCCAGCGGGAACAGGGAGTGGTACGGCCCCACAGCCGGCGGCATGCCCAGGCTGCCGTCCCCGTCGGCCGCTTGGGCCAGGGCCAGGTGCGCGTGCGCGGCCAGCTCGGCGCGCAGGGCGGCCGCCGTGGACGTGGCGGCGGACCGGGCGCGGGCCAGGGCGGAGGGCAGGCCGCCGCCGGCGGAGGAGGAGGGCGGCGGCGGCGGGCGGGGCGCCGGCGCCGGCGCCGCGGGCGCAAACTGCCGCGGGCCCGGACCGGGAGCTCCCGCGCCGGCGTACCCGCCCCACGCCGGGCGTGCAGCCGCAGGGGCGGCTGCGCCATACCCCGCGCCCGCACCGTACGCCGGCGACGCCGCAGCAGCGGCCGCTCCACCGGCGGCTCCACCGACGCCGCCACCGCCCCCACCACCCCCACCGAGCGCGGCGGGCGTCCCCGTCCCGCCGCCAAGGCCCGGCGTGTGCGCCGTCATGCCCAGCAGCTCGTCACCGTCGGGCAGCGGGACGCCACCCGGCGTGGCGGCGGCGGGGACGTTGAAGGATGTGGGCGGCGGGCCGGGCTGCGGCGTCGAGGCGACTGCAGGGACAGGGGAGGGGGGGTGGGGAGGGAGGTCGCGACGTGGGTGTGTGCTCGCCGCGAGGCACCGATCCCCCCCTCTGCCCGCCCCGACCCCACCCCTCAACTCACCGTCCAGCGAACTGCGCGGCACGAACGGCTGGGCGGTCGTAGACATGCCGCCCAGCGACCCTCCGCCGCCCGGCACAAAGGGCGCCGCGTTGACGGCCGCGCCCAGGCCAGCGGCCGCGTCGCTGGCTTGCTGCGCCACGGCCGACGCCGCCGCGGGCACGAATTCCTTGGCCGACGCGGTCAGGTCCATGGCGCCCTCCTTTGCGTGTACGAGAGTGGAGAGTGCGCGCGGCCGCCGAGGGGGCGTGCGTGTGTGCGTGTGCCTTGTGCGGGAGCCACCACCCCCCCTGGGCGGACGAGAAAAAAAGAAACGCCGAGTGCGCATGCTTTTGCGTCTTCACTGCTTTGTTTTATCTGTTCGCTTGCACGCCACCCCCAGAGGGCGCCCGTGGCAGCCCCATGGCCACCGCCCTGGCTCCCGGGCCGGGCATGGCGCTCACCAGCGCACCCGCACCAGGAGGGAACTCGGCGCAGGCCGCGTCCCTCATCGAGTGCAAGCTCGCCGGCGCGCTGCCCGCGCCCGCCCCGCCCGCCCTCCTCGCGGCGGTGGAGGCGCTGGCCGGCCGGCCGCCGTCCCGCCTCCTGGAGCACGAGGTCGTCCTGGCCTCGCCCCTGGCCAGTGCCGGTCAAGTGCGGTTGGTCCGGGATTTGGCGGCCCGGCATGGCGGCGGTGGTGGCGGCGGCGGTGCTGCACCCCCTCCTCCTCCAGCGGGTGGGCGAGGCGCGTCGCCCCCCTCCTCCACCTCCGACGCGGCCGCCCTGCCGCCCCCACCCCCAGCAGACGCGGCCTGGACGGCGGTGCACTATGGCACCCGCCTGCGCGGACGGGGAGCTGCCGCCCTGCCGACGGCGGCCAGGCCGCGCACCGCTGTGCCCGTGTGCGGCACCGACGCGCCCGCGGCCCTGGTCGCCGGCGCCGGGTTCAAACCGTCGCACGAGGCCGTGAGGGACGGCGTCGTGGCGTCCATCGCCGGCAAGGGCGGCCACACCGTGCGCGTGAGCGTGTGTGCGCTGTTGCGCGTGGTGGCCAAGGCCGGCCTGGGTGGTGGTGGCGCGGCGTCCACCGCCACCGCCATCCCCGGCCTCCCGCCCGACGCGGCCGCGCTGCCCGCCGCGCCGGGCCTTGTGCTGGTGGAGGCGGCGGCTGTGGCGGGGGAGGTCGATTACGCGGCCGCGTCGGCGGCGGTGGCGGCCGTCGCGGACGCGCTGCGCCCGCACGTGACGCTGTGCAAGGAGTGAGGGACACACAAAACCACTTGCAGACTGTTGAAAAACCTAACCTAGTAGTGATTTTTGAAAAGAATGGGGGCTCTCTCCTTCTCCTCACGCGAGCCACTCCTCCGCTTCCTCCGCTGCGCGCGACGCATCCAGGCCGTCACCGCCGACGCCCAACAGCCGCGGCCCCAGCAGCGCCCTCAGCGCGGCGGCTTTCGCGTCCTCCCCGGCCTGCGCCACGCCCGCCCACCGCGGTCCGTCCAGGGCAACGACGGTGTACCCCAACGACCGCAGGGCCGCCCGGCGGGCGCGGGCTGGGCCGGCGGGGCCACGCACCGGCCCGCGCGTCAGGTCGCCCGACCCCAGCACTTCGAGCGCGACCAGCTCGCCGCCCTCCCCACCGAGCCGCGCTGGGATGGGGACGTCCAGGCCCAGGCCGGGGAGGCGGCGCGGCGGGAGGGGCTGCACGCCCGGCAGGGCCGCGAGGGCGGCCGCGGCGCTGCGCGCGGCCGCGCCGCGGGGGCCGGGCCCGGCGCCGCCGTCCGCGTACAGCCGTGCCTTGACAGCCCGGGCGAGCCGGGTGGGGAGGTTGAGGGGTGGGGACGCCCGGGCGGCGGACGCGACCGCGGCCGCGGGCGCGAGCAGGGAGTGGAGGGCCGGGGCGGCGAGGCCGCCCGCCCGCGCGTCGGCGCCCACGGCCGCGACCAGGGCCGGGTACAGCGGCGACGACCAGTCTCCCAAGACGGTCAGGGCCCACAGCGCGCGCAGGCGGTCTGTTGGGGTGGCGGACGACGCGAAGGCGTGCGCGGCGGGCGTCGCCGCCGGCGCCGGTGGCCCAGGGCCGCCCCGCTCGGCCGCCGGTGCCCTCGGCGCCCGGCCCGCCACCCGGCCGCCGCGCCGCCCACCGCCTCCCACCGCGTCTGCCAGAGCAGCTTCCAGCTCCGTCGCCCGGCCCGTCAGGGCGACGCACCCGTACAGGACGGCGGCGAGCGAGTTGGCGGAGGGCGGACCGCCGGGTCCGCCATCCGCGCCGCCCCGCCCGACCCGCCCGCCGGCCGCTCGCAACGCCGCCGCCACGCCCGCGTCCGCGGCGTCGGGTAAGCGGGCCGGCCGGACACGGGCGTCCGCCAAGGCGGTCAGCGCCATGGCGTAGTCGAGGGGGGAGGGCGGGGCCGGGCTGCCGGGACGGGATGCGTCCTCCAGGCAGCCCGCCGCCGCCTCCAGCGCCGCGAGCGCGGGCCGGACGCCCGGGTCCCCGCCCTTGCGCGCCAGGGCCGCCCGGGCCAGCCGACCCACCGCCCACACGCACGTGGCCGCGTACCGCGGGTGCATGGCCCGCCGGCGTGAGGCTTCCACCGCGGCGGCGTCGAGGATGGCGAGGGCGGCCGGGCTGGTGACGGGTTTTTTGGTCGCGGCGCTGCTCCACCCGCCGCCCGCCCCTCCCGCCGCCGCCGCCGCCGCCGCCGCCGTCGTCGTCCACCCGCCGCCCTGCTTGGCCAGGCCCCACAGCGCGCTCGCCAGCTCCTGGTCGGACATTTCACCCGCCCGGCCCGCCACGGCTTCCGCCAGCGCGGCCGCCAGGCGGACTGGCGGGCGCGACCCCACGCCGCACGCGCCCAGGCGCGCAAGGGACCACGCCAGGTTGGCCAGTTCTTGCGGGCTGGCGGCGGGGAGGGACGCCGCGATGGCGGGGGACAGGGCGTCCGCCGCGTCTGCCGCGGCGGACGACGCGGGCGACGCGGGCGGGGCGCCACCGCGCCCGCCACCGGCTCCACGCCCCTCCTCCGCCCCCAAAAACGGCGCGGCCCGGGCCAGCGCCCACAGGGCGTTGGACACATGTTGGACCTTGACGGGCGGCGTGCCGCGGGCATCGGGGCGCGCCGCCGCGGTCGCCCGGACCCCTACGGCCCGGGCGAGGGCGGGGACGACGGACGCAGCGGCGGACAGGTCGGCCGCCACGCCGGCGGCCGCGCTCGGCCCGCCGCTGCGCCGGCCCCGCGCGCCGCCCGCCTCACCGCCCGGCCCGGCCGCCACCAGGTTGGCCAGTCCCCACGCCGCGTTGGCCAGGCCTTGGGCCGAATCAAAGTCGGCCTGGGCGGCGGCGGCGGCGCCGGCCAGGGCGCGGACGCCCGCGGCGAGCGGCGGGGTGATGGGGAGCGCCGCCGCGGCACCGGCGCCGTCGGCCGGCGCGCCGGGGCTGTCAGAGTGCTCGGCAGCGTTCCCACCCCTACCACCGCCGCAAAGCATGCCCAGGCTCCACAGCAGGGAGGCCAGGCCCTTGGGTTCCACGGACGCCAGCCGCGGCGGAGACGCCAGGTCGGCCGCCACGGCGTCGAGCGCGGCGCCCGGCCCCGGCGCGCCCGGCCCCCACCGGGCCAGCGCCCACACGCAGTTGGCCAGCGGCTTGGGGGGGAAGGCCGCCGGGTCGGCTGCCAACCGCGCCGCCAAGCCCGCGGCGAAGGAGGCCTCGCCGCCCGATCCGCCCGGCGCGCCCAGGCGGGCCAGGCCCCACGCCGCGAGGCCGAGCTGGTCGGGCGTGAAGGCGCGCACCCGGGCCGCCGCCGCGTCGGCCGCGACGGCGAGCGCGGGCGCGGACAGGGGGCGGGGGCCCCCCAGCCGTGCCAGGGCACCCAACGCCGCAGCCAGCGGCTCCGGCGGCAGCGCCGCCAGGCGGGCCTGCGCCCAGTCGTCCGCAGCGGACAGCAGGCGGCCGTGCGTCCACCCCGTCGACGCAAAGGCCGTCAGCAGGCGGAGGACGTCGTCGGGGTGGAAGGAGGGCAGGGTGGCCGCCGCGCGGTCACCCAGCGCGCGCATGAGCGCGGCGCGCGTGGCCGCCCGCGGCCGGACGGACGGGGCGGCCGCGTCCGCGCCGCTGCCGCCCCACAGCGCGGCGAGCGCTCGGGCCGCGTCCGTCACGCCGCCCGGGCTCATGGCGGGGGCCAGCGGCACCAGGGCGGCCGCCAACGCGTCGACGGCGGCCGGGGTGAGGCCGAGCGGCGCACGGCCGGCGGGCAGCGGGCCGCCCGCCGCGGGGCGCGCCGCCAGGCGGGCGAGCGCCCACGCGAGCGCCGGGCCCGTGCGGGCGTCCAGGGCGCCGGCCACGCCCGCGACCGCTCCCGCCGCGCTGCCCAGCGCGGCGGCGGCGCCCGGGTCCAGCGGCGCGTCCAGGCGGGCCAGCGCCCAGGCCAGCAGGGAGACGTCCGCGCCGCACGTGGGGGGGAGGGAGCCCGGCGCGGCGTCCGCGAGCGCGGCCAGCTCGCCGCCCAGGCCCGACGCCAGGGACGCCGCCAGGTCGCCGCCCGCCCGACGAGTGGCGTCACTTGCTGCGGCGGCGGTGAGCGTGGGAGCAGCGGCGGCGGCGGACGCGGCCGACCCGCCGTCCGGCCCGCACGCCCGGGCGAGGCACCATGCCAGGCGCGCGCCGTCCGCCAGGGACAGGGCGGCGGCGGCGCCGCCGCCGCCGCCGCGCTCCACGGCCGCGCCCACGAGGGCCAGGGCGGCGGGCGCCAGGCCAGGGCCGTCCGCCACCTCGCCCACCGCCCAGGCCAGGGCGACCAGGTCGGCCGGGGTGAAGGGCGCGGGCGCGTCTGCAATGGGCGCGGGCGTCGGCCCCAGCCGGCCGGCCGCTTCGTCGGCCAGGGCCGCGACCAACGACGCGGCCGGTCCGCCGCCTTGGTCCCCGCCTCCTCCCTCCTCCCCACCGCCCCACAGCGTGGCCACGCACCAGGCGCCCGTCGCCAGGGCGCCAGGCGGCGTGGCGCTCAAGGCGGGCGCGTCGGCGGCCAGGGCGGCCGCGCAGCCGGCGGCCAAGCCAGGCGGTGGGCGCACGCCCAAGCCCACGCACGCGGCGAGCAGGGAGGCGGCCGCGGCGCCTGGGTTGGGGGCGGAGGCCAGGGCCGCAGCCACGCCCGCCGGGTCGGCGAAAGCGGTCCGGGCGAGGGACGACGGCCAGGCGGGCGGGACGGGGAGCGCGGGCGCGGGCGTCGGCCCGCCACCGCCCTGCACCAGCGGCGCCAGGCGGGCCAGGCCCGTCAGGGCGGCCGCCGCGTCGGCGGGGGCCAAGTCGGCCGGCTTCCACTTTCCAACTGCCGCCGCGACGACGAGGGCGGCGGAGAGCGCGGGCCGGGCGGGCGGGGCGCCGCCAGCCTCTGCAGCGGCCAAGTCCGCGGCCCGGCGCAGGGCGGTCGCGCCCGGGCCCGGCGGTAAAGCCGGCGCGTGCGCAGACGCCAGGGTGGACAAGGCGGTGGCCGCGCCAGCGCTTAGGCACCCTGCGCCCGCCTTGCGGCGCAGGCGGACCGCGGACGCGAGCGCGGCGTCGAGGTGGCGGTCGTCGGTCGTGGAGGGCGAAGCAGCCGCAGCCGCCGCCAGCGCGGCTTCCAGCTCGTCTGGGCTTGACGCCGACCGGAGGGCGTGCAGGCACGAGGCCGCGAACGCCTCTTCAGGCGGGCGGGCGTCCCCAGGTGGGGGCGCCCCGCCGTCCCCGTCGTCGTCGCCCTCTCCTTCGTCTTCGTCCGCGCTCGCCTGGGACGGCGGCGCGGCCGCGCGCGGCTCGGCCCGCCCGCCGCCCAGGCCGCCCTCTTCCGCACTCAGGAACATGCGCCGGAAGTCGTCCGCGAAGTCAGGGCCTGAAGAGTAGTCGGGCGACGCGATGGCATACCGGTCCGCGGCCGTCTCCCAGGCGGGCAGTGGGCCGGGCGGGGAGGATGGTGGCGGGGTGGGGGTGGTGGCGCGCCGCTGCTGCTGCTGCTGCGGGCGGGCGCTGGATGACGCCGCGCCGGTCTCGCCACTCGCCACCCGTTCGCCATCCCAGTCCAGGCTGTCTGGCTCAGGCCGCGGCCGGCGCCGGCGTGGCGGGTGAGGCGGCGGCTGACGGGCGGCCACGAGGAGAGGGCGCGGCGGCGCCGTGCCTAGGCGCGGCCGCCATCGCAAACCGCCGCCGCTGCCAGGCGTGGGCGGGCGCCCATGCGCCCGGGCGCCGCCTGGCCTGGTCATACCAGGGTCCGGCATCGGCCAAAGCAATCGGTTGGCCAAGGCGGCGGGCAGCGACGTGCCGGGTCGCGCCTTTTTTTTTGTGGAGAGAGCGGATGAATGCCCGCCGCTCACTCACACTGCCGAATGAAGAAAGCAACACACAATGACGGCCGCCACCTCCCCGCCCGCCCTGCTGGAACCCTTCCTGCTTCTGGCCAAGGCTTCCCGCGGCGGCAAGACGGCCGCCGACCTCATCCGCCGGGCGACGTCTGAGCCGGGACTCTTTGTTTTCTCTGAACTGCTCGACGTGCCGAGCATTGCCGAGGTGCGCGACAAGGACACGGGCGGGTTTGGGTTTGGCTGGGCTGTGACACGCCCACCAGAGTCACACGGCTTCACACATGTTCCATCGCGGCGTGGAGCAGGTGTGGGCGCGCCCTGCCATCGTTCACACGACGGCGAAAACAAAACGCGGCCGCGCGCGCAGCGCCTCTCTCAACCGCCCCCCGCCTCCCCTTCTCTCTATCTCCCCAACACGCAACAACACTCGCAGCTCGCCGGCACGGACCAGGCGCCCTGGCTGGACCTGCTGGAGCTGTTTGCATACGGCACGTGGGCCGACTACAAAGGTGCGAGAATGGAGGGGCGGCGGGCGCGGTCCGCGGCACGAAGACCAGCCCCCTGCTCACCCACCCACCCACCGACCCAAAACACAAAAACACAAACACAGCCGCGTCCGCCCGCCTGCCCCCGCTCTCAGACGCTCAAGCGTACAAGCTCAAACAGCTGACGCTCGCTTCTTTAGCCGGCGCGTCCGCGGGCCGGCCCCTGCCGTACGCGGCCGTCGCGGCGGGCTTGGACTTGGGGGGCGACAGCCCGCGCGGCACGACGGCCGCGGCGGTGGAGGCCTTCATCACGCACGGCGGCCTGTACGCGGGGCTGGTGACGGGCCGGCTGGACGCCGCGGCGGGCGCGCTGCACGTGGAGGGCGCCGCCCCACGGGACGTGCGCCCGGGCGACGTGGCGGGCTTGGCGGCCGGGCTGGCCGCCTGGGCCGCGGCCGCCCGCGCCGTGGAGGCGCGCCTGCGGTCCGCCGCGGACCGGGCCGTGGCGGGCGCGGCGGCTGCGGCGGGCGCGGCTGCCGCTGCCGCGAGCGCGGCCGCAGACGCGCGCGCGGCGGCGACCCTGGACCTGGCGGCGGGCGAGAACGCGGGCGGGCCCACAGCGCGCGGGGGTGGCGGTGGCGGCAGCGCCGCAGCTGCAGGCCCGTCCTCCGCTGGCCAGCCCGCGGGCGGTGCGGACGCGCCCGACGCGGGCGGCAGCGACGCTGTCGCCCTGGGTGAAGGCACGCCGGATTCCATGGACGAGGACGGCGGCGCCGGCGGCGGCGGCGGCGGCGGTGGTGGGGAGGCGTCTGGGCGGCCGAAACGGCGCCGGTGAGGAGTGGAGCTAGAGAAGGGGGGGGGGTCGGTGCGCACGGGCACAGAGAGCGCCTGCCATGTTTCGTGTGTGTTGCACCTGTTTCTGCCTTCTACAAGAGCCTCGCCGGCAGGCGGACGCCGGGAACGGGCGGGCACGGCCCGCCCTCTGCGCCCCCTCCGCCCCCACTCGCAAACGCGTCGAGGCGGCTCAGGTGGAGTTGGAAGGCTGGCACCACCCACGCCCCGTCGGCCGCCTGGCCGCCCGCCCAGTTGAAGGCGCCGAGCCGGGCCGCGCACCCGGGGCAGGACAGCTTGCCGGACGTGGGCAGGGGACCGCCGGCGTCGCCCGCCCCATCAAACATCCAGCGCAGGGGCTGGACGAACAGGGAGGACCCGTCGCTCCCGAGCGGGGCGCCGCCGGCCCGTGGCGGCGCTGGGGTAGGGGCGCCGCCGCCGCCCCGCCGCTTGTCCTTGCCTTTGAAGGCGGGCACGTGAGAGGGCGGGTCCGGCAAAGGAACCGCGTGGTCGGACGTGGCGACCAGCCGGCGGCAGGCGCGGCAGCGGTAGAGCGTGGCGGGGGCCGGGGCGGGGGTCCCGGCGCCGCCGCCGCCGCCGCGAGAGCCCGCCGCCGCTTGGTCGGGCGGCAGGGCGGGCAGCGCAGCCAGCAGCGCCGCCATGTCGGCGCCCGGGCCCTCCCCCGCCGCTACGGCTTCCCCGAGCCGGGCGGCCGCCCACGCCCGGGCGGCGGGAGGCTCCGGCCCGCCGGCCACGCGGCCCTCCCACACACCCAGCTGCGCGCGGAAGCCCGGGTTCGGGTCGGCCGGCGGGTGGGCGGCCGCGACGGCCGCGAGCGCGCCTGCAGCCGTCACGTGCACTCCGCCCGCCATCAGCAGGGCAGCGCACACGGCCGCGGAACGGGACACGCCCGCCACGCAGTGCACTAGGAGGACGGGCGGCGACGCGTCCCTCACCCAGGCCACGACGCGGGGCAGGGCGCCCAGCAGGTCCGCGCCCTCCTCGTCCGCCAGGTCGACCAGCAGACGGTGCGAGGCAGGCAGGTCCAGGCCGGGGCTGGGGGGCAGGTCGGCCAGGGACAGGCCGTTGATGACGGACTGGTGATGGATGGGAGAGGAGGGGGGGTGGGGGTGGCTAGGTGGAGCGAATGCACCCGGGCACGACAACAACCGACCGTGCGGAGCTTCCCCCCTCCTCGCCTCTGCTCCCATGACTTACCACGATGTGGGTGACGCCTGCCTCACCCGCCCCAGCCAGACAGTCCAGGCCGCCGACGGCCAAGGACGGCGTGATGAAGGATGGGCGCCAGGGAGCGCCGTCCATTGCTCCCGTCCAGTTTTAGGACGGGCCCGGCGCCCTTGCCGCTTTTTCGCTCGGCGCTCGACGCGAGGCTGTGCGAGCGGTCGTTTAGATCGCGCAACCGTGCAGGGCAGCGGGGACAGACCAGCCCCCTCCTCGGCGAGTGAAATGGGAGGAGTGAGGGAAAAAGAAAAACTTGTTCGTTCTGTTCTTTTTTTTTTTGCAACCCACCCGCGTGACCGTCACTCATCCCCGTCCGCTTTCGCCCGCTTGCTGCTGCGCGTCGCCCGACCGCCACTCGCAGGAGGCGCGGCGTCAGCAGGCGGCGAGGACGCAGGCGGTGCCCGCTTGGGCCGGTCAGTGGACGCGGCAGCGGCGGGAGGGCGGTCGCTGCCACGCCCGCCGCGGCCGCAGCCGCTGCCACCGCCACCACCGCCGCCGCGGCCGCCACCACCACGCCCGCGCCTGGGCCCGGGCGGCGGCTGTGGTCCGCCACCACCCCGCACGCCGGGAGGTGGCGGCCCACCCCACGCGCCCGGAGGAGGTGGTGGCCCACCCCACGCGCCCGGAGGAGGTGGTGGCCCGCCCCACCAACCGCCGTGCGGTGGCCCGCCCCACCCCGGCGGAGGCCCGCCCCACCCCGGCGGAGGCCCGCCCGGCCCACCACCTGGTAGGCGCGCGCCCTGGGCGGTCGGGTCCATGGACGCGTACGCTGGGCGCGGGCCAGGGACGCCGTGCCCGCCCCAGCCCGCCACGGGCGGCGGCGGCGGCCCGGCCGACGACGATGGACCCGCGCCGCCGCCGCCGCCGCCGCCTCCCTGCGCCGTCGGCCGGCCCCACAGCAGTTTGGCCGCACTCCCACGGATGACCAGCTTGCCCGCCAAAGCAGCGGCCGCCCTCTCCGCGTCCGCCCGGGCGGCGAAGGTGACGAAGGCGCACCCGCGCTCGTCCACCCGCCGCACGCCCGCCAGCTCGCCGTAGGGGGAGAACGCGTCGCGGACGTCGCCCTCCGTCGCGGCGGGCGCCAGGCCGCCCACGTAGAGTGTGGTGATGGACGTGTCCTCAGGCGGCGCGGCGGCTTTCGCGGCTTTCGCGGCCAGGCTCCCCATCAGCTTTTCAGCCACGGGGTCGTTGACGCCGTGGTACCGATCCGTCATGTGCTGCTTCGACAGCGGGCCCGTCGACGGCAGTTCGTGCCGGTACGGACAGGCGCGGCCGCGGTTGCACTGGCCTTTGGCGAAAAAGGTGCACACCTTGGCCTTGTTGCGGTCGTAGTAAGGTTGGCGGGCCGCAAGGCGCTCCAGTGCCTCCACGCCCGCGGGTTTCGCGGCGCCCGCGCCACTGCCGCCCGCGCCCGCCGCGGCAGCTTCCGCCGCGACAATCTCCTGGCCCAGCGTGCCCGCCCGCGCCGCCTCCGTCAGCGCCCACTCCCGTCCGACGGCGGACGTCGCGGCCAGCGGGTCCGCTTCCACGCCCAGCAGCTGGTCGCGGACGGCGACGGGGACGCCGTACGACAGATCCAGCAGGCAGACCTGGCACACGTTTTTGGCTTTGGCGACTTCCTGGCAGATGATGGTCTTCTTGTACCTGTCCGGGTTGAGGGGGGGAGGGGGAGGGTGGCGGCGTGAGTGCGGGGCGGGGCGGGGGCGGGGATGGGACCCCCCGAAGGTTGGGCGTTGGCCCGGGGTTGCGGCCGGTCGTGTGTCCGCCGCCGCCGAAAAAAAAACACCGCCCAAAGGAAACGCACCGCGCGTCCGCGCCCGGCTTCCACCTGAAGACGGTGTACGGCCGACCGGATACGTGGCATTGGCCGCCGAATGGGATCTATTCGTGCGTGGGTTGGGTGGGGAGCGTGAGTTTTTTTTTCTTTCCTTCGCTGCGCCGCCGCCGTCGGCCAAATGCTTTTCGCAGCCGTCCCGCAGAGCCTCGACGCGCGCCCCACGCCCCTTCCCGCCCACCCACGCACAGCCCTCTCAACACCCTGCAAACTCACCCGCTGCATGCGCACGTACGGGTTGGGCCCCAGGCACGTGTCGCACACGATTGGAAAGTCGGACCGTTCCCACCCGTCCGCGTCCGGGTCGCGGGTGCCGGCCGCGGACATGGCTGGACCCCCTGCGTTGCGGCGGAGAGGAGGGAGGGCAACCGGCCGCGCGCGTGGGGTGAGGTGCGACCCCGCGAAACTTCCCGTGGCGCGCACCGACACAGGGCACGCTCGGCTGCGTGCAAACAGCAGTCTGGCTGGCTGGGAGAGCGCGCGCCTGCACACACCTCGCTCTTGTACGCAAAGAAAAAGGAGGCGGGGGGCGGCGCGTTCCCCTCGTCTTTTTTTCCTGCTCGCACGCCCTCGGGCGCGCACATCCCACCACCATGGCCGACGCGGCCGACGGCATCTTTTGCCACGCCTGCTCGTCCGCGGCCCCCGTCAACACCGACGGCGCAGCCGACGAACCCAATGCTCCGCCGCCGCTCTGTTCCGTGTGCGGCTCCGACTTTGTGGAGCGCCTGCCCTTGCGCACGGCCGAGCGCCTGGCTACACGCGCGGCTCGCGACGCGGGCGCCGAGGGCGGGCGCCGGCGCGGCGGCCCGCGGGCGCGGTGGGAGCACGCAGGCCAGGGCGGCGCCGTCGTTGCCCTGGACTTTGAAGACCTGATGCGGGCGGTGATGGGCGCGGGCGGGCCGGACGGCGCGGGCGGCGGCATGGTGGCCATGCTCCAAGCCGTGCTGGGCATGGGCGCCGAGGGTGGCGGGGGCGGGTGCGTTTATCTTTCCTTTTTTTTCCCGTCCCGTGTCCGCGCGCGGCCGTGCTAACTTCCCGCACCACCTCACCGCCCCCCCTCCCGCTCCCGCCCCCTCTCTCCTCCTCTGACGCCCGTCCGCCCCCACGCACCCACACACACAGATTCAACCTGGGCGACTACGCCCTTGGCCGCAACATGGACGCCATCCTAGACCGGCTGGGCCGGGCGCACGAGCCGCCCGTCGTCCCGACGAGTGAGGCGGCGCTGGAGCAGCTGCGGTCGTCGGTCGTCCAGGTCGGCGGGGGGGGCGGCGGTGTGGCGGGCGCCGCTGGCGGCGCCCCAGCGCCGCCGGCCCCGGCCGTGGGCGAGGCCTGCCCCATCTGCCTGGCCGCCTACGAAGCCGGGGAAGGGGCCTGCACGCTCCCGCCGTGCGGCCACGCCTTCCACTGGGGCTGCCTGGAACCGTGGCTGCACTCCAACCACACGTGCCCCGTGTGCCGGGCGGCGCTGGAAGCGGGCGAGCCGCGGCAGCGCACACCCCGGCGGTCCAGCGCGGAGCGCGGGCGGGGCGACGGTGAGGGCGACGGCGCCGGCGACCCGCCGGGCGCCGCGGGCTCCAACCGCCCGCACGGCGACGGCGGCGGCGGCGGTGGCGGCGGCGGAGATGCGCGCGTCGGCGTCGGGGTGGGCTACGACATCGGCTCTGCCTTGGCCCGCGCGCTGGCGGGCGCCTTGGGCCCCCTGGGTGGCCGCGGCGGCGGCGCGGGCGACGGCCACGGCGGCGCCGGCGCCGGCCCGCCTGGCCCGGGCCCAGACGCCGTGCCCGACGCCGTCCGCGACGCCTTCGCCGCCCTGTTCCGCGGCGGCGGGCGTGGCCGCGCCCCGCACGCGGGTGCGCGCCACGACGACGACGACGACACTGGCGGCGCCGACACCGACTCCGACGGGTTTGGCGATGAGACCGACAGCGAAGACTTTTCTGGCTCTGGCTACGACGACGACGACAGCTCTGACGACGACGACGACGACGACGACGACGATGGCTCTGGCGCCACCAGCTCCGCCACGGCCTCCATGTCTGGGGATGACGACGACGGTGAGGAAAGCGAGCCCGGCTCGGGCTCTTCCGGCGGCAGCTCGGAGTGGAGTGAGGAGGAGGGTGGCGGTCGTGGCGGGCGCCGTGGCGACCGCGCCGCCCGCGACCGTGCGGACGCCTCCTCCTCCGGCGGCTCGTCCAGCTGGGAGACGGTGTCCGACAGCGACAGTGGTGACAGCAGCGAGTGGGAGACGGACGACAGTAGCGGCAGCGGCGGCGAAGGAGGAGGGCGAGCACCAGCGGCCAGCGCGCGCGGGCGGGATGGCGACGGCGGTGGCGGCAGCGCGCGCGGAGCGGCCCGCCGCCGCCGCGCATGACGATTCTTTTTTATGGGATGTAGGGCATGTGCTCTTGTGGGTGTGGGTGTGGGTGTGTGTGCGTGTGTGTGTGTGCGGCCTGTGAGCAGTGGCGCCCTTTCCTGTGTGTGTTGTCTGTCCGCCTTGCCTTTTTTTTTTCTTGCACCCACCAGAGACCCCTCCGCCGCCCGTCCCACCTCATCTCTCCGGCGCGTCCCGCTTCTTTTTAAACACCCGCCCGTCACTCGTCTCGCCTGGCAACAGCTTGTTGAACCCTTCCTTACGGTTCATGTACTGCCGGGCCTTCCGCTTCTTCTTGGCGAGCGACACGCCGCCCGCGTTGGCAGCCGGGTCGTCCACGTGCGTGTTGGCGGTCGTCGCGAAGCCGGCCGGCAGCGAAAAAGCCGCCATGGCCAGCAGCTCGTCGGGCGTGGGTTCCGCGTCCAGCGGGAGTGGAGCCGCGGACAGCGGGACGGGGGGAGGGGGCGGGCGGGGGCCGGCGCCAGGCGGCGGGGGCGGCGGCGACCGGCCGCGCCCGCCGCGCTCGCGGTCGCGGTGCGGGTGCGGGCGCGGCGACCGCGACCGCGACCGGGACCGGCGCCGCCAGTCCGATCGGCGGGCGTCCCGGTCGTCACGCTCGCGGTCGCGGGACCGGGACCGGCGGCGGTAGTCCCGGCCGCCCCGCCCGTCCCAGCCGCCGCCGCCGCCGCGGCCAGGCGAGCGCGAGCGCGAGCGCGCACGGCCGCCGCCGCCGCCGCCGCCGCCGCCGCCGCCGCCGCCGCCCTCACCACCACCACGCCACCCGCCAGGCGACCGGGACCGGCCCCGGGCCCAGCCGGCGTCAGACATTCCCTGAAAGCCTGGTGCTGCTGCTGCTGTTGTCCCGTGACAGTCCCTCACTGAGCTGCGCCTGGTTGCTGTTTCACGCTCCCTTGCGCCTGGCCCGCCAGCACGCCGGGCGCTTTCCGCGCGGCCGCCGCGTCGATGCCGGCTTGCACCCGCCGGTAAAAGTCGGCTTCCTTGACGCGCAGGGCGTCAAAGTGGTGGACCTAGGGGCGATGGCGAGAGTGGAGGGATGGATGGGATGGATGGATTGGATGCGAGTGCGGGACGGCGGTTCCGGAGGCAATGCCTTGGCAAGAGACAACGCCCGCGCCCACCCCCACGAACGAAAACTCACCCACGACTTGCTGCACGCCGCTTCAAAGGCGGCCCGTGCCCGCGCGCAGGACGGTGGAACAGTCACCGGTTCGCCGCGGGCGAGCGCGGCGGGCGTGCGCGGCGTGTCGCCGGACGCGTCCAGGCACGCGTTCCACGCGTCGCGGGCGGCGTGGCACGCACTGCGCGCGGACTTGAGGACGGTGGCGTCTACGTCTGCGGGTGGGGCCGGCTTACGGCCAAACACCATGCGAGCGGCGCGGTGGAAGACCCGGGAGGGAGGCAAAGGCAAAGTGAAGGGCGCGGCCAGCGCGCGAGCGCACTCCTCGCAAACCGTCGTTTCCGCAAAACACGGGCCAAGAGAGCGCCCGTCCATCCAACCTCCGCCCGCCCCATTTGCATGGCCACCCCGGTTGGCGCCGACAAGGCGTCTTCGACGCGTTCCCTGGCCGCATCGCACGCGCCCGCTGCCGCGCGCCGCACCGTTGCTTGCGCAGCCGTCGCGCACGCCGCGCCGGTCCGTCGGTCCGCCGTCCCTCACCGCCGTCAGACCTCCCTCGTCCCTGCGCCCCACCGCCGCACGGCCGTCATGGCGTCCGCTGTTGGTGAGGCTGGCAGGCAGTGAGCGGGCGGACACGATTGGCCGCGCGCGGAAGAGAAAATGGGCCCCCGTTTTGCAATCGACCGCGCCGCGCGCCGTCAACCCGCTCGCTCTCATGCGCGCCCTCCCCACACACCCCTCCGCCAGGCTCGGGCAAGAAAGCCCTCATCTCCGTCTCGGACAAGTCCGGCGTCGTCGACCTGGCCAAGGTCAGGAAAAAGGGCGGGGGGTGGGACCGCTGCACCCTCTCTCTCCCTCCATCCATTCCCACAACCACCCCACCCCACCCCACCCCATCCATCCATCCACCCATCAAAACATGCAGGGCCTGGCCGCCCTGGGCTACGAACTCGTTTCCACGGGCGGCTCCGCGTCCGCCCTCGAAGCCGCAGGCCTCCCCGTCACGCGCGTCGACGCCCTGACCGGCTTCCCCGAAATGCTGGGCGGGCGGGTGAAAACCCTGCACCCGGCCGTGCACGGCGGCATCCTCGCCGTGCGGGGCGACGCCGAACACATGGCCGCCGTGGGCGGGGCGGGCATCGGCCTCATCGACGTTGTCGTCGTCAACCTGTACCCTTTCCGCGAGACGGTGACCAACAGCGACGCGCCGCCGACGTATGAGGTCGGCATCGAAAACATTGACATTGGCGGGCCCGCCATGATTCGGGCGGCCGCCAAAAACCACGCGTCCGTCTCCGTGTGCGTCGACCCGGCCGACTACGGCGCCCTGTTGGAGAGCCTGAAAGGCGGCGGCGGCGGCGGCAAGGAAGGCTTGGCCCTCCGCTCCCGCCTGGCGTGGAAGGCGTTCGCCCACACGGCCGCGTACGACGCGACCGTCGCGGAATGGCTGTGGGGCCAGGTCGGGGGTGGTGGTGGTGGAGGCGGCGGCGGCGGCTCCCCGTCCCCCGCCCTCAACCCGCCGCCGTCCCTGGCCGTGCCCATGACGCTGGCGTCGCCCCTGCGCTACGGCGAGAACCCGCACCAGGCCGCCGCCTTCTACGTGGACGACTCGCTGGCGGAGCACGGGCGCGGCGGGGTGGCGCGGGCGGTGCAGCACCACGGCAAGGAGGTGAGTGAGGCACGCGGGGGGGATGGGTGGGTGGGGTGGAGGCGGAGGCGTGGAGAGGGACAGAGAGAGAGAGAAGGCGTGCGCCCCGGGCTCACGTTCTGGACAGCCCGGGCCAGGCACCCTCCCGCCGGCGCGCGTGTGCGCGGCCTCGGAGGAGCCCGCGGACGCAAACAGAGCAGCAGCAGCAGAAAAAAAAAAATCACACACACGCCCCCCACCCCCCACCCCCGCCCTCCACCCGCCCCTCTCATTTTTTTCCAGATGTCGTACAACAACTACCTGGACGCGGACGCGGCCTACGGCGCCGTCTGCGACTTGGCCGGCCCGGCCTGCGTCATCGTCAAGCACACCAACCCGTGCGGCGCCGCCGTGCGGGCCGACTTGCGCGAGGCGTACCGCCTGGCTGTGGAGGCCGACCCGATCTCCGCCTTTGGCGGCATCGTCGCCTTCAACCGGCCCGTCGACGAAGCCCTGGCCGCCGAGATCCGGGAATTCCGGTCGCCGACCGACGGCGAGACGCGCATGTTTTACGAGATCGTCATCGCGCCCGGCTACACGCCCGAAGGCCTGGCGAAGCTGCAGGGCAAGTCGAAAGCCCTGCGCATTTTGGAGGCGCCGCCGCGCGCGCCCAGCGGCCGGGGGCTGCGCCAAGTCGCGGGTGGGTGGCTGCTGCAAGAGGCCGACAGCCTGGCGGGCGACGAAGGCCGCGGCGTCGACTTCACGCCCGTGTCCAAAGTGCCGCCGACCCCCGAACAGCTGGCCGACCTGCGCTTTGCCTGGACGATTGCCAAGCACGTCAAGTCGAATGCGATCGCGGTCGCGAAGGGCGGCCGCCTGCTGGGCATGGGGTCGGGCCAGCCCAACCGGGTGAATTCTGTGCGCATCGCCCTGGAGAAGGCGGGGGAGGAGGCCAAGGGGGCCGTGCTCGCGTCGGACGCGTTCTTCCCCTTTTCGTGGGGCGACTCCGTCGAGCTGGCCTGCCAGGCGGGCATCGCGGCCATCGCGCACCCGGGCGGGTCGCTGCGGGACGAGGACGCCGTCGCGTGCTGCGACCAGTACGGCGTCGCGCTGACCACTTCCGGCGTGAGGCACTTCAGACACTAGCCGCGGGACGTGCATTTTTTTCGACGGCGGCGGGGCAGGTGAGGGACGGCAGGAAAGCGTGGAGCGGGGGGGGGGGGGGGGGGGGGATGGTGCGGGTTGAAAAAAAATTGAGGGGGGTGTGCGCGCGCCCCTTGAGTCTGTCTACTCCACGCCGCCGCCGCCGCCGCCGCCACAACCAGCGGCCGCGGACGTCCGTTCCACGCTCCCCCCGCACCACGCTTTGGGCTGCCCCACCCGCCCAAGGAACAGCCACGCGCCCGTCGCCACGTGCCGCACCCCGAACAGAAAGGGGTGGTCGGCGTCGAAGACTTCGGGCCGCGCGACCATCGCCCGCACCATCACCGCCGCCGTCACGGCCGCCGCTTCCGTCCCTGCCTCGTCCGTCTGGATCCAGACGCGGTGGAGCACCTCGGACAAGGCACACCCGGCGGCGCTCCCGGCCGGGCTGCACAGCATGTCACTGAAGTCCGCGCCGCCGGGGCCCTCGCCAAAGGCGGACCGCACGCCTTCCTCGCGCAGGAGGGGGCCGAGCGCGGTGCCGGCGTCCACCGTGAAGGCCGGCAAGCGGATGTCCACGCCCGCCATGGGGCGGTGGAAGCGCGGGGTGGAGGCGGCGGCGTCGGCGTGCGCTGCTCCACCGCCTTCTTCCTCCTCAGCCGCGAGCGCGGCCTCGACCGCGGCCAGCGCCGCAGCAACAGGCGCGCCGCGCACAGGTAGGACCACGAACGCTTCGTAGCCGGCCTGCTCCCCGCCTTCATACGCCAACCGCAGCGCCTTGCACACGCCCGGCACGCCCAGGATGCGGGCGGCCCTGTCGCCCGGGCGGGCCATGAAGTGGGCGGACTCTGTCAACACAGCCCGCCTTTGCGGGTCGGGGTGTGCGCCGCCGCCGCCGCACAAGTCGTCTGCCCCTCCTCCCTCTCCCTCCGCCGGTGCCTCAGCATAAAAGGCGCCCGCCCGGGATAGGGTGGGTTTGAAGGGGACGGCCCACGTGGATTTGAAGTACAGGGCGTTGACCAGGACGGCGACCGCGCGGCCGACCACGCCGTCGTCCACGGCGTCCTTGATTCGCCCGCCCGTCGCGGCCTCACACCACCGATTGATGGCGGCCGCGGTCGTCAAGGCATGCGTGGACGCGCGCAGGGACGCCGCCCGGCCCAGGTAGGCGGGCGAGAAGGACAGCGGGTGGCGGGCCCACACAGAGTTGCCTGACGTGACGACGGTGGAGCCGGCGCTTGCATCGCTGCCGCCGCCCAAGGCAGCGGACGACAGGGCGCCCAGGACGGACACGGCGTCGTCGTCGGCAGGCAGGCGGGGAGCGATGGCGGACCGGATTTGCCTGTGTTTGGTGGGTGTGGGCGTGGGACGGAGCCGGAAGGTGACAAAAGGAGGGCCCCGCGGACCCGCCCTGCCCCCCCTGCCGCCTGGTCAGAGCGCGTCCTCTCACGCATGACAGGGGGCGCTCAAGGCGCTCTGCTTCGCCTCCAGCAACCTTCACAAAAGCTTCTGCAACTCACTTGGCCGTCTCGGACGCCGGCGGCGCGCCCGCCAGGGCCAAGGCCAGCGCGGACGCGATGGAGGCGGGCGAGATGAAGGGCGAGGCATTGGGGGTGGTCGCCGCGCGCTCGCACAGGCGGGAGAGCAGGGAGATGCCTAGAGCATTGACGCCCGCGGCGGCGGTGCGTGGGATGGCAGGTACACCCACGGGCGGTGTCGGCTTCATCGGAGGCTGACCGGCGAGGGGATGGGAACGCTGGGACGGAAATGATGGAGTGGGGACAGCGGGGTGTGCTCGCGCCTCCCTTGTTAAAAAAAAACGCGAGCCGCGCGCGGGCAGCGCTCCCTCCAAAACCGCGCAACCATGGCCCGCAGGCGACGTCCCGCCTTGCGCTCCCTCGCCCTCCTAGCGCCTCTGTTCAGTGCCAGCCTGGGCGTGTGCTGTGCGAGCGCCGCGCCTCCGGCGGCTGGCGATGAGGACGGCCCGACGACGACTGCAACAACGCATCAGTTGCCCGCGCCCGGCGCGGTCGGCGGCCCCGCCGACGCCCTAGCCCGGCCGCACGGCTCCGTCCCGGTCGACAAGCTGCTGGCGGGCCCGGCACACCGTGTGCCGGGCCCGCGACGGTCGAGCCTGATGGGACCTGACGCGTTGGGTGGAGGTGGGGGGAGCAGCAGTGGCGCCGACCCAGGCGCGCCCCGGCCCCACGCACCCGCTGCCGCCGCCACGCCCGTCGGCGTCGTCACGTCTGCCGCCCTGCAAGCCGGCTTGGCCGCCGCGGCAGGGGACGTGGTCGTCGTAGTGCGCCAGCCACACCAACGGGCGGCCCGGCCACGGCCCGCCGGCCCGCCTGTGCTGCCGGCGATGGAAGGGCGGCTGCCCGCGGCTGGTGCTGCCGCTGCTGGGACGGGCGCGCCTCGGCCGAGCGCGGCGGACGGCGGCGAGGCCGCCGCGGACGCCGACCCGGCCCACCACCGCGCGCCGCACCCGTGGGCGCACGGCGCGTCCGGCAACTGGTCGGCCGTCCACGCGCACGACCCGTTTTTCGATCCGTACGGCGGCGCGGCCGCGGCGTGGGCGGCCGACGCGGCGGCGGGGGATGAGGACGGCGAGGACGGCGCCTTTTTCGACGCGGGCGAAGATGAGGAGGACGCGGCATTCTACGGCGACGACGATGAAGACTGGGAGGACGACGCCTTTTACGACGAAGCGCTCGACGAGGTGGATCCGTGGGCGGGCGTGCCCGACGACGATGGCGGGGTGGACGGCGACTTCCGCGGGCGGCCGCCGTGGGACGAACTGTAGACAGGACGCACACACAACCCCTAGCTGCTCACTTTTTTTACAGACACACACTTCACGCGATAAAAGTCCTAGCCTAGACTCGAAAAAACGGAGGAGAGACACACGAAACGCAAAAAGAAAGGAAGTCATCAGGCCGGTGGGAGCGGGGGCGGGGGCGGGTCGGCCCCACTCGCGGCCGGCACCGCCGCGAAATAGCCCGGCACTGCGGCCGCGAACCTGGCCGCATACCGGGCCGGCGCCTGGACGGTGCCGCCCACCGGCGGCGTGTCGGCCGGCTGGGCGCGGTGGCGCGCGTGCGGCGCCGCGGCCGGGCCGTCGTCGACGACGGCGGCCTTGGCCCACCGCTCCACGCGCGCGGCCAGGGAGTAGGGGCGCAGCCAGTCGACCAGGCCGACGGCCAGCGTGCCGCCGCGCGCCCCACCCCCACCGCCGCCGCCGCCGCCGCCGCCGTCGTGTGAGGAGGGGAACAGGACGGCGAGGAGGGAAAAGTCCATGACGCCGCCCGCCGCAAGGACCGCCGCGTCGGCGGAGAGCGCGGCGCCCAACGCCGCCGCGTCGGCCGCGGCCAGGGTCAGGGGGTCGCCCGACGCGGACCGGGCCAGCAGGTCCCGGTCCAGGAGGGTGCAGGCGCCGCCGCCGCCGCCCGGTCCCTCGGCCGCCGCGCGCGCCGCGCTCGCCGCGCCCTTGAGGTCGAACGCGGCCGCCGGGCCGCCACCCCCGCGGAAGACGTTCTCCACGACAATGAAGTCGACCGCCTCGCCCGGGCGGCCCGGAGCCAGGCTGGCCGGGTGCTTGGACGACAGCGGCGGCGGCGGGGGCGGATTGGCGGGCTCGGCCGCGGGCGGCGGCGGCGCGCCGGCCTCGCAGCCGGCGACGGGCGGGCCGGGCGGGGACGCCGGGCCGGCCGCCCCGTCGCCGCCGCCGCCGCCGCTGCGCACGGTGCTGACGGTGTACAGACCCAGCACGCGCGCCAGGCACGTCCGCCGCTCACCAACGAGGACCGTCCGGAAGTAGGCGGGGGCCAGCCCCTCGAACGACCGGGCCTCTGCCCGGGTCACGCCCTTCAGCAGGAGGGCGCCGTCGGCGGACGCCGCGAAGGCCGCGCCGGACTTGGACCCGCCCGCCGGCGCCCAGGCCACGGACCGGGACAGGGCGGCCGCGTAGGCTGCGTCGTCTGGGAACGCGCCCGTCGACGCCCGCACCCGGGCAAAGTGGGGCGCCCACCACGCGCGCACGCGGATTTCTGCCCGCCCGGCCGCGGGGCCGGGCGAGTCGTCAGTGGTGGCAGCGTCGAAATGCGCTGCGGCCGGGTCGGCGGGCGCGGCCGTGCCGGAGACCAGCGTGGCGTCCACGAGCGCCCGGCCCGCGACAGAGCTCACAAAGGACGCGTGGGCGGGGGTGGCCAGGGCGTGGGCGACGGCGGACGAGGGGTCATCGTCTCGGACAGTCAGTGGCAGGACGCCGGGAGGCAGCAGGGCGCGGCCGCCGAGGCGGAGGGTGGTCGTGGTGGTCGGTGTGGCGCCGGGTAAAGCAAGCAGGCCAGGGCCGGTCGGAGTGCCGGACGGAGGGTCGCGCAGGCGGGCGAGCGCGGCCGCGGACGGCGGGTCGCCCAGGCGGGCGCCGAGCGAGGCGACGCCGAGCGCCGCCGCCCGATCCCCGGCCGCCAGGGCGGCGCGCACGCCGCCCGCCACAGCCGCCCGCCCGGCCCGTCCTCCACATGGCGCCACGATCGCGGCCGACCAGCCCTCATCCGCTTTCCGCGTGCTGCCCGCCGCGGCAGCGGCCAAGACGGCGGCAAGGAGCTCGCCCGACAGCGCGGTCGGCGGCGGCGCTGTGCACGAGGCTGGCAGCCGGCGCCGCTCGCCGCCGGAAGACGACAGGCCACCGCCTCCTCCTCCTCCAGGCAGCCTCCCGGCCATCAGCAGGCGGCGCAGGGGGCTGGGCCTGCGCAGGCCGGTGGCGGACGCAGACGGCGACACCGGGCGGGACAGCGCGGGCGGCGACGGCGGGCGCGGCGGCGCGGCCTTTCCGCCTTCGTGGCGGCCGCCCGGCTCGTCCTCGCCGTCGCTGCCGACGGGCGTGGGCCAGCCGCGCAGGGCGGAGCTGCGACGCCGGCGGCGGGCGGCGTCGCTGTCGCCACCGCCGCCGCCGCGGAACCACCGCACAAACGCAGACAGCCGGGAGGGTGGCGGCGGCGGTGGCGGCCGCGGCGCGGCCACGCCGGCCGCCTCCCTTTCCGCCGCCACGACGGCCGCTTCGCCCTCTGGGCTGGGCGCCCACAGCCCCGCACCCTCCCACAGGTGCGCCGCCCACGTGCAGCCCAGCTTTGCCAGGGCGCGGCGGGCGGAGCCCAAGGCGGAGACTGCCGTGGTCGTGGCGGCCTGCGAGTCGTCAGCAGACGCCGCCAGGGCCGCGTCGACCGCGGCGCACGCGTCCGCGGCGGCCAGGCCCAAGCCCGCGGCCGAGCGGGCCAGGGCGGCCCGAGCGGCGGCGGCGACGGGCGGGGGCGGCGGACGCGGCGTGTCCGGCGCTGCGCCCGCGGCCGCGTCCGCACCGCCCACGAGGACGGCGTCCAGCGCGGCGGTGAGCGCCGCGAGCGCGGCGTTGCCGTCGCGGACGAGGCGCCCAGCCTCGGCCCGCAGCCAGGCCGCGCGCGCCGACGGGTCCGGGCGCACGGGCCCGGATGGCAGGACCAGTGCGGGCGGGGGGGCGGGGCGCCACCGCAGCACGGCGACGTCGCGCCCTCGGCCGAGGCAGAGCGCCCAGGCCCGGAGCGGCGGGCCGCCGCCCACCTCCAGCCCCGGCGCGTTGAACGCCAAGTCCAGGGCGTGGGCCAGGGACAGGTGGGAGGCGGCGGGCGAGAGCGGGACGCGGCGCCCGCGCGCCGCCTCGCACCCCGCTGGCGGCGCGCGCCACACCCACCACCCCTCGCCGCCCAGGACCTCAGTCGCCGGCAGCCGCCCGACCGACAGGTCGACCCGCCCAGCGCCGTGCCACCAGGCGTGCACGTGTTCGCCTGGGCCGGCGCAGCAGTCGGGGCGCCCGCACACGGGCGCGTGCGGGGGTGGGAGCGGGGACGGCGTGGGCGGGCGGGAGGGCGGGGCGGGCGCGGGCGCGTCGGCGGGCGCGGGCGCGGGCGCCGCGGAGCTGCCGCCGCGCCCGCCCCACGCCCGCTCGATGAACGGCAGCAGGCCCACGTCCGGCCGGGCCGGCCACCCGCTGCCCTCCTCCTCCCCAAGCTCGCTGCTGTAAAAGGGCAGCCTGACCGGGCGGGGTGGCGCGCACGGCGCGCCCGCGGCGGGCGCGCCCTGCCCCCCGCCGCCCGGCGCGGCCACCATCCCGCACACCCACAGCCGCTGGGCCGACGCAAAAGTGGACAGACCCGCGTCGGGGCCGCCCTCGAACGACACGTGCGGCGAGGCCGACAGGATGGGGCGGTCGGACGGCCGGGCGGCCGGCACCGACGGCCGGCCCGTGCAGCACGACGCCAGGCTGTCGGCCAGGAAGGCCGCCTCGACGCCGCACCGCCAGGCCGCGTACGTCGCGGACCGCGCCGCCCCGGCCAGGGCGGGGAGGGCGGCGGGCGACGGCAGGCCGACGAGCCGGGCGCGGCCGCGGCCGCGGGCGTCGCACTCCACAGTGCACGCCGGCGGCCCGCCCTCCCGCCCGCCGCCGTCCACCAGCTCCAGGCACGCCCGCGGGTCGAGGGTCAGGCCGCCGCCTGCCGGGCGGGCGGGGTGGGCGAGCAGGCACGCCGCGGCCTCGCCCGCCAGCCGGGCGAGCACGGGCGCCCAGGCCTTGGTGTCTCCCTCAAAGCCTTCTTCTTCGAGTAACTGGAAGCACAGGGCGCGGACGTGGGAGGTTGCGGCCGACTCCAGGGCCGGCAGCAGGGCGGCCTGTTGACGGGAGGGGGGGAGGGGGGGAGAGGTCGGGGGGGCGCGCGCGGGTGGGGGGCACTGCCGCCGCGCTCGCCACGCCGCCCAGGCCGCCGCGGCTCAAAACACGGTCCCGTACCTGGTAAGCGCCGGCGTCTCCGCCGCCCAGCGGTGCAGGCGGCGCCCATGCGGGCGCCACGCCGCCGCCCATTTTGCGGTTGTGTTTCGTCGCGGGCGATGCCCGCGCGCGAAGAAAAGACTGACTCTGATCTACGATCCTCCTCGCCTGTGCCATGAAAATATAAGCGGGACGGCGACCCCGCCTTGCAGCCACCCGTAAGGACACGCCTCACCACCTTTTCTCTCTTACACGCAATGCGCACGCCCCTCACCCCTCTCGCGCCACTTCACTCTCTCTCACCGCTGCCCGGCGAGTTTTGTTTTTTCTCGCGCCAACCCCGTCCATCCCCGTTCCATCCCCCATTCCCTTCCGCTTGCCGCGTCCCTCAGAACGACGCGTTCAGGTACGCGTACAGCGCAGCTGCAATGGCCACAATGGCCGCGCCACCCGCCACGAGCGCGGACGAGTCTCCTTTCTCCACGCCCACGCCGGGCGCGGCGCGCGCGGCGCGCGGCCCACCACCCGACAGCTCGTTTAAGCGAGCTTTCAGGGCCGCGCCAGAGTTCGGGTTGCCGCGCGGCACGGCGCCGGAGTAGGGCTTGAACCGGTTTTTGCCCGATGAGCAGGCCGGGCACCTGTGATGGACGTGTTTTTGGGGGGTGGGACAGGAAGGGGGAGGGGGAGGTGTGGAACAGTCAGCAGGCCGTCGTGGTCGGGCACCGGCGCAGACAAAAGAACAACACGCCACCAAAGCCTTACTTGAAGCTTTTCAGGCTTTCAAACGCGACGCCTTTCTGGTTCGCCGGCACGTACAGCCAGCCGCAATCGATGCAAATGTACGTTTTGGCGGCGGCGCGGGCGGCGACGGGCGCGCGGGCGCGAGTGGAGCGCGGGAGCGCGGGCGGGGCCAGGCGCGCCGGTTGCTGCACGCGCGCCGGGCGGCCGTTGCCGCTCAAGCCGGCGGCCTTGACAGAGGCACTGAAGGACAGGGCGGCCTGCATTTGCGAGGGTGCGTGCGTGCGTGCGTGCGTGTTTTTTTTTGTTTTCGTTCGTCGATGTGCAACGACGACCAACACACCTAGCCACGACGCGCTCTCTCCCCCACAAACTCTCTCTCTCCCTCTGCTACTCCTCCCCCGCCCGCCGCCTCCTCTCCACGTCACCAAAGAGCTTCCCCTTGTTCCAGGTCGCCCACGCCGCGTCCGCCACCCCACTGACCGCCCCTACCCCAAACAGCAACAACACAGCCATCGCCGCGTGCGCGGCAGCGTCGCCGCGCGTCGAGCGCGCGGCGACGGCCCGCGCGGCGGACGCCCACCACCCAGGCGGACGTGGCGCGCGCCGCGATCCACCGGGCCGCCGCGTCCACCCGCCGCCGAAAGGGTTGTGCGCAGCAGTGCCCGCGCCGGCGTAAGCCGTCCGGCCGGTGGAGGAGGACGGGTGCACGCCCAGGTCGAGCAAGCGCCGCTGTTTTGCTGTCGTTTGTTTGTTTGGGGAGGAAAACAGGGCGGTGTGGGGGTGGATGGGTGGGTGTCAGGACGAGGCACACGTCAGGCAAGCCATCGGCAGAGGGGCGTCCAGGAGACACGCACCGTCACTCAACACCTCGTACGCCGCGCTCAGCTCGCCAAACCGGGCGGCCGCTGCCGCGCGCTGCGCCTGGCTCGCGCCCGGCCCACACCGGTCCGGGTGGGCGGCCAGGGCCGCCTCCCTGAACGCGGCTTTGATTTGGTCGTCCGTCGCGTGGCGGGGCAGGCCCAGGACGGCGTACGGGTCGGGCGGGCGCATGGTCCGGCCGGGGCCCTACGTCAGCGCGTGCAGGGCCAGGGCCAGGGCCGGGTGGAGGTGTGGGGGATGGACGGAGGTGCAGGTCGAGAGAGGATGCGGTTTGTTTTGCGCGGCCGCCCGCTCGCGTGCACGCGCGTCCTCTCGCCGACGCGCGCTCCTGACAGGGAGGGGACGCGCGCGCACGCGCTCAGGTGCGCGGGTGGGGCGCTGAGGGACGGAGGCGCGTACGCGCTTCCGTCCGCGGGGACGACGCAAATGCTGAGTGAGAGGGGGGTGCGCGCACCCACACTGTTGCAACCCCAACCCCTCCCGTCCATCCAACCTTGTTTTTTAGAGCGTCCGAGAAATGGAGGCGGCGCCTTGGTTACAGCGCCACTCCACAAACACGCGCTCCATTTTACGATAAAAAGGGAAGACACACACGCTCTCTCTCCAGGTGGGGAGCGGAGGGAGGGCCAGGCCCCCCCAGCGGGGGCAGGTGGTGGTGGGGGGCGCGCCTCAGCCAGCCCCCCCTTCCCACCCCTCCCTCCCTCCCATCCCGCGCACCTCCGTTTTCGCTTGTTTTTGGGTTTGGAGGCTCTCCCTCCCTCACCCGTGCACACACGCCCCGCGCCTCTCAGTACTCCTCCTCGCCCTCGTCCGCGCCCGCCTCCACGGACTCGGCGCCGACCTCCTCGTAATCCTTCTCCAGGGCGGCCAGGTCCTCGCGCGCTTCCGAAAACTCGCCCTCCTCCATGCCCTCGCCGACGTACCAGTGCACAAACGCGCGCTTGGCGTACATCAGGTCGAACTTGTGGTCCAGGCGGGAGAAGACTTCGGCGATGGCCGTCGAGTTGGAGATCATGCAGACGGCGCGCTGGACCTTGGCCAGGTCGCCGCCCGGGACGACCGTCGGCGGCTGGTAGTTGATGCCGCACTTGAACCCGGTCGGGCACCAGTCGACAAACTGGATGGTGCGCTTGGTCTTGATGGTGGCCACGGCCGCGTTGACGTCCTTGGGCACGACGTCGCCCCGGTACATCAGGCAGCAGGCCATGTACTTGCCGTGGCGCGGGTCGCACTTGGCCATCATGGACGCCGGCTCGAACGCCGAGTTGGTGATCTCCGCGACGCTCAGCTGCTCGTGGTACGCCTTCTCCGCGGAGATGATGGGCGCGTACGACGACAGCATGAAGTGGATGCGCGGGTACGGCACCAGGTTGGTCTGGAATTCCGTCACGTCCACGTTGAGCGCGCCGTCGAAGCGCAGCGACGCCGTCAGCGAGGAGATGACCTGCGCGATCAGGCGGTTGAGGTTGGTGTACGTCGGGCGCTCGATGTCCAAGGAGCGGCGGCAGATATCGTACGCGGCCTCGTTGTCCAGCATGATGGCCACGTCCGTGTGCTCCAGCAGGGAGTGCGTGGACAGGACGGAGTTGTACGGCTCGACGACGGCGGTGGAGACCTGGGGGCTGGGGTAGACCGTGAAGCCCAGCTTGGACTTTTTGCCGTAGTCGACGGACAGGCGCTCCAGCAGGAGGGAGCCCAGGCCGGAGCCGGTGCCGCCGCCGACGGCGTTGAAGACGAGGAAGCCCTGCAGGCCCGTGCAGTTGTCGGCCAGCTTGCGGATGCGGTCCAGGGCCAGGTCGACGACCTCCTTGCCGATCGTGTAGTGGCCGCGCGCAAAGTTGTTGGCCGCGTCCTCCTTGCCGGAGATGAGCTGCTCCGGGTGGAAGAGCTGGCGGTAGGCGCCCGTGCGGACTTCGTCGATGACGGTGGGCTCCAGGTCCAGGTAGACGCAGCGGGGGACGTGCTTGCCCGCGCCGGTCTCGGAGAAGAAGGTGTTGAACGCGTCGTCGCCGCCGCCGACGGCCTGGTCGGCGGGCATCTGGCCGTCGGGCTGGATGCTGTTGGGAGGGAGGAAGGGTGGGGTGGGGTGGGCGCGGGGGTGGGAGGGTGGTGAGAGTGGGCGTGCGCGCGTGCGTGGATGGATGGGGTGGGTGGGGGGTGGGGAGGGGCGAGGGAGACCGTTGGTCTTCTCCCTCTCCAGGCGGCGGGGTGGGCCGCGCTGCGCTCCTCCTCCTCCTCCTGTCCCGGTCCGTCCGACCCCCACAATACCACTCACCCGTGCTCCAGGCAGTACAGCTCCCAGCAGGAGTTGCCGACCTGGATGCCTGTTGAGTGGTTGGGAGGGTGGGGAGGAGGAGGGGAGAGGCGTGAGAAAAGGGGAGGGGGGGGGGGGGGGGAGGCGCGCAAAACGAATGGCCCGGCTTTGCGGCCGCCGCCCGGCCACGTTGCGCCCCTCCCCGCCGCCCGCACGTCCCGCTACGGGCGGTCAGACGGGCTTGGGCCGCCCGTCGACCGGACAACAGGCTTGCCGAGGGCCCAGAAGGCCGAAAGCCAGGGGGAGCGCAGCGCGCGGCCTGTGGCGGTTGTCGCGCGCAAGGGGGGGAGCGCTCGCCGGCCGCACCCTCCGCGGCCTCCGCGGCCTCCCCTCTTTCTCCCCACCGCGGTCGGCGGCGCGAGTTGTTCGATCCGCCCGGGGGGAGAGGCGGCGGCGGGAGGGCGTGTGGGCGGCGGGCGGGCAAAGCTGTCGAGCGCGCTCCATGCCGCGCGTTGAAAAAACGCCGCGCAGGCCGCGCCACTCGCCTACCCCTCCGCCTCCCAAACGCACCGGCCTGGCCGATGTGGACGGAGATGACTTCACGCATGGTTGAGTTTGTGGTGGGTGGCGGAAGGGTGTGGAGGGTGGAAAGGAGGGGGGCTGCGGGCGTTTGAGCGAGGACAAACGCACGCGGCACGGGGCTATTGACAGTGTTCGCACGGAGACGGGCGGACTCGCGCGCGGGTGCGCCACTCCCGCGAAAAGAATTGGCTGTCGTCTCAAGACAACAATGACTGTCAGCGCTCCACCCCCGTCCGCCGTCCTGGTCCACGTGGCCGCCGGTGCCAACGCAGTCACAGGCGCCCTGGACTGGGGTGGGGACGGGCTTCTAGCCGAGCTTGAGGGAGGCGGCCGCGTGTCTTCGACGACGGCTAGCGCCGACCCCCCCCCCCACCACGGCGACGCCCCGCTCGCCTACGGCGCCGCGTCCTCCATCCTGCTGTACGACCAGGCCGCCGGGCGCGTCGTCGCTGCTCTGCACGGCCACACCGGCCGCGTCAACTGTGTGCGGTGGCGGCGGAGTGGCGGCGGTGGTGGCGGCGGCGGTCGGGCCGAGCTCGCGTCGGGTGGCGCCGACGGCCGCGTCCGCGTGTGGGCCGTGTCCCGCCCCGCCGGCACGCCCGGCCGCCCTCGCCGCTTGGACGCCACCTGCACGGCCGTCCTGGAGACCGGCTCTCCAGCGCAGCCCGTCGTCGCACTCGCCTGGTTCACCCACCCGGCGAGTGGCGAGGACACGCTCGTCGCGGCGGGCGGGGACGGGCGGGTGTGGGTGCGGCCGCCGCCGGGGCACGCGGACTGGTCCGCCCTCCAAACCCTGCCCTTTGGCCCGCGCCTGCGCCATGCAGCGGCTCTGGCGCCCTGTCCCGGTGGCGGAACGCTCCTGGCCCTGGGCGGCGTGGACGGGTGCGTCGAGCTCCTCACCCGCCCGCCCGGCCCGGCCGCCCTGTTCGCCCGGTCCGCCGTCGCGGCCGGCGGCCACGGCGACTGGGTCCGGTCCCTGGCCTTTCGTCCGGAACCGGGGTCGGCCGACGGCTCTTTGCTATTAGTCTCCGCGTCCAACGACCGCACGGCGGCCGTGTGGGCCGTGCGCGCCGGCGGCGGCGACGGCGGCGGCGGCGCGGCAGAGGGCGGCGGGGACGCAGCCATCACCCGCCTCGCCCGCGGCGGCCGGCCGGCCGCGTCGCCCACCCTGCGCGTCGACCTGTCCGCCGTGCTAGTCGGCCACGACGACTGGGTGTCCGCCGTGGATTGGGCCCCCGACGCGGGGTGGGCGGGCGTGTGGGGAGGCGACCCTGCCACGCAGCCCCCCACCCCCACCCCCGCCGCCCCCGCTCTGCTGACCGCGTCGGCCGACCGGTCCGTCCGCTTCTGGCGGCGCGTCGGCGGCGGGTGCGATGCCGACGGCCTGTGGATGTGCGAAGCCCGGGCGGGCGACGCGGGCGCGTCCGCCGTCGGCTGGGCGGGCGGCTGCTTCGCGCCGGGGGGCGGGGCGGCCGCCGCGCACGGCCCCGCTGGCGCCGTCCACGTCTGGAGGGCGCCGACGGACGGCGGCCTGCTCTGGCGCGCGGAACGCAGTGCGGGCGGCCACACCCGGCCCATCACCGACCTGTGCTGGGCGGGGGATGGCGGGTGCGTGCTCACCGTCTCGGCCGACCAGACGGCCCGGCTGAGCACGACGGCCGCCGCGGCGGGCGGGCCGGGCGCGCCCGCCGATGCCTCCGTCTGGTGCGAGGTCGCCCGGCCGCAGGTCCACGGCCACGATTTCTCAGCCGTCGCTGCGCTGCCCCCACCGGCGCTCGTGTACGCGGCCGCGTCCGAAGAGAAGGTGGTGCGCGTCCTGAGCGCGCCCGGCGCCTTTGTCGAAACGCTCGCGCTCGCGCGCGGCGCGGCCCCGCGCACCGCGTCCGCGCCTGCCGCGCCGGACGGCGACGAGCCGTACGGCGCGGCCGCGCCCGCCTTGGGCCTGTCCAACCGCCCGCTCGCCCGCGGCGTGTCCACGGGCGGCGCCGTCCCCGGCGCCGACGCGGACCCGTTCTACCACGACGGCCCCGACGCGGCGCCCTCGTCGGCGCCCGCGGCCGTGGCCGGCCCGCCGCTGGAAGCCCACCTCAACGCCGGCACGCTGTGGCCGGAGACAGTCAAACTGTACGGCCACGCCGCGGAAGTCTGCGCGCTGGCCGCCCACCCGGGCGGGCGGTGGCTGGCGTCCGCGGCCAGGGGCGCGGGGCCGCGCTGGTGCGCTGTCTGGGTCTGGGACGCGGCCGCGCCCTGGTCGCCCGCGCCCGGACCGGGGGGCCCGGCCTTTGAAGCGCACAGTGCCACCATCGCCCGCCTGGCCTGGTCGCCCTGCGGGACGCGGCTGCTGTCGGCGGGGAGGGACCGGGCGTGGGCGGTGCACGCGGTCGCGGACTGGGCCATGGCCGAGGGCGGCACGCCGCCGACGGACGAACCCCTCCTCCGGCTGACCGCGCTGCGTCCAGCCGCTCACTCCCGCCAGCTGTACGACGCGGCGTGGGCGCCCCCGCCGGCGGGCGGGGGCGCCGCGCCGCCCTGCTGCACCCGGTTTGCGACGGCGGCGCGGGACGGCACGGTCAAGGTGTGGGAGGTTGGCGGCGGCGGCGACGCGTCCGCCGCCGCCGACCCGGCTCTGGAGCTGCCGCGCTTCAGCGGGCCCGTCACCGCCCTGGCGTACGCGCCCGTGCGGCGGGTGGTGGACGGCGCCGACTGGCTGGCGGTCGGCACGGAGGGCGGCGGCCTGGAACTGTGGGCCGTGCCGGCCGCGGGCGCGGGCGGCGGCGGCGGCGGGGCGGAACGGCTGTGGGCAGCGCCGCCGTGTGACGCGCCTGGAGGAGCTGTGCGCCGCCTGGCCTGGAAGACGGCGGGCATGGCGGGCGAGGGCGGAAGCGAGCCGTTGCTGCTGGCGGTGGGCGGGGACGACCACGCGCTGCGCGTGTTTTCATTCCAGTTGTAGAGTAAACTCGACACCCCCCCCCCCTCAAAACCTCTGCGGCCGCCGCCAACGACTGCACTCTCACTCACAGGTTCCGACCCATTCACATGTCACGGGAGATGGGGTCCAGCACGACCGGCGCCCCCGGCGCGCCCTCGCGCTCATACGACAGCACGCGTTTCGCGGTCGCCCGCTTCCAGTCCGCCGACAGCGTGGGCATGTCGTCCGCCGGGCGGGAGTTGAAGACGCGCGGGATGGTGTTGTAGGCGACGCCGGCCAGGCCGAAGAAGGCGGCTGCAGTTTTGATGGAGGGTGTCGAGTGGCGAGAGTGAGGTGAGGATGGGCAGAGGAATTCTCACGGGGCGGGTTGGTTGGGAGGGGGGTCGTCGGCCGCCGGTCGGAGGGTGCGCGCGCGCGGCGGCGCGCAAAGATTGCTGCCTGCCGGCCGACCTCCTGCGCTTCCCCCTCTTTCCTGCTCTTTCTTTGTGTTCCCCGCCACTTCAGCATGGCGTTGAGGAGGCGCGGGAGGGGCTGGATGGCCGGCAGATCCCTGCGCGCCCCTCTGTTTTGTTCGTTGCGCGCCAAAGCACACGCCGCGTTTTGTCAAAAAAAACCGTGGACGCCGCCGGCGGCCCAACACCGCGGCCTGTGCCTTTCGGAATCATCACACCCTGACGCGCTTAACACACCGACGGTGGGGAGGACGGAGGCGACGGGGGCGACGGTCATTGTGGAAAACGAGGAAAGAAAAAGGGGGAGAGACCAGCGGTGTGTGTGGGCTGGGCTCCGTCCGACAAACCTCTCCCCACTCTCTCCCTCACACACACACACACACACACACACACACACACACACACACACACACACACACACACACACACACACACACACACACACACACACACACACACACACACACACACACACACACGCTCAGGCCGGCACCGTCGGCAACGTCCACTGCACCCGCCCCCTGTCCGCCCGCGCGTAGAAATAGTACCGCCCCTTGCGCGCATCCCAGGCCGCACGCCAGCCGGGCGGCAGCGGCGGCGGCGGCGGCGCACCGGGAGGCAGCCCCGGCGGCGGCGGCGGCGGCGGGCCCGCACCACCCGGGGGCACGGGCGCCAAGCCCATGCCGCCCGCGTACGCAGGCGGCAGCGGTTGGGCCACATGCCGCGGTGGCCGGCGGGCGGGGGGGACGGGCTCGGCGTCCGCCGCGCCGGACGCGGCCCGGCCGTCGGCCCACGCGCGCGCCGCGGCCGCCATCGCCGCCAGGGCTTCCGGCCCGGGGCCCGCCTTGCGCGCCGCGCGGTGCGCTTCCACCGCCAGCGTGTCAGGCGCCGGCGTGAACGCCTGCACGTACGCGTCCTCCGACCCCCAGGCGGCCAGCCAGTCGACCGTGCCGTTCGGGCACTGCGCCGCCTGGTGGCCGATCGTGCCGCAGATGTTGCAGCCGTCGCGGTGCCAGGTCGGGTCGCGGCGCAGGCGGTGGTGCAGGTCCATGGCGCGAAGGAAAACGGAGCGCTGGGAGGCGGTGGCGGCCGCCGTGCGTGCTCAAAAAAAGAAGAGAGGGGCCCGGGTTGGGCCGCGCGGCCGCAGCGGCGCAAAAAAAAACACAGAGAGAGCGCGCCCGCCCGGCCCGGGGCGCGGCGTGCGTGCGTGCTGCAGCGCCTTGCGGGCTGGCGAGCGTGGATCCGTGCTCGCCCAGGCGGCGTGGGCGAGAGGATGGAGCTGGGTGGCGGCCCGCTCGTCTCTGCGTGTCTCTCACCCCGCGGCCGTCTCCCAAACTCTTTTGCAATGTGGACGCCTGCCCTGCCACCGTGCGGCAGGGTAGGCGTCTCACTCTCCTGTTCCAGGCGCACCACACCCCTCCGTCCCTCGGCCCGGCTGTGCCCGCGGCGAGCGGATCCCCCCTCCCCTTCCCCACCCTCCGCGCTCCCGTCTGTGCACGGTCGCGGAGGCCTCCCCGGTGGTGGTGTCTGACTGATTCTGCGCAGGAAGAGAGAGTGCGCCCGTGCACCCGTCCGACTGTTTGTTGTCGCGCGAGCGTGTCCGTGCGGGTCCGCTGAAAGAAAAACACGAAGCACTCCCCATGCCTGACTCCGCGCCATCGTCGCCCGGCTCCCCGCCGAAAGCTGCGGTCGTCCATCAACCAGCAGCGGACGGCCCCGAGCCCCCTCCCGCGGCGGCTACGGCTGGCGCGGCGACGACAGCCTCGCGCGCGGCAGCCGCGTCGGCGTCCGCCGCGGCTACGTCCGCCGCCGCGTCCGCCCCCGCCGCCGCCTCCCGCCCGCCGTGCGCCTTCTTCCTGAAGACGGGGACGTGCGCGTTCGGCGACCGGTGCCGGTATTCGCACCCGTACGACCGAGTGCAGCCCATTCAGTTCAACTCGTTGGGGCTGCCGCTGCGGCCAGGTGAGGAAAAGAGGGCGCATTGGGGGGCGATCCACCGGCAAGGGCCGGGCTTGGGAAGTGCCCCGCCTCGTGGAGAGGGGAGGGCGGGCGTTGTCCGGCCCGCAGCGCCGGCGTGCGCGCCGTTTGCGTGCTGCGTGCGGCTTTAGGCAATGGCGCCGGTCAGTGGCGCGCGCTTGTTTTTCCCGCGGCTTAGACAGGCTTGTCGCCCATTCCCCTGCCCGTCGGTCCACTCGGTCAGACGGTCGCAGTGCTAGGCCCTCGTGTGAGGCGTGATCGGGGCGCTGCGACGCCGGCCACGGCCCCAGCGGCGGCCCTAAAAACAGCACGTCGCGCGCCCGCAGGGTCGGAGCCGAGCGCGGCCGGCCGCGCATGCGGTGCGCGCTGTGCAGGCCCGGCCACGCTATCTGCCCTCGCACCGTCCGCACTGGGCGCAGGCGCTCACTGCCCGTCCTCTGTGGGCAGAAAGCCGAGGCGCGGACGCGCTGCCGCACCAGCAAAGTCGGGCGAGCCAAACAGCACCCGCCGCGCCAAAAGCCCGCCGCGCTCGCGGCGGTGGCCTGGCCCCCAAACACACACGCACTTGCGAGCAGAACGACACTCACCACCCGACGCCTCGACGCCCCGCACACACCCCACCCAGGCGAGCCCGAGTGCGCCTACTACTCCAAAAACTTAAAGTGCGGCTTTGGCCCGTCCTGCAAGTTCAACCACTCCGAACCCGTGTTCGCCTGGCACTTGGCCGCCGCGGCGGGCGGCGGCCACCACGCCGGCGCCCTGGGCGGCCCGCCGCCGCCGCCCTACCCGCACGTGCCCGGCGGCCTGGCGGGGTGGTACGGGCCGCCGCCCCCCGGCGCTGGGGGACCCGGCCCGGCGGGCTCCCACGCCGCGGCGGCCGCCGCGGCGGCGGCCGCCGCCCACCTCCACCCCGCGGGCGGCGGCGGCGGCTTTGGCCCTGGCGGCGGCCCGCCCCCGCCGCCGCTGGCGTACATGCCTGGCCCGTACGGCGGCGGCCCGCCGCCGCTGCCCTACGGTGGCGGCGGGCCGCGGCTGCGCGGCCGCTTTGGGGGCGGCCCCGGCGGCGGCGGCGCCTCCGGCCCGCCCACCGCGCCGTACGGCGCCTTCAACCACGCAGCGTCCGCCGCCGGCCCGCCGCTGTATGGGTCGATGCCGGTGGGCGTGCCGCCGCCGCCCGACGCGGTGACGGCTGCTGCCGCCGCCGCCGCCGCCGCTGCCGCCGCCGCTGCCACGGCCGCGCCCCGCCGCCCCACCCAGTCCTCGGCCGACAGCGAGGCCGCGGCCGCCCTGGCGTCCGACCTGGACGGCGGCCTGGCCCTGCACGACGACGGCGAGGACGGCGGCGGCGGCGACGACGACGCCGCCGCCGGCGGGCCCGGCGGCGGCCTGTCTTCGTCGGCGGGGACGGGCGAGGTGCGGTCCGGTTCCTCCCGCCGCGGCGCGCGCCGCGGGCGGGGCGGCGCGAAAGCGGCGGCGGCGGTGGCCGCTGCCGCGGCGGCGGCCGCCGTTGCTGAAGCCGCGGAGCGCGCGGCCGCTGCCGGCGCGCCGGTAGCCAACGGCGACGCCGCCAAGCCGGCCGCCGCCGAGCCCGCCGCCGACGAGCCGGCGAAGGGCGCGGCCCCGGCCGGCGACGGCGACGGCAGCGAGTGAAACGGACAGGCAGGCAGAAAAACAAAACAAAACAAAAACCAGGGACCTGCGCCGCCTGCGCGGAGCTACGCTCCCCGCTGGCCAACACGCCTGTGCGTCCGTCCTTCCTTTGTCTGGGACTGTCCACCCACTCCGTCGACACAAGAAACGAAACGACAAGCGCTTTGCGTTTTTGCTTTCCATCCGTCTGTCGAAAGGCTTGCCTTTCTTCTGCCCCCCACCCCCACTTTTTTTGGAAACTGGTGAAAGACTGGCTCGCAGGACAGGGGCTTTGCTTCGTTTCCGCCTCCCCGTTCTCTTTCCTTTGGTTTTTACCCAAGTGGCCTCCCTCGCCCCCTCCCTTCCTTTCAAAGACCGGGCGAGGACGTCAGCGGCGGCGCCTGTGTGCGCCCGTCCGCTCCCTCCCCGCGTGATTCCCCCCATCGCCCTAATTAAACGAAAAAAAGCAGCGGGCGGGCTCGTTTTTCCTGGCGCGCTTCCCGCCCCCCCTTCCAGCCGCGACGTGGGGCGAAGCCCCGCCCGCGGCGCTTTCTCTCGACTGTACTTAGTGTTTTTTCGTATGAAGTGCCTCACAGACCTGTGAGCGGCGCGTCTACTTTCTTTTTGGGGCGGCGAGGCGGGCACGGGGAAAACCTTTTTTTGTGTGAACGAACCAAAACAACGCAGAGGGTTTAAAAAATTACACGCACACCGCCGGCAGACCGCCGCCCCAGCCCCACCACCCGGCCCAGCCCGCGCCCCACAGCACGCACCGCACGATGCACGGCGCTGACGTGCGCGCGCGCGTCCTGGCCCAGGCGGGCCGAGCCGCCCGCGACGGCGCCCAGGTACGCGCCCGCCGCGATGGGGAGCGTCAGCTCCGCCAGGAGCGTCGCGCCCAGGGCCCGCGCGGCCGCGGCCAGCGGGGCGGCCAGTGCTGGCAGGGCCCAGCCTGCGAGGACGGCGTCCGGCGCGAGGTCCAAAGCCAGGGACGCGCGGCGGGCGGCGCGCGCGCCCAGGCGGGCGCCGGCCCGCGCGCCGGCCGCTCCACCGCTCACCGCGGCGAACGCGGCGCGCGCGGCGAGGGCCGCCAACCAGGCGGCCTGCGCCGCGTCTAAAGGATCGGCAGCCGCGGCCGACGCAGCGGCGGCGATGGCGTCGCCGGCGCGGGCCGCCCCCGCGCGCGCGGCGCGCGCCCACGCCCGCCACGGCAGGCGGCGCGGCGCGCGCAGGGCGGCCCGCCACCCGAACCGGCCGCGGGGTGGGTGGGGCGGGCCCGCCGCCGCCGCCGCGACGGCGGCCGGCCCGCGTTCCACCAGCTCCCTGTCCGCCGCGGGCGTGCCGCGCGGCAGGCGGAAGCGGCAGCCGCACAGCTCGCAGCGCGCGCGCGCGCGGCCGCCGCCCCGGCGCCGGGGTTGTTGTTGGGGCGGCGGCGGCGGCGGGACCGCGATGAAGCCCACCCGCCCCGTCACGGCCCCACCACCATTCCACCCCGCCCAGATGCCTCCCGGCGGGCGGAGGACGGCGGCCAGGCCGCGGGCGCCCGCCAGCACGCCGGGCGGGCGGCCGGCGCCGGCCCCCCCGCCACTCCTGCCGGCGTGCACCCAGGCGGCCAGGCAGCCGACGTGGATGTGGGCGGCCGTGCCTTTGCAGCCACAGGGCGAGGTCAGGCGGCCGCCTGGGCGGGCCGGGTCGGCACCCTCCCAGCAGATGCGGCAGGTCGGTTCAGGCAGCGGCGGCGCAGGGCGCGGGCGTGGTGGGGGGTCGGGGACAGCACCGCATGCCCCAGTGCCCTCGCCGCCGCTCGGGCCGGCGCCGGGCGGTGCCGCACGCTCGGCGTCGGTGCTGCTCGACGAGGGGAGGTCTGTGTCGTCCATGGCGCGCAGCGGAGGCGGGGTGAGCGGCCGCGCTCTGGCCCCCCGCCGAGAGAGTTCGAGAGAACTCTCAGGGGCGCGCCCCCTCTCGTCGCTTTGTCGCAGTGGACCGGCCGGCCAGGCGCAGACTCGTTTCCGTGTCACCAAAAAAAAAGGCGGACCCGCATTGGACGCCCTTGCACAGCTTCGAAACGGACTGGACCTAGATCTCCCCTAGTACAGCAGCGTCTAGAGCCTCGATGGGCAAGGCTCGCAAGCGCGCGGCGGCCAAACGCGCGGCGGCAGCCATGGACGTCGACGGCGGCGGAGCCGCCGCCGCGCCCAACCCGGCCACCGCCGCGGCCGCCCAGCCTTCGGCCATGGACACGACTGACGGCCCGCCCCGCCCAGCCACCGCGCCTGCCCGCCCCCTGGGCATCGCCGTCCGCCCCGTCCTGAAACGCGGCGCCCGCACGACTAAGCAGCGCCGGCGCAAGGCCGCCAAAGCCGCGAAAGGAGCTGCTGCCGCTGCGCGGCGTGCGACAAAAGCCTCGTCGAAAGCGGGCGCAGCGGGGCGGCGGCAAGCCGCTAAAAGCCTGTGGGGTGGGGGTGGCAAGGCCGGCAACTCCTTTGCGGCCTTGGCAGGCGCAGGCGGGGGTGGTCAGTAAAAAAAAGTCGTTTTCGTCTCATTTTGTTTACACTCGTCCGTCCATCCCATCCACCTCCTGCCCCACCCCCTCAAGCCGGCAGCCCGCCCACAAAGGCCGCGCCCGCCAGCACCGCGTTGGCCAGGTCGTCCACCCGCTCCCACCGGGACCGTAGTGTGGACGCCAACGCCGCCGCCGCCGCCCTCGGGCCCGGGTGGGCGCTGATGGCGGCGCCGTGCGTGCGCAGGACGGCCGACAAAAACGCTTGGACCAACTCCCAGTCCGTGCCCGCCGCCACTTTGGCGGCGATGCAGGCCAGCAGGGCCTCCAAATCAGCGGGGGCCGCACCGTCCGTGCCGTCGTCATTGGCCTCCAGGGACAGGGCGGCCAGTTCGCGGTCGACGGCGGAGGGCGGGGCGGACCGCAGCCAGGCGGCGACGGGCGCCCACTTCCCGGGCGGCGCCGTGCCCTTTGGCGGGTCGGGCGCCGCCGCGCACCGGCGCAGCAGGGCCGCCAGGCCGTCGGGTGTGGGCGCGGACCTCGGCTTCTTGGCCGCGGGGGCGGGTGCCTCCCCGCCGTCGCCGTCGCCGCCCTCCCCGCCGCCGACGGCGAACGTGGGCTGGCCGGCCAGGGTGGGGACGGTCGGCAAGAAAAACGGGGCGTCGGCCGGCTTGACGGGCGCCGCGACGGGCTTGTTGCGCGCGCGCAGGTCGTCCAGGTGGGCCAGGGACCGCCACTGGGAGCGAGGCAGGAGGGACGTCGTGATCAGGGAGGGGGCGAGCGGGGCGGGCGCGCCGTCGACCGCCGTGGCGAGCGCACCGGGCGCGGGCGGCGCCGGGCCGTCGCCGTCGACCTCCATCCCGCCCACGCCGTCGTCGCCGCCGTCGTCGTAGCCGCCGCCGTCGTCCGACGCAAAGCCGTCGTCGCTCGACTCGAAGCCGGCCGCCAAGTCCAGGCCGTCGCCGTCTGACAGGGAGGAGTCGCTGAGGGCGGCGCCGGCGCCGGCGTCGCCATCGTTGTCGTCGGAAGAGGAGGAAGGAGTGGACCGCCCGCCTTCGGCCCCGCTGTCGTCCTCGTCCTCCTCCACGCCCAGTGGCCGCGGGCCGCCGCCCGCGAACGAGGCGGCGCCGCGCCGCGCCGCGCCGCGTTCCTCGCCCCTGTCTTCCTCACCCAGCACCCCACCGTCGGGAGAGACCAGGGCGGGCGGGCGGACGCGGACGGGCGGGGCGGCCTCGCCGGCCGGCGGCGCCGCGCCCGCCGACCCAAACACAGCTTGGTTGGACCACAGGGAGATGCCGCGCCGCCCGGCGTGCGCGGTGGCGAGGACGTCGCCGCCCGGGGAGAGGGCCAGGGACACAACGGGGCCGCCCAGGCGCACGGCCTGGCGCACGGCGCCCGCGGGGACGTCCGCCACGCGGACGCAGCCGTCCATGCCCGCCGCGAGCAGCCACCGCCCGTCGGACGAGAAGGCCAGGTCCGTGCACCGGAAGGGCGGCGCCGCCCCCGTGAAAAACCGGCGGACGAGGCGGGGAGGGTCGGTCGACCCCGACCCGCCGATGTCGTAGACGCGGACGCCGGAGGGCGGGGCCGGCGCCCCCGCCGGCGGCGCCTCTGCCGGCTCCAGTGCGACGGCGAGCAGCGCGCCGCCGGCGTGGGCGGCCACCCGCCCGGCGGGCGCGCCCAGCTCGACTTCCGCCGCCGGCCGGCCTGTGCGCAGGTCCCACAGGCGCAAGTAGCCGTCCAGGCCGACGCTCACCGCCCGGCGCCCCGGCGCGTCGGGGGCCAGGCCCGTGACGGCGCCGTCGTGGGCGCGGCGCGCGCGCGGGCGCGGCGCCGCCGCGGCGCCTTCCTCCCCCGCCGCCGCCACGCCCGGCCGGGTGCAGCCGCCCCTGTACAGCCCGCTCTGCATGTTGTACCGGTCGACGTGGCCGGCCGCAGAGCCCACGAGCGCGTAGTTGCCGCACGCCGTGACAGCGACGGCGGTGGCGGGCGCGGTGCGGGGCGGGACGCCCGGGCGGGGTGGCGGCAGCAGGGCCCGCCCCGTCGCCGCGCCGTCGCGCACCGTCCACGTCCGAGCCGCCGGGTCGCCCGCGTGAGCGGTCAGGACGTTGGCCCAGTCGCGTTCACGCGTCTGTTTTTTTTTGTTTCGGGGTGGGAGTGTTTTGAGCGTGCGTGTTTTGTGTGTCTTGCCCGGCCGGCGGCCGACCCAGCGCCCACTCCACAAGGGCGCGAGAAGAGGAAAGGGCGCTGCCCCCTTCCCCCCGCCACAAAGCCCGGCAGCGAATCTGTTCTGGCACCGCGTGAACATCCCCGGCCGCCACTTGAGCGAAACAAGACGCGCGCGCGGCCGGGGGAAAAGAGAGTGGGTGCGCTGTGTGCGTGTGTGGGAGGGTGGCCCGCTGTTTTTCCACCCACCCACACAAAAAAACGAGAGAAAAAAAAGGAACGCACCGGGCACGCGTCCAGGGCCACGATGCGCGGCAGCTTCAGGTCGGCCTCCTCCACCCTCAACCGCCGGGCCGCGGACCCCAGCCGCCCCTGGGACAGCTCCCGGGACTGGGCGTCTTGGATGGCCGAGACGAGGCGCAGGGACCGGTCGCGCGGCCCGCCGCCGGCGGACAGGAGCCGGGTGCCGTCCGGGCCGTACCACCGGAGCAGGGCGGGCGGGGCGGCGTGCCCTGTCCGGGACCGGAGGAGGGTGAGCGGCGCCGCGCCCGCGGCCGCGGCCGCCGCCGCGGCGCCGCTCCCCGGGGACAGCACCCACTGGCGCAGCGCGTTGTCCGCCCCGCCGCTCAGCAGGCGGGGCTCCCCCGCAAACCAGTGCAGGCTGGTGACGGGCGCGCCGGCCGCGTGCGCGGACGGGAGGACGCCCGCCAGGCGGGCCGCCTCGCAGTCCCAGAGCGCCACGCAGCCGGACGACCCGCCGACGGCGAGCAGGGGCGGCAGGCCGGGCGCCGTGCAAAAGGCCAGCGAGGCGACCGCGCCGCCCGGCGGCGGGCGGGGCACGCCGCCGGACGCGCCGACGGGCCCGCCCGCCGCCGCGCCCGCCGCGCCCGTGCCCGCCGCGTCGACCAGCAGGGACAGGACGGCGTCGGACCGGATGTCGACCAGGGCGACCGCCCCGTTGGAAAAGCCGAGGGCGACGACGTCCAGGGCCGGGGCGGGCGCGAGCACGCGCACGCCCGGCCGGGCCGCGCCGGCGGCCGTCCCAGCCACGACGCCCGCCGCCGCCGCGGCGTCCGCGCCCGCGGTGGAGGCGTGCAGGCAGGCGCCACCCACAAAGTTCCACAGCTGGGTGGAGCCGTCCGCCCCGCCGATGAGGACTTTGTTGACGTAGGTGGGCGGGTGGGCCAGCGCCGTCGGCACAAAGCCGGGCGCCAGGGCGTGGACGGCGGTGGGGGCCGGCCCGCCCCGCCCGCGCTCGATGGCCCAGGTCAGCAACGCCCACTGCGGCGTAGGAGTGGAACAGTGCGGCGCCCGGCGCCGGGCGACGGCCAGGAGGACGCCGCCCAGCACGAGCAGGTGGCGCGGGCGGCCGTAGCCGCGCGGGGGGCGGAAGCTCCCCACGGCGTGCAGGCGGCGGTGGGCGTGGATGGCCCGGCCCGACACGGCGAGGGTGACGTCACCGGACGCGGCGAGGCCGGTGATGGTGTGCGGGAGCTGCGTGCGCGTGTGCGCGTTGTTGGTGTGAAGGGGAGAGGCGCGGGGGAGGGAGGGGAGACGACGGGGTTGAGCGCGGAGAGAGGAGTGGGCCTAGCCGCCGACGGCCGCCGCGGGAGGGGAGCCTGTCCCCAAATTTCCGCCGCGTCCAGCCCGCCTGCACCCCCCCCCCCCCCCCCCTTCCACACCACCCAATCCAACTCACCAGTGGCCCCACCACCGCCGTCTTCAGTTTGGCGCAGTCGTACACGACCCAGGCCTTGCCCACGGACGCCGTGGCGAAGGTCGCGGGCCCGGCGCGGCGCACCGCGAGCGGCACGCCCGACGACACCACGCCCAGGGAGCGGTAGGGCGCAAACAAGGCTTCACGGCGGCGGGGATGGGCAGGGGCAGGGTCTGTGGACCCGTCCGCACGGGCGGGCGGGTCGGGCCGAGGCATGGCGGCCTGCACGGCGCGTTTTTGTTACTAGGAGCGCAGCGACGGCGCCCGCCGGCAATTGGTTGTTTGGATGAACGCCCCCCACTGCTTCGTTTCGCCTCCTTTTTTGTCGCCGACGGGAGCAGCCGCCACGAGGCGCGTCCTGTGAATTGAACGCACGAGCGCACCGACGCCTCCGCTCAGGCCACGCCTCAGTCAAGCTCAATGGGCGCGGGCGCCGCCGACGGCGTCGCACGGGGCGGCGGCAAGCGGAGCAACGCCGACGACGTGGCCGCACCGCTCCGCCCGCCGTCCATCGTCGCGGAGGTCGACTTCCAGCTCATCCCGGCGGGAGCTGGAGGGTTGCGGGTGGTGCGTTGCATCCACCGCGAGAGGGGGCGTGGGAGAGGGCTGCGCGGCCGGCAGGGAAACGAAAACACACTCGGCCGCGCGCGTCTCAATGCTCCTCCCTTTTCCCCCATCAACCCCTCCTGCCCTCCACTCCACCACTCCACAACACAGCCGCTCTACCCCGTCCTCGCCTTCCCGCCCGCCGACGCGGCGGCCCACGTCGCCGGCTACGCGCCCACTCTGACGGCCACGGGAGCGCCGCCCGCGGCTGCGGCGACAAGGGGTGAGGGAAGCCCGCCGCCGCCGCCGCCCGGGCCGCTCGCGTCTGCACTGACCACCGCCCGGGCCGCCTGGGCGCGCGCGGTCGACGCGGCCGCGGCCGCCGCCGCGTCTGCGGGCCTGCCCTGGCCCGTGCCCGCGTCTCCGCCGGCGGGCGTGCCCCCCTCCCCTCCACCCCTGGCCTGGCACCCGGCCCGCCCACGCCTGGC
Organism: Medakamo hakoo; assembly: GCA_026636295.1. NCBI lineage: Eukaryota > Viridiplantae > Chlorophyta > Trebouxiophyceae > Coccomyxaceae > Medakamo > Medakamo hakoo. Next base: position 788,372 of record CP089454.1, on the reverse strand, counting down.
GGCGGCGGACGGGGTGGGGCGGGTGGCCGTGTTTGACCTGCCTCCGGCCCACCACTGCTCCGGCCCACCCCCCGCCCCCCCGCCCACGGCCGTCCTGGCCCACGCGTTCCAGCGACGCGTGACCTGCCTGGCTTGGCGGCCGTGTGCGGGGGGCGGCAGCGCCCTGGCCGTCGGGTGCGAAGCCGGGACGGTGGTGTGGGCCTGGCCCGGCCCCCCCCCTGGCTCCAGCGGCGGCGGCCGGTGCCCGCCCCCGCCCCCGCCGCCGACCGCCCGCTTCTTCCCGGCCGGCTCGGCCGGACCCGTCTCCGCCCTGGCCTGGTCGCCCTGCGGCCGCCTGCTGGCCGTCGCGGGCGGCGCCGCGCCGGCGGCCGTGTGCGTGTGGGAGGCCGCGCGCGGCGCGCCGACGGTCGTCGCGGCCGGCCTCGCCCTGTCCCGCCCCGCGCCCGGGTCGCCGCCGCGCAACGCGGGCGGCCACACGCTGCTGTCCTGGTCGCCCGACGGTGGGCGGCTGCTGGCGGGTGGGCCGGGAGGCGGCCTGGCGGTGTGGGAGACGGGCCGGTGGGGCGTCGCCGCCTGGCCGGAAGGGCCGCCGGGCGGGGGCAGGCTGGTCGGCGCGGCGTGGAGTCCGGCCGGGGATGCTGCCCTCTTAGCCTTTGCCCTGGGCGGCAAGCAGGCGGGTGGGGCGGGCGGGCGGGGCGGGGGCGGCGGCGGCGGCGGCGCCCTCGCGTCCCTGGCCTTCACCCGCCCGCCGCCGTGCCTCGCCGCCCACCTCCTGCCGGTGGGACTGCCGCCGGGCGTGTCGGGCCGGGGGCTGGCCGGCCTGGCCTGGGCGCCGCGCGCCGGCCGCCTCGCCCTGGCGCTCGACCCGGAGGGCGGTGGGAAGGGCGCGGGCGTCGCCCTGCTTGCGGTCTCCCCCGCGCCCGTCCTCGCGCCCCGCCTGGTGGGCGTGCTGCCCGTGGGCCGCGCCGCTGAAGAGGCAGAGGACGCCCCCCTGCCGCCTGTTGCAGCCCTGGCGGATGGGACGGCTGGTGCGGGCGTGGGCGCGGTGCTGGCCGTGCGGGCGGGGGCCGGGAGAGTGGAGGTGGTCGGCCTGGCTGTAAGGTGAAAAAAACAACGCGAGGTCCCTCCCTCGCCACTCCCTTCATTCCGACAGTCCCGAAAAACACACACGCGCCGGCGCAAACCCGGCCCGTCCCGCCCCTGCATGGACGAGGACAGCCACGCCACCCTCGCCGCACGGGAGGGTGAGGCCGGGGGCGGCATCCCGGCGCCCGTCGGCGCGTGCGCAGCGGCCGCTGCGCCCACGCATGCCGCGCCGCCATCGGCCGTCGACGCCGCGCCGGCCGCCGGTGGGCCGTCCGCCCTGACCGGCACCGTCTTGGTCTGGTTTAGACGCGACCTGCGCGTTGCGGACAACCCGGCCCTGGCGACGGCGGCAGCGCACGCCCGCCACATCGTGAGTTTTTTCCCCGGCGTGCGCGCGCGCTCGCAGGGGGGCACAGTCGCTGGCGCTCGCCCTGTGCGACCCACACCCTCACCACACCCGCCCCCCCCCCCCCCCCCCCCCCTCCCTCTCCACACCACAGGTCCCCGTCTTCATCTACGCGCCGGAAGAAGAAGGCCAGTTCCAGCCGGGCAGGTGCTCCCGCTGGTGGCTGCGCCAGTCCCTGGCGGCGCTGGACGCCGACCTGGGCGCGCTGGGCGGTCGCCTCGTCCTGCGCCGGGCGCCGTCCTCGCTCCCCGCCCTGCGCCGCCTCGCGGCCGAGGCGGGCGCGACCGCCCTGGTCTTCAACCACCTGTACGACCCCATCTCCCTGGTCCGGGATGATGAGGTCAAGGCCGGGCTGGCGGGCGACGGGCTGTGGGTCCAGGTGAGGGGGGGGGGGGAGGGCTGGGACGGCCGGGGCCGGGGCGGGGGACGTGTGAGAGTGGGGTGGGTGGATGGACGGGGTGGATCGATGCACTGATGGGGAAACCGCTCACTGGTTTCCCCACCAAAACTACAAAAAACATAGTCCTTCAACGGTGACGTCCTGCGCGAGCCCTGGGATGTCCTCTCCCCCGACGGCACCCCGTACGCCACGTTTGAAGAATACTGGGCGGCCGCGTCTGGGCCGGGCGCGCGGCCGTGGCCGCCGCCCGCCCCGCCGCCGCCCGCCCCACTCCCGCCGCCGCCGCCCGGCTTCTCGCCCGACGACGCGGGCCTGTCCCTGGACGACGTCGGCCTGCTCACGCCCGAGGAAGCGCACTCCAACGCCCAGCTGGCCCACGCCTGGACGCCGGGGTCGCGCGGCGCGCACGGCGCGCTGCGGGCGTTTGTGGCCGACCGGCTCGCGGCCTTTGACGCCGACCGGGCCAAAGCGGACCGGGCGTCGACGTCCCGCCTGTCCCCTCACTTGCACTGGGGTGAGGTGTCGGTGCGGGCGGTGGCCCGGCTGGTGACGCGGGCGGGCGCACGGCTGGCGGTGGGTGGTGGGGGTGGGGGTGGGAGTGGTGGCGGCGCGGGGAGTCGGCGCCCGCCCGGTCCGGCCGCGGCCGGCAGCGAGGCCAGCCCACGCGCCCCGGCTGCGGCGGCGGCTGTCGCGCCGCCCTTCCCACCCCCACACCCGGCCGGCTCGGCGGCCGAGTCGCCGTCCCCGCCCGGGCCTGCCACGGGCAGCGGCGGCGGTGGTGGCGGGGGCAGCGACCCGCACCCAGGCGCTGAAGCACCACCACCGCCACCGCCGCTGCCGCCGCCCACCAAGCCGTCCGCCACCGTTGAAGACGACGAGCACGCCGCCTGGCGGGCGTGCCCCGCCGCGTCCGCCTTCCTGCGCCAGGTCGGCTTCCGGGAGTACGCCCGCTACCTGTGTTTCCACTACCCGTTCTCGCACGAGCGGGCGTTGCTGGCGCACCTGCGCGCCGCGCCCTGGCGCCTGGACCAGCGCGCCTTCAAGGCCTGGCGCCAGGGCCGGACGGGCTACCCGCTCGTCGACGCGGGCATGCGGGAGCTGTGGGCGACGGGCTGGCTCCACAACCGGGCGCGCGTCGTCTGCGCGTCCTTCCTCGTCAAGCACCTGCGCCTGCCCTGGCAGTGGGGGCTGAAACATTTTTGGGACGCGCTCGTCGACGCCGACCTGGAGTGCTGCGTCCTGGGCTGGCAGTACGTCAGCGGCGGGCTGGCGGACGCCCACCCCTTTTCCTACATGGTGGACGTGACGGGCGGGCTGGGCGGGAGCGAGGCGGCCGGCCTGGCGGCGAGCGGCGGGTGCGGGGGCGGCGGCGGCGGCGGCGTGGCGGCGGGCAGCGGCGGCGGGACGGGCGACCCGTCGGCCATCGCCCGCGCCGTCGGGCGGGGTGAAGCCGGCCGGTACGACCCGGCCGGGCGGTACGTCCGGCGCTGGCTGCCCGCCCTCGCCCGCCTGCCCGACGCCTGGATCCACGCGCCCTGGGCGGCGCCGGCGCCCGTCCTGGCGGACGCGGGCGTGGACTTGGGCCCCGACGGCTGTTACCCGCTGCCCATCGTCTCGCCGGCCGCCGCCGCGACGGGGCTGATGGAAGCGGCGGCGGCCATTGAAGCGGCTGAGACCGTGAGCGGGGGTGGTGGTGGTGACGGCGGCAGCGGGCAGGGCGGCCGGCCGGCCCACCCGCGGACGGTCGGGCCGTTTGTGCTGTCGCTCGGCGGCGGCAGCGGCGGGGGGAGCGGCGCGCGCGGCGGCACGGGCACGGGCACGGGCCCGGCGCCCGCCTTACCGTCCGCGGCCGCGACGGCGGCGGCCGCCGCCCGCATGGCCGCCGCGCCCGTGGGCGTGTCGGCCGGCGCCGCGCGCCCGCCGCCCGGCCCGGCCGCGACGCAGACGGGGTCTGTCTCGCGCCCGCCCACCGGCGGTGGGGCGGGCGACGTGCGGGGTGGCGGCGGCGGTGGAGGCACGGCCGCCGCCGCCCTCGCATCCCGCCCGGCGCCCGTCCGCACCGTCGCGTCCTGTGGTGGGGAGGAAGTCGTCTCCAACGCGGGCGGCGGCGGCGTCCTGGGCGGCCCGACGCCCCGGCCGTCGGTGGCGACGGCCGCCGCCAGCGGCGGTGGTGGTGGTGGCCCCCGCGCGGTCGCGAGCCGCCCGCCGCCCGTCGAGCCGGCCGAACCGGCGCTGGCGACCGTGGACGCCGCACCATCAACCAGGGCCGAGGATGATGAGGTGGTTGAAGAAGCGGATGAGAGCGGTGGTGGCGGTGGGCGGCGCCGGGCGTCTGCCCGGCTGCTCAAGCGGGCGCGGCGGTGAGAGTTAGTAGGTGGTTGCAAACAAAAAACGCGAGCGCATTCGCACAACCAAAAAATAAGAAGAAAAGCATGGCCGGCCTGCCGTACGGATCGATAAGTTACTGGGATGAGCGGTACGCTCGCGCGTCCGACGCGGACTTTGACGCGGACGAATGGTACGGTCCGCCGGGCGTGGCGGCTGTCCTCGCCGCCGTCGCGTCTCTCGCCCTCCCACCTGCCTCGCCTGTGCTGGAGCTCGGCTGCGGCGGCGGCCGCTTGGCCGACGACATCGCGTCGACGACTGGCTTGCCTGTCACAGCCACGGATTTGAGTGCGGTGGCTGTCGAACGCCGTGCGGCCCGCGCCGCGGCTGAGGGCGCCGCCACCGCTCCAACCTTTTCCGTGGCAGACGCGACCGCGCTCCCCTTCCCGGCCGCCTCTTTCGCACTTGTGATCGACAAAGGCACGCTGGACGCCTTGGACTGCGGCGAGGGCGCACCGTCCAGGGCCGCCCTGTCTGAAATCGCACGCGTGCTGCGGAGGGATGGCTTTTTCCTCCTGGCCTCGTGCCGCGACCCGACCGCGCGCGCGCCCCTGGTCGACCCCCTGTTCAGGGCGGTGTCCGTCGCCGAGGTGTGGGCGGACGGGCGGAGGCGAGGGCCCTGTCCCGAAGCGTACGTGTACACGCTGGCACCGCGCGTGTGAGCACACGCACACACACGAAATCATGTTTGTTGTAGTAGTCTGCTGCTGGGGTGGCGTCACAATGTTGTCATGTCTCTCCCACCTCCGCACACGCCTCGTCCCCTGCCGCAATCACCGCGTCCAGCATGGCGCCCACGTCGCCCTCGGTCACCACCCCCCACGCCGACGGAAACACCAGCCTGAAAAAAGGTGGTCCCCCCTCCGGGCGGGGCGTGAAAGTGATGAGCGGGCCGCCGCGGGCTTGGAGCGCCGCCTTGGTCGCAGGCGCGGCGGCCGCGAGCGTCGCCGCCACGGCCGCCGGGAGGCGGCCGGCACGCGCCGCGTCCACGTCCAGCGGCCTCAACGACCGCGGCACGTACCAGAAGCAGGCGTTGGCGCCAGAGGGCGGGCAGACGGGCGCTAGAGCGGGGGCACGGGCGGCCACGCCTGCGGCCGCGGCGACGGCCAGCGCGGCCGCGGCCTCCGCCCTCTCAGCGAGGCCGGCGTCCCCCGCCGCCGCCCACAGCAGCCACAGCTTGAACGCGTCGGCTCGCCGCCCACAGCCGGGGCCACGGTCGCCCAAGTCAAAGCCCGCGTGCAGGCGGGTGCCGGGCGCGCCGTACAGGTAGGGCGCGGCGCCCGGGGTGTGGTCAGCGCCCGCCGCGCCAGCTTTGTCAGTGGGGGGGTGGTGCGCCGCGCCGCCTCCACCACCGCCGCCGCCGCCGCCGCTGCCGCTGCTGCACCCGTACGTGGCCGCCATCGCGCCCGCGTGCCGGGTGACGAGCGCGGCGCACGGCGGCGGCGCGCCCAACAGCTTGTGCGCGGACAGCGACCAGGAGTCGGCGTCCTCCAGCCCGGCCAGCCACCGAGTCCGCAGGGCGGGCGAGAAGACGAACGCGCCGCCCCACGCGCCGTCGACGTGGAGCCAGGCGCCGTGGTCTTTGGCTGCTGCCGCGCATTCCGGCAGCGGGTCGAAGGCGCCCAGGACGGTCGTCCCCGCCGTCGCGCCCACGAAAAAGGGGCGCCGCCCGCCCGTCGCGGCGGCGGCCATCGCCGCCCGCAACGCGCCGCCGTCCATCGCGCCGTCAGGGCCGCAGGCCACGGCCACGAGATTGTCCGTACCCAGTCCCATGGCCGCCACCGCTTTGGCGAACGAGAAGTGGGCGTGGGCGGAGACAAAGGCGACGAGGGCGGGGGCGCCGGGCCCCCCCGCGCCGCGCGACCGGACGGCCGGGTCCGCCGCCACGCGCGCCAGGGCCAGGGCCGCCGCATTGGCGGCGGACCCGCCCGGCAGGAACAGGCCGTCGTGCGCGCGCGCGTACGGCCCGCCCACCCGGTCGGCCAGGGCGGCCAGGCACGCGCCCTCTGCCAGCGTGAACACAGGCGACGCCTCATACGTGTGGACGGCCGCCGCCGCCGCGCCCACCGCCCACTCGGCGCCCAGGGCCGCGGGGTCGGGCCGGGCGTACAGCTGGTTGGCGTACCAGGGGTGGGACGTGCGCACGGAGAAGCGCAGGGTGGCGGCGACGGCCGCGTCCAGGGCGGGGCGGGACGCGGGCGGCGCGCCGCGGGCCAGGCGCAGCGGCGGCGCGCCGGCCGCTGTGAACGCCGCCGCGAGCTCGTCCGGCCCGAGGGCCTCACACACGGGCGCGTCCCTGTCGGTTGGGCAGGTGCACGCCCAGTCCACGAGCGTGGACGCGGTGTGGGCCAGGAAGGCAGCCGCGGCGGCGGAACCGGGCCTGAGGGCCTGCACAGGCGCCGTGGTCGGCGCGTGGTCGGCGGCTAGCGCGCCGCCGGCGCCGGGCCCTGATCCATTGCCGCGCCGCGCCGCGCCGGTCCTGCAGCCCACGCCATTGGGTGCCGAGGTGGAGGGCGTGTCGCTCGCATCGCAGTCGGGCAGCGGAGCGTCCGTCATGCGGGCACGCCGGCGCGCGGGCGCGGCCGACGAATGTGCCTTCAAAAAAAAAGGCCGATAAAAAAAAGAGAGTGGAGCGCGCTCCAACCTTCCCCGCCCCCGCCCGGTGAAACGCACTTTTGAGGAAGAACGCACGCACCGGGACATGGACACACACACAGCCCCCACCTGCTCTCTAAAAGACATAACACACACACACAAAAAATGCAGCGCACGACCTCCCCCCCCCCCTCTCTCTCTCAGGCTTCCATCATCTCGCCACCGCCACCACCGCCACCACCGCCGCCACCGCCACCGCCGACCAGGCCGCGGTTGAACAGCAGGGCCTTGACGACCTGGGACGCCGCGCCCTTGGCCTGCTCGGCAGCCAGCTTGGCCGCCGCCGCGGTCGCAGGAGCCAGCCGTGCCGCCGGGCCGGAGGCGGGCGCGGCGTCGCCCGCGACCGCGGCGCGGCCGGGCGGCGCAGGGCCGCGGCCCAACGCGCCAAACCGGGCTTCGTCCGACCCGCCGCCGCCGCCACTCCCAACGCCGCCGCCGCCGCCGCCGCCCAGGCGGCCCAGGCGCCCCCCACCGACTTCGATGAGAGACCCCCCGCCGGCGGCCGCGCCCAACTTGTCGCCCACGTCGGCGGTCTGGGCCGCGGCCAGGGCGCGCGTGGCTGTCAGGGGAGACGCCGCCAGCGTCGCCGCCCAGTACCGGCCCCACAGGGCGGAGAGGAGGGCCGCGTCAGACGCGGACTTGAAGTAGGACACCTGTCGAGGGGATGGTGGCGGATGGAGGGGGGCGTGAGGGTTTTGTGTCGCTCCCCCCGTCGCTTTTCGCCTGGACGGAAAAAAAAGGGCGCGCCGATTTTTTTTTTTGTGTCGCTGAGTGCGGGCGCCCCTCCCCTCCCCGCCCGCTCCCCAACGCGCCAGGCCCCTCCCCACCTCCTCCTCCCACACACCCACACCCACCTCCAGCGGGTAGTACGCCTTGCAGTGCACGCCGTAGTCCTCCACCTTGGCCAGGGGGACGGCCTCGTACCGTGCGCCCCCCCCACCCCCACTCCCGTGGTCGGCGCCCGCCCCGCCGCTCGGCGTGTAGCCTTCCGGGTACGTCCGGAACGCGCCCAGCTCCACGCGGCCCGCGCCCAGCGTGCGGTGCGGGTCGACCACCACCGCCAGGAACGGGTCGGACCAGCGCTGCTGCGTGACCTGCGTCGCGACGTCGATGCCGGACAGCCAGCACCCGTACCCCGGGTGGGAGTGGTACCAGCCGACCGCGTGTTCGGGGTGGCCGGCGCCGCCGGCCGCGCACGTCTCCAGGAAGTCGATCAGGAATTCGTTGGCTTCCGCCTGGGCGTTGACCCGGGTCTCCGTGCCCTCGACGGGCAGGGCGAAGGCGTCCAGCACCACAAACTCCCGGCCCACCACCTTGCCCTGCAGGATGCCCATGACCTCGATGTTGCCGCCGCGGGCGGCGTGCATGGCCATTTTCAGGAGGGCGAGGGCGGAGATGTGGACGCTGTGTGTGTGCGTGTGCGGCGGGTGTTGGGTGTGTGGGCGGAGGGGGTGGATGGAGGGGGGCGTGCGTGCTTGGTGAGGGGAGGGGGGGCGGGGCCGCACGCGCGCGAGGAAACGAATGGGGTGTGCCCGCCCCTTCACACAAAAACCCCCGCCCTCCCGCACCGCTGGAAATAGTGCGGGTCGCGTGCCCACGGCTTGTCCGCCATCAACGCCCGGGCCGCGTCCGGGTCCCAGGCGTAGGCCGAGGCCAGGGCGTCGCCGCCACCGCCCGACGCGCCGGGCGGACCGCCGGCCTGGACGCCGTTTTCCAGCTCCCACCGGGCTTGGGCGGCGGCCGCGCCCGCGGGCGAGGGGGACGCCATTTTGAGGTGACGCGTGCAGGCGAGGAGCGGGGTGGGGTGAGGGCGTGAGGGTTGCGCGGCCTCTCTCCTGGCGCGGGGCCCACACTCGAGGAGACCGGGGAAGTGTTCCACTGCTCACACCTCACTGCCCAGAAACACCTGCGCTCTCCCTCCCCGTGGTCCGTCGCGACCCGCCTCTCCCGAAAAACCGCGGCACTCGCGCACGCGCACACGCACACATAGGCACACGCCGCGCATCCCGGGCGTGGCACCCCCCTCCGCGCGCAGCCGAGCCCTTGGAGACCGCGGGTTTCCCTGTCTCTGCCCTGCGCGCCGCGGCCATCGCCCCCGCCGCGGCGCTTCCTCTCCCCACCTCCCCCGCCCTTTTTCCCGCACCTGCTGCCATGCCCGGCTGGGCGTAGGCGCCCAGGGATTCTTCCCACACCCGCCTGACATCAAGGTGAGAGCGGTCGAGGATTGGGTTTGGGGCCGAGACGCGGGCCGAGAGGTGCACGGGCGCGGCTCGGCGCTGCTGCCGTCTGTGACTGCCGCCTCGGCTCGGGGCGGTTTGCGCCCGGCCAGCGGCCAGCAACCACCGCTTTCTCAATCTGGCTGGGTGACCAAGACGCGTGTCCGTAGGCCCGACGGGTTGGCAGTCCGCAAAAGAGTCATCTTTGGGCCCGCAGCGCACGCACGCACGCTCGCCTTCGCCGCGTATTCGGCCGCCGCCGCTGCCGCCGAAGGCGCGCATCCCGCTGCGCTCGCTCGCGCTTCGCTCACGGCCCTCCCTCCCGCCATGCCTCCCTCCCCTGCACCCTGCCAGGCTCTGGACTCCGCGCTGCACGCAGTCAGCGCGTGAACAGGGGCGGAACCTGCCCTCGCTCGCGCGCGCGCGAGCGAGCGAGCGAGCGTCGCCGCGCCCTTTCGCGGCTCGGCGCGCGCCTCGGACGGCTGCCGTCGGTTCAACCACCACCACCACCCGTGCCCTCCAACCTCCCTTTGGTGCCGCGCGTCCGACCCATGCAGACGGACGCCCCGCCGGCCGCCGATCCGGCGGGCGACCCGCCCCAACTGGACGGGAGCGTCGCCGCCGCCGCGGCCACGACGGCGGCCGGCGCCGCCGGGCCCCAGCAGCAACAACCCCCGCGCCCGGCGTCCCGCCCGCCGCCCCCGCCCCCGCCGCGCGGCCGGTCCACCGTGGACGAGGAAGACGACGACGTCGTCGTCGAAATGGATCCGTCCGGCCGGTACGGTCGGTACGGCACGGTCGTCGGGTCCGGGCGGTTCAAGACCGTCTACCGCGGCTTTGACGAGCGCGCGGGCATCGACGTCGCCTGGTCCAAGGTCGGCGCGGCGGCCAACGGCCTGGACGCGGCGGGGCGGGCCCGCGTCGCGGCGGAGATGGCCATCGGCCTCCAGCTGGACCACCCCAACATCATTCGGTCGTACAAGTGCTGGGAGAGCCAGCCGGCGGGCGGCGGGTCCAGCGGGTCCGCGTCCGGCGAGGGGTCGCCCCGCGGCGGGCGCCGCCCGTCCGACGGCACCGCGTCGGCAGAAGACGGGGCGGGCAAGCCGCCGCCGCCGCCGCCGCCGCCGCCCGCGTCGTGCGTCGGCGGGTGCGTCAACCTGATCACCGAGTACTTCACGTCGGGCAACCTGCGCGACTACCGCGCCCGCCACAAGCACCTGGACCTGCGCGCCGTGCGCAAGTGGGCGCGCCAGATCCTGGCGGGGCTGCACTACCTGCACACGTCCCCCGGCGGGCCCATCATCCACGGCGACCTGCGGTGCGACAAGATTTACATCAACGGCCATTCGGGCGAGATCAAGATCGGGGACGTGGGCCTGGCCACGCTCGCGCCCAAAAGGTTTGCGCCCGGCGTCCTGCCCGCGGGCGTGGTCGCCGACGACGGCGGCGGCGGCCCGGCGCCCGGCGCCCCGCCCGCCGCCGCCGCCGCCCCGCCCGTCCCGGGGTCCTCCCCACGCGCGCCCGCCGGCCAGTACACGCCCGCCGTCGACATCTTTGCGTTTGGGCTGTGCGTGCTGGAGCTGGCGACCTGCCGCCGCGTCGACGCCGCGTCGGCCGCCAGCTGGCCGTCCTTGCTGGAAGGCGTGAAAGACCCGGGCGCCGCGGCGTTCATCCGGCGGTGCCTGGCGCCGTCGCCCGGGTCCCGGCCGACGGCGGGCGAGCTGTTGGAGGACCCCTTCCTCGCCAAGAAGACGGTGACGACCGCGCCGTCGGTGGCCGCGCTGGACGGCGGCGGCGGGCTGGACGGCGCGGGGCCGTCGTCGGCGTCCCTCGCCTCGCTCGGCGGCCCGGCGCCGGCGCCGCCCGCGTCCGTCGCCCGCCACCCGTCCGCCGACCTGGCCCGGGCCGGGTCGGGCGCGCTGGGCGGCGGTCCCCTGTCCTCCGCCGCCGGGTCCGGGCCTGGATCGGCCGCCGGCGGGGAGGGCGGCCCGGGCTCGGACGCGGGCGCGCCACCGCCACCGGCCGGTGGCGGCGGCCCCGGCTCCGACGCCGGCGGCGGGCCGCACCCACCCCCGCCCGCCGCCGGCACGCCCGTCGCGGGCGGGCGGCCCGGCGCCGGCCCCGCCCCCGCCGTCGCCGCGCTCGCCGCCGCCCACCACGCCCACCACCGGCCGTCCCTCGAGTCGGAGCACGGCGGCGGCGGCGCCGCGTCCGAGCCCGGCACGGCGGCCGGCGGCGAGCACTGCGCCGTCGGCACGGTCCGCGGCGAAGACTTCACCTTTCAGTTTTCGGGGCGGGTCCGGGGCGGCACGCTCCACTTCCGCCTGGTCATGGCGCCCGAAGGTTCGGACGACGAGGGCGGCGGCGGCGGCGGACGCGACGGCGGCCCGCCGGCTGACCTGGGCTCCCGGCCCGGCGCCCGCACGATCGACTTTGCGTACGACCGCGACGCCGACACGCCGGACGCCGTGGCCGCCGAGATCGGGTCCGAGTTTGGGCTGTCGCCCACCGACCGGGACATCTGCGCGGCCGCGCTCAAGGAGTGGCTGGCGTCCCTGCCGTCCGACGACGGGTTTGGCGGCGGCGGCGGCGGGAGCGACGGGTGAGCAGGATGGGGTGCGTGGGAGAGAGGTGTGTGTTGGAGGAGGGGCCTTTTGCTGCCGCGCCCTCAGGGCCCCCGCTCGCGAGCGCGAGCGCCCTGAGAGGCCCAATACCCTCCCCCCTGTGTGCGTGCGCGTGCGTGTGTGTGCGTGCGTGTGTGTGTGTTAGAAGAACTCAAAGACAAACAACGGAACGGAACACGAAACATCACAGCGCACTAGCAGCTACCCACAAAAAAAAAGGCACCAGCCACTCCGCCGCCCTCTCTCTCTCTCTCTCTCTCTCTCTCTCTACCCGCCCGCCCCCCACCCGCGCACCGCCAGCTCCCACGCTAGCCACTGCGCCGCATTCGCGGGCGCCGCCCTGGCCAAGACGGGCCCCAGCCCCGCGTAAAAGGCGCGCGGGGTGCGGCCGCCCGCACTGTACAGCGACCGCGCCGCGTCCACCATGCCCGGCGCGGCCGACCCGGGCGGCCCCGCCTGGATGGCTGTCTTCACCGCGTCCACGGGCAGGACGGCGCCCCACATGGCGGCGCCGGCCACCGCGCCGCACGCGATGGCCGAGGCGGCGTCGGAGAGGAGGGAGGACGAAGAGGGCGGAGGAGGAGGGGAGGGGGACGGGCCGCCCCCCCGCCCCCCGGGCGCGGGTGGCGGCGGCGGCAGGACAGACCGGCGCAGCGCTTCATACACGACGAAGAAAATGGCGTTGCCGGGCACTTCGCGCGCGGCGGTCGCGCCCAGGCCGCGGGTCAGCAGGCCGGCCACGCCCTCGCACGCCAGCGTCGCCCTCACGCACGCCGCGGGCCCAGAAAAGGCCCGCGCCCGCCGCCCGCTCCCCCCACCCCCACCCGCCGCCGCCGCCGCGTCCGTCTGCAGGCGGACTTTGATGAGCTCGGCGGGGGACAGGACGGGCGAGAGGGCGGCGCCCGCGCCCGCGGCCGCGAGCGCCACGGTGGACAGCGGCGGGCGGGCGCCGGCCTCACCGCCGCCGCCGCCGCCGCCCAGCCCAAAGCCGGCGGCACGCAGGCCCGCCGTGTACGCCGCGTAGTTGACGGCCGTCTCGCCCGCCGCGCCAGCCAAGGGCACAGCCATCCCGCGAAACAGGGCGAGCGGCCCGCCTCGGGACACGACGTCCCTCAAAGCCGCGGCGGCGGACGGGTAAGGCGCGCCTGCCGCCCGCGCGGACTGCATCGTGACTTTGACCGTGTCGAAAGGAAAGCCGGTGACGAGGTTGGCGGAGCCGGCCAAGGCACCGGCAGACGCGTCGCGGAGCCAGGGGGCGGTGGGGTGGTGCGCCGCCGCGCCCGCCGCGGCTGGCGGTGCCATTCGCGGTGCGCCCCCTGGCGCACGGCCAGCCCGCTGTGCACGCGCGTCAGGCGAGAGCAGCGGCGCACGGCAGACAGCTGCGACTGCGCGCAAGCCCGTGCCGCCCTCTGCGCGAGGCGCGGCGGCGGGAAAAAGCCAAGAGTGAGGAACACAGAGAGACACGGCCGCGGGGCCGACGATGCCTTCATTCACCTTATTTCAATTGGTCGGCCGCCCACGCACGCCCGGCAATGACCATCTCTGACGAGCCTGCCGCGGCGGAGGCGCGGCCGCCCGCCCAACCCAGCGAGGAAGACCTCCTGCCCCCGGCCCTGGCGCGCCGCGTGAAAAAGGCGAGTCGCGTGCGCGCGCGCGCGTGCGCTCCCAGCGGCCGCGCGCCCACCCCCGGCGACCCCCTCCCTCTCACGCGCCGTCCCCGTCCCCACCACACGACGCACAGGCCATGGCCGTCCCGCTCGACTCGGCCGACGTGCGCGCCGGCCTGGCTGCCCTGACCCCGTCCTTCTACCCGGCCAACAGCCCCGCCGCCCGGGCGGGGCTGCGGGCGTCTGTCGACGCGCGCGCGGTCGCGACCGGCGCCGCGGCAGCAGACGCGGTCGGCGCGGTTGTGGCGGCCCTTGACGCGGCGGACGCGGAGCTGGGCGCCCTAGAAGATGGTCTCAAAGCCGCGACGGAAGCCCTGGCGGCAGGAAAGGCCGCGGCCGCGGCAGCAGCGGCCGACGCCGACGCGGCTGAAGCGGGGGCTGCCACCCTGGCCCGCCGCGCGTCCGTCGCCCGGGACGTGGCAGCCCGCTTCCAGCTCACGCCGGCCGAAGCGGCGGCCCTGGCAGCCGGGCCTGGAGGTGGCGGGAGCGGGCCGGTGGCGCAGACGCCGAGCGCGGCCGGCGCTCCCACGCCGGCCGCGGCCGCGCCCACCACCACCCCCGCCGCCGCGTTCCTCGCCGCCCTGGCCCGCGTCGTGTCCATCCACGCCGCGGGGCGGGCCCTGCTGCGCACCCCACACCAACGCGCGGGGCTGGCCGTCATGGACCGGGCGGCGGCCGCGGCGGAGGGCGGGTACGAGGCGCTCGCCCGGTGGGCGGCGGGCCAGGCGCGCGCGTTGGGCGGCGCAGACGGCGGCGGTGCAGCCCCGCCGCCGGGTCCGGCGTCCGCCGACGACCTGCGGGCCGCCCTGGCCGCCCTGCGCCCTCGCCCTGCTTTACTCCGCTACTGCGTCGACGAGTTGGCCGACGCCCGGGCGGCCGCCCTCTTCCCCCGTTTCCTGTCCGCCCTCACCCGGCCGGGCCCCGGCGGCCGCCCGCCGCTCGAGGCCACGGCCGCGGCCGACCCGCCGCGCTTCGTCGGCGACATGCTGGCCTGGGTGCACCAGGCCGCGGCCGGGGAGCGAGACCTGTTGGCGGCGTTGCTGGGCGAAGCCGGGGATTTGGGCGGCGGCACGGGCGGCGGCGGCGGCGGAGGGGACGGCGGCGCGCCCGGCGACGCGGGCGCGGGCGCGGGCGTCTCCATCCCCGCCGCCGTCGACCGCATCACGGCCGGCCTGGCCCGCCCGCTGGCCACGCGCGTGGAAGCGGTGCTGCTGGCCCCACCGCCGCCGGCCGTGTCCCTGCGCTTGGCTGGCCTGCTGGCCCTGTACGCGCGCGCCCTGGGCAGCGTGTGCGGCGGCGGCGGCAGGGGCGGGGGCGAGGGCGGCGGCGGCGGCGGCGGGACGCTGGCCGCCGCGGCGGCGAGTGGCGCGGCCGCGGCCGCGCGCGCGGCGGCCGAAGCCGTCTCGGCCCGGCGCGACCGCTTGGCCCGGGCCCCACCCCGCCCGGGACCGGGGCTGGCGGCCGGCCCAGACCTGGCGGCGGCGGCGGCCGAGGTCGCGGCGCTGTGCACGGCGTCCGCCGACGCGGCGGGCGGCGGGCCCGGTGGCAGCGGCGGCGCGTCCGCCGTGGGGGCCTCCCTGCTCGCGCCGGCCGAGTCCGCCCTGGCGGAGGCCATCCAAGCGCTGCTGGTGCCGCCCACGGCGCCGCCGAGAGAAGAGGCAGGGGCGGGCGCGGGCGGCGTGGCGGCGGCCAACGCGGCCGCGGCCGTCGCGGCCGCCCTGCGCCCGGCCGCCGCGGCGGGGTCCTCCGCCGCCGCGGCCGGCGTGGACGCGGCCGAGGCCGCGGCCGCAGCCGCCGTCGCCCAAGCCGTGGACGCGGTGGCGGCCGACCTGCTGGCGTCGGCGGGATTGGGCGGTGGGGGGGAGGCGGTGACCGCGGCGGGCCTGGCGGCCGCGGCCGCGGCCGCCGCGACAGCCGGCCCCACCCCGGGCGCGCTGGCCAAGCTCACCGACCCGGCCACCCGGGCGGCGGCGGGCGCGGCAGCCGCGGGTCGCCTAGCCTCTGCGTACGAGGGAGCGTACGCCACGGTCGTGGGCGGTGGCGCGCCGCCGCCTGGCGCGTGCTCGCCGGCCGAGCTGCGGCTGTTGCTTGGGTTGTGAGGGTTGAGGGGGGTGGGGGGGTCCAGGTTTTTTGGAGTTTTCGTTCGTGTCTGTTTGTGCGTTTCTTTTACACTCTGCTACCACAGCAGGCGACGGGTGGACCGGACAGGCGGCGCGGGCGTGGCGTCCAGGCCGGGCGGCGGCGGCTGCCCGCCGCCCCCGGCCCACCCATCCCGCCACTGCCCGGCCGCGCGGTGCCGCCGCCGGCCGGCTTCCGCCCTCAGGTCCTGCAACAGGCCTTTCACCTGGCGAGCGCAAATGGCGGCGACCAGGCGGTCCAGCGGAGGAGGCAGGGGCACGCGCGGACCCACGGCCTGGGTCAGGGTGACCAGGGACGCGCCGGTGGAGGGGAGGGCGGGCGTCGTGCCGCGCGCGCGCGCGAACGCGGCCGCCGCCGCCGCCCACGCGCCGCCGCTGCTTGACGCCGCCGCCGCCCCTCGCCCGCCTTTGTCCGCCAACACGTGATCCAGCTCGGCCTGGTTGAACGGTCCGACATGCCAGGCGCCCTCGAACGCTTGCATGAACCCGCCACCGCCCGGCGCGAGCCGGAAGGACACCGTCCCGGCGCCCGGGTCCTCGTCCACGACCAGCCGCGTGGACAGCGTGCCCGTCAGCAGCGGGCCCGCCCGCCACCGCGCGACGTGCTCCACCTCCACCGTCCGGCGGTGGCACGCGCCGGGGCCGCCGCCGCCCTCTTCGGAGATGACCCGCCGGTACGGCATGGCCTCGATCGCCCGGAACACGCCAGAGTTGTCGGGCTGGGTCAGAATGGCGAAGACGCCGGCCGGCGGCAAGTCGACGCGCGCGTGGACGGAGACCTTGCACAGGAAGCCGTGGACGCGGTCGACGCGCACGTGCGTTTCCGCGTCGCTCCAGGCCGCGGCGTCGGCCGGTTCGGTCGCGTCCAGTGTGGCGGTCACAGCCGACGAAGGCGGCGCGGCGTCCGGGTGGTCGAGGTGGGCGGCAGCGCCGCGGGAGGTGGTCAGGGCTGCACTGGCTCCACCCCGCCCGCGGTTGAAGGGCCAGGGCATGGCTGCGTCTTGTCGGATGAGTGGTGGGCCGTGGACCGGGCCGCGGTCGGGCGCGCGTGTCGTGTCGCGCTTTCAAGGAGACAATTCCCTGTCCTGCCTCGTTGCTGCTGTGTGTGTGTGTGTGTGCGTGGGACGAGGGGCAGGGGCCGAGCAGTCACACCTCCAATAGAGGCGACGGAACTCTCCGACGCCTCGCTTCCACCGCGTTCCGGAGAGGCAAACCCCCCACCCTCCCCCACGTTGCGGCCGCCCCACTCGCCCACGTCCCTCCCGCGGCGGCGGCTGTGATCCAAGACCCCCGCGTCCTCCCATTTGTTTCGATGGCGTTTGCTCCGGCACCCCCCTCGTCGGCGGGCGACCGCATTTCCACGGCCCGCACGGGCCCGGCGTCGTGCGGGCCGTCCTCGGCCAGCCGGCGGTCGGCCGCGTTGCCGGTCCGCCCCCCACGCGTCCCGGGACGGCGGCCCTCGCCCGTCGCTGCCGCGGCCGCAGACGGTGCGTCGCCGTCCGAACCCGCCACGCTCGGCTCGTTCCTGCGCGGGCGCGGCCTGGCAGCCCCACCTCCGCCCGCGCCCGTGGGCGAGGAACTGGGCTGGCTCAAGGCCGTGACGGACCGGTACCATCTCGGCCGGACCATTGGCAGCGGGTGCGTGTGTATGGTTTCGCGTTTTTGGGGAGAGAGGAAATCGTTAGGCAGCCGCTGTCTCTTGCGGCGTCTCCGCCAGCGCCCGGCCGGGGCGGCGCGCCAGGGCCGGGCGTCCGCGTTGTCGCCGCGGCCGCCTTGCCCGGATGCCTCTCCATCATATGATGGCAGAGGCGGCGCGTGTCGCGTGGCCGGCGGGTCTCTGCCGGCGGGCGGAAAACTGACTGTGCCCGCGCGCCCGCCGCCGCCGCCCTGCGGGCGCCGAGTCCTCGTCAGACTGCACGCGCGCGCGGGGGGCCGCCGCCCGGCCAGCGCAGGGCAAGGAGCGCTCGCTTTTCCCCCCCTGGCTCGCGGACGCTATCTGGCCTTGAGCTTGGGGTGGCGGGTGGGACAAGAGGGCGCGTCCCCCGGCCTGTGCGACGGCATGGGTGGAGGGGGGGGCTGGCGCCGCCCGCGCCCCCCCCTTAGACGCTTTTCCCTGTTCCAGCAACCACCTCCCCCTCTCCCCGCCCCCCAACCCCGCCCGGAGGTATCTATCTCACCCCTCGGCTCTGCCCACCACCATCCCCTTCCCCACCCACCCACCCACACACGAACACCCCACTCCAGCTCCTACGGCGTCGTCTACCTGGGCATCGACAAGGCGACGGGCGGCGAAGTCGCGATCAAAGCCATGCTCAAGCAGCGGCCGCGGTCGACGCGCGAGCGCACGCTCAAGAAGCTGGTGCGCGAAGCCGCGCTGACGGCCCGCGTCCAGGCCTGCGACGGCGTCGTCAAGCTCCTGGGCGCCTACGAGGACGCGGACCGGGCGTACCTGGTCATGGAGCGCCTGCGCGGCGGGGACTTGGAGTCGGCGCTCGAGCGCGGCGGCCCCCTGCCCGAGCGCGCCGCGGCGGCGGTCGCCCGGGACGTCCTCCGCGTCATCGCGGCGTGCCACGCGTCCGGGTGCATGCACGGCGACATCAAACCCGCGAATTTTGTGCTGCGGGAGCCGCTGGGCCTGGGCGGCGGCGTGGCCGCCCGCCGGGCCGCGCGCGCCGCGGCCGCGGGCGGCGGCGTGTCGCCCGCCGCCCTCCCGCACCCCTTTGCCTCCCTGGCGTCGCCGTCGTCCGGCCCGCCTCCGCCGCGGTGGCTCGTCGCCATCGACTTTGGCTGCTCCCAGCCCGTCGGCCGGGCGTCCCTGACGCGCCGGACGGGCACGCCCGTCTACATGGCGCCCGAAGTCTTTCGGCGCGACTACGGCCCCGAAGCCGACCTGTGGAGTGCGGGCGTCATGCTGTACCAGCTGCTGTCCGGCCGCTTCCCCTGGTGGCCGGCCGTGGCCGACTGCCGGGCCTGCTCCGTGGACGAGGTCATGCGGTGCGTGCTGTCCGGCGAGGTGCCGTTCGATTACGGGCCCTGGGCCGGCGGCCTGTCGGCCGAGTGTGTGTCCCTGGTCAAGGGCCTGCTCACGCGCGACCCGGCGGCGCGCCTGACCGCCGAGGCGGCCCTCGCCTCGCCCTGGTTTGCGGCCCAGCTGGACGGCGGCGAGGAGGCCTGCCCCGCCAACAATGTCGTGCCCATCGCCCCCGGCGCGCCCGACCACGCGGCGCCGGAGGGTGGGGCGGGCGGGGCGCCGGCCGCGGCCGCGCCCGCGACCCCGCCCGCGGCGCCGGCCCCCTGGTTTGCGGCGGCCGCGCCGGCCGCACCGCCCCCGCCCAGCCCGACGGCCATGGCATAGCACGCCGTGCATGTTTGTTTTTCTGTGCTAGACGTCGCTGCACTTTCCCCCATCCGAGAAACGCTGCCGTAGATTTTTTTTGCTGTTCCTTTTTTTTCCATCTGAAAGGAAAGAGGCGCGTGTGCGTGTGTGTGTGTGTGTGTTCCCATCCGAGAATTCTCGAGAGGACGTGTTTTTGCGAGAGAGTGAGTGTGGGTGTGGGTGTGCGTGGCGTTGGTGAGTGCGCCGCCGTTTTTGTGTTCCGCCTCTGCCTCCGTTCCGGCCCCGCCTTTTTTTTCAGCCGTCGCTAGGAGGCGGCCGCGGGTCGGGATGGAAAGGAGGTGGAGAGGGCCGGTCGCGCCTAGTGCCCGCGCATCCTTGTTTGTGCCGTCAGAAACAGAATACGCTAGGTTCTTCTGTTTTTGGTTGAGGTAGAGTGTGTGTGTGTGCGTGTGTGTGTCCATCAAGAAAAACCATTCGTGCGGGGGAGGTGGTTGTAGAAGTTGTTCCATCCAATGTTGAGAAGAAGAGTCGTTGCTGCACACGCCTCAAGCCGGCGGCGCGTTCGCCGTAGCAAAAAAAAAGCACACACAACAACACACGAAACACAATGACAGCGACCATCGCTGACCCGCCCCCAGACCCGGGCGCGATGGAAGCCTTGAGCGCCCTGGATGGGCACGCATCGGGCGAGGCCGGGCGGCGGGTGAGTTTGGATTGGCTGTGTTTGGCCGGGCGAGCGAGCGAATGGAGCTGGTGTGCCCAAAACAGAGACGCCACTGCCTGCTGTGCCCAGTCAGCGATCATCCGCCGCGTCGGCCTGGCGCCGCGGGACCTGGGCCATTCGGCGCGCGGACATCGAGGGCCTGCATGCGCGCGAAAAAGGTCGCGCCGCACGCAACTCTTTTCACCACACGCAGCGTGTTGCCTCAACCCACCACCCCGCCCCCCACTCCCCGCCCGCTCCACCAACACTCCCAGCTCTCCTCCGCCCGCGCCCGGGTCGAGTCCGCCCCTTGGGACCCGACTGCGTGGGCCGCCTTGGTCTCCGCCGCCGCCGGAGTCGGTCGGCCCGTCGAAATCGCGGCGCTGGAAGCCCAGGTCCTGCAGTTTCCGACGGGCGCGGGCGCGTGGCGGCGCCTCGCGGCCGCGCACGACCCGGCCACCCAAGCCGACGCCCTGCGCGCCGTCTTTGCCCGGTCCCTGACGGCCTGCCCGTCCGTGCCGCTCTGGTCGGCGTACCTGAGTTTCATTGTGAAAACCAATGCGGCCCGGCCCGACGCGGCGGACGCGGCGGCGGAGACGCGCGCGGCATTTGAGTTTGCGCTGGACCGTGTCGGCGACGACGGCCGGGCCGGCCAGCTGTGGACCGATTACATCGCCTTCCTGTCCGGCCCGTCGCCCGGGACGGAGGCGTACAAGGGGCTGTGGGGCGCCGCGCCGGCGGGGCAGGAGGGCGCGGCGCGGGCGGCGGCCCTGCGGTCCGCCCACGCCCGGGCGGTGACGGTGCCGCTGGTCGGCGCGGGCGGCCCGGCCCTCGCCGAGGCGCTGTGGCGGAGCTACGAAGCGTTCGAGTCCTCGCAAGCCAACCGCACGCTCGCCCGCCGGGCGTTGGACGCCCTGCGCCCGGCCTACCTGGCCGCGCGGGCGGCGGCCAAGGAGAGGGGTCGCCTGGTGGACGCGCTCGACGGCTGGGAGGAGCGGGGCTTCCCCGCCCCCCCCGGGTCGGCCGCGGCCGGCGCGGGCGGCCAGCCCGGCCGGGCGGCCGCCTGGGCGTCCCTCATCGCTTGGGAGACGTCCAACCCGCAGGGCCTGGACCCGCCGGCCCTGTCCCGCCGCCTGGCCCTGGCGCACGAGCAAGCCCTGGCGTCGACGAGCCGCCTGGACCCGGGCGCGTGGGCGCAATACGCGCGGTGGGCGTGGGGCGGGCAGCGCGAAGCGGGCGGCGGCGGCGGCGGCGGGGGTGGAGGCGGAGGCCCGCCGCCGCCGCCCGGCGCCACGGACGGCTCCCGCCTGGGTCCGCCCTCGCCTGCGGCGATGGATGCGGGCCGCGCCATCCTGGCCCGCGGCCGGGCGGTGCTGCCCGCGTCCCCGCTGCTGGTGCTGGCGGAGGCGGAGTTGGAGGAGGTGGGCGCGGGCGACGCGCTCGCCGCGCGGGCGGTCTTTGAAGCCGCCGCGTCGGAGGTGGAGGGCGGCGCCGGCGCCGAGGGCGGCGACGACGAGCGCGGGCACGCGCGCGCCCCCTGGTCCCCGGCCGACGGCACGCTGCTGTGGATCGCGTTCATGCACTTTGAGCGCCGGGCGGCGGCGGCGGCGGGCGCGGCGGGTGGCGGCGCGGGCGGCGGGCGCGCGGCCGCCGGGGCCGCCTCCACCCCCACGACCACGGCCGACCTGGTCGCCGCCCGCAAAATTTTCATGCGCGCCCGCAAGTGGCCGCACCTGACCTGGCACGCCACGGCCGCGGCCGCGGCCATGGAGTGGGCGGCCGACCCGGCCAAGGAGGCCGTGCCACGGAACCTGTTCGAGTTGGGCATGCGCGCCTGGGCGGGCAGCGAGCCCGGTTTTGTGCGCGCGTACGCGTCCTGGCTGGTGCGGGCCCTGGGCGACGTGCCCAATGCGCGCGGGGCGTACGCCCGGGCGCTGGGCGCCGCGGCCGCGGCCCGGGAGGGAGAGGGGGAGGGCGGCGGGGCGGCGACTGACGCTGCGCGCGAGCTCTTCCACGCCCTCGCGGCGCTGGAGTGGGAGTGCGGGGACGCGGCGGCGGCGGATGGCGTGGAGGCCAAAGCCATCGCGGCGCTGGGGTCGGCCTGGCGGCCCGAGGACTCGCTGCGGCTGGTGGCCGCCCGGGCGAGCTTCGCGGGCCTGGACGGGTGGGGCGCGCCCGGCGCGAGGGGGTCCGCCGCCGCCCGCCTCGGCCTGTTGACCGGCGGGTCGGCCGACGCGGCGGCGGCGGCGGCGGCTGAAGCGGCTGGCGCGGCCGCGGCGGACGCTGCCGCCGCGGCCGCCGCCGCTGCGGCAGCCGTCCGGCCCGCCAGCGCCGACGGCGGCGGGCGGAGGTCGCCGCTGCCGCCGCCGCGCCCGCCCGGCGGCGGTGGGCGGCGGGCCGGGTCGCCGCCGCACGCGCCGCCTCCACCGCCGCCCCCGGACCCGATCGGCCTCCTGCTGGACGAGCTGCCGCCCGCGGCCGCCGTCATGGCGGACCGCCGCCCCCTGCCGGACGTGGACAGGCTGCTGGCCGTCGCGCTCGCGTCCGCCAAGGACGACCCGTACGGCGGCGGCGGGGTGGGGGGCGGCCCCCCGCCGCCGCCGCCGCGGGGGGTGTACGATGAGGGCGGCGCGCGTGGCCGGCCGCGGGCGCGGATCGTGTGACACATGAGGACGGGAAAGGGCTCTCATCGCGAAAGGAAGGAAAAACACCGGGCGTGCACGCGCGCGCGCGGGGGGGGGGGGGGGGGTCCCTGGCGAAGGGGCCGCCCCGCCCGCCGCCCGCCGCGAAAAAATAACGCTCACACGCACTCCACTCCCTCTCCCCCCTGCCCTCCACTCTCCCTCGCATGCTCGGCCGGGGCCGAGGGGACGATGGACGTACAAAAAGGGATCGGCGGCGGGGGCGCGGGCAACCAGCGATCGCGCCGCACGCGAAAAAACCGTGGCCGCCGCTCCAACCGCTTTTTTTTTTGCTTTGTGTGTTCACGCGTCGGCCAAAAAAACGTGCGCCCGCTCGTCAAAATCACCGCGCCTTGGTGGGCGTGCGCGCCGACCGGCGCACGGGCGTCGCGCCCGCCCGGGAGGGCGTGGCCTTGGTCGCCTTGCGGGAGGGCGTGGCCTGTTGCGTGTGTGTCAAGTGTTGTCTCTTTTTCCGTGAGCGCGACGGGATGCGGAAGGGGGGGCCGACGCGTGTGCAAACAACTCCCTGCCTTGTCCAACTCACCTTGAGTTCGCCGTCGCCGCTCAACCGGCCAGACAGCTTGCGCTCCCTGGAGAAGGGCGTGGTGGAGGAGGAGAAGTGGGGAAGGGGATGCATCAGGGCGAGCGGGCGGATTCGTTGGACGCGGAGAGAGAAAAAAAAACGGCAACATTGCCCTGCGGCGGGCGGCAGCACGTTTTTTTTCCCGGCCGACACCCCGGGCACGCCCCCCCTCTACAACAAAACGCACCGCATCGTCCGGCGGACGCCCTTGACGTACCGGGTGCCGGTCGCCTTGCGGCCGGACACGCCGCCCAGCACGCGCGAGGCGGCGACCATCAGTGCGACGGCGGCCGCGACGGCGAGCAGGGCCGCGCCCGCGCGGCCGGCCGGGCCCGCGCCCTCAAACGCGTCCAGCAGGGGCGCGTACGCGGGGCGGGCCTTGATGGACGCGATGCGGAAGAGGTGGCGGGCCTGGCGGGTCGCCTCGTGGCCCTTGATCGTGTCCCAGACGCGGTCCATGTTTGGGGCGGGTGTGCTGGTTTTTTTTTTTGGCTTTCGGGCCGGCGGCGGGGGAGAGAGCGGAAACGCGCGAGTGACGCCGCGCGCGCGGCGCAGGGCCGCGCGCGCGCGGCACCCCTCCCCGCCCGTCCAGCCTGGCCACCCGTCCCATTGCAAGAGCACGCGCGCCACACTCTGTTTCTCGCTCTCTCTCTCTCTCTCTCTCTCACACACACACACACACACCTCATTCTACACAAGCACACACACACACACACCGACCGAATCAGGGCCCGCCCCCACCACCGCCCTCCCTCGCCGCGCGCTCCCGCGCCGCGCGCGCCCGCTCCTCCCGCTCCTTCGCGGCCCGCTCGCGCGCCGCGCCCGCGCCGCCCTCCACCAACCCGCGCTCCGCGTTCAGGCAGTCCACCCGGAACCGCATGCGCAGTTGCGGGACGTTGGTCTTTTGGATGTCATTGCCCGCGGGCCCGGGCAGCCAGTAACTCGCGGCCACCCAGTGCCGCTTGCAGCCGTGCGGGAAGCCCGAGTGCAGGACGGAGTTGCGGGCGACCTCGCACAGGTCGGCCGCGGACAGCTTCCAGACTTGGGCGGCCACGGAATATTCCTCGACCAGCGGCTCCTTGGTCAGGTGGATCTGGAGCGGGTCGTCCGTCGACAGGGAGACGGACAGCCCCCGCGCGAAAAAGGAGGGGAACGGGTTGCGGTGGTAGTCCAGGAACAGCGAGTTGTTGGACAGGGGCGACATGCACAGGCCGACCTGGGCCAGGTAGTACAGGTACTGCAGCGGCGGCGACTTGCGGAGGCCGATGCCGTGCGCGATGTTTTGGGCGAGCAGGAAGGCGGAGACGAGGTGGTCGACGTCGCCGGCCTCGCCCGCGTGCGGGCGGAAGGCAAAAGCGTTGAGGCCGCGGGCCTGTGATTTGGGGCGGGGGGGGAGGGGGGGTGTCGTGAGCCTTTTTTTACGTCCGCCAGCCCTGCCCCGGCCCGGCGCGTGATGGCGGGGCGGCCGCGGCAAAAGAGGCGAGGAAGGAAAAGGCGGGGGCGCCCCCCCCACCCCCACCGACCCTCCCTCTCCCGCGCGCACTCCATCCCCACCACCACCACCACCCTCCGCCCGCCTCTCCCCACCCCCCACACACCCACCTCGCGCAGCTTGTTCAGGGTGTACAGGTTCGCGTACACGTAGTACGCATAGTACGCGTACGCCGGGTTGTGCTTCAGGTCCCACGCGTCCGCGGCCGGCATGTGCTTGGCCGGGCGGCGCTCCGGCTTGGACTCGTCGTCCACCATGTCAAAGCCGACCACGTGTTTCAAGAACAGGTGGAGCTGGGGGTGGGACCCGGGGTCCAGGGTCGCCTCGAAGAGCGGGCCGAAGATGTTGTCGATGAGCTGGCCGAAGTTTTCGATGATGCCTTGGGCCTTGTACACGTCGTACAGGCGGGGGACCTGTGTGTGGGGCAGGCAGGGTTTTTTTTTTTTTAATAGGAGGGGGGAGGGTGGAGAGAGCGCGCGCGCGGATGGAGAGTGCGGCGCCCTCCGCACGGAGGGCGCCGGACGCGGGACACGCCGGCCACGCGCAGCTTTCGGCCTTCCTCCCCCGCCCACAGCACCCCCTCCTCGCACCCCACGCACCTGGATCAGCCAGACCACGTTGTCCGAGTACAGCCCGTGCTGCGCCACCCACGCCGCCAGCGTCGCCCACTCCACCCGCTTGCGCCCGTACACAGAAACCCGGTATTCAGCGTGTTGGTATTTGGACGCCTCCAAGTCCGCAAACACTTCCTTCGTCAGCTCGGCCAGGAAGCGGCCGCGGATCAGGTTGTCCTGCTTGATGAAGACTTCGCGCAGGCGGGACTGGCCAAACGGGTTGTACTTCAAGTTGAACCTGTCGAAGCTGCGGCGCATGAAAAAAAAGGGGGAGGGGGGAGGAGTGGGTCGGTCGCTGCGCTGGAGACAAAAAGGAACTCTCCACCCTCCCGCCTCTACCTCTCTCCCCCCCCTCTCTCCCTCCCTCTCTCTCACCGGTGGAACGTGTTGCGGTCGGCGTGCATGTCCAGTGTGTCCACGTTCAGCTCGTGCGCGGTCAGGCGCAAGGATTCGAACACTTCCGCCAGCGTCAGGTACTTGCCGTCGCGGAAGATGACGACCTCCCCCGGCTCCTTGCGCAGCTTGGCCTTGATGAAGCGCAGCAGGTGCTTCTGGTGCATGCAGGCCGAGTGGTGGACGTGGGTGTCCACCTTGCGCACATTGTAAAAGTCGCGGTGCGGGGCGGACTTTTGGGCCAGGCACTCCTTGTCCGCGTTGAGGTGGCAGTGCAGCGCAAACTTTTGTTCGAGCAGGGCCAGGCGGCGGTGCGCAAAAGTCTTGACGGGCCCGGCCGCCGCGACTTTGAGGACGCGGTGCATGTCCGTGAAGAAGTCGGTCGCGGTGCCCGGCGGGGCAAAGGGGTCCGGCGTGCCCGGCGGGCCCCAGGACGACGGCGCGCCCGTGACCGGGTCGAGCGGGACGACACGGTACACCCCGCCCTCGATGGCCGCCGCCCAGCGCGCGGGCGTGGCCGCCAGGGCCGCGTCCGCGGGCGTCCAGTCAAACGGACCGCCGGCGCCGGGGCCCCACGTGTCGGAGGGCGACGCCGCCTCGGGCGCGCCCGGGTCGGCGTCCTCCGGGCGCGCGGCCGGCGCAAACAGCCAGCGGGACCGCAGGCCCAAGCACTCGGCCAGCAGCAGGCACACGTCCTCCGTCTCCTCCGTCGCTGCCGGTTCCGGCGTGATGACCCGGCAGTACTGCTCCGCCGTGGCGGCGTCGTCGATGATGCGGCCCTCGGCGGCGAGCGTGCCCGCGGACGCGTCGGCGGGCGCGGGCGCGGGCGGCGGGCGGGGCAGGGCCGACGGCGGCAGCGGGGCCGGGACCAGGGTGGCGGGCGGGTGGGCGACGCCGTTGGCGAGGCCGTTGGCGCCCAGGGCCGTGGGTGGGTGCAGGGCCGCCAGGGCGCCGGGGGAGGGGGCGCCCGCGGAGGCGGGCGACGGCGCGGCGGCCGCAGCGGCCGCGGCCGCGAGCGCGGCGGGCGACGGCGCGGCCGGAGCGTGGCCGCCGTCGCGCCGAGGCTGACTGCCTCCGGGTGGCGTGGGCATGGGCCCGGGCGGGCCCCAGCCCCACCCACTGCCGTCGGCGCTGGGCGTCGGCGGCGGCCAGGCGGGGGGTGGGCCACCGCCGCTGGCGCCGGCGCGCCAGGCGGGCGGCGGCGGCGGCGGTGGACCGCCCACCGCAAAGGCTTCCCGCCCGTACGCGCCGCCGGTGCCGTAGCCGTGCGGCGGTGGTGGCCCGCCTCCCGGGCCGTCTGGCGTCCAGAACCGGCGGCGGGAGGGGCTGAGCGACCTGCCGGGTTGGGTTTTGGGGGCCGGGCGGGCGGAAGGGAAGAGAGGGAGGTGAGGAAGGGTCGCGCGCCCCCGGCGCGTGTGTTTTTATTCTCCCATGCCTCCGCCATGTCTCTCACCGACTGGGCGCCGTGCGACCTTGCAGCGGCGTGGACGACTCGTCGTCGCCCCTGTAACCCCCGTGCCCGGACCGGCGGGGCGGGGACGGCTTGCTGCTGCCTGGGCCGGCGTCTCCGCTGCTTGCAAAGCTGCGCCACGCCCACCACGCGCCCAGCCCGGCCGCGACAGCCGTCGCGCCGGCGACCAGGCCGGTGATGAAGGCTTGATGGGATGGCGCGTGGCCCGCCGTCATGGGTGTGGATGCCATGGGCGTGTGCGGGGCGCGTGCCCGGACGCAGCGGGGGGTTTCAATGCGCCGCCCTCGGCGCGACGCGACGGAAACAGGTCTGTGTGCTGAGCGAAGCACTCTCTCTCGCCTGCGCCCACACTCCATCAACTGTTTCATTCCCCGGCCCGTCAGCAGGCGCGGGCGGCCCCACTCAATTCCCAGCTCAACTCGCGCGATGTTGAGCCTGCCCGCCGTACATGCCCGCCCGCGGCCCGCGCCCGCCGCCCGCCCGGCTGGTGGCGGGCCCGCGCCGGGCCGGCGTTCACCCAAAACGCATGCCCTCCGCTTAGTCCGCCCGGCGCCGCCGCCGCCACCCGCCCCATCCAACTTCACGCCCGCCCGGCCGGACGCGTTCCTGCTGACGCTGGCGACCACGGCGGCCCTGGTTTTTTTGGGGAGGAAGGGCCAGGAATCGTGCGTTTTGGAATCCTTTCTGCACCCCGTGCGCCCGTCAGCGCAACCTTGCGGTTGCGCTGTCCACCCCCACCCACGCCCAGTCCTCCCTCACGACACTCCCCCCACCCCCGCCACACAAAAACAGCACGCCCGCCTTGGCCGCTGCGACCTCCGTCGCGGACACAGCCACCCTGCCCCCTCCACCTCCCCCCATCCGCACCAAGCCGCCTCCACCGCCGACGGAGCTGCCGCGCGTCCCGGCCACCCCGCCGCTCGACCTGCTGCGCGAACAGGCCGCCGCCGCCGCGCTGACCGCCAAACAGTTGGCCGCCCTGGGCACGAACCCCAAGCGCGTTGAAGAGCTGGAAGCCCTGGCGGCGCAAGCTCGGGCGGCCCTGGCGGCCGCGGAGCGGGCGGGGAAGGGTGCGGCGGCTGCAAGCTCGGCCGCCGGCGCGGTGGCACCGCTGCCGCCGCCGCCGCCGCCGCCCGCGCCGCCCCAGCCCGTGGCCTTGGACCTCCCCGCGTTACTGGCCAAAGCCCACGCGGCCCTCTCCCCGGACGCCGAAGCGGCGGAAGGGCGGCTCCTGGCCGCGGCCGCACAAGCAGAGGCTGCGCTGCTGGCCGCCGAGGCGGGGCGTGACGCCGCCGCCGTCGACGCCGCCGCAGCCGCCTTGGCCGACGCGGACGGCGCCCTCGAAGACCTGTACGCGGCGGCCTTGCCCCCCTCTGACCGCCAGATTTTAGAGGCCGCAGCGACGGCGGCGGCGGTGGCGGGCGGCGAGGCCGCCGCGCTCTTTGGG
This sequence comes from Medakamo hakoo, assembly GCA_026636295.1. NCBI lineage: Eukaryota > Viridiplantae > Chlorophyta > Trebouxiophyceae > Coccomyxaceae > Medakamo > Medakamo hakoo. The sequence goes on along the minus strand of CP089454.1, from coordinate 760,074 downwards.
CCCGCGCGGTCCCCACTGCAAGAACGGGCGCGGGCGGCCGCGCTGGCCGCCCACGCGTCCCGCATCGCGGACGCCCTGCGGACGGAAGCCGGGTCCGCCACGCCGTCCGCCCCACGCCTGGCCCACCTGCGCCGCCTGCGCGACGCGACGCAGGCGGCCCTGTGGCGGGTGGAGCAGGCGGGGAGTGGCAGTGGCGGCGCCGCCGTCGTGGAGCCGCCCAGCCTGCCCGCAGCGTCGCCCGTGGTCGTGGAGGCACCCACGCCACCGCGCACGCCGTCCCCACAACCGCCGCCCCGGCGCCGGGAGGAAGGCGGAGACGCCACGGCTGGAGGCGGGCGCGCGGCGCCGTCCACGCCGCACCCGCCCGGCACGCTGCGCCTGGTGACGGGCGCCGCCGCCATCCCGCACCCCGCCAAAGCCGCCACAGGCGGGGAAGACGCCCACTTTGTGTCGAGCGCGGGGCTGGGCGCGGCCGGCGTCGCGGACGGCGTGGGCGGGTGGGCGGCCGAGGGGGTGGACCCCGCCATTTTCGCGCGGCGGTTGATGGAAGGCGCGGCCGCCGCGCTGGAGGCCGCAGCACGGAAAGGCGGTGACGCCGGGCTGTGCGTGCGGGAAGCCCTGGTTGCTGGGCATGCGGCGACGCGCGGCATCCCGGGCTCGTCCACCGCCGTCGTCGCGGCGGCGCTGCCCGGCGGCACGCTGCGCGTGGCTGTGCTGGGCGACTCCGGCTTCCACCTGCTGCGGGGTGGGCGGTCCGCCCTGGCGTCCGACCCGCAGCAGCACGCCTTCAACATGCCCTTCCAGCTGGCGGACCCCGCCCTGGGGCGGTCGGCCGCCAACACGCCGGCGGACGCGGACGTATACGACGTCGCGGCCGCGGCGGGCGACGTCCTCGTCCTCGCCACGGACGGCGTGTGGGACAACCTGCGCCCGTCCGACGTGGAGGCCCTGCTGGCGACCTTTGACAAGGACATGGGGGCCGCGCGCTCGCCTGGCGCGGCGCAAGCCCTGGCCGCCCGCATCGCTGCCAGGGCCGCCCAGCACGGGGCGGACCCGACCTACAAGTCGCCGTGGGTGGTGGAAGCCGCGCGCGCGGGCGCCCTGCCGCTGTGGGCGCGGCTGGCGCCGCGTGGCGGGAAAATGGACGACTGCACGGTCGTGGTGGGTTGGCTGGTGGAGGCGTAGTAAGGTTTGTGCGTGGGCGCCGCTGATGTAAAGGCACAGAAATGACTGGTGGTTTTTGCGAGGTGGCGGGGGCAGGCGCGTGGGATGGGTGGACAGGGCGGACAGATGAGGCGCACGACCGGGAGAGGCATGATGCATGTGAGGGTGTTGCCCGCCTCCCTCCCTCCCTCCCTCCCTCCCTCCCTGGCCAGGTCCACTCACCCCAGAGGCCTGCTGGCGTCGGAGGGCATGCGTGTGAGAGCGCGGGCCGGGAACGACCCGCACGCGGTCGTCTCTCCGAGAGAGAGGGAGAGAGGGAGAGAGAGGGTTGGGGTTGCTCTGCCCCGCCGCCGTGTGCCTGGGGCTGACACCCAGCGCGCCCCGCTCCCCTCCCCCCTCTGTCCCGCCCTTCAACGCTCCCAGCCAGGCGCGCCCTCAATCACAACACCAAAAAAACACCTGTCTACACATCCGCGCGTCTGCTGCCCCTTGCACAAAACAAACCTGTCAGTCGCTCTCGTCGTCTCCCCACTCGTCTTCCTCGCTCGTCCGCGCGCCCGCGCCCAGCCGCCCTTCCTCCAGCACAAAGAAATACACTGCAGCGCCCGCCAACGCCACGCCCGCACCCGCGGCCAGGAGGGAAAACGCGGACAGGAAGGCGGTGGACAGCAGGCGTTCGAGGCCGAGGGCGAGCGCCACGGCGCCGCGCTCCAGGGCCACGGCGCCCAAGAGCAGGAGGCGCGGGCCGAAGATGCAGGCGCCCAGGGCGAGGCCGGCGACGACCCAGCGTTCGCGGGGCGTCCAACCCAAAGGGCCGCGCCGCGGCGGTGGGGGCGGGTCGTCGGCGTTGCCTTGCCCAGCCGCGGCGCGCGTGGTCGCAGGGCGGCGAGAGTTGGGCGCGGGTGCGAGGCCGGTTGGCGCCGCCACACGCGGTCCCGGCGCCAGCGCCGGCCTTGACAGCCAAGCAGACACCCTCCCAGACGGCCCGGCGACGCAGGGCGGGTTTGTGAGCCCGGACGCGCGGGCAAACGACGCCATGGCTTTCGTTTTTTGATGGTATGAGTGCGTCCTCGTCTCGTTCACTCTCCCATTTTTTTCGCGCCGCGGGATAAGTCGCGGCCATCTCCATATCTCTCTCAGCAGCGCGATAGCCATGCAGGCGTCCCTCTCCGTCATCAGGTGCGCGGAGGCTGTGTGCCGCGGCCGTCCTCACCGCGCGAACGACAAAAGCCCTGGCACGCTCCAATTCACTCACCCTCTCTGTTCCCATCCATCGCGCAGGCCCACGCCGGCCCGCCCGGCCCGCCCGGCCGGCCTGTGCGCGCCGTCCATGCGCCCTCGCTCCCTGTGGCCCGTGGCCGCGGAGCCGGCGGCGGCGGCGCCGAGCGAGACCGCTGCCGCGCCCGCGGCCGCGCCAACTGAACCTGCTGCCGCGGCCAAGCCGGCCAAGGTGGAGGTCGCCCAGGGCGAGCGCTTCTACACGTACCGCCGCATGCTGCGGGCAGGTGAGGTGGTGGTGGAGAGGGGGTTGTCCCGTGCGCGGGCCCGTGCCGCCGTGTTGTCTCCCCAAAAACGCGCCCGGGTGGCCGCCGTCGTGTCTCTCACGCAACACTTCCTCTCCCCGTCAAAAAACAGGGTGGCCCAAGACCTGGGCGGACATCGTCCTGGACAAGATGATTAAAGCCGACATCAAGTGCGCGCCCGCGCAGTTTGGCCGCCTGGTGCGTGTGTGTCGAGTGTTTTTGCGCCTTCGATCGGTCCGACCCGCCCCTCCCCGACCACGCCCGACTCACACACACCCGCCCCATCCCATCCCATCCCATCCGCACCCCCCACACAGCTCGCCACCCTGAAAGCCCAGGGCATCTCGCCCATTGACTTCTGCTTCATGGCCGCCGTCGCGCCCGGCATCATGGGCCGCGACGGCCCGGACGTCCTGGCGCTCGCCACCTACCTCTCCTCGCGCGGCGTGAAGGGTGAGGGCGCCATCGCGGCGACGCTACGGGACCACCCGAAACTGCTGGAGTACAGCGTGGGCAAGGGCGGCCTGTCCAAGCCCGCCGGGTCGGGCGGGGTGGGCGGCGCGGTCGCCAAGGCGGGCGTGGAGGTCCTGGGCGGGCGCGTGTGCGTGTCGTACTGGCGCGAGGGCGCGGCCTTTGGCACGGCGCCCGTGTCGCCGCTCAAGCCGACGGAGTGAGAGGTGGGAGGGGTGAGGCGTGTGTGCGTGTGTGCGTGTGCGGGTGTGAGGACGGCGGGGTGTGTCCGTGGCCGAGCTTGTTTTCTTTTGGGAGGGGGGCGGTCACGGATGGAAAAAAAATGAAAAAAAAGCCTTTTGCCATTTCGCTAACACACACCCCCTACGCCTTCCGCCGCCGGCGCCACCGCGTCAGCTCCGATGGCAGCCCTGCATCATCTGGGCACCCACGCACGGCGGCGGACGCCACCAACTCGGCCACCCACGCGCCGTAGGTGAGCCCCCGCGCGCCCAGCCCCGCGACGGCCCACCAGTTGTGCGTGGCGTCGCCCACCTTGCCGGCCAGGGGCGGCCGCCCGGCAGCCGAGCGCGGGGCGAGGGCGCGCACGCCGCGCACGACGGAGGACGGCGGCCCCCACGCGTCTGCGGGCGGCCAGACCCGGCGGAAGGCGTCGGTGAGGGCGGACGCCGCGCCGTCGTCGTCCGCGCCGCCCGCCCGTTGCTGCGCCTCCAGCGCCGACGCCGCCGTCCACCGGTCTCCGGTCGCGGGGTCGTCCCACCCACGCGTCGCGCCCACGCGCACGGCCCCGCAGCCGCCGGGGACGGGCGCGGCGTACCACCGGCCGAGCAGGGCGGCGGAGCCGGGCCAGGGAGCGCGCCCGTCAGCGCCTCCACCGCCCGCCCCCTCCCAGTCGGCCGTCGCGCCGCCGACGAGGTCCAAGCAGCCGGCCAGTCCGCACGCCACCGCCTCATCCACTGTCCCCGTCCCGGCTCCCGCGGCGAGGATGATCGCGGCGTGGGGCGTGCGCCGCTCCAGCGCTGCCAGGCTGGTGATGGGAGGGCCGGCCGCGTCCAGGACCGCGGCCCCGCCCGCCGCACTCGCCGCCCGCACGGTGGCGGCCCACAGCGCCGATAGGTAGCGGGCCGGGTGGACGACCAGGCCGCCGGCCGTCACACCCCACGCCGCGGCTCGCGCGCCGCCGTCGCCGCCACCCTCGGCAGGCAGGGCGACGCCAGGCAGGGCTGCCCGCGCGTCCGCGGCCGACAGCGGGCGCGCGGACGCGCCGCCCGCGCTCACAGGCCGCCGCCCCGCCCACTTGGCCGCCTGGCCGCCGTCCTCCGCGGGGCGGACCATGGCGGAGGCGGGCGCGACGACAGGGAGGCTGGGCGTGCCGCCCCCTCGCCTCGCCTCCGCGTCCGCCACGGCTGCCAGGCGCGCCGCCGCCTCAAACGCCGCGCCGCCCTCCCACAGCGGGCTGCCGCCCGGCGCAAAGGGATGCAGCAGCCCCGCCGCCGCGCCGGAAGCACCCGCGCCCAACCCCCCGCACGGGGCGTGCAGGGTCAGGTGGGGGCGGGCCGGCAGGCCCGCGGCCGCGTGCGCGGCGATGAGGTGCCAGCCGGCCGCGACGCCCGCAAAGCCGCCACCCAGGACGGCGTACCGCGCGATGTCGTCGCCGCCTGTCGTGTGTGGAAAGGCGAGGAACAGATGAGCACGCACACAGGGGGCGGCAGCCGTTCGTTTTACACACACACGCGCCCCCCCGCGCGTCCCCCACATCAGTCCCGCTGCTGCTTTGCAGGCAGGGCCTTGCCCATCAGAATGAGCGCGGGGAAGCCCGCGAAAAAGGCCCAAAACGCCCAAAAGGCGGCGGCACCCGCGTCCGCGCCGGCTGTGAGGCACGCGGCCGCCGCGTACACCGCCTCGAGCGCGTGCGCGCCCCAGGCCGCGGCCGCGATCTTGCGGGCGGTCGGCTCGGTCACCACAGCCAAGCCGAGGTCGCGCAGCGGCTGCGGCAGCGGGGAGCCCGGAAAGCCCAGCAGGGTCACCCAGCTCAGCCCTCCGAGGGCCGCGACGACCCAGAGCGCGGGCGGCGGGGTCAGCGGGCGGCCCGGGCCCGCGCCTCCTCCTCCAGGTGGCATGGCTGGCTTCTCACCGTTTGCCGACGCGGCGGCTCGGGTCAAGCGCGGCGCCGCGTGTTTGGGCCGGTGGTGTTGCGGAGGCGCGACTGCGCTCACGCTCGCCAGCCGCCTCGGGCTGAGTAGTACGAAGGCACGGCCACCCGGGCAGCGGGCGGGAAGGTGGAGGTGAGAGGCGGACGGGCACGCCCGGACCGCGAGCATTTGTTCGTCGCACACTGTGCGCCCGGAGTGAAATGAGCGGTGTGTGGCACGAGTGGTTTCGATCGGCAGAACACGCCCGGATTCTTACAGATTTGGCGTGTCCGTCAGCCCATTCGCCAACTTATACACGCCCAGCGCCGGCAGGACAAAGCGGAACACGACCCACCCGAACCCCAGGCCGAGCGCGCTGTACCAGGCGGCCTGGGACGACCAGTACAGGACGCCCCGCTTGCCCGCCCACAGGTTGTAGACCTTTTGGAGGGGGGGCATGGCCTCGAAGCCTTCCGGCAGCAGGGCGCCGTCCTTCCATTCGGCGAGCGGGGACGTGGTGGCGGGAGGGGTGGCGGTCTGGGCGCGGGCGCCGGCAGACGCGGAGCCTGGTGGGGAGTGGGCGGGCGGTTGGGGATGAGAGGGTCGGGAGCGAGAGGGGGGTCAACACGAAAAAAAAAAAAGAGCGTGTCGGCTCTCCCTCCCCTCTCTCCCACATTTTTTACCTGTGCCACGCCGTGCCCCACGTTCCAGGGCCTCCAGACGAGCTTCTGCGGCGGCTAAGTCTTCGGGCGAAGACGTGGACGCGTCGCCATTGTTGCCATCGGGCACGGCGCGCGGACGGGGGTGCGCACCCGAGGCGCGGCGTGGGCGGCGGGCAGGCGTCGTGCCAGCCACGGGTCTGGTGGCACAGGTGTGCCGGGGTGCGCGGGCCAGCATGAGGCGGGTGCGCCGTCCTGAATCAACCGAAACGAACGACGGACGGAACGGAGGTGTGTGAGAGAGCGGCCGCGGCTAGATTTTTGCTCTCACTCAAAATTTTGCTCTCGCAAGCAAAGAAAAAAACGCGGCGTGGGGACGATCCCGCGCTCGCACACCCGCGCATTACCCCACCAGCAAGAGGCCCGACTACCCTAGGCTAGCATACTGTAGACCATGCCCGTCGCCCTGCGCGCGCCGGCGCTCAACCGGCCGGCGATTCGCGGCGCTCGGGCCCGCCGCGCCGCGCCAAACGCATCGGCCCTCCCGCCGGCCGCCCTGGACGCCCTGCTGGCCGTGGCCGCCCCGCCCGGCGCGGGCCCTGCCCTGGTCGCGTCTTTAGCCTCCCACACCCCGGACATCGTGGACGCGGTGGACGGGGCTGGGCTGCCGGCAGTTGCGGCCGCGCTGGCGTCGCCGCCAAGCACCGCGGCCGCGTTGCTGCTCGCCGCCGCCACCGCCACATCCAGCGGTCCGCTGGCCGACCTGGCCGAGGGCCTAGAAGAGCCCGTTCAGCTGCTGTACCTGGTGTTTTTGCTAGGGTTTTTGGTCGTCGGCGCGTACCTGGTCGTGCGGCAGGTGAGAGAGAGAGAGGGGCGAGTCTTGGGTCGCCCGACCTGCGCCGACCCGACCCACTCCCGCCCGCGGCACCCCTCCCCTCCTCCCCCCGCCTCACCACCCGGCCCACCCGCCAAAAACACACGCCCGCCCCCCCGCCCCCCCGCCCAGGTCCTCATCCGCCGCGAGCTGGAAGAAGCCGCCAAAGCCCTGGGCGAACGCATCCGCACCGGGGCCGCCAGCGCGGAGGACCGGTTCGAGCTGGGCGTCATCCTGCTGCGCAAAAAGCTCTACACGACGGCGCTCAAAAACCTGGAGGCGGCGCGGTCGAGCTGGGACGGGGCGCCGGCGGACCTGGCCCAAGTCCACAACGCCATCGGCTTTGCCAACTTCCAGGTCGGCAAGCTGGACGCGGCGGTGGAGGCGTACGGCGCGGCGGTGGCGGCCCAGCCGGGTTACGTGACGGCGTGGAACAACCTGGGCGACGCGCACGAGGCCCGGCGGGACTGGGCGGCCGCGCTGGCGGCGTACGAAGAAGCGCTGGCGTACGACCCGGACAACCGCGTGGCGCGGGCGCGGGCGGAGGCGGTGCGGGGCAAAGTGGTGTGAGAGAGTTTTTTTTTCCTTTTTTTGGGGGGTGGTGGTGTGTGTGGGCGTGTCAAGGGGGCGTGTTCTCCTGTGTCGGCTGCCTCTCTCTGTGTTCCTCTCTACTACAGCAGGCCAAGCACACTGAGCACCGCCGGCCGGCCCACGCCCGCGTCGAACGCTTCTCGCCCAGCCAGCAGCCCGCGCATGGCGGCGCCCGCGCGTGCCGGGCCGCCCAGGGCCGACGCCAGGCGGGCGAGGAAGGCCGGGGCCGCGTCATCAAGCGCGCGCGCGACGAGCGCCGCCGCGGCGGGCGGCAGGGGTGGGACGGGCGGGCCGGCGCCTGGCGCGCCCAGGCGAGCACTCAATGCCGCGGGGCAGGCGCGGGCGGCCGACAGGATGGCGCCCCGGACGGCCGCCGCGTCTGGGAGGGCACCCAGGGCGCGCGCGACGGGCGAGGCCAGCCCCAACGGGTCGGCCTCGGACGCTTCGGCCCCGCGCCGCCCGCCCACCAGGGGAGACCGGAGGAGGCGCGCCGCGTCATCGGCCGCCAGCGCGGGGTCGTCAGCGCCGGGCGCCGGCCGTTTTCTGGAGTCGCCTTCGCCCTCGCCACCGCCGCCGCCGCCGGCCGCCACCCACGCCGCCGGAATGGACGCCAGCGCCGCCTCGGCCGCGGCCGCCGCCACGCCGCGGGCGGCGGTGCGCAGGGCGACCGCGTCGGCCCGCTCGCCGCCGCCCCGCTCCGCCAGCGGGAAGGACAGGGCGACGCTGCCGGGCGACGTGCCGACTTGGTGCCAGGCCCCCGGCGGGATGAGGAGGCCGTCGCCCGGCCCCAGCACCGCCTCGCCCACGCCCTCGGCGCGGACCGGCAGGCCGGGCCGGGGCGGCGGGCGGACGCCCAGGTCAGCTCCGGGCTCCGCGTGGTTGGGCGCCTCGCCCCAGGGCGGGCGGGCGGCGACGCCCGCACCGACCGCGGCCGCGCCCGGCGCCACGGTCCGCACCGCCTTTGCGCCCGCCGTCACGACCAGCACCGCCGGTCCGTCGTCGTGGTGGACGGAGGTGAGGCACCCGCCCGGCGCACCACCGCCTCTGGCCGGTGGAGCCACCCACAGGGTGGGCGGGCCGGACAGGGTGGCGCCCGCGGACGCCAGGGCGGGCGGCAGCGGCGCGGCCAGGCCGGGCGGCAGGCCGCTCACCGGCGCCTGGGCCAGGTAGACCGCGGCCGCGGGCGTGCCGCCGTCCCCGCCGCCGCCTCCGCCGCCGCCCACCAGGGCGCAGGCCAGCGTGCGCGAGACTTCGGTCCGTTCGCCCGCCGCGCCGGCAAAGGTCGCGACACCCGTCTGCGCGTCGAGCGCGTCGGTCGCCATGCACGACACGACCGTGGTCGCTGCGGCGTCGGGTCCGGCCGCGTCGAGCACCGCCGCGGGCGACGCGCCCCACGCCGCCGGCGGCCAGTCCGGCACGGCTCCCAGGCCGCGCAAGACAACTGGCGTCCCGGCCGACAAGGCTGCAGCGATGGTGGCCGGGCCGGCCGGGCCGCGGCAGTCGAGTTCGCGCAGGCGCATGCCGGAAAACCGGGGAGTGGGCCACACCCACCTGCCGCGCGCTCTATGTTTCTCTCTCAACAAAAACACACACGCCCGCCCTCAACCGCCCCCTTTACCCAGCACCGCAGCGGACAGGGCCGCCAACTGCACAGCTGCGTGCGCGGGTCCCCATGCCCTTGGCAAGTCAAACTCCGAGACGGGCACGGCCAGCGGCGCCACAATGGACGACCCGCCCGGCCGGCCGCCGCCGCCTCCAGCCGCGCTCTGCAACCGCGCCGTCAGCTCCGCCAGCGCCGGCGCGGCTTCCGCCAAGTCGTCCACGTCGGTCGCCTCGATTTCCAACACAACCCCTCTCAAGCTGGCCGCCGCGCCCTGGCCGCTGAGAATCCGCCCCACGCGGACGACCGCGCTGCCGGGGGCTCCAAACTCAGGCCCGGCCACTTCCAGCCGGCCGCGGGCCGCCAGGCCCGCCGTCTTTGTGAGGAGGGGGACAAATCCAGGGCCGCCAGCCAGGACGCGGCGTGCGGTCGGCCAGACGACGTGCGTGGCAGGCGTGGACGGGCCCGCCGGGAGGGACGGCGCGGGCGGCGGGCCGGTGGTGGCGGCGGGCGCGGCACCCGTCGCCACCCTGCCCGCGCTCACCGCCACGGCGTCCACGCCGCCGCCATCCCCGCTGCCACGCAGCAGGGTCATGCGCGCGGACCAGGTCCCCGTCGGTGGGCCGCCCGTCGCCCGGGCAGCTGCGGCGCACGCGGCTTCAAAGGCGTCGGCTGGTGGCGGGGGTGGCGGGGCAGGCGCGGCGGTGGTCGTGGTCGCGGCCCCGCCGCTGCCGCCGCCCCACAGCAGCAGCCAGCTGGCGCCCATGAGTTTTGAGAGGGGGCGCCTTATGCCATGCACGCGTGCTTGTGCTGCGTGCGAGAGGCGGCCGTGCCCGGGCCACGCCTTTCCTCGCGGGGCGAACGGAGCAATGGGTCTGAGACAGTCAGGCACCGCGCTCCATTTTTTCGTTGCAGCGAGGGAGCTGAGAGGTGCGCCCGTTTGCGCGCGTGAGTGGGGACGCACGGGCCGTCACGCCACGCCCGGCTGTCGGTCGCGGCATCACCCTCTCTCCCACGCGGGGCGCGCGTGGGTGGAGAGAGGGCGGGCGCGGCGGGACACGCGCCCCGTTTTCACCCCCGCGCAACAATCCTCGCACCCGCCGCGGACACCGCGCGCGCGCGCCCTTTTGACCGCCCTCACGCACATCCACACCCCTGCACAGGGCCGCCGCGGCGAATAAGAAAACGGCCAAACCATGGACCCGTCCACAGCCCTCTTCGACCAGTACGATGCGGACTACTGCACCCGGGCGACGGCCGTCGCGTCCCGCATCGACGAGCTGCCCGGGTTGAGCGGAGGTGAGGCGGATGCGGACGGGTGGGGGGGAGATGGAGGATGGATGGATGGAAACAGGGGGCGGCCCGCCCTCCCCGCTGCTCGTACCCTCACGCGACCACCCCCGCCCGCCCATCCCACCCCCCCAAAAAACAGACGCCCGGCTCCAAGCCGCCCGCGCCATCGCGACCGACCTGGCGGAATGCGACGCCCTGGTGGGCCGCCTGGAACTGGAGGCGCGCGCCGCGACGCCCGCCGGCACGGCGGGCGGCGCCACCGCCGCGTCCGCCCGCCTGGCCAAAGCCCGGCAGTACAAAGCCGACGCGGCAGCGCTGCGGGCACGCGCGGCGCGGGCGGGGGCGACCGGCGGCGGCGCTGACGCGGGCACGCCCGCCGACGCGGCCGCCCGGGCAGAGCTGGGGCTGGGCGGGGGGAGCGGCGGTGGTGGCGGTGGCTGGGCCGCGGGCGGCGGCGGCGGTGGCGCCAACCTGGCCGCGCCCGGCGCCGTCCAACGCGATGCCGTCCTGTCCACGACCGCCCGCCTGGAGCGGGCGGGCGACCGCCTGGCCCAGGGCCGGGCGCAGTTGTTGCAGACGGAGGTGCGTTGAGAGAGAAGGGGTGGGGTGGGGTGGGGTGGGGGTGGGTGGGGGTGGATGGACGGGGCGGGGTGGTGGTGGTGGTGGTGGGGGGGGGTGTGGAGGAGGGGTCCCGGCGCCCGCGCGCCGTCTCCCCTGACCCCTCTGTCCTCTCCACTCCCTTCGTGGGGGTGGTGGGTGTGCGTGGGGGCGGCGGGTGGGGTGGCGCGCGGCCGTTTCCTGCCGGGGCCCCTCCTCCCCCCCCCTCACCCTCGCTCCATCCACCTCTCCATCAAAACCTCAAGGCGCTCGGCGCCGACGTGCTGGCCCGCCTGGCCGAGCAACGCGCGACTTTGGAGCGAGCTCGCGGCCACGTGGCGTCCACGGACGCATCGACGGCGGAAGCCCAGGGCATCCTAAAAAAGATGGGCCGGTGGTGGCCGTTTTGAGATGCGGACGGATAGGAACATGGGCAAAACTCACGCCCCAGAACGCTTTTTTTTTTTCTTCTCCTCGTCTTAGGAGCTCGGCGTGTCCATTCTGTCGGACCTGCACCGCCAGCGGGAGACGATCGCCCACGCGCACGAGACGCTGCACGGCACGGACGACGCGCTGGCCACGGCCCGGCGCCTGTTGGGGACGATGAGCCGCCGCGCGTCGGCCAACAAAGCCATCGCCGGCGCGGTCATCGCTGTGCTGGCGGCGTCGATCCTGCTCATTCTGTGGGCCAAGATCTTCCGGTAGAAGTGGGGGTGTGGGGGTGGGAAGGTCATGCGATGACGGAGCGCGCTTGAATGGAAAACATGAACACACAAAAAGGCGGGTGGTCGGCCTAGAAAAAAACAACAACCGTCTCTCTCTCGCCTCCGCTCCACCGCCGCCCTCCACTCCCTAAGATGTGGCTTGATGCCATGCCGGCGCCTAGCCCGCCGCACACCACCCCGCCCTCCCCCCTCCTCCCTCACCCCGTCAGGTGCGGCGGCACGGGCGGCCGCGTCGGCGCGCCGCCCCGCCCCAACACCAGGCCGAGCGTGTAGACCAGGGCCGCCGCGCGCGGGTAGGCCAGCTTGCCGCCGCCCGGCTCCGACACCCAGAAGCGCAGGAGGCGGGCGGTGGCCGGGTCGAACGCGGCGGCGACGTCGGCGTCGCCCGCGGCGGCGGCGGCGGCGGACACGGCCGCACAGTCGCCCGGCAGGCTGGTCGTGCCTTCCACGGCGCCGCCGCCGCCGCCGTCGACGGCCGGCCCGCCGCAGTCGGTGTAGCCTTGGAGCACGGCTTCCCGGATGGCCAGGCCCGACCCAGAGATGGCGGACGCGACGTCCAGCAGGACGGCCGCGCCGCCGCCGCCAACGGCGGCTGAGAAGCCCAGGCCGCCGCCCGCGCGCGCGGCGGCCTTGCTCGTGCTGCCACCGCCCGCGGACGCCACGCCGTCCCGGGGCGCCGCCACGTCCACCACCGTCCAGTCAGGGTGGGCGGCATTGTCCAACCGGACGGGGCCGTCGGCCAGGGCGGCAGCCGCCGCGGACGCGGCCTGGCCCGCCGGCGGCGAACAAAACGTCAGAACCTCGGCCAGGCGGTCCGCCGCCAGGCTGGCCGCGTCGTCCTTCAGCCGGCGCCCGCGCCCGTCGCTCACCCACACCGTGTTTTGGGCAAAGCCCTCCGCGTCGGTGGTCAGGCGGGCGTTTTCGACGGCCAGCCCCATGCCGGCCAGGGCCCACGCCATCGCGCGGACCAGGCCCGGGTAGTCCAGCACTTCCACGTGGAAGAGGGTGAAGCACTCGTTGGAGCCGTTGTCGACGGTGACAAAGGCGGGTGCGCAGGCTTCGGCGGCGGGGGTTGGGGAGCGAGAGGGCGAGGGCGAGGGCGAGGGCGCGGCGGTGTCGGATGGCCCGGCGGATGGCCGGGGCCGGGTCGGGCGGCGGCCGCGCATGGGCCGCGCCGACGCCGGCGCCAGCCGCGGCATGGAGGCGCGTGGGCGCGCTTTCTGGGCCATCCCGGCGGGCGCACATGACCGTGCCGCTGTCGTGAAGGTGGGTGGTGGCATCGGAGGGCGGGGTGTGGAGGGCGCGTTGCCCGCGGTGGTGTGTTTCGACCGGCGAGGGCGCGCGCGGCGCAACGCAACAGCAGTCTATGTGTGCCGTCGGACCGATGTCGACCCCACCCACCACTCCACTTCGTTTGTGTTCGCGTCGGTCACCAGCGGTTACATTCTACTCAGCTTTCCGGCGCCACGGCCAGGGCGCGGCGCTGCTCGCAGGCACCGCCACAACTCCAGCCGCCGCCGCCGCCGCCCGCACCGCCTCCGCCCCGCCCTCCAACTCCACGAGGGGGGCGTCGGCCCGCCCGCCCTGCCGCCACAACACGCGCCGGCCCAGGGCGTCCGTGCAAATGCCTGCCGCTTTCAGCGCCGCCCACTCCTTGAGCCCTGCCTCAACAGGCGGCACGCCCAGCGCGGCCGCCATGTGGTGCCGCACATTTTCCGCGTAGGCGCCCGGGTCGGCGACCTCAGCCGGCGAGGGGCGGTAGAGCGGGAGGACGCGCACCGCCAGGCGGTTGGCCGGCGATGCCTGGGACCGGGCAAAGTGGGCGAGCGCGGACGACACCCGCCCCCACCCCGGGTGGAAGGCCGGGCGCGGGAGCGGGGCTTTGCCCTCGCCGCCGTACGAGAAGAGGACGGGCAGGACGGGCCGCCCCGGGACAAAGGCGCCGGAGCGGAAGCGCAGCAGGCAGGGGCCGGCCTTGGTCGTGCCCTCTGGCGCGACGGCGACGAGCGGGTACCGGCCGTCGGCTGCCCGGGCCGCGATGGTGGCGGCCGCGCCGCGTCCGCCCGCGAGCGGCGGGGTCGCGGGCTGCGAGTCGGCCGACGACGGCCGCGAGGAGGCGTCGCCCGCCGCCCCGTCCCCACACCCGCCGCCGCGGGACACAAAGACGCACTGCAGCGCGCGCGCAAACGCGCCAAAGCCGGGCGCGTCTGACACGCCCGCCTTGGCTATGGCCGCCGGCGCGCACAGCCCCGCCAGGGCGAGCGGGTCCAGGTAAGATACGTGGTTGAACACAATCACGGCCCGCGCCTGTTCGGCGTCCGCCAGGTGTTCGGCCCCGGCCACGGCCGGCACGCACGCCCAGCCCCAGCGCAGGAGGAAGCGGGCCCACCAGGCGAGGAAGGGGCGGACCAGGCGCGCGCGCCAGGCGGGCAGGGGGCCGTCGGGCTCGGTGCGCCACACGGCGAGCATCGCGACGGCGGTGACAAAGGGCATGCAGACCGCGACGAGGAAGGCGCGCAGGCCCAGCATCGGGAGCATCGGGATGGCCTGGTTGGGTGGGTTGGGGCGGGGGGAGTGGGCAGGTGTGTGTGCGTGCGTGTGGGTGGTGGCCCCGGCCCGTGTGCCCCTGCCTCCCCCCCTCACCTTGACAAGCTCTCCCAGTGTGACCGGGTGGTCGACGTCCAACCACGGCCAGCCGGCGGCGGCGAGAGCGCGGGCGTCTTCGGCCGTCAGGGACGCAGCGGCGGCCGCAGCGGCCGCCGAGGCGGGCGCAGGTTCGGCGGCAAGCCGCGCGCCGTCGCCGCGCGCACGGGCGGCCTCGCCGGCGGCGACGGAGGCCGCCAACTCGCCGTTCGTCTTGCTTGGGGCGTCCGCCAGGTCTTGCAGCTTGACTTCACAAGACGCCACGGCGTCTGGCGGGGCCGGGCCCATGTTTCCGGCGGCGGCGGCGGGAGTGGCGGGCCCAATGTTTTGCCTTCGTGCGAGTGAGCGGCCGGCCCGCGCGCGCGTGCTGTTCGCTCACTCTTGCAACCAAAAAGCCCGCGCCCAGGCGCGCGCAGGGACGGGGAGAAATTGCTCCCACCATGCCGGCCACCGTGTACCGCACGGCTTTGACCGCCCGCCTGACCGCGCCGCCCAGCACGAGCGGGCGTGGCCCGGCCGCCCGACCTTTGCTCGCGCTGCTCGCGCTGTGCTCCGCGCGCTGCGTCATTTCGCCCCGCCTTCCACCACCAGCTGCCCGCCGCTCCGGCCGCGGTGGCGGGTGGGGCGACGACCCGGAAGACGAGGTTGAATTCGACGGCGACGCATACTTCGGGGTGCGTGGCTTGTGTGCGGCCGTTCGTTCGTTTTTCGCGCGTGACGACGGCGCATGCCCCCCTCTTTGCTCACAACCGCCCTCTCGCACCTGGCACCACCCTCTCTCCACGCAGGACCCCTCGTCCCTCTGGTCCCGGGCCACGACCTTGCTCGGCCGCCTCCTGGACGCCCTGTCCGACGCGGCCGCCGCCGCCGCGCCCGCGTCCATGTCCCGGTCCACCGTCGACGCGGCGGTGCGGGTCGGCGTGGGTTTGATTCTTTTGTCAGCCGTCAAAGCTGCCGTCGGCGTGGTTGTGACGGTCGGCATCGGCGCCCTGGGCTTGGCCGCCGCGTCCCGTCTGCTTTCTGGCGAGGAGGGCAGCAGTGCCTCCGGCCGGCGGCGTGGCGGGCGTGGGAGGGGCGGCGACGACGACGATTTCTGGGGTAGGTGAGAGGGGTGAATGCCACGGCGGGGTGCGGCAAAACGGCGGGGCAGCACAGGGCCCTTTCTCACGCGCAACGACCCCCAACACACACACAACAGGTGGTATTAGGCGGTCTGCGGGACGCGGCCTGCCATCGGGGCGGGCGGCCGGGCCCGCCGGGGATGGAGGAAGGGGCGGCGAAGAGGGCGACGGCCTGCTGGACGTGTGGTTTGAGCCGGCGCGGGGTGGTGAGCCTGCGCGGCGGCTGCCGCCTGGCGGGGGGCCGGGTCCAGCGGGCGAGCGGGTCAGAGTCAGGAGGGTGGCTCCACCGCCGCAGAGCCCGGGGCAGCGCGGCGCTGTGCCGCGTGGGCGGCCGCCCGTGCCGCCGCGGGGTGGTTGAGGCGATGGAGAGATAGGGAGCGGGGTGCATGGCTAGGTAGAGTTGCGTTGTTTTCGCACGAAGAAAAAAACCGCCGTCGGCGTCCGACCATTCCACGGCCACACGCGCCCACAGCCCCGGCTCGGCTCTGCATCTAGACCCAGGGACATCTCGGAGATGCAGGCCGCCCTGGTCGGCGGCCCGCGCACGCCGCCGCGCCTCGCATCGGCGGCCGCCTCGTCGCCGCCGCTCCGGCTCGTAGCAGGCCAGCCTCACCCTCACCCACTCCACCACCGCCTCCTCCGCCCGCCGGCCCTTGCGCCGCCGCCGCGCGCCACGGCAGATCCTTCCCCAGCGTCAGACATTCCAGATTCCTTAGAAGCAGCCGTCGCTGCGGCCGCGTCCGCGTGGGCGACCGCCCTGGGCGGCGGCGTGACCGGCCGTCTGCTGGGCAGCAGCGGCGGTGGTGGCGCCGGGGCTGTTGCCGCACCGTCCGCTGCTTCTGCTCCCAGCTCGCGCGGCAAGAAGAAAGGAGCAGCGCCAAAAAAGGCGGCGGGCGGCGGCTTTGCAAAGAAAGCCGGGTCTCCCGGCTCCGCCACCCTGCCGCCGCCGCCGGCGGGCTTCACGGGCGGGCCGCCCGCACGCGCGACGCTCGAGGTTCCGTCCGCCGACACCATGCCCGCTGGCGTAGCGTCCCTGGCCGTGAGCCTAGCGTCGGCGCTGCCGTTCAAACCTCCAGGCGGGTTGACGCTCGTGTTTGGAGACGTGGACGCGGCGCTGGCTGCGTCGGACGCCGTGAAAGGGCCGGGCGTGTCTGTGACGGCCTTGGACGACGACGGCGACGGCAGCGACGAGGGCACGGCCGGCCCGCCAGGCTCAGCCCTCCTGGTCGTCGCGCCGGCCGTCTCCCAGGCAGGCGCGCTCGCCGCCCTCATCCAAAAGGGCGGGCCCGCGGCCAACAGGGATGTCGCCCTCCTCAACCCGGGGTGGGCCGAGGGCGGCGGCGGCGCGGGCGGGCCGCCGCCGCCGCCGCTGGACAAGGAACGCTTTGCGCCCGCGTACGCCTTCATTCCGATTGCGATCTCATCATTCATGGGGTTGCCGGGCGAACAGGGCGCGCTGGTCTTCAGGCCGGGCGGGCCCTGGCGCATTTACAAAGCGAGCGGCGGCGGGCGGGACCTATCAGCCTTTTCACTCGTCGGCCGGTCGGACGGGCGGCCGACCAGCCGCGACTTGGAAGACGCTTTTTACAATGCGGCTGCGGCGTCGAGCCCGCTGACCAAAGGCGCGGCGGCGTTGAAGGGCCTGGCGGACAGAGTGAGGGGGAAAGGGTGAGAGCGAGTAGAAAAACACCGAAAGAAAAGACTCGAGGCAACCACACGTTCCCTCCATTTGCTTCGGGCACAGAGCCCTGAGGAAGGGCGACTCCATGTTGCACGACCGCGTCCGCCCCCCGCCCCGCCCCCACCCCCACACCCGCCGGGTTTCACCCGCCCAGCTGTTTCAGGGCGTCGCCCTGCCCCTGGAAGAAGAGGAAGGACAGCCCAAAGTCGGCGACGAAGATGGCGACCAGCGAGATGACGACGGCGGACGTCGTCGCCTCCCCCACGCCCTTGGCGCCGCCGGTCGTCGTGAAGCCCCACGCGCACGACACGACCGCGATGATGCCGCCAAACACCCAGGCCTTGATGCACGACGTGATGACGTCCCAGGGCAGGACGGCACGCGCGGCGGAGTCCAGGATGACGTTGGCGGGGACGTCGTAGACGGCCTGGGCCAGCAGGGTGGAGGCGGCCATGCCCATGGCGAAGCACAGGGCGTTGAGGATGGGCCCCGCGACCATGCACGCCAGGACGCGGGGCGTGACCAGGTAGTCTGTCGGGTCGGAGCCCAGGACGCGCAGCGAGTCCGTCTGCTCGGACACGGCCATGGTGCCCAGCTCCGCCGCGAACGCGGACCCGACCCGGCCCGCCAGGATGATGGACGTGACGACGGGCGTCAGCTCGCGGGCCAGGGCCAGGCCCAGCACGCCGCCGACCGACCGGGTCAGGCCCAGCTTTGCAAACTCGCGCACAAACTGGATGGTGAACACCATGCCGACGAAGCCGGACGTGAGCAGGGACACGCCCAGGGACGCCGGGCCGACGAGCTTGAGCTGGGAGGCCGTGTTGCGCCAGTGGACGCGCCCGGTGCAGATGCGCAGGGCGACCTGGCCGCCCAGGGTCAGGGCCGCGAGCGTGCGCCACAACCAGCGCGGCGCCTTGGCGCCTGCCAGGGCGCGCGCGAGCGGGTTGGGCGGCGGCGGCGGGGGTTTGAGCGCGCCGTCACCCGCGCCACCGCCTGTCACGCTGCCTGCCTCAGCCGCTGGGAGGGCTGGCGGGGCGCGGAACGGCGGCGGCGGTGCGGGAGCCAGGGCGCGGTGGGCGCGGCGCGGCATTGGCATGGCCCGCGTGCCCGGGAGCCGGGCGGTGGAATGCCTGGCCGACGAGGACGGCGGGCCCGCCGCGGACCTGGGGTGCAGGACCAGGCCGTCCATGACGGTGGAGAGCGGGGAGTCGCGGCGGAAGGCTTGCGACGAGCGCTGCTCGTCGGGGGAGGAGAGAGTTGTGAGAGAGGGGCGGCCTTCTCTCTCCACTCTCAGCACACAGCTGCTTTTCCGCGCCGCGGGCAGGCCCGCGCCTCACCCCCCCCCCCCCCTTCTTCCGCGCGTCCCCCCCGCGGCCGCCCGCCGGACCGCTCGCGGGCTCGCCCACGCCCCACCCCTTTTCATCGCACGCTCGTGGACTCGGCCGGCGCGGTCGTGCCTCGTCGTGCCGCTCGTCACCCGGCGAGTGCCGAGCGCGAAGGGAAGAGGAAAAAAAAAACTGCCTTTTCTCTCTTTGCGCACGCCGCCTCAATGCAGGTCGCCGCCGCTCCCCGGCTGCCGACCGCCACCCGGCCCGCCACCCGCGTCGGCTTGAGGCGGGCGTCCCGCGCCATGCGCGTGCGCGTTCTCTCCCCCCAGGAAGCAGAGGCCGCGCCCGTGCAGGTGTGTTTTTTTGGATGGATAGAATTTTGGCTCTGCGCTTTTTTCGCACGGCCACCGCGGCCAGCCCCGGCCATCGCCTGGGCCTCGGGCCCGGCCGTGCATGTGGCCAGGTGCCTCAAACCTAAGCCTGGGTGGTCAAATCGATTCACGCGCGCGGGATTGCGCCCCGCCGCGCCGATTTGTGTTCCGGCCTCTTGGGTAAGGCGCGCCGTCGCACTCGCTCGCTCGCTCTCTCACGCCCACCCCCACCCTCCCTCCCTTTCCAGGCACCGCCCTCCCAACCTCCGCTGTCCGAAGCCGCCCTGGCCGCTGAGATCGCCGACTTGCAAGCCCAGTTGGCCGACGCGGAATCCGCGGTCGCGTTGTCTGAGAGCGCGCTCGCCGGCACGCTCGCCGAGGTGGCCGCGCTCGGCGCGGCCGTGGGCCTGCCCGCGACCGCGGCGAGCGCGCCGCCCCCCCCGCCTTCCCGCGCCCGCGCCGGCCTGGCGGCGTCCCTGGCCCTCGCCCCCGGCCTGCGCGAGTTTTGGTACCCGGCCGCCTTCTCAGCCGACGTGCGCAAGGGCGGCAAGGCGGCGTCCGTCGAACTGTTTGGGCATTGGTGGGCGCTCTCGCGGGGTGACGACGGCGCGCCCGCGTGCGCGGCGGCGGCTGCCACGGCCGCCGCCCCGCGTCCCGCCTCCCAGCTCCCGTCCCTCCCCACCGCCGAAGCCGACGGCCTCGTCTGGGTCTGGCCCGGACCGGGCGGCCCGCCGCCCGGCACGCCCCCGCCGGCCTTTGCCGCCCCCCCGCCCGGCTACACCGTCCACGCCGAGCTCGTCCTGGACGTGCCCGTCGACTGCGGCCTGCTCCTGGAGAACCTGTTGGACCTGGCGCACGCGCCCTTCACGCACACGGGCACGTTCGCCAAGGGCTGGCCCGTCCCCGACGCCGTGCGCTTCCACGCCTCCGCCGCCGCGGCCGCCCTCCAGGGCGCGTGGGACCCGTACCCCATCGACATGGCGTACGCCCCCCCCGCGGGCGTCGTCTCCACCATCGGCCTCACCCAGCCGGGCAGGGTGGCGGCGGGCGCGAGCGCGGCCGGGTGCGCCCGCCACCTGCACCAGCTGCACGTCGTCCTGCCGGCGGGCGAGGGGCGGTCGCGCCTCCTGTACAGGATGGCCATGGACTTTTGGGGGTGGGCCGCGCACGTCCCGGGCGCGTCGGCGTTTTGGCGCCACATCGCCGGCCAGGTGCTGGGCGAAGACCTCGTCCTCGTGGCGGGCCAGCAGGACCGCCTGGCCCGCGGCGGGGATGTGTGGGGCCGCCCCGTCCCCTACGACAAGCTGGCCGTCCGGTGCCGGCGGTGGCGCAACGCGGCGGGCGCGGGCGACGCGGCGGCCGCGGCCCAGGCCCGGGCGGGCGCGCTGGCCGTCATGCGGGCGGGCGAACTGCTGTTTGCCGAGGAGGAGGAGGAGGAAGAGGCGGGTGAGGAGTAGAGAGAGAGAGGGAGCAAGGGGGGCGTGTGCGGTGTGCTAGAGGGAGAGTCGGGAGGTCTTTTTTTTTTCAACCAGTTGGGTTGCGGTGAGTGGTTTGGACTTTTTTTTAGAGATTCTTTTTTTCAGGCGCAACAGCCCGGTTTTGCCCGCGCACTCCCTCGACGCCGCCAGAGTCCCATCTTTGTTTAGAGAGAGAGAGAGAGAGGGATGTGTGCGTGCGTGCGCCGTGACTGATCCCGTGTTGTGTGTGTGACATGAAAAACGCGTTGTGCCCACACAGCCCCTACCCGCCCGCGCCCACAGCCCTACCCGCCCGCGCCCGCAAGCCGCCCTTTCAACCAGACCAGCGCAAACATCAGCCCGGCCGACCGTGCCAGGCCCGGGTCAGCCAAGAAGGCGTCAATCTGGTCGACAGGCAGCGCCAGCGTCTCGATGGCTTCGCCGTCCACGCCTCCGCCCACGCCCTCGGCCGGCGGCAGGCGGTCGGCCTCGGACACGGCCGCGTAAAAAATGGTGTGGGCCGCGCCCGTGATGCCGATGGCGGTCTTGTAGGACCCGACCTCCTCCAGCGCCGCCGGGTCCACACCGAACCCGCATTCTTCCCGGACCTCCTCCGCCGCGGTCTCGCGCAGGGACAGGCGCTTGTCCAGGATGCCGGCGCACAGCTCGTAGGTGAGGCCGGCGGACAGGGGAGGGTCGGGCGCGGCGTCGCCCGGCCCGCCGCCGCGCCCCTCGCCACGCACGGCCTCCCAGACGGCCGGGCGGAACTGGCGGACGAGCAGGGCGGCGCGCCGGGCCTCATCGTAAATCAGGACGCCCACGGACGCGTGGGACCGCACCATGTCCCACCGCTTGGGCTTGCCGTCCAGTGTGTAGGCCAGGGCCAGCGGCTTGACGAAGGCTGAGCCGGCCGGAGGGAGCGGGCCGGCGACGGGTGGGGTGAGGCGGGCGAGGATGGCGGCCGCGGTGTGGGTCGGGCCGGACAGGGAGACGAGGCCGTGCGGGTAGAGGTCCGCGTCGGCGGCGCTGCTTGCTCCTGCGGCCGCCATGACGAGCGTGTGTCGGGCTTTCAGCCGTGGTGCGGCGCGTCCTGGAGCCGCGCGCCCGGCGAGGCGGCGGGCAAAGCAACGCATTGGTTGAGTGAGCAGCGGGGCGCGCGCGGACCCAAAAAAAAAAACTCAACCTCCGTCTGTTGGTTGCAACACACACACAAACACACGGGGGGAACCGCGCGCCCGCGGCACCCCTCAACTCCACCGGCTTCTACATCTACGTAAAAAAGCAATGCAAACACACTGAAAATCAAATGAAAAAGGCCACGAAGCGGAAGGAAAAAGGCCCGTTCTCAACTGGTGTTGGACCGGCGCACCCGGCCAAGCAGCCGCCGCGTCCCTGCCTCGCCCGACCCGGACGACGTGTTGGCCGCGGACGGGCCCAGCGCGGGCAGGGCGGGCAGGTCACCAGTCGGAGGCGGCAGGGGAGGCGCCGCCGGCCCGGGCCGGCGCGCGCTGCCAAAGGCCGAGGCGGGCGGCGTGACCGCGCCCGGGCTGGCGGGGTGCTGGGCGGCGGGCGCGGGCGGCGGCGGCGGCGGGGCGCCATCCTCCCCGGCCCCGCTGGGCGCGCGGGTGGACCCGCCGCCACCCGGTTCGACGGACAGGGCGCCCGACCGCTGGGAGCGCAGGGCGCCGGACCCGGCGCCGCTACCGCCGCCGCCGCCGCCGCCGCCGCCGCCGGCCAGGGTGCCCGACGCTTTGCGGACAAAGGCCTGGATGGCCGTCCACGGGGACGGCGGCGCGAGCGTCGAGGCCAGCTCGGGGTCCGGGCCCTCCGGCCTGCGGTCGGGCGCCAGCGCCGGGCGCGGCGGGCCCAGGCCGCCCGCCGGGCGGGCGGGGACGCGGGGCGTGCCGCCGCCGCTGCCGGACGAGGCGCGCGGCGGCGCCCCGCCCCCCCCGCCCGGCTTGCCCGGCATGCCGGGCTTGGGCGACAGGGCGGCCGCCCGGGCGGCGGCGGCCGCGGCGGCCGCCGCTTTGAGCTCGGCCGCGACGGCCGCCTTGACGGCCGCGGCCCGGCGGCGGCGGGCCGCCTCCGCGGCGGCGAGGCCGCCGGCGACGAGCGCGGCCGTGCCGACCGCCGCGCCGACCGCCATGCCCGCCACCGCCCCGCCGCTCAGCCCGCGCGTCCCGGGCAGGGCGTTGCTGCCCGCCACCTCCCCCCGCCCGCAGCGCCGCGGGAACTCGTACAGCGGCTCCCCGCCGCCGCCCGCGTCCGTCGCGGGGAAGCCGTCCGGGATCGGCCCGCACAGGCCGTACCCGGGGCGCTGCGGGTCCAGCGTCACCGTCCCGCCCGAGTCCAGCAGGGCGGACGCGGACACGTTGGGCAGGGGGCCGACCAGCTTGTTCTGTTCCAGGGTCAGGTAGCGCAGGCGGGGGAAGGCGTCCGCCCCAAACCAGGAGGGCGGGAGGCGGCCCTCCAGCGTGTTGTTGTGGAGGGACAGGTACTCCAGCGCCCGGAAGGCGGACGCGTCGCCCCACTCGGGCGGCAGGCCGCCCGACACGCCCGTCCCCCACACGTACAGCTGGGTGAGGTTGCCCAGGCCGCGCCAGTCGGCGGGCAGGGGGCCTCGGATGTAAAAGTTTTGGGACAGGTCGAGCGCGGCCAGGGAGGTCAGGCCGGGCCCCCAGGCGGGCGGCAGCTCGCCCCGCAACCGGTTCAGGTTCAGGCGCAGGGTGGACAGGGAGGCCAGGCCCGCCCAGGCGGGGGGCAGGACGCCCGTCAGATTGTTGCGCTGCAGGTCGAGGGACGTCAGGTCCCTCAGGGCGCCCCACTCGGGCGGGAGGGGGCCCGTCAGCGCGTTGCCCGCCAGGTCGAGGGTGCGCAGGGCGGACAGGCGGCCCAGGGCCGGGGAGAGCGGGCCTTGCAGGCCCCGGCCCCGTAGGTCCAGGCCCACGACGCGCCCCGCCGCGCACGTCACGCCGTCCCAAGACGACGCGCCGCCGATGCAGGCGGAGGGCGGTGGCGGGGAGTTGGGGAGCCATTCCGGGCCCTTGAGGGTGCCCTGTGTGTGCGAGGGGGAGGGCGGGGGACGGGGTGGCAGTGTGCGGTCGTGAGCGGGGCGGGGAGTGGGGGGTGGGGTGTGGGTGGGCTGGCGGGCGGCACGCCGTGGCGCGTGGCCGCGGCTAGGTGCGTGGGAGCGGGCAGGGGAAGGTTTGGGACGGGCGTCGGGCGGCCGCGCGCGCGCGCGCGCGCGGCGAGCGAAAAGAAAAAAACGGCCAGACGGGGCGCGCGCGTCCGCCGGCACTCACGCCGACACCACTCACCCGTGACTCCAGCCCATCCCGGAACGCGACCAGGGCCGCCAAGTCCCCAGCCCCAGTAGAGTCGGCGATGCCCAACCAAATGCGCTCGCGCGCCGGGTCGGTCTGCCGCGGCGGTCCGCCGTCGACGGCCGCCGGCGGCGGGCCAGTGGGCGCAATGATGCCGCCCGTCGGCTGGATGTCGGCTGGCCGAGCCAATGCAGTGGACACCAGGGTCAGGGCGAGGAGGAGGGCTGTGTGGTGTGGGGGTGGGCCGTGAGCGCGGGGTGAGGGGGGCGTCGGCGCGGAGGGGGGGCGTGAGTGGAAGGTGCGGACGCCCCTGCGCAGCAAACAACTCACCCGCCGCGGCCCGGGCGGCCCAGCCCTGCCTCATGGTGACGAGGCGAACGCCTGGCCCGATCGTCGGGAGAGGGCGCGGATGAGAAGCTGCGGAAAGGTCGCGGCGCCCGGGCGCCCGGGCGAAGCAAATGCTTGCGCGCGGGCGGTCGCGAGAAGTTGGGGAAAGTGAGATGGCAGGGGCAGCCATGCCCCTGCCATCTCACATTGCCTTTCCTCTCCGGTCGCGCGGGGTGGGGCGTCCCCTCACCCACACCGCCCTCGCACCGGCCCACCCCCGCCCCTCCCGCCAGGCGTAGAGGCGTCTGTCGCTCTCAGCGAGACAGAGCCCGTCCGTCCGTCTCTGGGCTTGGTGCCCCTGCGGGCGCGCCCCCTTTCAAAACCGCTCTCCCACACTCGCACCTCTTGCCCCTCCGCCCCTGTGCGGCGCCCCCGCCCGCCCGCCCGGAGTCCTTTCCACCACCGACGCCCACGACGATGGGCTCCAAGGCTTTGTGTCTAGCGCTGGTGGCGGTCCTACTGATTGTCTGCGGCCTGGCGGATGCACGGTGCGTGGGACGGAAGCTGGCCGCGTTTTTTTTGCAGGCCCGCTCTCTCTCTCTCCCTCTCCCTCTCCTTCTCAGACCACCCCTGCGCTCACGCCGCCTTCCCTCCTCCACTTCCACCCTTCCCCATCCCACCACAGCCCCGCGCCCGCCCGCCGCCTGACCCAGGACCCGACCGCCCCCTTCTTCGGCTCGCTCGGCTCCATCTTCGGCGGCAGCGGCGGCGGCGGCTCCCCCGGCGGCGCCAAGCCGGCTGCGTCCTGCATCCCTTTTGCGCCGCTCTGCCCGCCGCTCTACCGGTCGCCCGCCTGCTGCGCCCGGACGGGCGACGGCCCCGCCGACTGCGGGCCATACTCCGGGTCCTGCCCGGCTGGCAAGAGCGCGTTCTGTTGCTCGTAAGCCCTTTCCTTTCCTTCCCTTTTTTTCGTAGCATCGTTTTTTTTTCCCTGTCCCCTTATTCTTTAACCCCCCCCCGGGGATCCCCGGCCGCGTGCGTGTGTGATGAGTTCAACGCGGCGATGGGGCCGCCCGCCCACGTGCCTCGGTCCCCACTGTGTGTAATTGTCGTGTCATGCATGTGAAAAAATGAGTCGAACATTGCTTCGTAACACGGGGACGGGCGGGCTGGGTTGGAAGTTTTTTTCTCCCGCTCTCTCTCTCTCTCTCTCTCTCGCATCTCACTCGAGCGCGCGCGCTCTCTCGCTCACTCTCATTGTTTTGGGACGCGCGTTCGCTCACACAACACACACTCGCTGTCTCACAGAGCGGGCGGGCACACAGGGGTAAAAAATCGAACACAACAATGCTCCAAAAATGAAAAAAAATAAAACACACGCTTCAACCCTTTTTTCAACAGGTTTCCAGCGGCGGCGGCGGGCCCTCGCCCGCGCCCACCGCACCCGCGGACACCAGGTCCGTGCAGCTCGGCGCACGGTGTTCGGGGCTGAGCCGCAGCCGGCGCAAGCTCGCCGACGGCGGGGACGGGTCGGACGTCTGGGCGCCAGGTGGCGCGTCGGCACTCGTGGCGGCCGCGGCAGCCGCCAGCGCCATCGACAGGGACGACGGGACTCTCTTCATGGGGCGCCGGCCCGTCGTCGCCGCGCGGGGCGTGCCCGCGCCCGTCGACGCCGGCGTGTTCGCGCCAGAAGACGGCGCGCCGCCGCCGCTGCCGTCGTCGGGCGGCCCCCCCACGACAAAGCCTTCCTCGGTGCGGGCGGCAGGGTGCGCGGCCGGGGACGCGGGCGCGCCCGCCGCCGCCCGCGCCTCCGCCCGGGCCGCATCGATCGCGTCCGGCGTGCTCATTTTACGGGCGGCGGCCGCGACGACGGCGGCGGGCGCGGGAGGCGGCGGCGGGGCGGGGGCGGGCGGCGCGGCGGGCGTCGCCGCGCCGACCACCGACGCCGGCGACGGCGGCGGCGCCGCGCCGCCCACGGCGGGCGTGTTGGCCGCACTGCTCCCACCGGCAGGCGCGCCTTGCGGGTACAGGAACCGCACCGTGACGCTCTGCTGCCCCGGCGTCGACGACGGCGGCGGGCCGGTGAAGTGGGCGTGGTGGTGGGACCGGTGGAAGCTGTGGGGGTGGTCCCACGAAGCGCGCGTCGCGTCCGCCCGCGCGGGGCGGGGCGCCGCCGCGGCGGGCGGCCCGTGCCCGCCCCCGCCTCCACCAACGCCGCCGCCGCCGCGCCACCAGCCATCCGCGTCGGCCCGGCCGGGTGCAGACCGGCCGGCGAGTGGGGAGGCGGGCGGCAGGCTGGCGCCGCCAGCAGGCACCGCGCCCGCCACGCCCGCGGCGGCGGCGCGGAGAATGGGCGTGGAGCCCAGGGCGGGCGCCGGCAGCGCCACAGAGCCGGCCGGCGTGGGCGGCGGGGTCGTGGGCGTGGACGTGGCGACGGGCACGGCCGGCGGCGGCGGCGGCGCGCGCGGGGTGCCGCACCCACCGCCGCCCCCGCCCGCCCGCCAGGAGCCGACGCCGGCCAAGCCCGCGTGCGTGGGCAGGGAGGTGCCAGGCGCGGCGCCGGGCGCACACGGCCGAGCCGATCCGCCCCAGAACAGCCCCGGACCGGGGAGGGAGGCGGGCGGAAGGCTGCCCCCGACGCTCGAGCCCGGGCGGACGAGGTCTAAGCTCGCGGCCGCCCGTTCGCGCACGCCGCGCCCCGCCCGTTTGCCACGGCGTGTGCGCCGCACGCCGTCAGGCAGGGGCGAGGCGGGCGGGAAGTGGACGCCCGGCGAAGCGGGCACGGAGGCCGGGCCGGCCGCGCCGCGCGGGGTCAGCGGCGCCGCCGCGGCGCCTGGCACCGCGACGGGCGCGGGCGCGGACGTCGGCCGCAGGCCCGCCATGGCGGCCGCCGCCGCCGCCGCCGCCGCCGCAGGGTTGATGCCGCCGACCCGGCATGCGGCAGGGGCGGCGGGCGGCGACGGGGGAGCCGACGCGTACGGCACGGCCGCGGCGCGCCAGCCCCACTTGGCGTGGCCGGGCGGGATCGCCCGGCCGTGGTGGGCGCCGGCGGGCAGGCCGCTCGCGCCGTCCACGGCGCCCGCGTCCGTCGCCGCCGCGCCGCCGCCTGGCGCGGGCGACGCGATCAGCATGGACCCGTCCTCCGCCGCCCGGGCTTCGGTGAGGGACGGCGGTCCGCCCGGGCCGTCCGCCCCCGACGCCGGGCACACGGCCGCGAGCGCGCGCTCGGCGCCCGCGTCAAACAGTGCGACCGCCCACCCGCCCGCGCCCGACCGGGCGAGGCGTGGGGCCAGGGCGGGCGGGTCCGCGGACGGGCAGGCGTACAGGGCCAGGGCGAGGGCGGCCAGCGTGGGCGGCTGGGGCGTGGGTGTGTGTGCGAGGGAGAGCGGGGGAGAGGGGGGGCGCGTGCCGCATGAGATCAGAGTGAGGGTGTGGGTGTGGGTGTGTGGGTGGCGGCAAGGCGCCGGTGCCGCTTTTTTTTTTTGCGCTCGCGGCCGCCCCGTCGTTTTTCTCTGCCTCACCCTCCTCTCCGCCACACTTCCCACCCACTCACCGTGGGCCGGGCGCCGACC
Organism: Medakamo hakoo; assembly: GCA_026636295.1. Classification (NCBI taxonomy): domain Eukaryota; kingdom Viridiplantae; phylum Chlorophyta; class Trebouxiophyceae; family Coccomyxaceae; genus Medakamo; species Medakamo hakoo. The sequence continues at coordinate 732,619 of CP089454.1, read as the reverse complement.
TCGACCGCCAGGGCGGCCATCTGTTCGTGTGTGATGTGCCTGCGTGTGGGAGGAGGAATGGCAAAAAGTGAGAGTGTGTTGGCCAAAGACCCAGCGCCCGTGCGTCGCAACACTCGTCTCGGAAGTGGCCCTCCGGGTCCGGCGCCCTCGCACAGCCACCACGCAGGGCTAGAACAAGGCGACCACAAGCCTTGTCAAGCGGTGGAAGGCCGTTCAAGCCCCAACAACCTGCCCTCAGCGGCACCCGCCGCACGGCCGCCACTCGGCGCCCCACACGCACCCTTTCGCCGCGGCAACCAGCCCGTCGGGACTTGCCGCCACGGTCCAACCGTCGGCAGCATCAGCTACTACGCCCGCTCCCCTTGAAATGGCGGAGACTGGGGATGCGAAGGACGCGGCGGCCGCATGCGCGGCCAGGTGCGAAAGCACGTCGGCGTCGGCCGCGACCGCGGGCCGGCACGCGTGACCGGCCGAGCCCACGTCGTTGCCGAGGCCTTTCGCCGGCGCACGGAGCAGCATCGCGCTACTGCTAAGCCACCGCCGCTGCTGCTCTCGCGAGGGCGAGGAGTTGTGGTAGCGGGGAAGGGCTCCCGCACCGCCGCGGTGTTTTTTTTATGTTTGCAGAGTGGTGAGTCGCATCGGTCGGGGCGCGTGTGTGCAGAGGCACGACAAAAAAACAGGCGTGCGTGCCTTTCTCTGGTGGCGCCGTGCCCCCCGTGCGGGGTGCCCCGCCCGTGAAACACACAGGACCCGCCTCCACCATGTCTGGCGGCCTGCGCCGCCCCACGGGCGCGGCCTTTGGCCTGCGCTTCTCCCTGGCCGCGGCGACTGACCGTGAGGGCATCGGACCAAACGCGGCAGCGGGGCCGCCCGTCACGCACAGGCCTGGCGGGCGTGGCGGCGGGGACGGACTGATTCCTCCGACCGCCAAGGCCATCTCACGGCACAGGTACGGACGGACGGCGGGGAGCGCGCGCGCGCGTGCGGCCTGAAACCACAGGGGGGAGGAGTGCCCACCCTCCCCGACATCACGTCACGCCACCCCCACCCCCACCCCCACCCCTCACAGGGACGCCCTCCTCTTCGCCGTGGAGGCCCACGCCGTCACGGTGGTCATCGCTCCGCCCGGGTCCGGCAAGACGACGGTGGTGCGTTCTCTCAGGCGTGGCTGGGAGACCCCGCAAAGGCGCCTTGCACGGCCATCCCTCCCCCCTCCTCACCCCCCGTCCCCCCACCCCCCATCCCAGCTGCCCACCCTCCTCGCCGACGCGGGCTGGGCGCCGCCGGGCCTGTCCATCGCCGTCGCCCTCCCCACCCCTTCCGGCGCCATGGCCGCCGCGGCGCTCGCTGCCGACGGACCGGGCGGCGGCGGCGGCGGTCACGTGGGCGGGGGCCACGTGGGCGGGCGCGTCGGGTACGCCATCCCCTTTGAGGCCGTGCTCTCCCCCCCTGAGGCCGCCGCCGTGCCCGGCGGCGGCACGTCCATCGTGTACTACGGCGGTGACACCCTGCTGCGCAGCGCGCTGACCGACCCGCTGTTCACGCGGTGCGGGCTGGTCGTGGTGTCCCTGGGCGGCAGCGGCGAGCCGCGGCCGCTGTGCACCGACGCGCTCCTCGGCGCCCTGGCCCGGGTCCTGCCCCGCCGCCCGGACCTGCGGCTCGTGTTGACGGCGGACGATGCGGGCGCCGCCCTGCCCCTGGCCCGCTACTTTGGGTGGCGGAGCGACGGAGGAGGGCGTGGCGCAGGCGGGTCCGGTCTGGGCCCGTCGTCCGCCGCGACGGTGCTGGCCCTCCCGCCGCTGTCCACCCATGAACCCTACTCGCCCTCCATCCAAGTCTGCACCGCGCCCGTGCCCGACGTCGTGGCCGCCGCCGTCGACGCCGTCCTGGCGCTGCACGCCTCTGACCGGCCAGGCGACATTCTCGTGGTCTTGCCCCTCCCCGGCGACGTGGACGCCGTGGCGGCCGCGCTGCAGGAGCGGGTGGGCGGCGAGGAGGGCGGGCGCGGCGGTGGCGGACCGGGCGGGCGCGCGCCCAAACGCGGCCGCGCCCCGTCCCTGGCCATCGCCCGCCTGCACGGCGGCGTGGGGCGGGACGAAGTCGAGTCCGCCCTGTCCCCGTCGTGGCCCACCCGCCGCGCCATTGTCACCGTCGGCGGCGTGGTCGACGGCGGCCGGGCCGGCTTTGGCGGCGTCACCGCGGTCGTCGACTCGCTGCTCGCCTGGCAGCGCGGGTGGGACCCGTCGACCGGCCTGGACGCGAGTGGGGTGGCGCCCATATCTCGCGCCACGGCGGGCGTGCGCGCAGCGTACGCTGTGGGCGGGGCGGCCGGCGACCGCCCGGGCGTCTGCGTCCGCCTGGCGACGGCCGACGCGTGCGCGGCGCTCGAGCCGCGCCCGCCGCCGGCCGCCCGCGGCTCCGACCTCTGCCCGACGCTCCTCCTGCTCGCGGCCCTGGGCGTGGGCGACGCCCTGGCCTTTCCCTGGCCGGCTCGCCCGCCGTCGTCGTCGGCGGCGCGGGGCCTGGAAACCCTGCACGCCCTGGGCTTGGTGGCCGACGACGGCGCGTCGCTGACGGCGGCGGGCGAACAGGCGGCCGAGCTGCCGCTCCCCGACCCGCGCTGGGCCGCGGCGCTCGTCGCCGCGGGCCAGACGCGCGACCCGGCCGTCATCGATGCAGTGGCAGCAGCGCTGGCCCTCGCCTCCGTGCGCGGCATCTGGTCCCGCGCGGCGGCGGGCGGCAGCGCGGCCGGCCTGGCGGCGGCCAAAGCCCGGTTTGCGGCCGCGGAAGGCGATTGGGTCACCCACCTCAACGCGTGGCGGGCCTGGCACGCTGCGGGCGGGCCCAAGCCCTCCTCCCGCTCCGCGTGGGCGGGAGTCAATGGCCTGGACAACAGGGCCCTGCTGCGGGCGGCGGACATAGCGGGCCAGGTCCGGGCGCACGCCCGGCGGGTGGGGATGGCCGCGACCGTGGACGGACGCGCTGCCCTGGCCGACCCGCCGGCCGGCGGCGCCAAGGCCGCCGCGGGCGCGGTCGTGGCCGCCCTGGCTGCCGGCCTGTTTGTCAACGCGGCCGTGCTGGTGGACGAGGCGGGCGCGCCCGGAGGGGCGGCCGCGTATCGACTGGTCCGCCCCCTGGACGGCGGCGGACGCGGGCGGGGGGGGTCCCAGCCGCCGCCACGCCTGCGCCTGCACAAGGCGTCCGTGCTGGCGGGCGGTGCGCCGCCGCTGGTCCTGTTTGGCTCTGCGGTGCCGGACAGGGGTGGGTGGTACGGCATGGCCGACGTCCTGGTCGTCGACGTGGGCGTGTTGCGGGGTGCGGCGCCGCACTATTTCCAGGGCGGCGGCGTGTAGGTTTTGTTTCACAGTGTGTAGTTTTGTATTTACTAGCCCCCAAACACATCCAATGTGGGCGTGCAAGGCCCGCCCGTGCGGACCGCCCCACCTTTGCCTAAGGCGACACCGGGCCCGCGCTGTGGTCGTCCACGGAGAAGGGCGGTCCGCCAACCGGGCCCGGTGGAGTGGGGCTGGTGGTGACGGAAGCAGTGTCGCTGTTTCGCTGCCGTCGGCTGCCGCCGTCGCGGTCAAAGAACCGCCACGTGCGGGCGCGGACGAGTCGCCGGAAGAGCTGGTGAGGGCAGGTGGTGTACGCGTGACGTGCGGGCGTCTGAGCATGTGGAACATGCCATGCCGGAGGGCCTGCTGGTGTCCCCTACCGGCGGCCGTCCGCATGCGTTTTTTTTTGGTCCCCCAACCAGCGCCCCCTCACCACCTTCACCCTCCTCCATCCCATGCACACAAGGTCGCCGCCTGCGTCGCGTCCTGCGCCTCCGACTTCGCGTCCATCGACGCCCTGATCGCAACCAACGTGCGCCGCGCCCAAGCCGCCTTCGCGGCCGCCCGCATCGGGCCCCACCACTTCGCCGGGTCGACGGGGTATGGCAAAGGCGACGCCGGCCGGGCCGCGCTCGACGGCCTCGCCGCGTCCCTGCTGGGCACGCCGGCCGCCATCGTCCGCCCGCACTTTGTGTCCGGCACGCACGCCATCGCGGCCGCGCTGTTCGGGGCGCTGCGCCCCGGCGACACGCTCCTCGCCGCGGCGGGCGCGCCGTACGACACGCTCGAGGAGGTCATCGGCCTGGACGGGCGGGGCGACCCGGGCGCCGGCTCCCTGGCCGAGTGGGGCGTGTCGTACCGCCAGGTGGAGCTGGACCCGTCCAGTGGCCGCATCGACCACGCCGCGCTGGCGGCCGCCATCGACAGCACCACGCGCCTCGTCCTCGTCCAGCGGTCGTGCGGGTACGCGCCCCGGCGCACGCTGTCGATTGCCGAGATTGGGGAGGTGGTGGACACGGTGCGGGCGGCGACGGACGCCCTGGGCGGGCCGGCCGCCTTCCGCGCCGGCCGCACGCCCGTCGTGGCCGTCGACAACTGCTACGGCGAGTTCACGGAGGGGTCCGAGCCCGGCCACGTGGGCGCGGACCTGGTCATGGGCTCCCTCATCAAGGCGCCGGGCGGCACGGTCGCGCCAGCTGGCGGGTACGTCGCCGGCCGCCCCGACCTCGTGGCGTCCGCGTCCGCCCGCCTGACCGCGCCGGGCATTGGCCTCGACGCCGGCGCGGTCGACGGGGTGACGCTGCGCCTCCTGTTCCAGGGCCTGCACATGGCGCCGCACACGGTCGGGGAGGCGCTCAAGGGCGGGCGCCTGGTCGCGGCCGTCGCGGCCCGGGCCGGGTGGGGCCACGCCGACCCGGCGTCCGGCTCGCACGGGCCCTGGCCCTTCATCACCGCGGTTCGGCTGGGCAGCCCCGCCAAACTGGTTGCATTCTGCAGGGCCGTCCAAGCCGCGTCGCCCGTCGGCAGCTACGTGCGCCCGGAGCCGGCCGCGACGGCTGGGTATGCAGACCCCGTCATTTTCGGGGACGGCACGTTCATTGACGGGTCCACGGGCGAGATGAGTGCGGACGGGCCGCTGAGGGAGCCGTTTGCGGCGTACTGTCAGGGCGGGAGCCACTGGGCGCAGTGGGTGCCCGTCCTGGAAGCGGCCGTGGCGGCGTTGAGGGAGGAGGGCTGAAAACGTGGGAGGTTAAAAAAAAAAAACTGCTGTCACACCTCCTGTGTCCATCTCTCACGCGTACCCTGGCGGCTCCGGCTGCTGCTGCCCGCCCCTGCCCACGCCCTCACCCTCACCACGCGGACTCCACCTCGACTCACGCCGCCCGCCCCCGCCACTGGCGCCCGGCACGGCGTCCCCCGGGAACAGCGGCACCGGGTGGCGCAGCGCCTCCTCCGCGCGCGCGGCAATGGCGGCCGGGTCGTCCCCGATCCAGTGCACGGACGCGGCGAGCAGGCGGTCACGGCGAGTGGCGGCGTCAGACGCCTGTACAGCTGCGACAGCCGACCGCCAGGCCGAGGCGCGCGCTGCAGCCGCGGCTTGGGCGGCGGCCGTGTCGGCGGCCGCGTGCGACCGGGCAGGTGCGGCCGCAACGGCCGCTTTGCGCGCGGCTTTGGCCGCCAGCGTGGCCGCATGGCGGGCAGCCGCACGGGCGGCCCGTGCTTCGGACGCAGCGGCCGCGCGGGCGGCTTTCGCCGCGGCTTCGGTCGCCCATTTTTTACGGAGGTCTGGAGGACGGGGGAGGGGGGCAGGTTGAGCCGGGGCAGCACCGATCGACGGCGCGAGAGCGCCCCCTTGCCAGCGCCGCGCCGTGCCGACGCCCCACAGTGCCACCCTGCATCGCAAACCCTGCCATCAATCCGCACCTTTCATGGCAGCTTTATGAGCCACGCGCGCGTCGCGCAGGGCGCGCGCATCCTGGACGACGGGCGGCGGCGACGGCGTCGTGGCCAGCGCCGGCACAGCAGCAGCAGAGGAAGCGGCTGTTGATGAGGACGCCAGGCGGGCTTCCAAGGCGGTGGGGCAGATCCAGGCCTGCGCCCTGGCGGCCGCGTCGGTGGCGGCGCGGCGGAGCATCGTTCGGAATGGCGCAGTGGGCGCCCCAAGAAAGGTCTGGAGCAAAGCACACTCGGCCCGCGCCCTGTTTTTTCACTCTGCAATACACCCGCGACGAAAACAACGAATGCTCCTCCGCGCCCTGCTCTCCACCCCGCCGCGCGCCTTCCTGCGCCACCAGCCTGTCGCGTGCACGACCAAGCCACGTCGTGGGCTCATGGGTTCCACGGGTTCCAAGCCGCCGCCCGCCGGGCGGGCGGCCGGCTCGACCATCCCCGCTCGAGCGGCCTCATCCACCCCGCCCCCTGCCGCGTTCGAGACCGTCGACGTGAAAGAAGCGGCGGAACGCCTGGCGGCGGGCACGCCCCTCCTGGACGTCCGCACGCCCGCCGAGTTTGCGGGCGGCCACCCGCCCGGCGCCAAGAACGCGGATTGGCAGGCGCCCGGCTTTTTGGACGCCGCGGCCGCGGCGTTCCCGGACAAGGACGGCCCGTTCCTCATTTCCTGCCTGCGCGGCGGGCGCAGCGCGGCCGCGGCCGCCGCCCTGACGGAGGCCGGCTACACGAACGTGATCAACGTGGCGGGCGGGTGGACGGCGTGGGCGGAGGCGGGCCTGCCAGAGGAGAAGTGAGAGCAGCGCGCGGGATGGATGGCGGGCGGACACCCGGGTGTCAAAAAAAAAATCCCAAAACCCGGAAAAACCTCACAACAGTGTTGTTCAAATCAATCAAAAGCACGCGCAGCGTTTTCTCTCTCTCCAATGTAGTTTCTCAACGTCCGCCAGCGGGCGCTGCTCCCCTGCACGGGGGCACAGGCTGGCTTGCGTGGACCTCATCTCTCTCCCCCCTCCACCCCCACCCCCCCCTCTTTCATGCCTCCCCCACCTTTTCAAGGCTCAGCCGCCGCGGGCGCCTTGACGACCGGCGTCGCCACCGTCTTGGTCAGCGGCACGGCCGTCACGGTGCGGGCCTTGGCAGGCGCGGGCGCGGGCGCAGCGGCGGCCAGGGGCTTGGGCGCGGGCTTGGCGCCGACCGGAGCCACAACAACAGCCGCGGCAGGTTTTTTGGGGGCCGCCGCAGGCGCCGCCGCCAGGGGCTGGGCGGGCTTGGGCGCCGACGCAACGACCGCCGCCTTCTTGGCGGGCGCCGGAGCAGGGGCGCCAGCAGCTAATTTTTGCGTGGGGACGGGCGCGGCGACGACAGCAGCTTTCGCGCGCGCCGGGCTGGGCGCCGGCGCCGCGGCGGCCAGGGGCTGTTTTTTGGGCGGGGAAGCGACGACGACCGCCTTTTTAGTCGCCGGCGCGGGCGCGGGGGCCGCGGCAGCCAGGGGCTGCTTCTTGGGAGAGGCCACGACCACGGCCGCGGCGGGCGTGCTTTTCTTCGCCGCCGGCGCGGGCGCGGGCGCGGCCGCGGTCGTCAGGCGCTGGGCCAGGACGGACGAGACGGGGCGGGCGGACGGCGCGGTCGTCGCCGGTTCCGCGGACTTGGCGGAGATGGTGCCCAGGGGCGCCGGCGCCGGCTTGGCGGCAGCGGCCGGCTTGAGCGCCGCAGTCTCCGCGGCTTCGGGCGCGGGCTCGACCGGCTCCGCGACGACCGCGACCGGCGTGGCAGCCGGCTTGGCGGCGGCAGCGGTCGTCGGCTTGGGGGTGGCCTTGGGCGCCGTGGCGGCAGCGGCCGTCGGCTTGGGGGTGGCCTTGGGCGGCGTGGCGGCGACGGGCTCTTCATCGTCGTCGACGGCCGCGGGCGTGGCGGCGGGCTTGGCGGCCGTCGTGGCGGCCGCCGCCTTTTTCGTCGGCGCGGGCGTGGCCGGCGCGTCCGCGGCGTCGTCCTCGGCCGCGGGCGTCGCGGCGGCCTTGGCCGGCGCCGCCTTGGCGACGGGCGCGTCCTCCTCAACGGGCGCGTCCTCGTCGACGACCGTGGTTTTCACGGGCGCGGCGGCCGGCTTGGCGGCGGGCTTGGGCGCCGCGGCGGCGGGGGCGGCCGCGACGGGCGTGGCGGCCGGCGCGGCCTTTGGCTTCTTCGCCTCCGCCTCGGGCGTCGCCAGCAGGTCGGCCAGCGTGACTTTGCTGGTCTTGCCACGAGACTCAGCCAGGGCGGCCAGCGGCTCGTCCGACGTCGGCGCGGCGGTGGCGGCGCCGGCCAGGAGGGCCGTGACGGCGAGGGTCTGGGTGGGGTGGGGTGGGGACAGGCACAAGGGGCGGGGGCCGTCAGCGCCCGGACGCGTTCCTCCCCCCCCGCTCCGCGCATTCGTCGACACGGCGCTCGCGGCCGGAATTGGGACGCCCCGCCCATGCTGTTCATGCTGCAGCGTATGTTAAGATCCCGCACAAGCCTACCAAGGCCGCGGCTCGGGCGTCCGACGCCTGCACGCTGGCGCCACGGGGCCCACAAGGCTGGAGGCTAGCACTGCGCGCCGGGAGCTGGGCGCGCGCCCGCCCCAAACTGCCGCCCGATGGACACACCATCCCACTCCTCCTCCTCCTCCTCCTCACCGTCAGAGTGCGACGCATGCTTTCAGGTAGTGGTGTTTGTGTCGACAAAAAAGCTGTGGGTGGGCGTGTTGGGGAAGGAGTGAGAGGTGAGCGGTTGCGCCGTGCATCGGCGCTCCTGCAGCGCGCGCGCGCGCCGCGCGCTTGCGACCCCGCCCGGCGACGGGTGCGGGGGTGGCTACGCATCTGGCCGAGGCGGTCAAGCCTGGGCCTGCGCAAAAAGGAGGAGGGCGGCGCGTCCGAGGCACGTACCCGGCGTGGCGGTTGTTGTCCTTGCTTTTTTTTGGCAGCGCTGTGAGGAAGAAGGGTCCGTGACTCTCCCCACCGCGCGCGGCCTGCACCCACACACACGCACCACCGTTCCCCCCCAACCAGGCGAGAGGGCAGGCCCGCCGTTGTTTTTGCCACCGCCCTTTGTCGCTCCGCCACCATGTCCACGGACCAAGAACTGTTTGAAGCCTGGTTCCGCGTCGCCGACGCCGACAAGGACGGCGCCGTCGGCGGCGTGGAGGCGGTCGCGTTCTTTGGGCGGTCGGGCCTGCCGCAAGCGACGCTGTTCCAGGTGTGTGAGGCGGGACAGAAAGAGGGAGAAACGGGGATGGGGCGGCCGCGTGCCCCCATACCCGGGCAGGCCCACGCGTGCCAGGTGCAGCGTGAATGGCGGACGGCCTGGTCTGGCGGCCGGATGCCGCGCCCGGGCCGTGTGTTTTTTTGTGCGCGGGCTTTTCAATGCGGTGCGCCTGTGGTGCCGCCCCGCTCTCCACTGGCCTCGCCTGGGCCCCGGCCGCGCGACCCTTGCTTTCCTCGGAAGGCTGGGCGTCAATGCGTACACAGTGACGCGGGTGTGGCAGCCCCCCGCGCCCCCCGCACCCCACCGCGCGCGGCCATGGTTGTGCTTCCACGCCGCGCGCCCATCGGCCGAAACTCCGCCGCCCACCCCCCTCCCTTTTTCCACCCACCCCCACCCCCACCCAGATCTGGAACATGGTCGCCGGCGACGCGGGCGCCCTGACCAAGCCCCAGTTCTACTCCACGCTGCGCCTGATCAGCCTGGCGCAGGCGTCGGGCGGCGACCTGCCGGAAGACGCCGCCCGGTCGGCGCTCATAGGCATCGGCCCCGCGCTCCCGCCCCCGACCCTGGCCGGCCTCTCTGGCGGCGGCGTGCCGCCGCCCGCCGCCCTGCGCGACTCCTGGTCGCCCGCGGGCCGGGCGCCCGCCCCCGCCCGTGCCGCGCCCGCCGCGCCCCTGGCCGCCGCCGCCGCCGCCGCGGACGGCGCGCCGGCGGGCTGGCCGCCCATGCCCCCGTCCGACGCCGCGGCATACCGCGCCGAGTTTGCCCGCCTGGACGCCGACGGCGACGGCCGGGTGGCCGGCCGGGACGCCGGCCCGGCGCTGGCGGCCCTGGGCCTGCCCCGCGAAACCCTGCGCGACATCTGGGCGGCGGTGGCCGGCGACGCCGGCGAGCTGGGCGCGGGGCAGTGGGTGGCGGCGCGCTACCTCGCGGCGCTCGCGGCGCGCGGCGTGCCGCCGCCGGCCTCCCTGCCGCCCGGCGCCTTCCCGCCCGTGGCTGAGCCGCCTAGCGACGCCCTCACCGCCCCGTCCGCCGCGTCCGCCGTCGCGTCGCTGGTGGGCCGGGGCGGCGAGCCGGGCGCCGGGTCGGGCGAGCCGGGCCTGCCCGCGCCGCCTGGCCGCGTCGTCCCGCCCGCGCCGCCGCCGGCCCGCCCTGGCGCCGCACCGCCCCTGCCACCCGATGCGGCGGCCGGCGGGCTGGGCCCCGAACGGGACGCGCGCCTGGCGGCCGAGCGGGCGGGCGCGGCGGAGGACGACGGCGCCGCGGCGGCCGCCGAGGCCGCCGCCGCGGGCGCGGCCGCGCGCGAGGCCGCCTACCGCCGCGCCCTGGAGGAGCTTACCCTGTTCCGGGCGCGGGCCAAGGCGACGGCGCTGCAGGCCAGCCAGCGGGCCGAGTCCGAGGCCCGGGCGGCGGCGGAGGCGGAGGCCGCGTACGAGGCCGCCTGGGCCGCGACGGAGGGCGAGGCCGCGGCCGCGCGCGACGCGCTCGACGCGCTGGCGGCCGCCCGCGCCCGCCGCGCCGAAGCGTCCGCCCGGCTGGAGGGGTTGCGCGCCGACCTGGCCCGCATGGCCAGCCTGTCCCCAGCCGACGGCGCGGCCGAAGCGGCGGAGCTGGCCCGGCTGAACGCGGAGATCGCGGCGGCCGAGGCGCGGCGGGCGCGGGTGGCCGCGCGCGCGGACGCTGGCGCCGCCGCGCGCGCCGACCGCCGGGCGGTGCTGGACTCGGCGCTGGCCGCTGCGGGCGAGGCGGAGAAAGCCCTGGCCGCGTCCGCCGCCAAAGACGGCGACGACGCGGCGTCCGCGGACGGCGTGGCGGCCAAGGTGAAAGCGCTGGTGGCCGCGGCGGCCGCGGCGGGCGTGCCGCTGGACGCGTCCGGCCCGCCGCCGCTCCCGCCCCTGGCCTGGTCCCCGCACGGCGCCGCGGGCGCGGGCGATTGGGATGACTGGGCGGACGAAGGCTTCACGACCGTGGACGCGCTGCCGCCGCTGGAGGCCGTGGTGGCTGCGTTTGCAGAGGGCGGCGACGACGCAGAGGGCGGCGGCGCGGTGGTCGGCGCGGCAGACGCGTCGCCGGCGCCGCCCGCGCCCGCGCCCGCTGATTCCGCCGGCGCGTCCGCTGCCACACGCGCACCGTCGGGCTCTGCTCCGCCCGCGGCCGCCGGGGGCGAGCCCCGGCCCATGAGCGGGGCCGGGTCGTCGGAGGACGACGAGGGTGGAGAGGGTGAGGTGGAGGGCGCGGCGCGGGCGGGGGACGCGCCGGCGGGGTGGGCCGCGTTTTGAGTGGGCGCGCGGGGACGGACGGGCGGGGGGACTTGTGTTGTGTCAGACCCACGCACGGACGGCGCCGTTTGCCTTTCGTCACACACACGCCCGCCCTTCTCCCCTCCCCCGCCCCGTCTGCGGGCGCCTCCTCCCCCGTGTGCCCCCCTCCTCCCGTGCCCCCCCGACCCCCTCCTGTCAAAAGGTCGACCCGTTCCAGCCAAAGTCCGTGCGCGCGGCGTCGTGGAAGCTCAGGTAGAAGCGCGAGGCGGGGACGCCCAGCTTGGCGGTCACCACGTCCGAAATCGCTTTGCTAATGGCCTTGTTCTTCTCGCCGCCGATGGCACCGATGGAAAGGATTTCGCCATACGCGCAAGGCTCCTCCGTACCGCCAAAGGTCATTGCCACGCCCGACCGCACGCTCACCAGGACGTAGCTCTCGGGCTTGCCGATGGAGGACGCGCACGCGGCGGACAGGGCTTTGCACGCGTCCGATTCCGCGACCGGGTTGGGCGGGGCTGGTGGAGGAGGAGGGGCAAGGGTGGGTGGTTGATGGGATGGCGGCGGGTGATGGGATGGCCGCCCGATGCCTCGCCCCCGTCACCGCGCGTCGTCCGGGCCGGCCCCGCGCTTGCCAGCCCCCAACCACGATTCCGCCTTTCGCGCTGTGTGCTCCACTCCGCTGTAGCGTACCGTTGGTGATGATGTTGAGCGTGGGCATGGCTGGGCGCTGTGTGCGAGCGGCGTTTTTTGCGTGAGGGAATGGTGGTGTGCGGAGGGCCCCTGGCCAAAACGCTGTTCTTTGCAACAGCGGCGCGCCCCTGCCTTTCTCTCTTCACCACCGCGGGGGCCCCGCCGCCCACGCCAAAACCATGGGCTCACCTCACACGGCCCTGTGCACCAGGCGGCCAAGCACGGGCGTGACGCGGTCGCGCCTCCATCGCGCTCGCGCGCCGACGCTGCCCGCCCACTGCGCGTCGGCAACCACGCCCCGCGGCGCGCCTCCACCCCCCCACCCGACCGCCGCCGCCCGCCCGGCCGCCCTGCCCGACTGGCACCCGCTGTCGGCGCCCTCCCTCTGGTCCGGGCCCGACGAGTCCGTCCTGAGCACGGCCGCCGCGTCGGCCCCCACCCCGCTGGCGGCCCTGCCGCCCACGTGGCGCCTGCTGCTGCTGTCCGACGGGTCCGTCACGCGCCACCTGCACCTCCTGACGGGCGCGCCCGTGGCCGTCGACGTCCTGGACATGCGGCTGCTGGCCGACGCCGAGGTGGACCGGCTGCCACCCTCCGCCCGTGAGCTGGCGGGCCCCATCCTCCAGCGCCGCGTCCTGCTGCGGGCGGGCGGCGGGGCCTCCCCCCGCCCGCCGCCCCTCGTCTTCGCGGCGTCCTGGTGGAACGTGTCCGACGCGTCGGCCACGCTGTCCGCTGTCTCCCGCCCCATCTGGTCCTCGCTCGCCGACGGCCGGTCCGAACTGTTTCGTGAAATCAGGGGGGTGGAGCACGGATGCAACGCCGACGTCAGCCGGGCGTTTGGGTTGGACGGCGCCGAGGGCGGGGGTGGGGCCGAGGGCGGGGGCGTGGCCGCCCTGTGGGGCCGGCACTACCTCTTCCACCGCGGCGGCCGGCCGCTGACCGCCATTTACGAGGTGTTTTCACCCCGGCTGGGCGAGTGGCTGGGGGAGTAGGGCTGGGTGTGGGTGAATATAGGCTTGTGTAGATGCGGGACAGGCACACAGACTGACAGGGAGACGCTCTCGGCAGGGGGCAGTGCCCACCCCTTCCCACCCCCCTCCCTTCACCGCCGCGCTTTCTTGCGCCCGCGCCCGCCGCCGCCGCCGCCGCCGCCGCCGCCCCCGCCGCCCCTCAAATCCGGGGACCGGTCGTGTTCAATGCCGTGCGTCTCCAGCACGCCGGCCGTCGCGTCCGCGGCGGCCGCGGCGTCGACGGCGACCATCTGCCCATAGTCCAGGGACAGGCGGGCGAAGCGGGCCGGGTCGCCCGCCGCCTTGGTCCGGGCGCGGGTGGCGGCGGCCTCCAGCGCGGACACCAGGCCGTCCATGCTCTCAACCTTGACGCCGTCCACCGCCGCCACCCGCACGTTGGCAAAGTCTTCCAGCCCAAACACGATGTCCGACGACGCGTCGGACGCCAGGACTTGGGACAGCAGGACGACCTGTTGGCCGACACGCTGCGGGGACGCCGACCACCCCGTCGCCAGCTCCAGCAGGCGGATGGGCGACTCAAACTCAAAGTCCTTGGCGCCGTACTCGGACCGGAGCAGCGGGATGGACAGGGGCGTGAAGCACAGGCCGCCCCACACAAAGTAGGAGGGCGGCGCGCCGGCCAGGTGGACGGGCGCCAGGCGGGTTGGGCCGTGCAGGGCCGCCGTCACGTCGCGAGCCCGGCCGTCACGCAACACGGACAGGCGCACGGCGTCGCCCACAAACCTGGTGGAGATGAGGTGGGAGAAGGCGATGCGCTCGCCGCGGCGCCCGGCAAAGGGGACGGTGCCGTCGTTGCCGATGGGCGTGCCGTCGATGGCCAGCAGGACGTCGCCCGCGCCCAGGACGGCCGCCGCGGGCGCCGTCCTGTCGACGCGGCGCACAAAGACGCCCGTCTGGCCCGGGCGCATGCCCAGGGACGCGCGCGTCGACGGGCTTTCCAGCCGCTGCCAGTCCGCGCCCAGGACGGGGAAGCCGGTGTAGCGCCCGTGCCGGTCAAAGTCTTCGAGGAAGTGGCGGACGATGGGCATGGAGATGGCGTGGCCGACGAGCTCCGCCTCTCCTGGGGGTGGGGGTGGGGGGTGGGGGTGGCGCGACGGTGGGGCAAACGTGGGGTGGTGAGGCGCGGTGCGGGTCTGCTCGCGCACGCCGCGCCCACCCCTCCCTCTGCCTCCCGGCTCTCTCTCCCTCCCTCTCTCCTCTCACCTGTGCCCGCCAAGCTTTGAAAAGACACGCCGACCACCTGGCCACTCGATGAGAAGACCGCCCCGCCCGACTGCCCGCTGTTGATGGCGGCGTCAATGGAGATGGCGAGCAGGTCGGCGCCGCCGTGGGTGTACGGCTGGACTTCGACGCGGGAGACGACGCCGGAGGTGGAGCACATCGTGTCGCCGCCCAGCGGGAAGCCGACGGCAATGACGCGCGTCTGCAGGTGGGGGATTTCGCCAAACTTGACGGCGGCCGGCTCGTCCACCCAAAACTGCGCGTCCGGCACGTCCAGCAGGGCCAGGTCACACTCGACGCCCACTGCCAGGACGCGGGCCGCGAACTTGGTGGCGGCGCCCCGGCGCCGCACTTTGACCGACGTCGCGTGCTCCACGCAGTGCGCGTTGGTCAGGAGGCGGCGGCCGGCGATGACGAAGCCGGAGCTGGTGGACGCGGCCTGGCGCCGGCGCTGCCAGGGCAGGGAGAAATTGGGTTCGGCGTGCGTGGCGTACACTTTGACGACGGCGTCCATTTGGGCGACGACGGCGGAGATGGCGCCGCCGTCGGCGTCGTCGACGGCGTCGAGGTGGGTGGCGGGCGTGGCGCCACCGCCGCCGCCCGGTGGTGAGGCTGCGTCCTGCGGCGATGTCGGCGGCAGGCCGCGCCGGCCCGTGCGGCCTGCGGGTGAAGGGTCCCTGCCTCCGGGCCTGCCTCCGCCGCGCGTGGGACGTGGGGAGGCCGGCGCCGCGGCTGGCGCGGCGGCGGCGGCCTGTGTGTGTGCGTGTTGATGGGAGAGGAGTGGAGGGGAGATGGTGGGGAGGGGTTGAGAGGGGGGTCGCGCCGCGCGACAGGGTGCGAGAAATGCCTGGCCCGCACGCACGCGTGGTCTCCCTTCTCCCACGCACCGCGTCGGCTGGAGCGGGCTTGCCGCGACGCGGCATGTGGGCAACGTGAATAAAGGGCGTGCCCTCGCGTCAGGCTGCCGAAGCAGCGCTTTACTATTTGCGCGTGTGCCGAGCGATAGAGAAAAAAATTTCTCGCCCACAGGGGGGGAGTCGATCGGCTTACGCACACCCCTTTCATTCGGCGACGTCGCCATGTCGTCCACCCCTTCCCTCCGCGCCTATGCGCGCGCCCGGGACGGCGTACGCCTGATGGCTGACGCCACTCCGCCGGAAGAGCTGCGCGCGTTTCTGAAAATGGTCTGCGAGGGTGGAGAGGGGAGAAAGCATGCCCCTGGCTCTTTCGCCTGCACGGCCGCCCCGACCCGTTCCAGCCTTCCACCGATGCTGGCACACGTCCAGCGCACAGGCAGAGGTCCGCAGCAACCGTTCACGACGATGAACAACCCTCACGCCCGCCTCCCCACCCACCCACCCCATCCCTTTCAACACCTCGCAAACAGAACCGTGACCTGCGCGCCCGCGACTCGCTCGACGTCGCGCGCGCGGGGTCCGTCCTGCTCCGCCTGCACCGGGGGACTTTACCCGCCGACGAACGTGAGTAGGGTGGGACTTGTCCAGGGTGGCGCGTTGTTGTGTTGCACGCCCCGCCTCCTCACCGACCCCCCCCCCCCCCCCCCCCCGTCCCACATTCCCATCCAGTCTGGTCCGTCATGGAGCAGGTCGGCCTGGCCGCGCTGGACGCGGGCGCCATGAAGCTGGCCGCCTCCATCGTGGCAGCCGTGAAGACCCAGTTCCCGGGTTCCAGGCGGGCGGGGCGCCTGGCGGCCGCTTTCCTGGAGGCGGTCGGCGAAGCCGACGGCGCCGAGGGGGAGGTGGACGCCGGGCTGGGCGCCGCCCCCGACTCGGCCCTCCTCCTGAAACGCCGCATCGCCGCCCTGCGCGCGTCCGGCCAGCCCGCCGCCGCTGTGACAGCGCTCACAGAATACGTGGACACGTTCCAGGCGGACGGCGATGCGTGGGGTGAGCTGGGGCGCGTGCACGCGGAGGCCGGCCGGCCCGGGCCCGCCGCGTTTTGCGCGGACGAGGCTGTGCTGCACTCGCCCGCGTGCGCGGCCACGCACACGGCGGCGGGCGACGCGCATTACACGGCCGGCAATGTGCGGCAGGCGGCCCGGCATTACGAGGCGGCGGTCGCGCTGTCGGGCGGGGAGGACGTGCGCGCGTTGTACGGCGTGTGCGTGGCCGCCGCCGCCGGCGCGGGTGGCGGAGGCGGCGGCGGCGGGAAAGGGGGCGGTGGCGGCGGTGGCGGCGAGGTGGCCGACCCTGTGCCGGGCCTGGCCGCGGCGGCCCTGGTGCGCAAGTACCGTGAGGAAGCGCCGGCACTGTTGGGCTTGGTCCAGGCGAGCTTGAAGGGGATGGGCGTGGAGGCGAGCGAATAGAAATGAAGGCACAGGCCGGGTGGTGGTGCAAGCACGGCGTGTGAGTCTCAACTCCTCTCTTTTTGTTTTCTCTCTAGCCTCTACTCTCTCTCTCTCTTTGTCTCTCGCCAGGGCGCGGGGGTGCGAGAACTGTTCTCGCACCCAGCCTGCACGGGCCATGAGCGCGCCCAGCGGGTCCGGCCCGCCCGGCCCGCCTGGCCCGCCGCCGCCGCCGCCCCCTCAACGCCCGCCCTCTGCCGGCGCGTTGACGGCGGGCGGCTTCAAACTAAAAATCAAGCTGCCGGGCCGGCCCACCGGCGATGGCTCCACCCATCAACCCGGCAGCGGCGTACCCACCTCACCCGGTACCGTGGCCAGTGGACCGGGCGGTGCGGCAAGCGGCCGGCCGCACGTGAGTGCCTCGCATCCGCCGCCGCCGGGCATGCTGCCCATCAAACGTCCAGCTGAGGACGGCGGCGCCGCTGTTGGCGGGGAGGTCCGGGCCGCGCCACGCATCCGCATCACCATGAAGATGTGAGTGGGGTGTGTGGAGGGAGGGAGGGAGGGCGGGGATGGGCGGCGGGACAGGGAATGAGAAGAAAAACGACGCCGGCGCTCACGCCCACGCCCTCCCCTCCCCCTCCCTTCCCCCCCCCCCCCCCCCCCCCTCCAGTCCGTCCGCCGCCGCGTCTTCCCAGCACACGCACACCGGCCCCGCCGCCGGCTCGCAGCCGGCCGCGTCCATGGCGGCGGCCTCTCACGCGCCGGTCATGACGCAGGCGGCGTCGCAGGCGCACCCGCCGCCGCCGCCACTGTTTGGTTCGCCCGCGCCGCCCGTCGCGCCGCCCGCCGCCGGCCGCGGGCGCGGGCGCGGCACTCGCGGCCGCGGCCGCGGCAGGGGCCGGGCCGCCACCTCCCGCGGCGCCACGCCTCCACCACTGGGCGAGCCGTCTGCGTGCATGGACTTGGACGACTCCCGTGGCGGCACGCCCCAGCCTGGCCCCCCACCGCCGCCACCGCCCCCCCCACCACCTCAGCGCGCGCGCTCGGTCGACCCGGCCGCGGCCGCAGCGGCCGAGGCCGCCGCCGCCGCTTTTTTCTCCGGCGACCCTGACGCGCCACGCCCTGCGCTGATCACGTGCGCGTCCGCCATCACGCCCGGCGTCCCCGACGTCCGGTCCACGCAAGCCGCCATGATCGCGGCCATCGAGAAAATCGCGCGGCGCGACCGCCTGCAAACCTTCCGCGACAAGGTCACCGACGCCGTCGCGCCCGGCTACTCCACCGTCGTCTCGCACATGGTGTGCTGGCGGACCTTCCGCCCGGCCATCACCCGCGGCAGGATCAGGGACTGGGACGCCCTGGCGGCCGAGCTGGACACCATGTTCGCCAATTGCGCCGCCTACAACGGCGCCGCGTCGGACTGGGCCGACCAGGCGGCGTGCGTCCAGGTCCAGGCGGCGCGCATGCTGCAGCTGGCCCGGGCCGGGACGGGCGACATGCGCGGCAAGCTCAACGCCCTGCTGCGCGAGAGCCCGCTGGAGTGGGCGGCGGTGCAGCGGTACGAGGCCGCGATGGACGCGCGCCTGGGCGGCGGCGGCTTTGGTGGAGGCGTCGGCGGGCGCAAGCGGGGCGTGTCTGAGGACGCGTCTGCCCCGCCCGCCTCCACCAAGGCCGGCAGCCCGCCGCCGCCGCCGTCTTCCGCCCTGGACGACGGCACGACAGAAGCGGAAGACGATGGCGGCGCGGCCGACAACGCGTACGCGGGCCTCGGCCCCGGGCGGTGGGGCGGCGGCGCGGGCCGCGGGCGCCGCGCCGCGGCCGCGGGCCCGCGCGCCGCCCGGGCCGACGCCGTGCTCGAGGCCGAAGGCCTGGTCGGCCCGCCCGACGCGGAGGCCGGGTTCGCGCACAAGCGGGACGCCCGCCCCCGGCCCGCGCACGCGGGCGGGTGGGCCGCCGCCGCGGCCGGCCTGGGCCGCGGCTTCAACGCGGATGGCCTGAGCCTGGCGGGCGTGCCGTTGCTGGTGCCGGCGGCGGCGGCGGCGTTGGGGGGGCACGGCGGCGGCGGTGGTGATGTCGCCGGCGGCGGTCCGGCCGCCGCCCTGCCGCCCGGAGCGTACGCGGCGTCGGTCGCCCGCTTTGCGGCCGGGCTGGTCCCGGGCGTGGTCCGGGACGCAGTGCTTGCGCGCGTGGCGGCGGCCAGCCGGGGGTGAGAGGGGTGGGGGGACGGAGGTCGCTAGGTCCTTTTGTTTTTCTGTTACACAAACATAGTCTTCTGCTTCTGCCTAGGGCGCCAGGGCCAGCAGCGCGCCGCCGTCCGGGCCGGTGACCAGGGTGGCGGCGCCCGGCCACGGCCGGTGCGGCGCGGGCGGCGGCGCGGGCTGGACTGGCGGAGGTGGCGGACCGGCGGCGGCGGCGGCGCCGCCGCCGCCGCCCTCATCGTCCGCGTCAAACACCTGCTGCGGGACGTCGACGCCGCGCTGCAGCAGGTCCGGCACGCCCGGCGGGTCGGCCATGGTGTCCGTGTGCGGAACCGGGCCGTGTGGCAGGGCGGGACCCGCGGCCGCGCCGGCAGCCGCACGCAACAGCTGCGCCACCGCGCCGCCGTGGCCGCCAGCGCCGTGCCGCGTGAACAGCGGGACGTGCGCGTCACCCCCACCGTCCGGGTCGGGCGTGCTCAGGCCGGCACCGCCCGCGGCCAGGCGCGGCGTCGCGTACTGCCAGGACCGGCCCGACGGGCCCGCGACGAACAGAAACACTTCGGCGCCCGTGTCGGCGGCCAGGGCGTGGGCGCGGGCGACGAGCGTGGCTTTTTGCTTGTACATGGCCTTGGACGCGGCGCGGTCGTCCTGTTGGGCGTGGGTGTGCAGGGGCGGAGGAGGGTGAAGTTTTGTTTTTTGGGGGGCGGGGGGCAGCTGTCGGGGGGGCGCGCGCGCGGAGCTCGGACCGTCGTCGCGTGCGCGCCGCTTTTTCACCACACGCCCAGCGCCTACCTTGTACGGCTCGTACCGGCGCCGCTTGCGGCGGGCGGATGAGCCGCCGCCGCCGGCGCTGCCTCCGCCGCCGTCCGCGCTGGGAGCAGACGCATCGGCGCCGCCGTCATGGCGCGGCCCGGCTGGGGGCGCGTTCTCGTCGTTGGGCGACCGCGGCGTCGTCGTTGACGGAGGACCGGTGTCCGGTGGGCCACCGCTGGGCGCGGTGGGAGGCGGAGCGTCGCCAGCCATTGCGTGTGCGGGCGTTTTCGTTTTTTTGCCTCGCGCCGTGTGTGTTATGTGTGAAGAGCGCACCGACCACGCTGCTGCTGCTCTCCTCGTCCACGGCCAAGGCTCCCACACCTTCTTCTCGCTGCGCTGCCCACGCCCCCCCTGGTGATATGTGTGTGCGGCATCCATTCTCTTTCGTCTAAAATCTACAGAAACGCACAAAAAATGCACCCCCACGCTCAACGCCTTGGAAGGGCCAAAGGGCCGACGGGCACACACGCGTGCACCGCCACCCCCCCTCAAAGCCGCCCGTACCACAAGCCCTGCTGTGCGACGCCAGGCACGTCCAGCAACCGCAGGACTTCGGGCGGCGGGTCCAACCCCAACGCCGCGGCGCGCTCCCAGCGCTCGCGGCGGGTGATGCACGCACAGGGCCCGTACTTTGTGTCCAGGTCGAACAGGCGCAAGGCGCGTTCGGCGGCGGCTTTGGCGCCGGTGCCTTCTGGGGCGGTGCCGACTGGGTATGTGTGTGTGCGTGTGTGTGTGTGTGTGTGTGTGTGTGTGTGTGTGTGTGTGTGTGTGTGTGTGTGTGTGGGAGGGGGGGTGGACGGTGAGGAGGGCGTCACAGGAGCGGGGAAGGAGAGGCGGCGAGGGCTTGATGGGGGGGGAGAGGGGGATGGAGTGCGGGTGGCGGCACGGCCCGACGGGGTTTTGATGCGAGACGCCCGCCGCGCAGCGGAGACACTGCACGGTCCTGCAAAGCATGCAGCACTCTTCCACAGATGTCCAACCAACTCACCAAACTCGCCCAGGCCCACAGCGGCAGGCACCGCGTCGACTTTGGCCGCGGCTTTGCTGCGCGTCGATGCAGTGGCGCCTTTGGTCGTCGCGCTCCCCAGCCCGGTCGTGGGCTTCTTTTTGGCGGGCATCATAGAGCAGCGATGCCTGGCGTGCGTGTACGGACGCGGACACCAGCTGACAGCGGTGGGTGCGTTGCGTGTGTTGGCTCGGCGACGGGCGCGGTTTTTTATTTGTCCGAGTGATGGGCGCCTGGCCATTTTTTCTGGGCGACACCGCACACTCACATACCACCTACGACGAAAAACTCGCCCCCCTTAACTACTCTGGAAAACTCTCAAGCACCGATGAAGCGCACCGCCCTGTTTGTCGCGGCCATCCTGCTGCTGGCCGGCTTTGCCGTGGCCGAAGGTGCGTGCGGGATTGGAGGGCGCCGAGGGGCGTATTTGCGTTCTGTGCGCGCGAGCGGGAAATGCCTCGCCTTGTTTCTTTTTTCGGGTCCGTCCGGGGCCGGTGTAGCCGTGCCCCGACCCCTGCGTCACGCCCTTTTGGAGCGGCTGACGTGCGCGCACCCGATGAGGGTTGGCGAGCGGCGGCCGAGGCGCAATTCGGGCCGCGGTGATGCCCCAGAAGAGCCGACTCATGCATGCCTGGGTGAGAGGGTCGAGCGACGGGACCCGCTGGACCTCGCCTGGCGCTTCCGCTGGACCTGCTTGGACCTGCTAGACCTTTCTCGCACCCCCGCACCCCCGCACCCCTCCCGCCCCCACGCGCGCACACGGCTCTGTGTGCCACACCTCACACATTCCTCGCGCCCGCGCACGCCCTCCTTCAACAACAAACAGACCCTGCTGCCCCGGCCGACGGCGCCACCCCCGCCGCCGAGCCCGCCGCGGCCGAGCCCGCCGCGGCCGCAAAGCCCGCCGCCGGCCCGCCGGCGTCGGCCAAGGGCGCCGTCACCCTGGTCGCGGAAGGCGCCAAGTGGGCGCCACCCAACAAGTTCGAGCTGAAAAACATTTCCCCGACCGGCGTCGCCACGACCAAGGATGGCCCGCCCGGCCGCGTCCTGGCTGACACCTTCACCAAGGACCTGCCCGCGGGCGGCACGCTGGACGCGCTGCTCCTGTGCCAGGACGGCAAGACGGCGCTGAAGGTGCCGCTGCGCGTCACCAACGCGACGTACGCGCCCGGCAAGGTGAGGCGATGAGAGCGATGGGAGAGGGGGTGAGGGGGGGAAGGCGCGGCGGCGAGGGGGCGCTCTCTCTCTCTCTCTGATCACTGATGGAGCACACGGCCCTCCCACGACTCCCCTCTCTGACGCCATCTCACCGCCGTCCGCCTGCCACACACACACGCCCCAGTTCACCGCGTCCGCCACCCCTCGCGGCCCGTCCGACCCTGCGCCGCCCTCTGGCGGCGCCGTCTCCGCCGCCCTGCAAAAGGGCCCGGAACTGCCCGAGTCCGCCTCCAAAGGCTTCGAGTGCACCAACCCCGCCCTCGTCTTTGACGCGACGGGCGAAAAAGCTGCTGAGGGCGGCGACAAGGGCGTCGTCGGCGCTGTGATTGGCGGCGGGACTGGCGCGTTCCTGTGCGGCGCCCTGTGCGCCGCCGGCGGCGCCTTCATCGGCGGCGCGTACGGCTGGTGAGCGGTCGTCTCTGCAGCCTGAAGTGCCAACGACGTACAAAGGCGCGCTGTGCGAAGCCGTGACTAAGAAAAATACGCGCCCTTCGTCGTCGTCCGTGTCCTTTTGTTTCCATGCGGTGAACAGAGGCGAGAGTGGTTTCTTTTTTTGTCCGCGCGCGCGCGCGCGTCAAAACCCTCTCCCCCCTCCCTTTTCCGCCGGTGCGAGAGAGTCCTCTCCACCGCCTCCCCCTCCCTTTTTTTCAACCAAGAGCCCGTGCCCTCTCTTATCGCGCGTGTAAACTCGTGAACGAAACAAATGAGAAGCCGTGCCCGAAAAAAAATGAAACCTGCAGTCTCTCTCCATCCCATGTCCTCCCATCCACCGTCCATCCCCCCCCCCCCCCCCCCCCCGCCCTGTGCGTCACCCGTCCATCACGCCCATGGGCAGGCGGATGCACGTCTTGTATTCGGGCTCGTACATGCCCGACCGCACCCAGGCGGCCAACGAGTCAAGCCCGTCGCCGGCAGCCTTGCCCTTTTCCTTCTCCGCCAGCTCCAACGCCCTCAAAGCTTTCCGGTCGGTCACCAGGCCTTCCGCCGCCGCGGCTTCCAGGACGCGCGCCGCCACGTGCGCCGCGATGCGCCGCGGGTCGGCCAGGCTCGGGTACACGCGGCCGGCGTCCAAGTCCGCCTGGGTGAGGAGGGCGGGGAGGGCCTCCGCCGCCGCTGTCAGCATCCGGGCCGACACCCGGCCGGTCTGGCCCAGGAACGCGCCGCGGGCCAGGCCAGGGAAGATGGCGGAGTTGTTGGACTGGCTGCTCGCGAAGACGCGGGCCGCGGACGCCGCGGGCGCGCCCGGCGGCAGCGGCTGGCCCGCCCCATCCAGCGGGACGTCGGGCTGGGGCGACCCGCTCGCATAGATGGCCCGCCCGCCCGTCCCGGCCGCGGCCTGGCGGGACGTGCACTCCATCCGGCTCGTCGGATTGGACATGGCAAACACCAGCGGGCGGGCGGTGCCCTCGCCCAGGGCGGCCAGGACGGCGGGAGTGAAGATGCGGCCCGCGCCCGCCAGCCCCACCAGGCCCGTCGGGCGGACGCGCCGCACGACGCTCTCCAGGCCTTCGCCGTCGACGTCGTCCGGGCCGGCCGCGGCAAACGGCTCGATGACGGAGCCGGCCAGGCCGGGGCGGGACGTTGTGATGAGGCCGTCCTTGTCCAGGACGTGGAACCGCGACGCCGCCTCCGCCTGCGACAGGCCGTGCTTGCGCATGCCGGCCGCGAGCATGCGGATGACGCCCGACCCCGCGGAGCCGGCGCCCACAACGACGAAGCGTTGCTGGGTGATGGCGGCGGCGGGCAGGCCCTGGCAGGCGAGGGCGCCGTAGACGCCCGCGACGGCCACGGCCGCCGTGCCTGTTGGTTTTGGAGTGCAGCATCATCGTGCGCGTGGGAAGGGGCGCGCTGGTTGGCCCTCCATCCGTCACCGCCCCGCACTTCGCTCTTTAACCCTAACGCTAACCCAAAAACCCCAACGCACCCTGTATATCGTCATTGAAGACGCCGCCACCGGGCGCGCCGGAGTTTTTGTAGCGGTCGCTGCGGGAGATGGTGTGACCGGGAGGGGAGAGGGGGGGGGGGGGTAAGCGTTTGCGTCGCCGGAACAGGGGGCTTCGCGGGCGAAAAAACACAGGGGACACCCCAAAAACGCACAGCAACGGCCGCGCATGCTCCAGGCTGACGTCCTCAAACTGTAAGACCGCGCACGGCCACCGCGCCATGATGGCGGAGACGACCTCGTCCATGACGGCGTAGTACGCGGCGCCTTTCAGGCGCGGCCGCGCCAGGCCGGGGTAGAGCGGGTCTTCGCGCAGCGACGCGTTGTCCGTGCCCACGTCGACGACGACGGGCAGGACGCGGGCCGGGTGGAAGCCCGCGGCCGCGCAGTACAGGGCCAGCTTGCCCACGGAGATGGCCATGCCATTGATGCCCAGGTCGCCCAGCCCCAGGACGCGGCTGCCGTCCGTGACGACGACCGCCTGGACGGACGACGACGGCCAGTGGTGCGTCATGGCCAGCATTTCGCCGACGTCGTCGGCAGAGAAGTACATGCCGCGCGGCGTCCGGTACAGCTTGTGGTAGTTGGCCGCGGCGAAGCCGATGGTCGGCGCGTAGATGAGGCGGGAAAACGTCGTGAAGTCGGAGAGGACCAGCTTGAAGAAGAGGGCGACGTTGCGGGTGGCCAGGTTGTCGAGCAGCTTCCAGCGGCGCACGTCCTCCGCGTCGACGCCGGCCTCCTCGCCCACCGTCGCCGGGTCCACGAACTCCTGGCCGCGCTCGACGTCGTCCATGATGCGGGCCAGTTGGGAGTCCATGTCCATGACGCGCGGCGGCAGGAGGCCGCGGAGCTTCAAGCGGTCGCGTTCGACGGGCGTGAAGGCCGTGCCTGTGGGGGGTTGGGTGGGGTGGAGTGGGTGGGGTGGAGTGGGGTGGGTGGCAGGGCGGGTCAGAGGGGGACGGGCGGGCGGACGTTCCCCGCGCGCGTGTCTCGCCCACCCCCCGCCCCGCCCGCCCGCCCGTACCTTTGTTCCAGAAACTGTCGTGGAGTAAGTCGATGCCGTTGCGTGGGACGACGGCTGCACAGCCGCCCGGCTCGGGCGGGACGAAATCCGCCATCGGGCCGACGGCTTTAAAAGTGCGGGCCTGGTTGAGGGCGGCGCAGGTCGGGCGCGCGTCCAAAGACGCCGCCACCAGGCGACCTCGGCGCGCCGCCAGGGCCGCCGCCGCCGCCAGCATTTGATGCACGGATCTTCTAGCACCCAGGCAACTTCCAGGGGTAGGGAAGTGGGGCGTGGCTGCGGTGCAAGCACGCGGGTGGTTGAAAAGTTGTTGTTTGACCAATTTTCTGCGTCGGGCCGTTGGGCACACTGAGAAAGCGGAGAGCTTGTCGGGCGTCCGCTGTTGACACACGCAGGACCAGCCCACGGACGCACGTCGCTCCTGTCTTTTCCCAGCCATGCGCCGGGCCGCGGCCCTCCTGGCGCGAGCGGCAGCCGGGCCAGCCGCGTCGCAGCCGCCTCCCCGCTGGCCCGCGATGGCCGCGGTGTGTCGGGCATTCGCGTCGTTGACGACCTCGACCTCGGCACCCACTCCGCCCAGTCCTCGCCGCCGCCGGCCCACCGCCAAGGCACCGTGAGTTTCTTTTTTTCTCTGTGCCGGGCGGGCGCCTCGTGTAGCTTGCCTGCTTCACCCAACAAGCTGACACCCGCCTCCCCCCTCTGCCTACAGGCCCTCCGCCGACCCTTCCCACCTCGACCCGGCCGAAGTCGCGAAATTCTCCGCGTCAGCCGGCCACGACTGGTGGAGCCCGTCCGGCCCGGCCGCCCCACTGCACGCCATGAACCCGGCGCGCGTGTTGTTTGCGCGGCGGGCCATTTGCGACGCGCACGGGTGAGTTGAGGAGCGTCGTTCTCTCTTTTCACAACAGGCGGACCAGCCACCCACGCGCCCGCCCTCACCGCCCGCCCTCCATCCCATTCCACTCCGCCCCCAGCCTTGACCCGTCCACCCCCACGCCACTGGCCGGCCTGCGCCTCGCCGACGTGGGGTGCGGCGGCGGCCTGTTTGCCGAAGCCTTGGCCCGCCTGGGCGCCACCGTCACGGGCGTTGACGCGTCCCCTGACGCGGTGAAAGCCGCGACCGCCCACGCCGCGGGCGACCCCGCGCTCGCTGGGCGCCTGTCCTACAAACTCGGCACGGCGCAGAGTCTGGCCGGGTCTTCGTCTTCCAAACTGCGTGGCTTTGATGCCGTCATCGCCTCCGAAGTCATCGAGCACGTTCCGGATCCGGTCGAGTTTTTGGGCGCGTGCAAGGCGCTTTTGAGCCCGAACACGCCCGGCCCCGTCGTCGTGTCGACGCTCGCCCGCACGCCGCGCGCGTGGTGTGTCGCCATCCTGGGCGCCGAGCGCATCGCACGGTTGCTGCCGCCTGGCACACACGACTGGCACCGGTTCCTGACGCCCGAAGAGCTGGCCATGGCGGGCGAGAGCGCCGGCCTGCGGATGGACGCGCTGGCGGGCATGGGGCCAGACCTGGCGGGCGGCGCCGCGTCGGCGGTGGGGCTGTCCGCGTTCACGCCCAAGAAGCCACGGTCTGGCGATGCGTGGGCGTCCGTCTTGGAGGGCGGCGGCGGGTGGCGCCTCACGGATGACGTGGCGGTGAATTACATTGCGGCCATGGTCGTGGACGGCGGCGGAGGTGGGACACGGGGGCGGAGGCAACAAAAGAACTACTAGAGCGGGTTGTGTGCGTTGTTCATTTCCACCATTCATTCACTTCGCGGGGAGCGTTTGCACACGCGAACTCTCAAGCACACCCCGATGCCGGCCGCCCTGCTCACCCGCGGCCCGCACGCGGCCGCGGCCCGCGGTGGAAGTGCGACGACTGCCTCTGTCGCGCGCGCAGCACCCGCGCCGCTGCTTCGGCGCGGCCTGCTGCCGCCCACGCCTCGCATGATTGCCGCGGCCGCCGCCCCGCCGGAAACGGCAGAGCGTCCGCGGCCGGGAGAGAAGAAAGGTATGATGGGCGGGCGTCGTTTTGTGCGTGCTTTGCCCTCTCAAACCGACTGGCAATCGGTGCCTAGGCCACGCTGGCGCGTCGTCGCTGTTTTTTCTTCGCTCTCCTACAGCGTCAGCACGCGTCTGCCCAACCCGCACGTCCTCGCTTCAGTACGCGAGGCGTGTCATCCACCCGCACACGTGGCGTGGGCGTGGGGTGAGGGCTAAACCACCCACACCCGCCGTTTGTTTTGCACCCTCAATTCACACACCCACTCCTCCCACCCCACTCCCAGGCTTCGTCGAGGAGATGCGGTTCGTGGCCATGAAGCTGCACACCAAGGACCAGGCGCCCAAGGAGGGCGAGCGCGAGGCCGCGGCTAATTCCTGGGCCGAGGTAAGCAAAGAGAGAGGGTGGAGAGGGCGGGCGGGACGGACGGGAGAAGAGCCGGCGACAACGCACGCGCCCGACCCTGACCCCCCCACCTCCTCTCACCACCGACTCTCTCCCCCATCCCCATCCCATCCTCCACAAAACCTACAGTGGAAGCCCACGCGCGAAGGCTACCTCCGCTTTTTAGCGGAATCCCTGGCCGTCTACGAAGCCCTGGAAGAAGCCGTGGCGGCGGACGACCGGTACAAGCCCTTCCGCGGGACGGGCCTGGAGCGGGCGGCGGCGCTGCGGGCGGACATTGCGTTCTTCCAGTCGGAGTACGGCCTGGCGCCCCCTGCCCTGGCTCCCGACGGCCCGGGCGCCACGTACGCCAAGCTGGTGAAGGACCTGGCCAAAAACGACCCGCCGGCCTTCATCTGCCACTTCTACAACACCTATTTCGCCCACACCGCGGGCGGCCGCATGATCGGGTCCAAGCTCTCCCAGTCGCTCCTCGACGGCAAAACCCTGGCGTTCTACACCTACGACGGCGACTTCCGGCCTCTCTTGGACGCGGTGCGCACCAAAATCGACGACATCGCCGGCGGCTGGTCGCGGGCCGACAAGGACCGGTGCCTCGACGAGACGGCCGCGTCGTTCAAGTACAGTGGGGCCCTGCTGCGGACGATCGCGGAACCGACGAAGAAGGCGTGAGGCGAGGGTGGTGGCGGGGCTCTGTTGGGCGTGTGCGTGACGGGGTGGGAGGGAGGGGACGGGCGCGTGTGTGGACAAATATACAGGCGCACAAAGCAAAAGAAAAAGTTACAGGGCGGGTGTGGTTTCGGTGTTTCGCCTGCCTCACACCCCCAGCTGGGGCGGCGCGCTGCCCGCCGCCCGGTGCGGCGGCGGCGGCGGGCCGTCCGCCGGCGCACGGGGCGCCGCCGCGGGCGTCGTGCCGCCCCCGCCCCCACCCCCACCACCCCCGGCGCGCCTGCTGGCCGGGACGGGGAAGCGCAGCGGGCGGCACGACCCGGGCGTCGCTTCCACGGGGCAGTACGGGCACTTGAACGCGCGGGAGGGCCCGTGCGCGATGGACAGCACCGACGACCGGCACAGCGCGTGGCCGCAGGGCAGGAGGAGGGGCGGGTTGGACGGCGTGGCCGCGTCGCGCGAGACCGGGCAGGAAAAGACGGACCGAAAGACGAATTCCGGGCCCAGGTCCAGGTCGACGGGGATGGCGTGCGCGTCCGGGTCCACGACCGCGGCCGCGGCCGCAGGGTCGACGACCGATGCAAGCGCCGGGCGTGGGCCGGCCGGCTCGGCGGGAGCGTCGCCGCCGCCGGCGCCACCCCCGCCGACGCCGCCCCGCCCGCCCATCAGGGCCGAGGCCAGCGACAGCTTGTGCAGCGTCGGCAGCGCGGCCATGCCCGCGGCGGCCGCAACGAGCAGCGGCGACTCCGCTGGCAGGCCGGCCAGCGAGGCGGCGGCGCGGGCCAGGTCGGCCGCGCACCCCGCCCAGACGGCGGCCCGGTCGACGCGCGCGTACCGCGGCGGGACCGGGCCGCCGCCGCCCATCGCAAAGACCAGGCGGCCCATCAAGCGCTGGATTTCGGGCAGCTGGGTCCGGGCAAACCGCCCAAACTCGGTGCGGGCGATGGCCAGGGCGGCACACGACGGCGGGTCCCGCGCCGCCGCGTACAGGCGGGCGGCGCCGCGCCCGGCCAGCGCGTCGAGGAACTGGGCGCGGACGAGCGCAAACTCCAGCGCGTCCGCGCCGTCCGCCCCGCGCTCGTCCACCAGGTCGTCCCGGTGGGCGGCGGTCCAGTCCCGGGCGGGGCCCGCGTCGCCCGACGCCAGGGCCGCCAGGGCCGGGCGGATGGCGGTGAAGGGCGCGGCCAGCGCGTCGGCCGCGGCCGGGTCGAGCCCGGCCTCCTGGGCCAGGGCCGCCAGGGCGGCGGCGTGGCCGGTGCGGGCCAGGTGGGACGCGATGGCGGCGTCCAGGGCGGCCGGGTCGGCGCGGGGCCAGGCCGACGCGGCCCGGTCCGGGTCGGCGACAAAGGCCCGGTCGATGGCCTGTGAGGGGGTTGGAGAGGGTGGAGGGGGGCCCGGGTGGTGGTGAGAGTCCCCGTCCTGGGAGGGGAATGGAGCGGCGCGCTTTTCTTTCCTTTTCCGTTTCGCCGCCCTCCTCCAACCCACCTTGCCCAGCTTGCCGACCGCGCCGTGCAGGTCTTTGGTGTGGGAGGCGACCACGCCGGCGATGGACGGGCCGCGCAGCGTGGCGGCGGCGGCGCGGAGGGCTTCTTCGGGGGCCGTGGCTCCGCCGCCGCTGCGCAGCGCGGCCGCGCCCGCTTCCAGGGACGCGACGGCGGAGGCCAGGGCGCTGGACGTCGCGGCCGCGCAAGTTTTTTGTTTTTTAATGACGCGTTCGGCCTCTGCCAGCGCGCACCGCAGGCCGTCGCCCGTGGCCGACGTGGCTGTCATCGCGACGAGGGCGTTCCGCGGCTGAGGTGGAGGTGGAAACACACGCGAGCAAATGCCCCGGGGAGGGGGGGCGAGTGTCCCACCGCAGCGGGCCCAGGGACGATGCTGCGGGGCAAGACGCCAGCACACGGGGGCGCCTGGTGCCTGGCGCTCCTTGCTGAGAGAGGGCGGCCGTCGCCCGCGACGGGCAGGCCGTGCCGAGACCGCGCTCGAGCGAGAATGGACGTCTGGGGAGCGTGTCGACACAAAGGTTCGCGGCTCTGCAGACGCCTGTTTCAATGCCCGGCACGCCGCCGCCGCCGCCGCCGGCAGCCAGCATTTGTGTCTCTGAATTCACGGGGCGCCAGACTCCAGGCAAGTCCACCTTCCCCGTCGAAGAGCTGGCAGCCCTGGAAAAACGGGCGTTTGCCAGGGCCGACGCGTGGACCGCGGCCGACCTGGCCGCCGCGGCGTCCAAACCCAACGCCCTCTTCCTCGTCGGCGTCGGCGTCGCGGAGGCGGCGGCGGCGGCGGCCTCGCCGCCCTCCATCCTGGGCTACCTGGCCGGCACGTCCACAGGCTCGTCCGTCCACATATCCCGTGTGGCCGTCCAGCCGGGCGCGCGCAGGCGAGGGATAGCGGCACGGCTGGTGGGCGCGGCGCTGCGACCTGACAAGGGCGTCACACGGCGCCGCCGCCCACTCGCGGCCACGCTGCACGTCGACCCCGAGAATGTGCCAGCTCGGAATCTGTATGTCAAGGTTGGATTTGTGGAGGACGCGGTGCTGGCGTCGTACTATGCGCCGGGACGGGACGCACTGCGAATGGTGGCGGACCTGGGAGAGTGTTGAAGAACGATGGACGCACGGAACACAAAAACACGGCGTGGGTCGTCGTTGTAACGATTGTTTACGCGTCAGCTGGATGGTGGGAACGTGAAGTATTGGAACACGCCCGGCCGCCCCCCCCCGGCCCTCTCGCCTCTCTCTCGCCTCACCCCGCCCTCAACAACGGCTCGCGTGCCCGCTCCCCGTGCACGATGCCCGTCACGCCCCGCCCTCCCCGCCGCCGCCCACCACCCCCACGAACGCGGCCTCCGCCAGGTCGACGGCCCGCCCCAGCGCGGCCGCCTTGTTCACCGTCTCCTCGTACTCGGCCTCGGGGCGCGAGTCGGCCACGACGCCCGCGCCGGCTTGCAGGTACACCTTCCACTCGCGGCGGGGGGCGGTGGAGGCGGGAGGGGAGGGCGGGGACGTCGCCGCCGCCGCCGACGGCGTGGCGCCAGGCGCGGCACCGCCGGGCGGGGGGTAGAGGTACCCGCCGTCGCCCGGCGCGGTCGGCACGACCATCGTGCGCAGCGCGAGCGCCATGTCCAGCCCGCCCGTGAAGCCGACGTGGCCGACGCCGCCGCCGTACGGCCCCCGCTTGGACGCCTCCAGCTCGTCGATGATCTGCATGGCCCGCACCTTGGGCGCGCCGGACACGGTGCCGGCGGGCAGGGCGGCGCGGAGGGCGTCCCAGGGCGTCAGCCCCGGCCGCAGCGTGCCCGTCACGGTCGAGCTGATGTGCATGACGTGCGAGTACCGCTCCACGTCCATGAGCTTGTCGACGGAGACGGTGCCGGGGACGGCGACGCGGCCGACGTCGTTGCGGCCCAGGTCCACGAGCATGACGTGCTCCGCCCGCTCCTTGGCGTCGGCCAGCAGCTCGGCCTCGGCCGCCGCGTCGGACGCGGGGTCGGCGCCCCGCCGCCGCGTGCCCGCCAGCGGCCGGTTGGTCACCGTGCGGTCGGGCCCGTCCACCCGGCACAGGATTTCCGGGGACGCGGCCACCAGGATGGAGCCGCGCGCCTGCAGGTAGATCATGTAGGGCGACGGGTTGACGACGCGCAGGGCGCGGTACACCTCAAACGGGTCGGCAAACGTGCGCCGCTCAAAGCGTTGGGACAGGACGAGCTGGAAGATGTCGCCCGCCTGGATGTGTTCCTTGGCGGCGTCGATGGCGTCCAAGAAGCCGGCCCGGCTCATGTTGGAGGTGGCGGGCGGGGACGGCCGGTCCTCGGTGCGGAGCGTGACGCGGGCGGGCGGGAGCGGCGGCGCGGCCGGCCCGCACGCGGCGTCGAGCCGGCCGACCAGCGCGTCGAGGCGCGCGCGGCCGGCGGCGTACGCCGCCTCCAGGCTCGGCCCCGCGTCCGTGCGCACCCAGGCGACGCAGTAGGCCAGCTTGGCCGCGTTGTCAAAGACGACCACGTCGTCGTACCGCGCCAGGTGGAGGTCGGGCAGGCCGTCGGCGTCGGGCGGCGCGCCGTCAAACGGCAGCTTGCCGCCGTACACATACCGCACGGTGTCGTAGCCGACGTAGCCGACGAAGCCGCCGGTGAAAACGGGGGGCAGGCCGGGCGGGGTGGCGGGCCGCCAGGAGGACGCAATGGCCTCCGCGACGCCCAGCGGGTCGGCCACGCCCGTCCGCGCGTCGCGCGTGCCCGCCGCGTGGTCGAGGACGGTGACGTCGCCGCGCTTGGCGATGAGTTCCAGGGCGGGCTGCGCCCCGACGAAGGAGTACCGCCCGGCCTGGTCGCCGTTGACGACGGACTCGAAGAGGAAGGAGGGCGCGTCCCGGTCGTCCGGGCCGACCTGTTGTTGTGACGGGTTGGGGTGGGATGGAGCGGGGGGGGGGGGGGTGAGGGGGTCGGGCCGCCGCGCGGAGCGAGAGAATCGGTCTGCCGCTTTTTGTGTCGTATCCACCCAAACAACAGCACCCACTCACCAGGCACCGGTACGCCAGCACAGGAGTCAGCGAGTCGGACAGGACGCGGGCGTAGAGCGGGACCAGGTTGCCTTGCGCGGCGAGGGCTTGGAAAGCCGCAAAGCCGGCGTCGCCGCGCGGTGGCGGTGGCGCGGGCACACGGGGCGGGGCTGTGTGGGGGTGGGGGTGGACAAACGTCAGTCATGCATTTTTTGTCTGGGTGCACATACATGTCCGCTAGGCTCAGGCATGAGCGCCAGCGGCAGGCGGTGCGTGACCGCGCCGTGGGGCGTCCAAAAACAGAGCCTTGGCGAGTGGCTAGGTCGGGCCGCATCGGCCGAGCGCCCGCCACAAAAAACTCACCGGGCGCCGTGGGCACGGGCCCGCTAGACGGCCCGGCCGCCTCCCCAGCTTTGGTGCGGTCCAGGCCTAAGGCAGCAGCGGCGGCGGCGGCCAAGCCGCCGGCCGCGGGCGGGCGAGGCAGGCGGCGCAGTGGTGCGGCCGCCCGGTGCGGCGGCGCAGCAGCGCTGCGGCCGGCCGCTGAGCCGGGCGCGTGCAGGGCCGCCATGATGTGATGCGTGTGATGTGCGAGAGATGGGCTGGCTACCCAGGACAACGCGTGAGGCGGTGAGGGAGGCGCTGCCCGCGCGGGAGGAACGAGCGTGTGTGCAAAAACAACACAACCTTCACACAACCCCCTCAACTCCCTGAGCCCTCGTTCGCCCGCCACCCCTCGTACTCAGCCCGGGGCGCGCGGGCGACCCGGGTGCAGAATTCCGCGTCTCCCATGGCCAACCAGGCTGACAGCGGCGCGGTCGCTGGGTGGACGGTCGGAGGCCGGACGCCGGAGCCGGGGCGCGCGGACGCCGCCCAGCGCGCGGCCAGGAAGCGCGCGCGGGGCGCGACCCGGTTGCGGAGGGAGTAGATCAAAACGGCCGGGTGCGCCGCGATGGCGGACGCCGCGTCGCGCCCCAGGCGGGCCTCCAGGAAGGCGGCGACCTCGGCGTATCGCGGCCGCCCGAGCGGGAGGGTCAGCAGCACCGGGCACCGGGCGGCCGCGCGCGCGACGGACGGGGCGTCCAGGCCGAAGCGCCGCAGGACGGCCGCGCGGTCGGCCAGGTCGGCGGGGGAGTGGAGCAGCAGCGGCGGGCAGCGCGAGACGGCGGCCGCGATGGACGGCGGGTCCAGGCCCAGGGCCGCCAACGCGGCGACGGCCGACGCGGGCTTGGACCCGCCGCCCGGCCCGCCCAGCAACAGCAAGCCGGGGGCGGAGAGCAGGGCCCGGCCGAGCAGGGCGTCGGGCACGCCCGCGGCCGCCAGGGCGGCCGCCGCGGCGCGGAGGCCGCCAGGCGGCGCGTCGGCCAGCGCCGCCGCGCTCCAGCGGAGCAGGCGGCCCAGGCCTTCACCGTCCAGCCCGGCCGCGTCGCGCAGGGCGGCCAGCCGGCGGGCGAGCGGGTGGGCCAGGGCCGGGCTGAGCAGGGCGGGCGCGAGGCAGGCGGCCGCGACGAGCCCGCGCCAGGGAACGCCCGCGGCCAAGAGGGCGACAGCGGCGGGCGACGCGCCGGCCGCGGCGGCGGCCGCGGCGACGGCCGCGTCGGCGGCCCCGGCCGGCGTGGCGGGCCGGGCCCTCGCGGCCGCGCCAGGGCTCAGGGCCAGGCTGGGCGTGGGGCGCGGCACGGCAGGCGGGGCGGGGCTGGCCAGCAGCGCGTCCAGCGCGGGGCCCGACCCACCCGCCAGCGCGGCCAAAAACGAGCGCAGGTCGTGCAGCCCGGCGGGCACTGGCGGGAGGAGGGTGGCGGGCGACGCCGTCGGGGACGGCGGACTGGCGGCGGCGCTGCTGCCCACCTCGCCAAAGCCGTGCAGGTGGGGCCAGGCCACCAGCGCCCGGCCCAGCGCCCGCGCGCCGCGCAGCCCGTGGCGGGACCGCAGGAACCGGACCTGGGCGCGGCGCGCCGGGTCCAGCAGGGCCGGCCACCGAGCGGCAGCCGCGCCAGAGTGCACTCCGACGCCTGCCAGGAAGGCGACCTGCGCCCGCACGCCGTCCGGGCCGGCGGCCAGGAGGCCCGGCGCCGCTTCCAGAACGGACGGCAGCGCCCGGCGCGGGATGCCGGACGCGACCAGCGCCCGGGCGCTGGCCCGCAGGGCGGACGGCGGCGTGGCGGCCAGGACAGGGGCCGACACCAGGGCGGTCCGAATGGCGGGCGGGGACAGGCCGAGGGCCGACAGCTGGGCCAGGACGCGGCGCGGGTCGGGCGCGGCGCGGCCCCGGCCCGCCAGGGCCAGGCGGGGGACGGCCGCCACGACCGCGCCGACTTCGGGCGGGGACAGGCCGGCGCGTGCCAGCGCGCGCGGCCCGGGGCCCAGCCCGCGCTCCAGCACCTCGGGCGCCGCCAGAACCACGCCCGGCAGCGCGTGCGGCGGCACGCCCGCCCGGCGCAGGGCGCGCAGGGCGGCCCGCACCCGCCGCGCGGCGTGGCGCCCGTCGCCGGCGCACGCCGCCCGGCGCAGGCGCGGCCGGGAGAGGACGAGGCGCAGGCCGTCGGGCGCGCGCAGGCCCGCGGCCTCGAGCTCTGTCAGGAGCCGGGACGTCGCCGCGCACAAGCCCGGGCAGCCCAGCGCCAAGCCGGCGGCGACGGCGTCGGCGGCGGGGACACCCCGCGTCCACAGCCACTCCAGGGCGGACCGGCCGGCGCGCGTGGCCAGCAGCCCGGGCGCGGCACGGGCGAGGGCCGCAACGTCGCCCGGGCGCGCGCCCGCCGCGATGAGCGCGGCAGCGACGGGGTGCAGGCGCACGTCCACGGCGGGCGACCTCAAGGCAGACGGCTGGCGGCGGAGGCGGAGGGGGAGGGTGGTCGGGACGGGCAGGGCCGCGAGGGCGGAGGACGGGCACGCGGCCGCGGCCGCGTCGGCCAAGAGGCCGCCCAGGGCGCCGGCCAGGCCCGTGCCAGGCGCGTCCAGCAGAGACGGAAAGGCACACAGGGCCGCGCCCGTCGAGCCCCGCCTCAACCCCGCCTGGGCCAGCAGGGCGGCGGCCGCGGCCGCGCCGGCCGAGGTCAGCAGCGCGGGGCAGGCCGCGACGGCCGCGGGCGCGTCCGCTGCGCTGACGCCCCGCCGCTCCAGGCGGCCTGCGTGGGCTCGGAGCTCACGCACGTCCCTCCGCAGGAGCTGCAAGCCCACGGCCGCAACCTGGGCGCGGGAGAGGCCCAGCTCGTGCAGGAGGAAAGACGCGGCGGCAGACGTGCGGCGGGTGCGCGGGGGCGGCGGGGCTGGAGCAGGCGCCGGCTCGGACGGGCTCGCGCCTCCACCGTCGGCCGGGGGAGCTGGCGTTGATTCCAGCAGGTCGGTGGCGTCTTCGTCGTCGCGGGTGGAGAGAGGTGGTGGGGAGGGGTCGGCGGACGCCGCGGCGGCAGCAGGCGCAGCAGCAGGCGCGTCGGGCACGGGCGCGGTCGGGCGCGGCGACGGGGACGCCGCGCCCGGGCCGGAAAGCCCTCGCTCCCCGCCATCGCTGCTGGAGGGGCCGTCGAGGCTCTGGGCCGCCCGCAACACGCGTGAGCGGGTCCTAGGAGGCCTGAGGGCCGCTGTCCTGGGCACAGCCGGGACCCGTGGCGACGGTCCAGGCCTGGACGGCGTCACGAAAAAGTGTGCCATTGTTCGCGCTTATGGGCGCGCGCCCGCCCGCCCGCCCGGCGCTGGGCCGACCCTCAGACTGCAGTCTTCTCTCCCCCCCCTTTTCCTGCTCTTCTGCACGAACACACAAGCTCTCTTCTCACCCGCCCAACCACCACCACCGCACAAAATGACGACCGCCGCCGAGCCCGGCCCCGCCCACGACACCGCGTCCCTGGCGTCGGACGAAGGTACGAGTGTGTGTGGAGGGAGGACGCGCCTATTTCTTGTGGAAGCAGAAGCATTGGCTTGGTCCGAGCGCGCACGAAGCAAACAATTGCCGCGCCCACGGCCTCACAACGCATCTCAACCTCCCTCTAACACGCTCTACAGGCTTTGGCGACGAAGCGGCTGTCGGGAAGGAAGTGAAGCTGACGGTAAGTTCGCGGCGGGAGAGGTGGGAGCCGTGTTTTTGGGGTGCGGCAGCGCGCATGTCTCCAGAAAATTCTTCCACCCGGCGATCGAGACCGCCGCCCGCACGCCCAATGCGGCCGTCGCTCGGACCGTGTGTCCATTCCAGGACCTGGAGTAAATGCACTACCATGGCCTGGTGACAAAAGATCGTTCCATGGACGTCGCGCATGTGCGGGAGCGGGGCGACGACGGAAAAGACGCCCGCACTTTCCCAACCAACCCGCTCACGCTTCCATCAACTCTCTCACACTCTCACACACGCGCCGCTCTCCCATTCTTCTCACCAACAGCCCGACGGCGGCGTCAAGAAAACCATCACCGTCGCGGGTGAAGGCTACGAAACGCCGGAGACGGGCGATGAGGTGTCCGTCCACTACGTGGGCACCCTCCTCGACGGCACGGAGTTTGATTCCAGCCGCTCGCGCGGGCAGCCCTTTGTCTTCAAGGTCGGGCAGGGCGCGGTCATCAAGGGCTGGGACCTGGGCGTTCCGACGATGACCAAGGGCCAGCGCGCGACGCTGGTGTGCGCGCCCGAGTACGCGTACGGCGCGGCGGGGTCGCCGCCGACCATCCCGCCCAACGCGACGCTGAAGTTTGATGTCGAGCTGCTTTCGTGGAAGTCGGTCAAGGACATCGCCGGCGACGGCGGCGTCATCAAGGCGGTCAGCGCGGAGGGCACCGGTTGGAAGACGCCGACCGACCGGGATGAGGTCCGCGTGAAGTTCGCGCTCAAGGCTGAGGGCGGCGACAGCGCCGCGGGCCTCACCTCCCCCAACGACGGCGCGGGCGAAGCCGTCTTTACCCTGTCGGACGCGCCCGCCAAAGGTTTGGCTGTCGCCCTGCGCACGATGAAAAAGGGCGAGACGGCCACGCTGACGCTGAAACCGCCCTACTCCGGGCTGGATGAGGGCGCGACCGACGGCCCGACCCTGTCCGGCCCGGTCGAGCTGGTCGGCTGGGCGACCGTCGAAGACGTCACGCCCGACGGCGGGGTCGTCAAAAAGATGATTGTCGACAGCGACGCCTGGCAAAAGGCCACCCCCGGCTCGACGGTCAAGGTGAAGTTGACCGCCACCGTCCTGGGCGCGGACGGCACGCCGGCCGGCCCGCCGTTCATCGACGGCGAAGACCTGGAGTTCGTGGTGGACGAGGAACAGGTGCCGGACGGGTTGGACCGCGCGGTCGCGACGCTGGCCGAGGGCGAGCGCGCCCTGGTGACGGCGACGGCGGCGTACGCGTACGGCGAGGCGGGGGGTGGCGGCAAGGACGGCAAGGCCGTCCCGCCCGGCGCGAGCGTCCAGTGGGACGTGGCGCTGGAGCGCCTGACCAAGGCCAAGGAGCCGTGGGAGATGGACGACGGCGAGAAGCTCGAAGCCGCGACGCAGGCCAAAGAAAAGGGGAATGCCGCGTTCAAGGCCGGGAAGTGGGACGCCGCCATCAAGAAGTACAAGCGGGCCCTGTCCATGGTCGAGTACGACACGGGCTTTGGCGCGGACGCCAAGGCGGGCGCGGCCGAGCTGAAGAAAGCCGTCAACTTGAACCTGGCCGCGGCGCACCTGAAACTGTCCGCCTGGAAAGACGCGGCCGCGGCGGCGGACGCCGTCCTGGCTAAAGACGGCTCCAACGCGAAAGCCCTGTTCCGCCGGGCCCAAGCAAAGCTGGGCACGCAAGACTTCCTGGACGCCGAACGCGACGCGCGCGCGGCGGTGGACGCGGACCCGTCGTCCCGCGATGCGCGCGCGCTGCTGGCCCGTGTCAAAAAGGAGAGCGCCGCGTACGACAAGAAGCAGCGGGCCGCGTACTCGGGCCTGTTTGAGCGGCTGAG
Source organism: Medakamo hakoo (assembly GCA_026636295.1). Taxonomy (NCBI): domain Eukaryota; kingdom Viridiplantae; phylum Chlorophyta; class Trebouxiophyceae; family Coccomyxaceae; genus Medakamo; species Medakamo hakoo. The sequence goes on along the minus strand of CP089454.1, from coordinate 694,442 downwards.
CAAGCTGGAGGCGAAGGAAGGCGTCAAAGCCATGGACGTGGATGAGGGTGCCGCACCCAAGGCGGAGGAGGCGGCGGCGGCTTGAAAAAAGAAGAGACAGGAAAGGGAGAAAAACAGGAGGGGTGGGGTGGGTGTTTGCAAAAACAACTCGTGCCGCCCCACACCTACACACATCACACGCCTCCGACCACGGCGTCCCGCTCCGCTTTGACAGCGTTCGCAGCGCGGCCGACAGCAGCTTGCACCGCTTCCTTGTGCGCCAGCCACGCCGCCACCGCTTCCTCCAGCTGGCCCGCCAGCGTGGCTTCGGCTTCAGCGAGCGCGCGCACCTCTTCATCGGCCGCGGCCGAGGCGGACGCGAGCTCGGCTTCCGCGACCGCCGCCGCACTGGTCGCGGACCCGCGCAGCGCTTCAACCTCGGCTTTGATGGCATCCGCCTGCGCCACCGCCGCCGCGATCTCAGCGTCCGCCGCCGCCTTGTCCGCCGCGAAGTCGGCTTCCAGGCGGGCGATGGTCGCTTCGGCCGCCGCGACGTCGGCGCTGCGCTGGGCCGCCGCGTCCCCTAGGTCCGCCAGGCGCTCCTCCAGCGCGCGGCGCTCGTCTTCCAAGTCGCGCGCCTTTTGGGTGATGGAGGCCACGGCCCGGTCGAGCGCTGGGCGGACGGCGCTTTTGAAGCAGACGCCGAGGAGGGGGGTGGTGTCTCCACCGGTCGCGGCCGCGGCCGCCGCGCCGCCGCGGTTGAGGCGGGCCTCCAGGTTTGCGCCGCCGGACCGCTTGGCTCCCCGTGGGACGAGGGCCAGGCGGGAGGCGGCCGCGTTGTACTCGGCGACAGGACCGGTCTCAAGGCCGTCCAGCGCCGCCGCCAACGCTGCCTCCATCTCAGCCGCGCGCGCGGTCGCGGCCGCTTTGGCCGCCGCCCGGTCCGCCACCTCCGCCTGCAACCGCTCCCGCTCCCGCTCCATGCGGGCGGCGTCGTCCTTTGACAGAGTTTGGGTCGCCACTTTTTTGCGGGCAGCAGCAGCGGACGCTTCAGCCGCCGCCGCCGCCTCCTGCGCGGCGTGCGCCGCGGCCTTGCGCTCGGCCAGCTGCGAGCGCAGCCCGTCGGCGTGGCCGCGCAGGGACGCCAGCAGGCTGTCGAGCTTCGCCCGGTCCGCCGCGACTTCGTCCGCGCGCGCGCGGGCGGCCGCCATGGGCATGGGCTCGGCTTCCAGGCCGGCGAGGCGGGCCTTCAGGGCGCTGACTTCGGCGGCGAGGGCTTCAGCGCGGCCGGCCTCGCGCGCCTCGAGCGCGTCAAAGGCCGCCCGCCGCTCGGCGGCCAACGACGCGGCGGCGCCGCCCGCGTCGCCGGCCAAGTACGCCGCGTACGAGTCGGCGACGTACGCGTAAAACGCGCGCTCCGACCGGACTTTGGCCAGCTCGACCGGCGACTTCCCGGCCGAGGTGGCAGAGGTCGCTGCGGCAGAGACGTCCGCCGCCGCGGCCGCCGCCGCCGCCGCCAGGCCGCCGCCCACGCCTCCGGCCGCCGCCACGGCCTCCCGGTACGTCAACAGGTCCACCAGCCACGCCAGCGCCGCCAGCAGGGGCGGCCAGGTCTGGGACGACCCGATGGAATGCATCGCCGTCTTCGAGATGGCGAACGGGTAGCGCAGCCGCCGGAAGAAGGCGGGCACTTCGTCCTCCAGTTTGGTGAAGGGTTTGCCGCCGGCATCGGTCTGGCGGGCTAAGAAACCCATGACGGCCGCGAAGTCTTTCGAGGTGGGGGATGTGAGGGTTTTGGGGCCGAGCGGGCCGTCATAGCCGTGGGACGTCAGGTAGGAGGACACGCGGCGAGCCGCTTCGGCTTGGAAAGCCCGGTCCGTGACGGGGCGGGGGTCGGCCTTGTTGGGGAGAGGGGCGCCAGGGGCGGTGGACGCGGCCGCCGTGGTGGACGGCGCGGAGTCAGCCGCGGCCGTGGGCGGACTGGAGAGGTGCAAGGGACGGGGAGGTGGGGGGCGTCGTGAGAGGGGAGAAGCGCTTTTTTGCAAACCCGGGCAAGGGCGCCGTGTTTGCTTCATGTCTCCACACGCCAACCCTGTCTCCACGCCCCCTGGACGCGAGCTGGCGCGGGAGGCGGGCGTGGCCCGAGGGCCGTGGGCGTGCGCGAGGCGCGAGAAATGCAAAACGGCGCGCATGCGACAGGCGGACGCAAAAAGCGCGCGCCGCGTGCGGGCGAGGAAGCGCCGGGCTGCGCAGTCTTTCCTCCCATGCTCAACCCTCAACAAACGTACCGCTTGCCGGCGGGCCGGGCGGCGGGCGCGGGCGCGGCACCGACGCGTGGCCGCCCCGCTTTGACGGCTGTGCCCGGGCCGCTCGCCGCAGCACCGCCAGCCGGCGGCCGGGCGGTGTTGACCTCGCGCAGGGCGGGGCGGGCCGGGTCGGACATGAAGAGTGTGTGTGGGCGTGCGGGTGACGAGTCACGCAAAAGTCCAGGCGCGTCGGACGCGCGCCGTGTGGGTTGTCGTTGCTGCTTTGGCGGGAGTGTGCAACCTGCCCCGCGCCGACGCCCTGCATCCAGGCAGCCTCACACCCCGCCTCACTCCATTCATCCCGCCCCCCGCATCATCCACGCCCCGCCGACCCCTCCTCCCCACCGCCGCTCCGCTACTATGCTGACCGCCAAGGCCTGCGCCACCCGGGGCCCCGTCCCGCGCGCCGTGGGCGCTTCCCGCCGCTGCGCGGCCCGGCCGGCCGTGCCTGCGCCGCTGCGCGCGACTCCGGACGCGGTGTCGGGCGAGTGGCCGGTCACCTGGTCGCTCGCTAGCTACGAAGATGTGGGGAAATTTTTCCAGCAGAACGTCTTTCAGGTGCGAGGAATCGTTGGCCATGGGGTTGGGCGCCGGCGGTGAGGCGCAAGACCGGGTAGCGGGCCCCGTTTCCATCCGCGGCGGAGGGAAAAAAAAAACTGATGGGCGCTCCGAAAAAAAAACAAAAACAGGACACGGCCGCGCCGGACACGAAACTGTCCAGCGTGATGTCTACCAACTTGATCTTGGCGTACCCTGACATGAAGCTGACTGACGCCCGTTCCCTGTTCGACGAGGTGGGGCACGGCGGGGACGGCGACGGCAAAAAAACGCGCCCCGGCCGTTTCTCTCGCGCCCCGCGCAAGACCGGCCGCGCTCGCCCCCTCCCCGCGCCGCCCGCCGCGCTCACCCGCCCTTCCCACCTCCTCTCGCCCTCACCAGGTCACTGGCGTGCCCGTCGTCCGCTCTAAGACGGACCGCACCCTGATCGGCGTCCTGTCTCGCAAGGTACGGCGGGTGTCGGAAAAGAAAAAAACGACGAGAGATATCTCCCCGCGACCTCGCTTGCTGACCTACCAACCTGCCGGCCCTCCCTCTCCCCCTCACGCCCCTGCCCGACCCCACGACCTCGGCCCCCCACACACAAAACACACACACACCCAAACAGGACATCAAGGAGCGCGGCGGCACGTACGTCGCGGACGCCATGTCCCGCGAGCCCGTCGCGTGCCCGCCGACCGCCCGCGTCGCCGACGCGGCTGGCCTGATGCTAAAGAAAAAAATCCACCGCATCCCCATTGTCGACCCGGACACCAAGGTCGTGGTCGGCATTGTCACGCGCACTGACATCTTCACGGTCATGCTGAAAAACGGGGCGCCGAGTGCTTGAGCGGTTGGCGGGAAAAAAAAACAAAGCAAAAAAAAAAAAACGTGTTGGACCTGTCTGCCTGGGTTGGGAGTGGGAGTGAGGCTGTGTGCGCGTGTGCCTTTTTGTTTCCTGCGGTGTGTTGTTGCCATGAGTGCGTGTGCGTGCGTGCGGGGCGTGTGTGCAAAAGACGGAGGGAGAGCGGTGGTCGGCCGCAGCGTCCTGAGCGTGTTTTCGTTTTCCCTACTCGACCACCTCGACCCGCACCGCCCTCAACCCGCCCCCGTCCAGGGAGTGCAAGGCGTCTATCAACGCCACTCTCAGACTGGCGGGCCCCTTCACACCTCCACCAGCAACAGCCACCTCCGCCGCCACGCCCATCGCAGCCAGGCCAGCCGCAGCTGCGGTCGCGACGTCCGCCGCGCTCTGCTTCCCCTCCGCCCACCCGGCCGCGACCGCGGCCAGGCACAGCGACGTCACAGAACAGCCGGTTGCCGTGATTGACGTCAGCAGAGGCACGCCGCCGGTTATGCGCGTCAGGCGCCCACTCGGTTCGACGACGGTGTCGACGGGCCCCGACACGGCGACCACGCAGTCCAGGGCTTGCGCCAGCGCCAACGCCGCGTCGTCTGCTGAGGCCAGCGTGGAGTCCACGCCGCGCACAGTGCCGGCATCTGGGCCCTCCTCTCCAGTCACCGCACGCGCCAGCGCCGCGACCTCGGACGCGTTGCCGCGGACCAGCGCGGGCCGCTTGCGCGCCAGTGCGACGGTCGCGGCCGTCCGGTAGGCGGTCGCGCCACACCCGACCGGGTCCAGCACCCAGGGCTTGCCCGCGGCCACGGCCGCGTCCACCGCCGCGTGCTGGCCGGCCAGGCCCGCCGGAGACAGCGTGCCGACGTTGATGAGGACGCCGCCCGCGTGGTCGCGCGCAAAGTCACCCGCCTCCGCCTCGCACGAGACCATGGCGGGCGACGCGCCGACGGCCAGCAAGGCATTGGCCATGATGTCGACGGACACGACGTTGGTCAGGCATTGGATCAAGGGGCGGGCGGGCCGGACGCGGGCCCAGGCGGTGGCTAAGGTGTCGGGCGTGGCGGCGGCCATGGAGGGGGGGTAATGGATGGACGGCCAGGTCGACGGCCGCGGGTGCGGATGAGAGCAGCAGCGTGCGCTGCACGTTTCCAAGATCTTTGCAGGCCCTGCACTCGCTCCACGTACAACAGTGACGGCCGCGACGTCCACCCGTTCGTGCAGCTGGAATGTGGGGAGGCGAGGATGCGTGCGCTTGTGATCTTGATCTTGCGCTTCTGATCAAAACAAAGACGCATGTGTGCGGTTCATAGTGAGAAACCAAAAACACAAAGGCTCTCGCCGGCGTCCCAAAACAAATGGGGCTGTCGCCGCCGGCTGACGGCCTGCCCGTCGGCACGGGCCTGAGCCGGCGCCTGTGGGAAGCCAACAGCCCCACAGCCTGGCGCGCCCTGCACCACCCGTTTGTGAGGGCGCTCGCCGACGGCACGCTGCCGCGCCCAACCTTCCGCTTCTACGTCCAGCAGGACGCCGCGTTTTTGGAGGCGTTTGGCGCGGCGTACGACGCTGCCCGGGTTGAAGCGGCGCGTGCGGGCGATGGCGACGCTGTGGCTGTCCTCACACAGCTGCGGGCCGCCGTCGCGGACGAGCTGCGCCTGCACGGGGCCTACGCAGCCGCGTGGCGCGTGTCGCCGTCCGACCTGGCCGCGCCGCCCGCTCCAGCGACACGCGCGTACACGGACCTTTTAGCAAGTGCTGGAGACGCGACTGGACCGGACGCTCAACCTCTAGCTCGCATCGCCTGCATCCTGGCAGCCATGGCGCCGTGCTCGCGACTCTACGGCTGGCTGGGTTGCACGCTCACACGCGCGGGCGTCGCAAAGGATGAAGCACACCCGTATGCAGACTGGGTCGCCACCTACAGTTCGGCTGAGTACCTGACTGCGCCCGCTGCGAAAGAGGCGTTGCTGGACCGGGTGGCGGGCGCCGCGGACCAAGGTGAAGACTCGCCTTTCTGGCATCAAGGCGAAAGGCTTGATGCACGGTGGGAAACCTCTCCCGATGATGATGAGACGGGGGTGGAGGTTGGTGCGGCTGGGAGCTTGCGCCGAGCCATTGCTCTCTTTTTTTCGGCCCGCGCGCAAAACGCACGCGCCCACGGGCCGAATCTCACCGATGCGGCCAGCCGGCCGCGTCGCCCAGGCACCCAGCCGCCTGGCCGCGTGTGCGGGTCATCGGCCGCCCGCTGGCCGCTCCACAAGCCGCGCGGCTAGCTTGGCATCGCCTGGCCGCCGTGCCGCCGCATTGCCCGGCCGCCGCGCCCTCACAGGCGGTGCGTCTGACCATCTGCCAACCCCCACGCATGGTCACGTACACTGTGTATACGTGGACGTGCGACGTGTACCTGATACGGACGACGCAGCACCTCCACGCGGCATGTTTCCGCATCCCTCACCATCCATCCACCCATCATCCATCCCCACAGCCACGCTCGCCCGCCTGTACGCCAGGGCCATGGATTTGGAGCTCCGCTTCTTCACTGCTGCACTCGTGCAGTCTGGTGATGGCGCGCCCGCGCACGCCCCGCCGGCCCGCGCCCTCGTCATCGATTTCGACGAGACGCTGACGGCCCGCGACACGACGCCGGCCATCATCCAGGCCGTGATCTCGGCCGCCGCCGACGCGGCAGACGCGCGGGGCGGCGACGATGAATCCGGCGCTGAGATGCGCGAGGACCGCAAGATGCTGACGGCGGCGTTGGTGCGCCTCTACTCCGCCGAACGGTCGGCCCTCTTTGACGGGTGCTTTGGACCGGGCGAGCCACCGCCGCCCGCCTTCTCACCGCCCGCCGCAGACGCCTTCACCGCCCGCTTGTCGGCCTTTGACCGGGCGGCCAATGGACGAGCTGTGGAAGCCGGCATCCTGGCGCGTGCGCCGGGCGTTGAAGCAGTCTTGCGCAACGCGGGCGTCGCGGCGGGCTCGTCGACGTCAACTCCGCTGTTCCGCCCGGGCGCGGTCGCTGCCTTGCGCGCCGCGCTAGCCGCCCGCATTCCCACCGCCATTTTGTCGGTCTCGTGGTCGACCAGCTTTGTTGTTGGGGCGTTGCAGGGCGCGGGCCTGCCGGCTGAACCAGCGACAGACTGGCCGCCGCAACCCCTGTCGTCGTCGTCGTCGTCGCCGTCGCCGTCCATCGCTGTCTTTGCAAACGACCTGGCCACCGACGCGGCCGGCGCCTCCACGGGCGCCCTCATCCAGCGGTGCCAGTGCGCGGAGGACAAAGTGGAGCTGTTTCGAGCCCTGTGCGACGACGGCAGCCCGGCTGCTGGCACCGGTCCGGCCGTCTACGTGGGCGACGCGCCGTCCGACTTGGGCGCCCTGCTGACCGCCGACGTCGGCCTGGTCGTGGGCGAGAACGAGCTTTTGGTCCGGGCCGCGGCCGGCGTGGGCGCGGACCTGGTGCCGCTGGCGGCTGTGCCTGCGGGTGGCAAAGCCCGCCGCACAGGCGTCCTGTTCACGGCGTCCGCCTGGGACGAGGTCGCCGCGTTTGCGGTGCAAAACGCAGCGGTCGTTGAGGATGGGGCGCCCCCACCGCTGCCACCCGCCCACCTCCCGTCCCCTCCCCGCGTCCTGTCCATCGCGGGATCCGATTCGGGCGGCGGCGCCGGCATCCAGGCCGACATCAAGACGTGCGCGGCTCGGGGAGTGTACGCGTCCACGGCCATCACGGCCGTCACCGTGCAAAACAGCGCGGGCGTCAGCGGCGTGCACGCGGTGCCGCCCGAAACTGTGGCAGCCCAAATCTCCGCCGTCCTGGGCGACATTGGCGCGGATGCCATCAAGACGGGCATGCTGCCCACCTCAGCCTGTGTGGAAGCCGTGGCGGATGCTTTAGAGGCCATTCCAGCCAGCGCACGCCCGCCCCTCGTCGTGGACCCCGTCCTGGTCGCGACGAGCGGCGACGCGCTCGCGACGGGTGGGGTTGCGGCCGCGGTCGTCGCCCGCCTCTTCCCACTGGCCGCCGTCGTCACGCCCAACCTGGTGGAAGCGGCAGCGCTGTTGGGGAAGGACGTCGCCCAGCTGCAGGAGTCCGTGGAAGCGGTGGAAGCGGCGGCTGCCGAACTGGCGGCCCTGGGCCCGCGGTGGGTGCTGGTGAAGGGCGGGCACGACGGCGGGGGCGGGGGCGCGGTCGTCGACGTCCTCCACGACGGCCGCACGCCCATCCGCCTGGCCGCCCCGCGCATCGACACGCCGGTCTCCCACGGGACGGGGTGCACGCTCGCCACTGCCCTGGCGGCTGGCCTAGCCCAGGGCCTGGACGTGCCGTCGGCCGCGTCGGCGGCAAAAGCCTTTGTCCATGGCGCGCTGGCCGCGTCGGCCGGGCTGAGGATCGGCGCCGGCCCGCAGTTCGCCATGCACCACGCCTACGCCAGCGTCGACTGGAGCGGGTACGGCGCCGCCAGGCCGCCTGGAGCAGCGCCCGTCACCCGCCCGCCGCTGGACCTGCGGGTGTACGCCGTCACGGACCCGGCCCTGGACGCGGCGGCGGGGAGGTCGACGGCCGACGCGGCGCGCCTGGCGGCCGAGGGCGGCGCGACCACCATTCAAGTCCGCGACAAGAGCGGGGATCCGGCCGCCCTTGTCGCGGACGCATCCGCCGCCGTCGCGGCCGTCGCTGGCCGCGCTGCCCTCCTCGTCAACGACCGCGTCGACGCAGCCTTGGCAGCGGGCGCGGACGGCGCGCATGTGGGGCAGTCCGACTTGCCGGCCGCGGGCGCGCGCGCGGCGCTCGGCCCGTCCCGCCTGCTGGGCGTGTCTGTGAAAACGGTCGCCCAGGCTTTGGCGGCCCAAGCCGCGGGCGCAGACTACCTGGGCGCCGGCGCCATCGCCGGCACGACCACCAAAGCCGACGCGTCCGTCATTGGCCTGGACGGCCTGGCCGAGATTTGCAGGGCCGTCTCCATCCCTGTTGTCGCGATTGGTGGTGTCGGCCCCGCCAACGCGGCGGCGTGCATCGAAGCCGGCGCGGCAGGCGTGGCGGTCGTGTCGTGCATTTACGGGGCTGGCGTGGACGTGGTGGCTGCCACGCGCCAGCTCCGCGACGTCGTGGACGGGGCGTTGGCGCATCAGGGTGGTCGGTGATTGGAACACACACAAACATTCTTTCTCGTTAGGCCTCCTCATTTTCACGCGCCTCGCCCTCTTCCTTTACCTTGGCCGCCATCTCCGCCCGTGCCCGCGCTTCCAGCCCTTGTGCCTTGCGCTCCCGTTCGCGCTGCAGGCGGGACACCAGCCACAGGTCGGCCAGGTCTTCGACGATGGGCACGCCCGGGTGGGCCGCCGCGTACGCGGCCGTGGCCGGGTCGAGACCGTCAGAGGGATCGGCGGCGCGCGGGCCTTCTTCTTCGTCTTCTTCCCCTAGCTCGGCCAACGCAGCCGTCGCACGAGCTGCCCAGGCCTTGGACGCGTCAGGGACAGCCGCGGCGGAGGCGGCGGCGCCTCCATCCCCACCCACCACCGCGACCGCGAGCGGCGTCCCAGGCACGTGCCGCCCGCCGACCGTGACTTCTAAGGCCGCCGCGCCGCCGAGGGTGGGCAGGTCGACAGGTCCGATGCCTTGCAGAGCAGCAGGCACGCGCAGGGAGGCGCCGCGCCCGCCCTCGCCGGGCTGCACAACCGCGGGCAGGGCCACCCCACCGAGGCGCAGCACGCCCGCCGTCGACGCCGCGGCAACCGCCGCCTCCACGCCATTGCCCCACGCGTCCCGGACATCCACCCAGGCGGAGACCAGGTCGGACGGGTTGGCGGAGGTGTTTAAGACAGCGCGGCAGGTGCGGGCATCGGGCGGGCCGGGCGAGACGAGGACGGCGAATGGAGCCGCTCCGACCAGGGCGGGCTGTTTTTTTGCGCCGCCACCACCCAGTGCAATCACGAGCGACGCTTCGCCCGCCCGGTACGGCGTGTAAGACGCGCCGTACGTCCCGTCGCCGTGGTCGGTGATGGTCAGGCAGACCGACCCCTCAGGCGCCTCAGCCCCGCCCGCAATGGCCGCCGCAGCCGCCGCGTCGAGCGGGCCCGGCACCAGCCACCCGACCAGCGCCGCGCCGCCCGCCAGGCACGCCTGCCCCCCGCGGTCGCGGGCGCTGATGGCCAGGCCCGCGCCCGCGCCCGCCGTCGCCCGGGCCGCGCCGGCGCCGCTGACATCGCAGGACGGACCGTGGACGGGGGCCATCACCCACTTGCCGCCCAGCCACCGCCCCGTCCAGGCCCGGCCGTCCGGCCACCGCACCTCGCCGACGCCCTCGCGCTTGCCGCCCGCCCACTCGCCCGCGTACACCTCGCCGGCCGGCGACGTGGCCGTGCCCAGGCCCGCCCGCACGCCGGCCACCCAGCCGCCCGCGTACGTCTCGCCCTCGGCCGTCCGCTCCCGGCCCTGGCCGTGGCGCGCGCCGGACGCGAAGTCGCCGACGTACCAGCCGGCGGCCGGGTCGGGCCCGGCGACGAAGCGGCCGCGGCCGTGCGGCGCGTCGGCCGCCCAGACGCCGTCGTACGACGCCCCGTCCGGGTAGACGAGGCGGCCGTTCCCGGCCCGCTCGCCCCGCACCCAGTCGCCCTCATACACCGACCCGTCGCCGTACTCGCACCGGCCCCTGCCGTGCGGGAAGTCGGCCAGCCAGGCGCCGGAGTAGACAGACACGCCGGGGATGACGCGCACGCCCGCGCCAGACCGCAGGCCGGCCGCGCCGTCCCACTCGCCGTCGTACTCTTCGGCGCCGCCCGGCGCGATCCACCGGCCCTTGGACCGGGCGCCGCGGACAAAGGTGCCTTCATACCGGCCGCCGTCGGGCGTGAGCTGGACGCCCTGGCCTGGGTTTTTTTTTGGTGGGTGGGTGGGGGAGGGAGTGGGTGGTTGGCCGCGGGCGCGCCGCTCCACCCCCGCCCCTGTCCCCCGCCGCGCCGCGCACCCTTCTTACCGTGCGGCACGTCGCCGTCCCACTGCCCGACGTACGAGCCACCGGCCCCATACGCGTGCTCACCCCACCCGGCCCGCACGCCCTTCACCCAGCCGCCGCTGTACCGGCCGCCGTCCTCGTACGTCGCCGTCCCCTGGCCGTGCGGCGCGCCGTCGCGCCAGGCGCCCTCGTACGTTTGCCCGGCCGCCGTGCGCGCGGCGCCCCGCCCGTCCCGCTCATTCAAGCGCCAGGCGCCTGTGTAGGTGTCCCCGGCAGGCGTGGTCATGGTGCCGGACCCGTGGCGCAGGCCGTCGAGTGTTTCGCCCTGTCGTGGGGACGGCGGGCCGTGCGTCAGTTTCGCACCACTACCCCCGCACACCCCCCAGCTCGCCCGCTGCCCCCTGTCCCTCCCCGCGCCCCTCCCGCCCGCCCTGTACCTTGTACACCGACCCGTCCGCGTACTTGAGCGTCGTGGACACGATGGCCGCAGGACCGCTGTAGTGCCCGGCCAGCTCCCGGGAGGCGCGCGGGTCGTACAGGGCGAGGGCGGAGGTGGCGGGCGCAGGAGGCATGGTTTTGGTTTTTCTTTTTTTTTTGCCCTTGAGAATGGAATTAAAAAAGGGAGTGACCGACGGAACCCACGCTCTCTCTCTCTCGCTCGCCTCTCTCCCGACCACAAACACACACACAAGCGCACGCACGCTCCTCCCCTCACACACGCCGCGACCTCACCCACAGACCAGCGTGTCCCTGCTGACGACGCCCATGCCCTGCAGGCACGTCTCCCACCTGCCCAGGCCGGGCGCGGCGACGGCCGCGGACAGCGCGGCCCAGCCCGCCTGGTTTTCCAGGCCCACGCGCGACGCGTTCAACGGGCGCACGTCCGAGTGGGCGTCCGAGAAGCCGGGCCCCTCCACCAACGCGCCGTACAGCGTCCACGGGTTGGGCGCGGGCGTCAGCTGGGCGGTGACCGCGTCGCACTCGGCCGGCGGCGCCGGGCAGGACGCGCCCTGGTGCTGGGGCCGGGTCGGGCCGCCGCCCCGGCCCAGGCCGGACACGAAGGAGGCCCCGCCCCCGCCCGCGTCGCCGCCCAGCGCGTACCGGAACTGGGACAGGGCGAAGCACTCGTACCGGGCCGCCAGGCGGGCGTCGGCGGGCGACGGCGGGCCCAGGCCCGCCCCCGACGACCGCGTGGCCCGGGCGTACACGGCCGCCGCGAAGCCGGCCGCGGCCGTCGCGCCCAGCGGCGGGGCGTCCGCGTTGTAGACGCGGCCGCGCGGCGTGTACCGAATCCGCTCGCCCTCGGCGCAGATCCACGCCCGCAGGAAGGCGCGCGCCCGCTCGTGGTAGGTGGCCCAGCCCGCGCTCTCCGCCAGGACGATGGACGCGCCGTAGAACAGTTGGTCGGGCCACAGGGCGGGCGCGCGCGGCGGGGCGCCGGGGGCGTTGCCGGCGCCCTCCACATAGAGGAAGCGCGCAAAGGCCTCGGACGCTTTTTTGAGGTACCGCCCGTCGCCCGTCGCCCGGTACAGCCAGGCCGCCGACCACAGCAGCTTGTCGTGGGCGGTGGTCAGGGCGTACAGCGGGGCGATGGCGGCCGCGACCTCGGGCGCCGTCGCGTTGGTGAAGAGGGAGGCCCGGTACAGGCCGGGCGCCGCCTCGCCCGCGGCGTGCAGCGCGGCCGCGCGCGCGCGCAGGGCCGCCGAGTAGGCCGGGTCGGCGGCGCGCAGGGCCAGGGACGCGGCGGCGAGGGCGCCGGCCATGGAGCCCGCCAAGTCGCCCGCGCCGCCCGGGCCGCCCGCCTCCAGGCCGGGCCCGCCGGCCAGGGGGGCGGTGAAGGACGGGCGGGGCCCGGTGATGTCTTCGGGCCGGCCCCAGTACAGCTCGTCCGCGGACCAGTTGCCGACCTGGAAGACGAGGTCCGGCGCCAGGCTGGCGTTGCCCAGCCCGCCCGACGCTTTCAGCAGCCAGTCCGCGCCCACGCGCACGGCCGCCGCGGTGCGCGCGCCCGTCCCCGCCGCCGCGTGCGCGTCCGGGAAGGAGACGAGCGACCAGGCCAGGAGGGCGGTCGAGAAAGCCGTGGGCACGGCGTGCTTCAGGTTGCCGGCCGCGCCGCCGGTCAACCAGCCGCCCGAAATGTCGTCGCCACCCGGGCCGGCCGTGCGTTCTTGGAGGAGGGCGTCCCCGCGCCAGACCGGCGGGTTGAAGGCCGCGACGGTCGGGTCGGACGCCTCCACGGCCGGACCCACGGGCGCGGCCGCGGACGCGACGGAGGCGTTGCCCACAGCCGTGACGGCGGCGGCCGCAGCGAGGGCCGACGCGGCCGCGGCCGTCGCGGCGGCGGCGGACGAGACGGACACGGGGGTGACGGGCGCGGCCGCCGTCGCGGCGTACGGCCAGGCGCCCACTTGGTTGGCTTCGAACGCAAACCCGGATGCTGCGCGCGCGTGTGTGTGTGTGTGTGTGTGTGTGTTCCAGTCGCGCGAAGAAGGGGGTGAGAGAGTGGAGGCTGGGACGGGGCGGGTGGCCGTGCTGCGTCAACGAACAGCGCGACCCCCCTCTCTCCCCCACGCAGCACACACACACACACACGCGCACCTTGCAACGCGCGCGCGCCGCTGAACTGGGTCGGGTACAGGCCAAACAGCAGGAAGACGGCGAGGCCGCCGGCGACGAAGGACACGAGCATGGACAGCCGGCAGGTGAAGGCCAGGACGGGCCCGCGGGCGATGAAGCCGTAGAAGAGCGCGAGGAAGGGCGGGATGGCGGCGTACAGGCACCACAGCGTCGAGATCGCGAGCGGGGACCGCAGCGTCGGGCCCGCAGCGATTTTGATGGTGCCCGCAATGGCGGACGTCATGAGGGCCACAAACGTGAGGAGCGCCACCCAGAGGTCGCGCAGCGCGGAATTGCCCAGGCCGCCGCCGCCTTTCAGCGTGGTTTTGAAAGCCAGGCCGCCCCTGTGGAGTGGTGAGCGTGTGTGTGTGTGTGTGTGTGTGTGTGTGTTTGTGTGTGTGTGTGTGTGTGTGTGTGTGTGTGTGTGTGTGTGTGTGTGTGTGAGTGTGTGTGTGCGTGGTGCGGCGTCAGTGGAGGAGGTGAGGTTGGATTGGCCGCACGCCGCGCTCCCACACCCTCCCCACGCCCAAAACGTACGCGCCGACGGCGGACATGAGCGCGCGCCAGGAACCTTTCAGGTACGACCAAAACATGATGGAGTTGCAGACGTTGGCAAACCACAGAGCTTCCAGGTGGCGCGGCTTCCGAATAAAGTACAGCACCAGCGTGGTCGACACGTACTGGGATGTGGGGTGGCGTGTGGGCCGTGAGAGAACGCGGCGGCGGCGGCTGGAACGAAAACGTTCGACCTCGCCCCGCCCGCCTCCCTCCGCCCCCATCCCTCACCTGGACAGAGATCGCGATGGCCGCCCACCAGGACACGACGATGGGGAAGACGCCCGCCCACACGGTGACGATGGGAATGGCCATGAAGAAGGGCGTCGTCAGCGCGCCGACCAGGTACGACCACACGCCGGAGCAGTAGAGGACGCGCATCAGAGGCGACAGGCCGGACACGAAGAGCGGGCAGTGTTTCTTGGACAGGATGATTTGGAAGTGGCCCTTGCACCAGCGCGACCGCTGCTGGAAAATGTTGCGGACTTCGTGAGGCGCTTCGCCGATGGCCAGGTACTCCGGGACGTAGCTGGGAAAGGAGGGGGGCGGATGGGGTGGGGTGGGGTGGATGGATGGGTGGGGTGGGGTGGTTCCACGCCCCCGCCCGCGCGCGCGCGCGCCCTCTTCCCACACACTCACCGGCAGTGCCAGCCCGCGCGCTTGAGTTCCATGCCCAGAGCATAGTCTTCGGTCAGCGTCCAGGACGGCGAGCCGTTGACCTCCAGCAGGGCGGTGGCGCGCGTGAGGAAGTTGGTGCCTGGTGGACGGAGAGAGAGAGAGAGGGAGGGAGAGACAGGGAGTGCGTGAGGGGGTGTGCGACGGAGCGACATTTTTTCACGGCCGCCGCGCGCTTCAACCCCGCCCCAAAAACTCACCTGTACAGGAGATGAAGCCCAGCGCATCGTAACCCACTTGCGAGTATTCCCAGAAGTGGACGTTGCTGTGGTTGAAGATGTCGCTGTGCGGGCTCAAATTGTGGAAGCACTGTACGTTTTGGGGCGCGCGGAGGAGGGCGTGTGAGCAAACGGGTGACTCGCAGATGGAAAGATGGTCGGGCGAGGGCGAAACCCCGCTCTCCCCACCCCTCCTCACACCTGGGGCGACAGGACCATGCCGACATCATCCCCGCTGTCAAACAGGTGGAGCGTGTGCGTGAAAAAGTCGGCGGACGCGACCTGGTCGGCGTCAAAGATGCAGACCAGCTCGGTCGGCGGGATGGCCGGGCGCGGGCCAGCGGGCGGGCCCGCGCCCGCTTTGTCCGGCGCGATGCCCGTCACGGCCGTGCCGTACAGCTGGGACAGCAGGTTGTTGATGTTGCCGGACTTGCCGTTGACCTCGCCCGCGGCGCGCTTGCGACCGGAGACGTAGATGACGTTCGGGTCGCCCAGGCCCGCGACCCACGCGCGTTTCTGTGTGTTTTCAGTGGGGTAGGGCGGGTGTGAGTGCGCGTTAGCCGGGACGCCGCGCGTCGCTCTCCCCCTGTGCTCAACTCGCCTTGGGGTCCTTGCCGTCGTCGCACAAGTACACGCTGCGCGCGCACCCGCCCGGCAAAGGCGCCGCCCGCGCCGCGAGAATGGTGCGGCGCACGATGTCCAGGGACTCCTTGTACACGGGCACGACGACGCGGACGTGGTACGGGTGGGCGGTCGACGCGGGGGGCGGCCCGATCGGGGCGGGGACCAGCAGCAGGTTCAGACCGTACACCAGGACGGTCGTCGCGCCCAGGCATTCCACGCCCAGGACGACGGCGCCGTAGGCCGTGTACCGCCCCAGGCCCAGCGTCTTGGTGATGCGCACCCACAGGTAGAAGGCGAACGCGGCGACGTAGGTCGCATACACCACGCAGCCGGGGAGGGAGGGGCGCGCGTAGCGCGTGAACGGCTTGAAGGGCGGCGGGCCCAGGGCCGCGGGCGGCAGCGGCGCGGGCGCCGCGCCGGACGAGGCGGTGACGCCCACGGACCCGGCCGGCACGCCGGAGCCCTTCTTGGCGAGCGCGGAAGTCGTGCGGCCGGGCGGGGTGGTGCTGGACGGCGCCGGCGCCGGCGCGGCATCAAAGGGCGGCGCCACGAACTGGGCGGGCGGCGCGGTGGGCGCCCGCACCAGCGGTGGTGGGGGTGGGGGTGGCGCGGCCATGGCTGTTGTTTTTTGGGGACGGGGTGCGCCGCGTCCGGCCCGGTGAGGGGAGGGGGGTTTGGAGGGGGTTGACGGGCCCCCCCCCAGGCCGAAGGGGCACAGGGGCGAGGCACGCGCGCGCGCGCGCGAGCGGAATGGGAAGAGGCGGCACCGACGGAGGGAGTCGCGGCCGTCTCAGGCGCTCTCTCGCCCCCGGTCTAGCACACCACGTACCTGCGTCGCCTCCTCGCCGCGGGGGAGGGGTGTGGGAGATGGCGGGGAGGGGGCGGGGTGCGTGCGAGGGCAGGCACGGTTTCAGAGGGGATGGGAGGGGGGTGGTGGGAATGGAGACGGCCTCTTCCCCGCCCTCACACCCCCCATTCCATCCAGCCCGCCTCTGCCGTCCAGTCTTTATTTCTCTCCTCTTCCCCATGTCCGCCGACAAGATCCCCGCCTACCGCACCGCGTCTTCCATCCGCCTGCCGCCCATCGAGCCGGGGGATGAAGCGGCGGGCGGGCCGTCGCTGGCCTCGGCCAAGTCTCTGCGCACGCGCCTCCGCGCCGTGGCGGGCGGCGCAGACGAGACGAAAAGGGCGGCCGACGCGTCTGCCGCCGCCGCCGCCGCCACCGCGTCAGAAGCCAAACTCCAGGCCCTGACGGGCGAACTGGCCCGCCTGCAGCGGGCGCAGTCCACTTTGAAAGCCGCCATCGCCGCGCGGACGGGCGTCGCCGTCTCGCCGCGCGGCCCACCGCCCGACCTGGCCGCCATCCTGGCCGCGGCCGAGCAGTCCGCGGCGTCAGCCCGCGCCCGCAAAGGCGTTGACCCGGCCATCGCGGCCGCCGACGCGGCGGCGGGCCTGCCCGTGGAAGAGCCGACGAGCGTGACCGACCTGCTGAGCGGCGGTGGTGGGCTGCCGAAACCACAACAGGCGCCGGCCGTCCCCGTGTCCGGCGGCCTGACCGGCTTCTTCATTGGCGACATTTCGCGCATCGACTTCAGCCCTGCTGCGCCGCCGGAGCCGGAGGTTTGTGCGGCGCCGCGCTTTGATGCGCCGCCCCAGGCGCCGCCAAGGCCCGCGGCTGACGGCGCGGCCGTCGCGGCCGACCCGTCCGCCATGGCGGCTTGGCTGGAACGCATCGAAACCCAGCAGCGCGTGCTGCTGGCTTTGATGGAGAGTGTCGTGGCGGGCAAATGAATGGCGTTTGGGCGGGGCATTGTTTTGGGTGGGGGAGGACGTGAGTTGAGTGGAGGGTTGAAACAGGTCGCTGGCGCCCCGACGTCACAGCCTTCATCTCGCCCGTGCGCCGTCCCGTGCCTCGTGGACGACCACCTCTCCCCACTTCCACTACGCACAATGCCGTTCTCTCCTATATCAGTCCAGCCTGCGGGTGGCAGGCTGGCCGCACACCCGGCCACGCGCCGGCCAGGCCCGTTACTAGCGGCGGCGAGCGGTCGGCCATTGCCTTTCTCCCGTCCGCTCGCCCCGCTCGCCCTGGCCACGCCACGGTCGCCTCGCTTGCCCGGCGGCACGCCGACACGCCGCATACGCCGGCCGGCCGCATGGACGCCCGGCCCATCCTCCTGGGAGACCGCCACCCCCGCACAACAATTTCCTGCGCCTTTCGCTTCGTCCGACGCCGCCACTCGCCGGTCCGCCGCCGCCGCGTGGGACGCGGTCGACGCGTTCGCTACCTTGGGCGCGGTCGCAGGTGCCGTCGGCTTCATTGTCACGCAAGAGGTAAGAAGGTTTGGTGGGCGGTGGCGGCCTGTCCGACGCCTCCATTCGCTCTCGCCGTTTTTGGCCAGCACGCACACGACCACCCCCCACCACCTCACACACACACACACACAACAGGTCCTCCTCCTGTCCGCGCCCGCCGCTTTGCCGCTGCTGGCCATTTTCGCGGCCCGCCGCCGTGAGCGGGCCCGCGTGCAAGCGGCACTAGCGGACGCGCGCGACGCTGCCGTCGCCGGTGCGGCCGCCGGCACGTCTGCCGGTGCTGGCACGACCGCGGCCGCCGTCGCGCGCCTGGAGGCGGCCGTCGCGGCCCTGCGCGCCGACCTGGCGGCGGCACAGGCGGGTCCGGCCGGTGCGTTGAAGGCTCTGGACGCGCGCTTGGACGTCATTGAATCCGGCGTCCAAGCTGCAGCGGGCCGGGCGAAAGACGCGGCCGTCGCCGCCGACGCGGCGGCCGGGCGGGCGGGGCGGGCGGCCGGGGATGCCGTCGCGGCTGCCGCGGGCGGCCTGCGCCGGGCCCTAGGCGCAGACGTGGCAGCGGCGCTGGAGCGAGCGACCTCCCAGTCGGCGGATGCCGGTGGTGCGACTGCCGCCGCCGCCACCGCCCTCGCCCGTCGCCTGGACGACCGTTTCTCGGAGCTGGAGGCCGCGCTGGACAGCGCGCGGACCGCGGCAGGCGACGCGGCCGACCGGGTGGTCGGCGAAGTCGGCGCGGCGTTGGATGACGCGAGTGCTGGCCTGGCCGCTGCCGTGCGCGGCGAAGTCGCCCGGTCCCTGCCCCAAGCCTTGGCCGCGGCGCTGCCCGTCACGGACGTCGTCGCGACGGGCGGCGCCCTGGTGCGGAGCGTGCCGGCCGGCCCGCCCGAACCGTTGCAAGCCTTGCTCGCGCCCGCCGAACGCGAGTGGTGGGCGGCCACCCTGTCCGCCGAGCTCGCCCGGGCAGCAGCAGCCGTCTCCGACGCCGCCGCCGCTGCCGTGGACCGGGCGGTCGACGCGGCGGCGGGCCGGCCCGTGGATTTGGCGCCGGCCCAGTGGAGCGCGCTCGGCCGGCGGTTGGGCGCGCTGGAAGCGGCGGCGGAGGCGGCCGCGGCCGCTGCTGCCGCTGCCGCTGCACCCGCGACGTCTGAAGACGCAGCTGCCGTCGTGGCTGAGCTGCAAGCCGCGCGGACGGCCCTAGCTGAAGCCCTGACGACGGTGGCGGACGCGGCGGCCGCGGCCGGGCGGGCCGCAGCGGCCGCAGCTGATGCGGGTTCCGCCTTTGCCGCCGTCGTCCGCCAGGTGGAAGAAGAAGAAGACGGTGAAGGCTCTGACGGCGGCGAAGCCGACGCCGCTGCTGTGACCACCCTAGCCGCCGCCAGCGAAGCGGCGGCCGCCCTGTTGGCCCGCGTCGACGCGGCCGTCGCAAAGCTGGAGGGCGCCGGGCCACCAGCGGCCGCGCCGTCGCCGCCGCCCTCCTCCCCGCCCTCCTCCCCGCCCTCCTCCCCGCCCTCCTCCCCACGCGGCGGCGCCGTGCCCATCGCGTCCTGGCTGGGCGAGCAGGGCGTGCCCGTGCCCGACGAAGCAGTGGACCCCGCTCCCGACGGTGCACAGCCCGCGCCGTCCACCTCCTCACTCTCGTCGGCTGCCGACCTGATGGCGCGGGGCAAGGCCGCGCTGCGCGACGGCCGCGCCCTCCTGCGCACCCCGGGCGCGGAAGCCGCCGCGGAAAACGCGCTGACCGCGGCGGTCGCGGCATTTGACGAAGCGTCCGCCGCGTCCAGTGCGGGCGACGGCGGCGCAGCCGCCGCGGCGGGCAACGCCGGCAACGCGCTCTCCGCGCTGGCCACGCTGCGGGCGCGCCTGGCGGGAGAGGCGGCCGACCCGCAGTCCGCCGCGTCTCTGGCCGACGCCGCGGACGCGGCCTGGGTGGCGGCCGGGGAGCGGTACCGCGCCGTCGCCGCCGCCACGGCCGCCGACGGTGGGCCGCCCGCGGATTCACGGGCGCTCGTCAACTGGGCGAGAGCGCTGGCGGCCCGCGCCGACCTCGCGCTCGCCTGGCCGGGTGATGGGGACGGCGAAGCCTCGGCCTCCCGCGCCGAGCGCCTGCTCGAATCCGCGGCCGCCAAGCTGGACGCCGTCCTCGTGTCCGACCCGACCGACGGCCGGGCCGCCCGGGAAGCCGGCGTCGTCCTGGCCCGCCTGGCGTCCCTGAAGCCGGCCGGCTCGCCCGCCGAGCGCGCGGCGCTGCAAGACGCCGTGGCCGCGTTTGGTGACGCGCGAGCGGCGGGCGCGCTGGACGGGGATGATGCGGGCGAGGAAGCGGCTGCGTCCGCGAGCGCTCGCCTGCGTGAGTTGATGGCGGTGGGCCCACCGCCGCCAGCGTATTGAACTGTAAAAAAAATGGATTTCGTTGCGTTGTGTTTTCACGGACAACACCCAACCCCTCACCCACCCACCGCGCGCTTTTTTGTGTTTCGGACACACACACACACACACACACACACACACACACACACACACACACACACACACACACACACACACCCTCTTAAATCTACCGCCCAACACCGCCTTTGCTCACCCGCCCGCGGCGCACGCCGCCCGGCGCTGGCCGGCCCCGGCCCTTGGCTCCGCCACCTGCCGCCTTGCGCGCCGCGCCGACCGCCTTGGCCTTGCGCCGCCGCCGCCGCCGTTCAGCCTCGGCCTCGTCCTCCTCGCCCAGGCGGCGGGCGGGCGGCAGGTTGAGCCGGGCGCGGACGGCGTCTTCAAAGCGGAGGTAGGAATCCTCAAAGCTGGCCATGAAGCCGGACAGCAGCTTGTCGGCCTGGCGGGACGCGGCGTCCGCCAGCTGGCCCGAGATCACGCGGTCCATCAGGGCTTCCACGCCCGCCGCAAACTCCGTCAGCCCGGCTTCCGCGCCGCGCGGGATGAGGCGGACGGGGGACGGGCCGGTCGTCGGCGGCCGGCCCAGCGTGGCGCCGGAATCGTCCGAGTTGGACGGGTCCGCGGACGCGTCGTCGGGCGAGCCCGAGTTGCCGCCGCCGACCCGGCCGGCCAGCGCGCCGCGCGCGCGCGCGGCCTGGCCGCGCACCCGCTCGCTCAGCCGCCGCGCGGCCTGGCGCATGCGAATCTGCTGGGCGCGCACCAGGGACACGCCCAGGTCCTGGCGCGAGTAGCCGCGCGCCAGGTTGCGCAGCACGTACTCGTTGTAATCGCGCAGGACGCGCAGGATGAGGTCGGACGTGGACACGCCGTCCGTCCGCGCCGTCTCCCGGAACTTGCCCAGCTTCTTGACGAGGGCGTACACGTCGCCGTCCGCGCCCTCGCCCGACGCGTCGGCGTACGGCAACGCGTCGTGGGCGACGTAGTCGATGGCGTGCTTGTCCAAAAAGGCGGGCGTCACCACCCACGGCGCGTCGCGCACGACCTCGTCCACCCACCGGCAGTGGCGCAGGCTCTCGTACCGCTCGTCCTCCGTCATGACGGTCTTGCCCTTGTACCGGTGGGTCAGGTCGTCATTGCAGACGCCGACCATGAGGTAGGTGTGCGGGAAGCTGGGATGGGTGTGGAGGCGGAGGAGGAGGGGGAGGGGGAGGAGGGGTGAGCGGGGGGCGCTGGCGGTGGTGGGTGGCGGGGAAGAAGGAAAGAGCCGCCGCCGCTGTCGTCGCGCGCGCGCACGCCCCGGAGAGTGTCGATGGCAGGCGCGTGAGCGGGCGGGGATGCACGGCCGGCTGCGCTGCCTGGCCAGCTGACCCATCCGTCGCCCTGTCGCATCGACCGTGGGGGACGCGGGCCGAGGGCCGAGGCGAGCGTGGCGTCGGGCTGCTGCACCGCCGACGGACGTCCAAGAGCGGCGGCGAAAAAGAACAACTCATGCAGAGAGCCCGATCTTTTCGTCGCGCGGCGCCGCCCTCCAAACCTCCCCTCCACACGCCACACTCACAGTTTCTTGGCCTGCTCCAGGGCGCGGGCGTGGCCAAAGTGGAACAGGTCGAAGATGCCTTGAAGGTGGGGAGGGAGGGATGAGAGAGGGAGCGGGTGAGGAGTTTTTTTTTCTCCGGGCCAGCGGCGCATTGGTTTGGAGAAAATGCCCGCGGCGGGGCCTCGCCATCCCTTCCACCCCTCGTTCCTCCCTGCACAGGCGTACGCACCATCCGCGTACACGCGCACGGGCCGGGCCGGGTCGTGGCCTTCTAAATCCGCGCCGGAGGAGGCGGACCCGCCTGCTGCCGCGGCGACGGGCGCGGGCTCCTTGCCCTTGCCCTTGCGTGGTGGGGCCATGGGGCGGGTGCCACGCGCGTGTGCGCAGAGCCTCGCGCGAAAAAGGAAGAGCTGTGTGCTGGCGGGCGTCCCCCCGCCCGGCGAAAAAGAAAGGGAAACGACGTCTGAGGGACGGGGCTGCGCTCGCGTCGGCAAAAGACACACTTTCTTTCGCTCTGCATTGGCACGCCGGGCACCCCACACGCGCCCCTGCCACCCATGCGGCCACCCACCAGCGTGGCTCACGAAGCCTGCTGTTCGACGGGCGCCTGCGTGCGGACAGCGACCCGTGCCGGACGCTCGCCGCCGCCACGGGTCGCAGCCTCCACGCGCGACGTGGCCCGACCACGCCGCTCCCTGGCCGCGGGACGGCGTCCGGCGCCGCCCTCGACGGCCACTTCCGCCCTGTCCCCGACCACCCCCGGCCCCGAAATCTGGGTCGGCGCCGCCCTGCCGGTCGCCGTCTTTGCCCTCGGCACCTGGGAGTTTGTAAAGCGCATTGTCATCCAGCGACGCTGCCCCGTCTGTGCGGGCACCGGCCTCGTCACCATGGGCGCGGGCACGCCAGACTCCCCGTCCCGCCTGGTCAAGTGCCGCGCCTGCGGCGGCTTCTTCCCCTGGCAGTCGTGGCAACAGTTCCTGTCGTCCACGGCCGCGCCCGGCAACGGCGGCCCCCTGCAACAGCCGACGCTGGTGCGCCAGGCGAGCGTGGTTTACCGCGTGCCGACCGTGGAGGAGGCGCGGGCCGCGGCGGCGGCGGCGGGCGTGGCGACGGTCGGTGAGGAGGGCGGCGACGCAGCAGCAGCAGCGGCGGCGGTAGCAGCGAAGGAGGCAGCAGACACGGCGGACGGTGGCGGAGGTTGAAAAGGAGAACAAAAAAATGGGATCACAACACGCCCCGCCCCCACACGCACACACGCACACGCCTGGCAAACGCACATCCCCCCTCAAGCAAAGTGCAGGGCCCGCGGGCCCATGCCATCCCAGCCGCCGCCGGCCTCGCCGCGCGCCGGCACGACGCCCGCCACGATCGCGGCGCGGGTGTGCGGGGTCGCGGCCAGCGCGTCGGCCAAGCCCGCCAGGCGGCGCTCCAGGTCGTCCATCGTGCCGGCCAGGGCGGCGGCCGCGTCGGCCGATGGCGGCGGTCCCGCGACGGCAGCCGCGTCTTCCAGCAGGCTGGCCGCCCGACCCGCCGTGGGCGGCGGCGGCGGCGGACCGGCGCGCGCGCTGCTGGGTGGGGGTGGCGAAGGCCGCGCCGGGCTGGCGGCGACGGCCGCCTTGCGGGCCGGCGTCACCGCCGGGCTAGGGGCCCGCGCAGCCGCAGCAGCGACAGGCGCGCGCCGGGCGGGACGGGACGGAGTCGCGCCGCCGCCGGGCGCGGCAACCTCCTTCCGCCCGCCGCCGCCCGTCACGGCCGCGAGCGCGCGGTGCTGCGCGACCAGGCGCGCCTCCAGCTTCGCGGCGTACGCCCGCGCCTCGCCCAGCGCCCGGTCTTTGTCTTCGATGGCGGCCGCCTGGAGCTGGGCTTTGCGGGCGGCGGCGGCGAGGGCGGCCGTGGCCCGCCCGCCCGTGTCGGCCGCCACGCGCCGGTCGGCGGCCGCCCGCGACTTTGCGTCGAGCGCGTCGGCCTCCGCGCCGGCCAGCCGCCGCTCCAGGCCGCGGACGGCCGCTTCCAGGCGGGCGCGGTCGTGGGTCAGGGACTCGACCAGGCTCCAGGCTTCGCGCGGGAAGGCGTCGGCCGCGGCCTCGAATGCCGCGAGCGCGGACGCCGTCGTGGACGGGTGCGCGTTTTCATTGCCGGGCACGAGCGCCAGCATGGCCGCGGCGGCGGCCGCGTCCCGGGCAGCCACGCCCGCGGGAGCCGTCCCCACATTGCACAGCAGCGGCACGGAGTCCGGGCCTCCGGGCGCGGCGCCGCCCGCCCGGATGTTGAGCTCCTGCAGGTGGGCGACCCTGGCCTCCAGGCCGGCCCGCGCGGCCGCGTCGGCCTGTGCGGCGGCCGTCACACGGGCCAGGTCCCGGCGCAGGTCGGCGTTTTCGGCGGCCAGGGCGGACGCGGCGTCGCCCAGCTCCGCCAGCGCCCGGCGCTGCCTGTCGACCGTCGCGGCCAGGCGGGCTTCGCGCGCGGCGGCCGTCGCCGCGTCCCGGGCGGCCGCGACCGCGCCGCCCGCCCGCACCTCATCCAGGGCGGCGGCCGCGCCGTCTGCCCGTTCGGCCAGGTCGGCCGCTCGGGCGCGGAGCGCGTCATTCTCCGCTGCCAGAGCCGCCGCCCGGACGCGCAAGCGGGCCGAGCCGGCGGCGGCGGAGGCGCGGGCCTGGGCGGACGGCGAGCCGGTCGCCGCGGCAGCGGCCGACAGCGTGTCGACGTCGGCGGCTTCAGCAGCCAGAGCCGCGATGTCGGCTTCTTTTTCTGCCGAGACGAGGGCGAGGACTAGGTCGCACGCAGCTGTGGAGTGTGGGTTGGTTTGAAAAGGGGGGGCGGGGGTGAGGGGGCGGCCTGGAGGCGCAGCTGTCGCGTGCGGCCGCATTGCGCGCCGAAGCAAACACGCTCGCCCCAACAAAAAGACGCACCGGACGACGAGGCCGGCCACCCGGCCTTGGCCGGGGAAAGGGCCGGTGAGCGCTGAGCATGTGAGTTGCTGCCCAGGCCGGATACGTGGTCCAGGGGCGCCCTGGGCAGGCCGGGCGAGGCCATTTTCGGGTCGGTGTTGAGGGGGCTCGCTCGCGCAGAGCAATGAAGCGAGTGGAGCGGCCGAGCGCCCCGGCTGCACCAGAGCAGCGTCGCTCGGGCCCCCCCTGCAATTCGCCCGACCGCCCCCACGGATCCGCCCGCCAAGGCCCCGCCTTGACACGCTGCCCGGGTTGTGAGGTGCCTGGACCTCCCCGCCAGCGCGAGACAACGGCGAGAAAGGCCGCCGTTCCTGGACCGCGGCGTGAAACACACACACACACTCTGTCCAGGCTGGCCGCGCGCGGCGCCCCGCACCAAGACGCAACCATGCCGCCACCCGCGCCGCCGCCGGCCTTGACCCTCCACCGCACCGTGCGCGGCGTCGACCTCCCCACTTTCCTCGCCGCCTTCAATGACTGCGCCTCCCTGTACGCCTGCCAGGCGGCGGCGGGAGACATGGACAACCTGAGCGTGTCGGCCTGGGTGGACGAGTTGGACGCTTTGCCCCAGGCGCCGGTGCCGGGCGCGCCGCCGGCGCCCTGCCCGCCCCCCGCCGACGTCACGCGCACGCTGTACCGGCGCATGGCCTTCTCGCCCATCATCAACGAGCCCTGGCTGCCCAAGCTCTCCATGTTCCAAGTCACGGAAATTCACACGCTGGAGGGCCGGCCGGGCGACGGCGCGCCCGCGCGCATGACCGGCACCGCCCACCTGCGCTGGGCGTCGTGGGCCAAGCCGGCGCACGTCCTGGACTCGGTCATCCTGGCCCGCCCGGTTGTGTGGCAGGACGGCGAGGGCGGAGGGCAGGCCGTCCCGGGCGTCGCGCTTTTGCTGACGGTGAAGCCTGACCTGCCGCCCTGGGCGGTCGGGCCCATCAAACGGCTCGTCCTGGCCGGCATCGCCGACATGTTCAAAGACTTTTCCTCCCGCTCCCTGGCCTGGGCGGCCGCGGCCGTGGGCGCGGAGCTGATGGAGGGCGACGCGGAAGCGATGGGCGCGGTGGAGGTGGGCGGGAAGGCGGAGGAGGACGCGGCTGCCGCCACGGCTGCTGTCGCGGCCGAGGCGTGAGTGTTGGGTCAGACGTCGAATGAATGGATCAAAAAAACTGCGTTGACATTCTTTTTATGTTTTGCAAAAAAAAAAAAAACTAGATACGTAAGAGGAAAGAAAAAATGAGGGATCCCATCGCGCTGTAGGCGCGATGGGATGGCGGTGATGGGGAAAGGATGGGAAAAGGATGGGGAAAGGGTGGGGAAAGGATGGGCGCAGGGGGAGAGGGGGGAAAGGGTCGGGTAGGGCGGGGTGTTGCTAGCAAGGCGCGTGCTGTTTGTGGGCCTCACGTCCATCCATCCACCTCCGCCATGTGCAAAAAACCGAGGTGGATGTGTGGGAGAGAGAGGTAAAAACGGGACGCCGGCGAGAGAGAGAGAAACAAAGGGCCGAGTGTTCAATCTTTGAGAGAGCAGGGAAGAAACAAAGCTTCGGTTATTCAGGTCGACTGCAGGGTCGGGCTGGCCGTCCGCGCGCCGGACGAGCCGGACGTGGACGTCGTCGACGCCCGGGCGCCGCTACCCGTTGCCCAGTTGCGGGACAAGGCACGCCAGGACGCCACGGTGCCGGCGGATGGGGTGGAGGTCGCAGAGCCAGAGGCCGTGCCAGCGGCACCACCGGCCGTTGCCGCTTCCAGGGCGGACGCCGCGCCTTCGGCTGCGGCGGCAGCGACGGCCATGGCTTTCAGGGCTTTCGCCGCACGAGCGGCCGACGGCCGGGCGCGCAGGTCGGACGACCAGCACGCGCGCATCAGGTCGACGTAGCCCGGCGGCGCGCCGGACGGGTCGGGCGCCGGGCGCTGCCCGGCGACGGCGACCGCGTAAAAGACGGCGGCAGGGGGTGAGAGCCCGTACGGCGACATGCCCGTCCACACCTCGTGCATGAGGATGCCCAGGGCGTACACGTCGGCTTGAGGGCCCAACCTGTGTGTTTTTTGAGGGGTAGGCGTGAGGAAAGGTGTTGGACGGAGGGTTTGGGCGCGCACGTGGGCTGGCGTGTCCACTCCCCCCCCCCCCCCCCGCCGCCCCGCCACCCCAAACCGCCCGCCGCGCGTCACCTTCCGAGCGTCAACAGTTCGGGCGCTGCGTAGGCCATGGTGCCATGGCCGGCGTTGGTGTAGTGAGACACGCGGTCCGCGTCCGCTCCCACGTCCGCCGCGACGGCCGACGCGGACGCGCCGCCTTTCCCGGAACTGCCGTCGGAGTTGACGACCAGCAGGCTCCGCGACAGGCCGAAATCGCCCAGCAGGGCGCGCCACGCTCGGCCGGCAGGGTCGCGGGTCGCACAACTCCTGAGCAAAACGTTGGCGGGTTTGAGCTGGGTTGAAAGGTGGTGTGGGGACGGGAGGGAGGGGGGGGGGGGGGGGTGAGGGGGGGCTGCAGGCCTGTGGGGCGGGGCGGGGCGCGCGCGGGTGTCTGCCACCCCCCTTTCACGCCCACAACAAACGCACGTCACCGTGCACGATGCCGACCGTGTGCAGGTAGGCCAAGCCGGCTGCGACGTCGTGCAGCGTGGCCAGAACCGTGGGAGCGTGGGGCGGCGGGCCCGCCGGCATCGCGACATCGCCCGGGCTGGGCGGGACAGGCACCGGCGGGATGGTGGTCGGCTGGGGCGGGGTGAGGGCGGCCTCTGGCGGCGGCAGGGCGTCCGCCGCCTGGACCGCCACCATGGCCGCACCGCGAGGCCGCAGCCGCCCCGTCTTGATCGCGCGTTCCAGCGTGCCCGCGTCCGCGATCTCGGTGACGATGGAGACGAGGCGCGGCGCGGCGGCGGCGGCGCTGTCGCCGCGACCGCGCTCGTCGCCCTCGCCGTCCCCGAGCGCCATGTCCAGCCCCGCCGCGAGCGCGCCGACGGGCAACGGCAGGTCAGGCGGCCAGACGATGGCGTCGACGGGCGCGTCCACGACCGCGTACGTCGCCAGGACGTTGGGGTGCTTGAGCGACAGGCCGAGCGCGGCTTCGCGGCGGGCGGGCGCGGCCGCGGCGGGCGTGGGCGCAAACACGCACTTCGCTGCGACCGGCGCGCCCCGGAAGGTGCCACGGTACACGGAAGCGAAGGACCCCACGCCGAGGAGCGAGTCCAGGACCAGGTCTGGCGGGCGGGCGGACGTGGAGGGCGGCGGCGGCGGCGCTGCTGCCGCGGCCGGCAGGTCGTCGGCCGGGTCAGGGGTGCCCGAGCCGCCGCCGCCGCCGCCGCTGGAGCCGTCGCCCGCCAGCAGCAGGGTCACGCCCGCCGGCAGGCTGCGCGGGCCGCCGCCGCCCGTCCCACCAAACAGCCCCAGGCGGGCGTGGCGGCGGGCGGCGGCGCGGCGGCGGCGCGCCGACCGCAAGGCGGCGGCCGCGCGGGCCGCGGCCCGGGCCGTCGGCCCGCCCGGCTGAATCCCGCCGACCGTGGCGGCGACCAGGAAACCGGAGACGATCAGGCCCAGGCCAACCTGGTTGCCGACGGCCAGCGCGGGTGTGAGCAGGTACGCGCAGAGGACGCCGCAGCCCAACGAGCCGACGACCGCAAAGGCGAGCGTGCGCTGTGTGGGGGGTGGGGGTGGGGGGGGGGGGGTGTCGGGGGGGGCGTGTTGTGAGACAGATGGACGGATGGACGGACCCGCCGGCAAGAGGAAAACGCGACCGACCAACTCACGTCGTGCGCCAGGTCCGACGCCTGGTTGCCCGGGCTGACGAGCATGGCCAGCGGCACGACGACCAGGTAGAACAGCCACAGCTTGTCGGCGTCGATCGCGAAGAAGGCGGTGCCGGCCCTCTCCCGGCGGACGGCCGTCGGCAGGGCGTGGCGCACCGTCGTGCCGACGCACGTGAAAAAGCCGACGCCCATGACGGCCACGCTCAGCAGCATCACCGTGCGCTGGAACAGGGCGCGCGGCGCGGCCGCGTCCAGGGCCGGGCGGGGGACGCGCACGCCCATGACGCCAACCAGGGTGACGGAGCCGGCCAGGTACAGCCAGGCGCCCGCCTGGAAGGGCAGGTAGCCTGGCGGCGGAGGCGCGGAGCCGACGATGCGAAAGCCAAACAGCGTGGCCGTCGACTCCCACGACCGGTTGATGCGGGCGGTGGAAATCAGGGACGCGGCCTGGACGGCGACCATGGTGGCCAGGCCGGCGCGGCCGCGCGCCCAGGCCGGTCCACGCGCGTTGAGCGCGCCCAGGACGAGCGCGAAGCCTTGGACGCCCGCGGCCAGGGCGCCCAGTGGCACGTGCGTGGGCCACCACCCGCCGCGCACGGCGCCCACGATGAGGGAGACCGTGGTCAGCGCCCAGCAGGCGGCGCACCAGGCCCAACTGCCGCGGGTGAGGGCGGCCCGGTTGTCGTCGTAAAAGCCCAGGGTCGCCGACTCCAGCCGGGCTTGGAGCGGGGACAGGCCACGGGCGGACGCGGACGGGATGAGCGTGGTTGGTGGAGGGGGGGGAGCGTCGGACGTGGCGGCGCCGCTCGCCGCTTTGGCCAGGCCGCCACCCGCGGTCTCGGGGTCGGGGGCGCGGCCGACGGCGGCCGCGATGGCCGCCTTGTCGCCGCCGGCCACGCCGTCACCGCCTGGCCCGCCGACCTCATCACCCCCGCCCTCCGGCGCGGGGAAGTCGTCAAAGTCGTCCCAGCCCAGGGCCATGGCCGCCGCGAATTCGGCGAGCGCGCCAACGACGCAGCCCGCGACGGTCGCGATGCGGTACGACGGCAGGGCCACGCCCTGGGCGCGGTGATTGAACACGATTTCCACGGCCGTCTCGGGCGGGTCCAGGACGGCCAGGCACGCCAGCAGCGAGGCGGCCACGAGCCGGGTGCTGCGCGTCGCGCCGCCCGCGGTGGTCGCCACGAGCCCGGCCGCGATCGCAAACAGTTCCAGCGCGGCCATCGCCCACACTTTTTTCAGTCCGCCGCGGTCCAGGTCCGCTTTCCACCGTGCGAACGCTTGTGCATCGAACAAGAAAGCCCACGTGACGATGCGGTCGAGCAAGTTTTCGGCGCCGGCGCCGCGGGATTGGCTGACCTTGCCGTACCGTTCCTGGTGGTTGGACGTGCCAGCCAGCTTGGTCGCCCAGGCGGCGGCGGCGGCGGCCAGGCAGGTCCGCACGACGGCGAGGCGGGCGCGCCTGGTGGGGTGGGCGTGGTTTGGAGGGGAGGGGAGGGAGGTGGGAGTGAGGGCGGCAGTGGGCGGTGCACACCGCCACATAGTATGTGGGGGAGTGGTTGGGTCATCCACTGGCGGGGGGAGAGGGCGCAGCGCCGTCGCCGCATTCGAATAATTGGCCGCGGTGCCTCGCACGCGCCGCGCCCTCCTCGCACGAACTCACCTCGACGCCGGTGAGGGTATCATATCGCTGGCAAACCGGGCGACGTCGCCAATTAGGGCCACATGGCGGCGTGACTGTGGGCCGTTGCACAAACAGCACGTTCTGCGGCGGCTTTTGCGCGAGTGTGGGCAGAGGATGGGGCCTTGCCTCCATGACATCTCTCTTTCCCCGGCCCCCCGCTTTTGGCGGCACCGCCCGCCGTCACCACCCCGACCTCGGACGTGGTGCCCTCATTCTCGGCCTGAGCTTCTCTCCGCCTCTCTCTCTCTCTCTCTCACCACATTTTCTGTTCGCTAACACACACAGAACACGGCGTCCCTCCTCCTCATCCCCTCCCATCAGAAATCTCATCATCAGATCCAGGCGGGGACGGAGCGCATCGTATGCACGAAAACAAAACAAAAAAAAAAAACACAGAAAGTCAAACGCCCATACACCGCAGCGGCGGTGTAACCAGGCTCCGGGGCAATGGACTCCCAGGCCTGGTCACGCGTCGCTCGCGCCCAAGGAAAAAAAAAGTGTCAACCCAGCACTGCCTAAAAAGGTTCAAAAAAAACGGCAGAAAAAAAAAACACGGATCCCACGCCCATACACCGCAGCGGCGGTGTAGACCAGGCCCCGGGTCAATGGACTCCCGGGCCTGGTCACACGTCGCTCGCGCCCCAGGGAAAAAAAAGCATCAACCCGGCACTGCCTAAAAAGGTTCCGGCAGAACAGAAAAAAAAAACACGGATCCCACGCTCAAATCGTAGACAAAACTCAATCGCTCCCAGTCGCTAGGCCGCACGCACGGACGTCCTCCTCCTCGTGCGTGCGCCATCGAACAAAACAAAAGGCTCCCATTGCCTTTAACGGCTCCCGCGCCCGCCGCCGCTTGACCGGCCCGACTCTGAGCTGTACCAGCCACTGCTGCCGCGGCCGCGGCCGGCACCAAGGATCAGGTCGCCCAGGGACGGCGTCTTGACCAGCGTCGTGCCGCTGCCGTCCAAGCGCGGCGACGGCGACCGGGACGGCCCCGCAGTCGCCGCGACGGCGGTGGCCAGCATTTCCTTGAGCCACTTCACGACCACGGACGCGGGCGGGCGCGCGTGCGGCTGGGCCGCCCAGCAGGCTTGCATCAGGGCGGTGTACCCCGGCGGCGCGTCATGCAGCCCTTCCAAGGACGGCCGCCTCCCCTCCGCGACGACGGAGAAGAACACGGCGGCGGGGGGCAGCTGGCCGTACGGCGGCGCGCCCGACCACACCTCGGCCATGACAATGCCCAGGGCAAACACGTCCGCCGCGGGCGACGTGCGCCCGAGCGACAGCAGCTCTGGCGCCGCGTACACCATCGTGCCATGGCCGGACGCGGTGTAGTGCGTCAGGCGGTCGGCGTCCGGGCCGACGACGCCGCCGGGCAGGGCGCCCGCCGCGGCACCGCCGTCTCCGGGCGGCCGCAGCATGGATTTGGACAGCCCAAAGTCCGCCAGGATGGCCCTGAACGTGCGGCCCGCCGGGTCGGGCGCCACGGACGACCGCAACAGAATGTTGGCTGGCTTGACGTCGCCGTGGACGACGCCGACGGAGTGGAGGAAGGCCAGGCCGCTGGCGACGTCGAGGAGCGTGGCGAGCACGGCCGCCGCGTTGGGCCGGGGCGCAGGCTGTGGACCCGTCGCCGCGCCCGCTCCATCCAGCTTGAACAGCGAGCTCACCCGCCGGGCCGGGCTGGGCGTGGTGGTTGGTAAGGCGGGCGTGCGCGGCCGGTCGGGAGAGCCGGCCGGCGGGCGGGGTGTCGCCGGGCCGGACGACCCGCCGCCACCACCGCCGCCATCGCCACTACCGCCAGAGCCCGACCCGACCGCCGCGCGCAGCAGGGACGACGACAATAACTCCAGCGGGGGCGTGGCGGGCCGGCTGGGGGGGCGACTGCGCGCCTTGGCGGCCGCCGGCGGGGCGGCCATGCGCCCCAACCGCACCGCCCGGTCCAGGCTGCCGCCGTCACAAATCTCCATGACGATGGAGACCAGGCGGGGGCGGGGGCCGCCGGACCGGCGCGCGCGCCGGTCAGCCGCCGGCCCAGCCGCCGCCAGCGCGCCGGGTGGCAGCGCCAGGTCTGCCGGCCAGGCCACGGCCTCCATGGGCGCGTCGACGACCGCGTACGTGGCCAGGACGGACGGGTGGCGCAGGGACAGGCCGAGCGCGGCCTCCCGCCGGGCGGCGGCGGCGGCGCGGGCGGACGGCGCGAACACGCACTTGACAGCGACGCGGGCGCCGCGGAAGGTGCCGCGGTACACCGCGCCGAACGACCCGTAGCCCAGCACTTTTTCGAGGTTGAGGTCGGGCGCGGCGGCGGTCGTGGCGGGCGGCAGCCCGCGCCCGCCGCCACCACCCCCACTCCCGCCCTCGTCTTTCTGGCCCACCAGCAGCACGGTGATCCCACGTTCGTCGTCGTCGTCGTCGGCGTCAGTGCCAGTGCCTGCATTCACGCGAAAGCCCGCGGGCATGAACAGGCTGACTTGGCGGCGGGCGCGGCGGACGCGGGCCAGGTGGACGGCGGCCTGCGCGCGCCGCACGCCGCGCATCACCGCGCGCGCGGTCGGGCCGTCGGTGTCGACGTAACCCAGCACGCACACGACGAGGAAGCCGGAGACGATGAGGCCCAGGCCCACCTTGTTGCCCAGGGCCAGCGGCGGCGTCAGGAGGTAGGCGTACAGGACGAGGCACCCCGTCGAGACGAGGGCGCAGCCGGTCGCCATGCGGCCGTGCGTCAGGTCGGTCGCCTGGACGCACGGCGTCAGCACCATGAAGGCGGGCAGCGGGAGGAGGTACAGGAGCCAGGACACGTCGCCGTCCAGGCTGTACAGCGCGGACTCGGGCAAGACCCGCCCGCCGCCCGTGGCGAAGAACGTCTTGACCGACGTCACCACGCACGTGAAGAAACCGGCCGTCGCGACCGCGACGCCGGCCGCGGCCGACAGGCGCTGGAACAGCGCGCGCGGCGGGTGGGCGTCTGCCACAGGGCGGCGGCGCGTGGACCCGGCGGCGACGGCCACGCTGGCGGCGACGGCGACAAAGCCCCAGGCCCCGCCGTTGAAGACGAACCAGCCGGGCGGGGCGGAGGGCGTCGACCCGACGACGCGGAAGCCAAACAGGGTGGCCGTGCTCGCCCAGCGGCGGTTGATGCGCGTGACCGTGGCGATGGCCGCGCCTTCGAGGGCGACCAGGGACGCCAGGCCCGCACGGCCGCGGATCCAGGGGATGGGGCCGTACGCGTTCAGGGCCGCCAGCAGCAAAGCAAAGCCCTGGGCGCCGGCGACGAGCGCGGCGAGCGGGATGTGGGTCGGCCACCACGCGTGGGGGCCGCGGCGCGCCGTGGCCCCCTGCACAATGCCCGCCACTGTCACGGCCCAGGCCACTGCGCACAGCGCGTACCCACCCCTGACCACCGCGTCCCGGTTGGTGTCCAGGGTGCGCAAGGTGAGCGCTTCCAGGCGGGCTTGCCAGGGCGCGAGGCCGCGGGCGGTCGGGTCGGGCGGGTACGGGGGTGCGGTCGGGTGTGGGAAGGGCGAGGGCGGGGGCGCTGGCGCGGACGACGCAGTGGCGGCCGGCGACAGGAAGGCACCGCCGCCTTTCTCCGGGTCGGATGACGTCGAGGACGGCGCCAGCTCGTCGGCAGCGGCAGCGGCCGCCGCCTCGTCCTCCTCCTCCTCGGCGCCGCCGCCGCCGTCCATCCCGCCGCCCCTGCCGTCGTCGTCGTCCCACGCGAGCGCGAGCGCGGCGAGGACCTGTGACACCGCGCCCAGAACACACCCGGCCACGACCGCGATTCTGTAAGACGGCAGCGGCACGCCCAGGCGGGCGTGGTTGGCCACGATTTCGACGGCGGTTTCGGGCGGGTCGGTCAGGGACAGGCAGACCAGCAGGCACGCCGCCATGAGCACCAGCGCGCGTGGGGCCGAGGGCAGCGTGGCGAGGAAGCCGGCGCAGATGGCTGCCAACTCCAAGGCGGCCATGGCCCACACTTTGC
Organism: Medakamo hakoo; assembly: GCA_026636295.1. Lineage (NCBI taxonomy): Eukaryota > Viridiplantae > Chlorophyta > Trebouxiophyceae > Coccomyxaceae > Medakamo > Medakamo hakoo. Next base: position 660,526 of record CP089454.1, on the reverse strand, counting down.
GCAGGCCGCCGCGGTCCAAGTCATTCCGCCACCGCGCAAAAGCTTCGGCGTCCGTCAGGAAGGCCCACCCGACAATGAAGTCGAGCACGCCTGCGACTCCGGCGCCGCCCTGGCCGCTGCGCCTGGCGAGGCGTTCCTGGTGGTTTGTCACGCCCGCAAGCTTGGTCGCCCAGGCGGCGGCCGCAGCCACCAGGAACGTCCGGGAAATGGCGGCCCGGGCACGCCTGGACGGAACAATGGTAGGTGGAGGTGTGAGGGGTGACTAGGTGTCAGCGGCGACTGTCGCCCAGAAAAAAAGCGCGCCTCCGCCGCGCGAGGGGATGCGGCCCTTTGCCGGCCACGCGCTGGCCTTGAACGACCCGTTCGAGGGCTGGGCCTCCCGCCCACGGCGATCGGAAGGCAGGCAGCCTCGCTGGACGAGCCCGGCCAGGCTCTTATCCCGCACGCATGCACTCTCTTCCAGCTAGCACCGCTAGCATCGTGCGCTGTTTTCCGACCGCACGGGCGGTCGCCCTCCCGGCGTCGCGGCCCCTCGCACACACACACCCCACTCAAAGCGGACAGCATGATTTACCTGGCCGTGGGAGAGGCCATGGTATCAGGCCCGTCCAAGAGGTCAGGCCATGGCGAAAAAGCGGAGAAAGGAGGGGCGGCTCGGCCCCCGTCGGTCACACGGTCTCTCCCGGCTTCGGGCTTCGGCGCTCTGTGCGCGCTCTCCCAGTTTCTCACTTCTCTGTTCTCTCTCTCTCTCGTGCGTGCGCAATGCACCGCCAGAACCAGCGGCGCCGCGCCCTGGGCGCCCCAGCCGACGGCCCCGTCCGCCGGCTGCTGGACCGCGCCCTCGGCGGTGGCGCACCGGGCCCGGGGCCCGGGTCCGAAGCGGTTGCGGCCGTGGCCGCGGCCCATGCCCGCCACGCCTTTGTCCGCAGCTGTGCGTCGGACGAAGCCCTCGTCCGCCGCCTGGCGCCCGTGGCGGAGCTGCGCGCGCCGGGAGTGGCCAATGTCAACGCCCCGCGCGGCCAGAACTCGATCCATTCCGTCGCCTGGTCGCCTGGCGGCGGCCTGTTGGCCGCCGCGGGCGACGACCACCGCGTGCGCGTGTGGGACGTGGAGGGCGACGCGCCCGGCGTGTGCCACCTCATGGACGTGGTGAGTGGGTGGAGGCAGGGCGTGGGCGTGGCCTGGGGTGGGTGGACGCGTGGCGGAAGGGGTGGGAGAGGGCGCCGAGGGGCGGGCCGGGCGGTTTTTTTCTCGGCGCTGCGTCGCGCCCGCCCCCGCCCGCCCGCCCGCAACTCTCCCTCCCCCTGTCTCTCAGGGTTTCCTCGCGACGCCCTCGGCTCTCGGCGCGCCCTCCCTCCCACCCACCCTCCCACCCACCCACCCACCCACCCACCCACCACTCAACCCAGGGTCACACGGGCGCCATCCAGACTGTCCGCTTCATGGATTCCCTGGCCCCGGGCCGCGGCGACGTGCGCGGCGCGCGCTTGCTCACGTCGGCCGCCGACCGCGAGGTGCGCCTGGCCGACGCGGCCAAGGGCGCCGTCCTGCCCTTCCGCCTGCACCGGGGCCGGGTGCGTGGCCTGGCCCCCCTGGACGCGCACACGTTTTTGAGCGGGTCCGAGGACGGCCTGGTCCTGCAAGTCGACGTCCGCGTGCCCCAGCCGCGCCCGCCGCCCGGCCCGGCCGGCCGCGCCGGCCTCGACGACGCGGCCCTGCCCATCCTCGCCGACCAGCGGGGGGGCCGCCAGGGCGGCACGGTCAAGATCAACGCCCTGGCCGTCGACCCCGTCCACCCGTACCAGTTCGCGACGGGCGGGTCCGACCCCGTCGTCCGCCTATACGACCGGCGCATGGCCGGCCGCGGGCGGGGCGGCGGCGCGCTCGGCCGCCCGCCGTCCGTCGCCGCCGCGTTCGTCCCCTCCCACCTCACGCCCGGCACCGCCAACCGGGCCGCCAAGTCCACGGTCGGGCCCATGTGGGGCGCGGCCCCGCCCGCCACCCGCCCCCTGCCCGTCTGGGCGCTGGCCTGGTCGCCCGACGGGCGCGAGCTCGTCGCGACGTACGCGTCGGACGCCGCCTACTCCTTCGGCGTGGCCGCCCACGCCCGCCCGCTGGACGAGACCCTGGCCCGGGCGGCGGGCGATGATGAGGGCGACGGCGATGGCGATGACCGGGGCGGGCGCCGCCGCCACGGCCACCGCCCGCGCCGGGCGCCGGCGGGCGGGGACGGCGCCGGGCGGTCGGGCGGCGGCGGCGGCGCGCCCCCCACCACCGCCGGCGCTGCTGACGCGGATGATGCGCGCGCCCTGCGCGCCCTGGCCCGCGCCCATGACCGGGAGACGTACGCGGTCGCGGCCGAAGCCGCGGCGGCCGCGGCCGCGGCGGCGGTGACGCCCGGGAGCGGCGGCCGCGGCGGCGGTGGCGCGGCCGAAGCCGCGCCGCCTGCTGGGACCGCCGGCGGCCGGCGCACCACCCGCGCCGCTCGTGCTGCCGCCGCGGAAGCCGCCGCGACCGCGGCTGCCAACGCGGCGGCCGCGGCGGCGGGCGTGGGCGGGGGCAGCGGCCCCACCGCTGCTGCGCCGCCCCCGCCCGCCGGCGGCGGCGGGTCGGGCCCGACCACGCGCGGCCGGGCGCCGCGGCCGAGCGGCGGCGCCAAACGCCCCGCGCCCGACTCCCAACCCGCTCCCGCCCCGGCCCCGCCCTCCCCACGCGCCGGCGGTGGGGCCGGCGGCGGTGGCGTGCGCATCGACTGGGAAGCGATCGAAGGGTATGCGGAAACGGACGGTGGGCGCATCGTCGGCGGTGGCGGCGGCGGTGAGCCGCGGCCCGACGGCGGCGCCCAGCCTCCCTCCCAGGGCCAGGGCCGCCGCACGCCCGGCACCGCCGCCCGCCCGCCGTCGGCCGCCGCCCGGCTGGCGCGCATCATGTCACGCACGCCGACCGCGCGCGTCGCGGGCGGCCTGCCCCTGGACACCGACGCGCCGCGCGAGTTGCCGGCCCCGCCGTCGGGTGGGGACCTGGCGCCCGCCGCGGCGGCTGTGGCTGCGGCGGCCGCCGCTGCCGCCGCCGCGGCGGCCGTCGTTCACAACGCGGCCCGGCCCGCGCCCCGCCTCGTCGCGCCGCCTGGCCAGGAAACGGCCGTGCGCGCTGCGACCGCTGCCGCCCGCGCCGCCGTCGCCGCCGCCGCTGCGGGCGGCCGCCTGGTTTCCGAACGCGACCACGACACCATCACGCACGTCGCGTCCGCGGCTGCTGCCGCCGCCGCCGCCGCGGCCGCGGCTCGGCCCGTCTTGGACGGCGGCGATGGGGGCCCGAGCCGGCCGACGCGCCGCCGCCGCACGGCGGCCGCCGGCGCGGCCAACCCGCCCGCCCACCCCCCTGCCTCCGACCCGGACTTGCCGCCTGCCCACCGCCTGCGCCAGCGCCGGGCCGGCATCGACGCGCCCGCCCAGGCCGACTCCCTGGACGCGGCCATCCAGGGCGACGACGACGAGGGCGGGTCGACGTCCGAAGCCGAGGGCCTGGGCGGTGGGTGGCGCGCCCGCGCAGCCCCTGCCGGCGGGTCCGGCGCGGCGGGCGGGCCGGCCTCGTCCGACGACGAAGACGGCGCCCCCGCCTTTTCCTCGGACGACGACGACGACGGCGGCGGCCGTGGCTTCCGCCGCGCCCACCGCCGCTCCCGCTTTGACGAGGCCGAACAGCGCGGCTGCTTCGCCCGCCGGTTTGCGGGCCACCGCCACAGCGCGCTGGCCCGGGACATCGCCCTCATGGGCGGCAACGGCGACTGGGTCGTCGCGCCCTCGGAGGACGGCCGCATCTTCATTTGGTCCCGCGCGTCCGGCGCCCTCGTCAACATGCTGGCCCCGCCGCCGCCGCCCTCGGACGACCCGGTCCCGACCGCCGGCGCGGGCGCGGCCGCCGCGGACGCCGCGTCCGCCGTCCCGCCCGCGCCCGGCACGGCGCCCATCCGGTCCCTGCCCGAAACCAGCGTGGGCCCGCCCGTCTGCGCGGTCGCGCCGCACCCGTTCTTCCCGCGCCTCGCGTCGGGCGCGCTCGACTCGACCGTCCGCCTGTGGGAGCCCGCCGGCGACGGGCCGGCGCCCCTGTGGGCCGCGCCCGCCATCGCCCGCGCCAACGCGTCGGCCATGGCCTCCCGCACCATGCGCGTGGACCAGCCCGTGGGCTGGTACTCCATGGCCGGCGGCGACGTGCGCGGCTTTGGCGGGCTCTTTGCCGCGGGCATGATGGGCGGCGGCGGCGCCTTTGTGGCGGCGCCCGCCCCCCGCCGCCGCAGCGGGCCCGCCGCTGTCCAGCGGGACCGCCGCGACGGCGACGACGGTGGCGACGACGACGGCCCTGGCGGCGGTGGCGGCGGCGCGCAGGTCATGGCTGGCTGCTCGGTGATGTGAGAGAGAGGGAGGGGGCACCCCTCTCTCTCTCCCCATCACTGGATGGATGGAGAACATTCAACCCTTGCACTCGCGTTTTTTTTTTCCTGCTTTGTTTTCCTCCCTGCACTGAAGGTACTGCGTGTGAGAGAGAGTGTGGGGGGGTGCGAGAGGGCGCGTCCTCCGATTTTTCTTTTTCTAGGCGCACACAAAGAACTGTATGAAGACACACCACGACTTGCCTGCCTCCCAGCTCTCCACACCCACAAAACTCTGTGCCGAGCGCTTGTGGCACAGGCAGAGACAGGCTCCGCGCCCCTCTCCGCCTCTCAGTCCCTGTTCTTCTCCGGCACGGCCTCAAACACACATGCCGGCACCCTCTGCCCTGCGCGCCAGCGTGGCGGGAGGGCCTAAACCCGCCCTGGCCCCGGCCGCGACCGCATTGAGCGCCCGGCCGGCGACGCCGGCGGCCCGCCGCCGCCCGCGACGCACTCCCGACACCCGTGCCGCCCGGACAACCGCTCACTCCGGCGCCGCGTCCGCGTCCTGGGCACGGGCACGCTCTCCGTCTCGGTCCCCGGGCGCGGAACCGCCGCTGTGGGACGTGGTTGGCCTGGGCGAGGCGCTCGTCGACTGCTGCGCGGCCGTGCCCGACGGCCTGCTTGCCGAGTTTGGCGTGGACAAGGGCGGGAGGCGGTGAGTTTTTTCGCGGTCGTGGTTGATGGCAGCGGGCACGGCCGCAGTGTTTGGGGTGGAGGGAGGGCGGAGTGGGAGGGCGCCTGCCCGCCCGCGGCGTTCCGACGACTGGTGTTTCGCTCGTTTTGCCCTGCCGCCCGAGCGCGTGTGGCCGCGCCGAGAGGCTCGCACCCCCGGGGCGGGCACGCAGCTCGGACAACCCCCCTCTTCTCCCCGGAATCGGCATGCCGGGTCCTCGTAGTAGCCATAACGAGGGCGGGAGGCACGGCTTGACTGGCCGTCCCGTTCGCACAGTCGGGACGCCCCAATGCAGCCAGCCGCCGTCGCCGCACCTAGCCGCCGGCCGGCCCGCACAAACCTCTCACCACCACTCTCCACTCACACCACCCAACACAGCGTCGTCGACGCGGCCGAACGCGCCCGCCTCCTGACCCGGCTGGACGTCGACATTTCCGCGGGCGGCTCCGCCGCCAACACGCTTGCCGCCCTGGCCCGGCTGGGCGACGCGGACGCGGCCGCGCGCGGCGGCGGCCGCCTGAAAGTCGCGCTCTCGCCCGTCGCGGGGTCCGACGCCCAGGCCGCCTTCCACGCCGCCGAACTGGGCCGGGCGGGCGTGGACGTCCTGCCCGGCTGCGAAACTGCCGCGGCCGACGCCGCGACGGGGACCGTCTTTGTCCTGACGACGCCGGACGCCAACCGCACGTTTTTGAGCCACGTCGCGTTTGCGGGCCCGCTGTCGCCCTCCGCGCCGTCGCTCGCCGCCGCGGCCCGGTCCCGCCTCCTCCTTGTGGAAGGCTACCTGTGGGCCGCGCCCGGTGCGGAAGCCGCCATCGCGTCCGCCGTCGCCGCCGCCCGGGCGGGCGGCGCCCTGGTCGCCTTCACGGCGGGCGACGCGGGCGTCGTGCGCCGCCACCGGGCCGCGATCTGGCGCGCGCTGCAGGCCGGCTGGGCCGACGTCCTCTTCGCCAACGCCGCTGAAGCCGCCGCGCTGTTGGGAGACGGCGAAGACGATGACGACCTGTCCTACCCCATCACCGCCCTGGAAGCCGCGCGTGCCCTGGGCCCGCACGTCGGCTTGGCCGCCGTCACGGACGGGGCCAACGGCGCCGTCCTGTCCGCCCTGGGGGAGCTGCACGTCGTCCCGCCCGTCTGGATGCCGGACCGGCCCGTCGACACCAACGGCGCGGGCGACGCCTTTGCCGCGGGCGCCCTGTGGGGCTTGCTGCGCGGCCTGCCCGTCCCCGCCCTGGGCCGGGCTGGCGCGCGCGCCGCGTCGGCCACCATCCAGCACACGGGCGCGGCGTTGGGGGAGGCGGAAGCGGCGGGAGTTGTGGCGGCCGTGGATGCGGCTGGGCCTGGCGTGGCGGCACCGGGCGTCGGGCTGGCCGGCGGGTTCCCCCTGGTCCCGATCGACGTCCAGGGCGCGCTGGAGCTTTGAGAAATTTTTTATTGGAGCACTTGTTAGGACAAAAACTTGATTCATTGTGTCATTCCGCGCTACGCGCCAAGATGCCGCCGTCGCCGGGCGGCCGGCCCACCCTGCCAGTCGGCAGGACGCCTTGTCCTCGGCCGGCAGCGGGTGGGATGCAGCACACGCGTGCCACGGCCAAGGGCGCCGTCAGCGCCGTCAATACGAATGAAAAGCTAGCCGTTGGCACAACAAATGCGGCCGAAAAAACACGCTCGCCGCCGCCGCCGTCCCAGCCGCCGCCGACGCCGACGCCTGCCACCCCCGTCCAGACAACTGCTAGACCATCTTCTCCAAGCGCAGCAACCCCGTCTCCACCCTCCCTGCTCACCACGCTCGCCCGCATCGTTTCCCCGCCGCCGCGCCCGCCCGCCTTCCCACCCGGTCCACCCAACGACATCGCGCCGGCCTTCCTGGCCGACCCGCTGGCCACGTTAGACAGCCTGGCCGCACGGTACGGACCTGTCATTGGTGCCCGGCTGGGCGGGTCGTGGGTCGTCATCGTCGGAGACGGACCGACCGCCAAGGACGTGCTGGTCGACCGCGCCGGGTCGGCCTTTGGCAAGGCCGGCACCGCGTTCTTCCCGTCGTCCTCGGTGACGGGCGACGGCTTGCTCACGTCCGACGGAGAGTCGTGGCGGCGGCAACGCCAGCTGGCGGCGCCAGCCTTTAGAAAAGCCGCGGTGGAGGCGTACGGCCGGGCGATGGCCGACGCGGCGGCGGGCCTGGTCGACCCCCGGGCCGGCGCGTGGGGCGCGGCCGGTTCCACGGCCGTCCGCGACGTGTACGCCGACTTCAACGCCCTGACGCTGCGCATCGTCACTGACGCGCTCTTCGGTGGGGAGGCCGCGCTCGGCGGGCCGGGCGTGGCGGGCCGGGTCACGGCCGCGGTCGCGGCCGCGTTTGATGTGTTGGCCCGCCGCGCCCTGGCCAGCCCGCTGGCGTCCCTCCTGCCGGAGTGGGTGCCCACACCGGACAATGCCAGGCTGAAGAAGGCTGTGCAAGATTTGGATGGCGTGGTGTACGAGCTGATCCGGGCGGAGCGGGCGCGGCAGGAGGGGCAGGGTGGGCAGGTGCGTTTTTAGCCTAACCCTCGACTGTGCTCGCGGCGCGCAGCGCGCACAGAGAGAGCCCCGCCGGGGGACGGGCGAGCCCGCCTCCTGTGGGTCGCCGCTCTTCCGACGCGCGTTCGCGGGGCAAGGCCTGGGGTGACGAGCGTTTCTATTCCTACAAGGTGCGTGTGTTGTATGTGGGGGGCGTGGCGGAGAGAGGCGGCGAAGCCCCTGCTGCACGAGTCGCACGTCCCTGACTCACCACCCCGTATCTCCCCCTCCCACCCCTCTCTCTCCCCCCCTCTCAAAACCAGGCGAATGACGACCCTTCAACAGTCGAGAGGGCGCGGCCTCCGTGCCGCACCTCGCTGCGAAGATACACCACAACAATATAAAAACCAAAAACTTTGATACCGACGCCTTTTGATTGGAAGAACGCGAAAGCGCGAGACAAAAACACGACCCTCACCACCCACCACCACCCATCGTAAAAAACAAAAACAGCCGTCCACGCCACCATCCCTGCTCTCCTCCATCCTGGCCGCCCGCGACGAGGCCGGCGCCGCCATGACCGACACCCAGGCCCGCGACGAGTTGGTCACCATGCTGGTGGCGGGCCAGGAAACGTCCGCCATCATGCTGGCGTGGGCGGCCGCGCTGCTCTCGCGCCACCCCGCGGCTGCGGCTGCCGCGGCCGCCGAGGTCGACAGCGTGCTGCAGGGCCGGCCGCCCGAACCGGCTGACGCGGGACGCCTGCCGTACATTGAAGCCGTCCTGTTGGAGGCGTTGCGGCTGCTGCCGCCCGCGTACATCGTCGGCCGGTGCGCCCAGGCGGGCGTCGCCTCGTTCGGCCCGGGCGGCGGCCGCTTTGCCCTCCCGCCGTCCACCACCCTGCTCGTCTCGCCCTGGCTGCTCCACCGGTCGCCGGCCGCGTGGGAGGCGCCCACCCAGTTTTGGCCGGAGAGGTGGCTGCCGCTGCTGGGGCCGGCCGCGTCGCCGCCGGGGCCGGGCGGCCTGCGCTCGGCCGCGGCGCTGGCGGGCCTGGGGCCCAACTCCCATTTCGCGCCGTTTGGCGCGGGCCCACGAGTGTGCATCGGCGCGGCGTTCGCCATGCTCGAAGGCTCGCTCGTCCTGGCGGCCGCGCTGTCGGCGTACGAGTTTGAGCCGCCGCCCGGCACTGGCGCGGCGGCGTTCCCGGGCGCGGCGGCGAGGATCACGCTGCGCCCCGAGGCGGTGCGGCTGGTGCTGAGGCGGCGGCAGCGGGCGGGGGGCGGGTCGGGGGGGGGAGTGACACCGGGGTGACGCGCAGGGTCGTGTGTTACATGTTCCAGTCTCTCTCAGTGCGCTGCTGCTGCGGGTTCCGGGATGCCCGTCCGCGACTGGACGCGCTGGATGAGGCGGGCCGACCCGCCGGAGAAATGGATTTCGCCGACGACGTCGTCAGACGCGGCGGCCGCGGCGGCGGCCGCGGCCGCCGCCGCCTCAGCCGCCGCCCGCCGGGCCCTCACACCCGCCCGCACGGCCATGCCAGCCGCTTTGAAGCGGTCCGCCGCCAGCTTGGCGGACCGGGCGGGCGGCGCGGCCGGGTCGGCCGGGAACGCGCCGCCGGGCGGCTCGTCCGCGACGACGGGCGCGGGCGCGTGCAGGCTGATCTTGTTGGCGTGGACCCGGCGGACGAGGGCGTTCCAGGACGTCGGCGGCGGGGAGGCCGACGGCAGGGCGGGTCCGTCGTCCCGGCCGGACGGCGAGGCGGGGCCCGGAGGCGAGGGGACGACGTCGACGACCGGGTCGTCCGACACGCGCGAGTGGATGCGGCGCAGCTGGAGGGACGGGGACGGCGAACCCGGGACGGCGGCTGCGGCGTCTGTTGTGGCGCGTGCGCCGACGTCGCCGCCTGATGCGGCGCGGGACAGGGTGGCGGCCGCGGCCGTGGACAGGGCGGCGGCTGTTGGAGGTTGGAGGGTGGTGGGGGTGAGGGTTGAGGGTGCGTTTGGTCGTTGCGCCCTCGGTCCCCCCTCTTTTCGCCCGCCTGGCCGCGCATCCGCCGACCAACCCTCCCTCCACCCCACGCCCAGCCACCCTTACGCACCTCTCTCCTCCTCAGGCGGCGAGAAAACGGGCGACCGCCCCCGGCGCAGGGACCCAGACGGGTCGCGAGACAGGGAGACGGCCGAGCCTGCGCCGGAGCCACGGCGCGAGAGACCGCGGCGTGGACCTGTCGTCGCGACACCCGAGTCAATGAGGGCGTCAGCCGGCGTCTGGATGACGACGGGCGCGGGGGACTGCGTGTGCATTCATGGGCGGGGCGTGTGAGAGCAAATGCGCGAGCGGGCCGGCCTCGCCAGATAGGCCGCCGCCGCGTCCCAGCGAACAGCGCGCACCCCCAAAAAACAAACGCACCGCCTCCCGCTTGGTGATGCCCGCACACAGCTTGGCGAGCACGCCCGGCATCGTCCGCAGACGGGTGTGCGGGGCTGTCGGCCAAAAGGAAAAAGGGAGTGGTCGGTCGACACACGGGCCCCTGAAACAATGCGCACGGTCGTCTGTTTGTTGCACTTGCCGCGCTCCCCCCGTCCCTCGAAACCCCACGCCCTCGCTCCTCCAACCATGTTCACGCAGTCACGGACTGCCGCCAGCCACCGCCTCCTGCCCCGGCACGGGCCGCACCAAAAACAGCGCGTCCTCTAAAAGCGCCGCTTCCCCGGCCGCCGCCAGCGGAGGCGGCGTGCACGGCGGCGAGCCGGGCGTGGCGTTCTCTCCGCCCGCGCCGCTGGCGCTGCAGCCGACGCCCCACGCCGCCGCGGCCGCGGCCACCGCCGCCGTCACGCACGGCGGGGCCGGGCCCAGGGCGTCCGGGTCGGGCGTCAGGCCAAACACGATGAGAGCGGCCGTCAGCACGTCACGCACCGTGGCGGTGACGGCGGCGGGCGGGGGCGTCAGCGGCGCGGGCGGGGAGGGTGGCGCAGGTCCCAGGCGCGGGCTGCCCGGCGCGGATGGGGCGGCGCTGCTCACGGCGGAGGCGCCGCCCAGGCCGTCCACCAACAACACACGGGCCGCGGCTGTGAGGGCCGCGGCTGATCTCAGGGCCGCCAGGCAGGCGGCGGGGCGGTGGAGCGCGCCCGCCGGCCAGCCGTCGCCCGCGTCGGGCAGGGCCACGAGCGCCGCGAGGTCGGCGGCCGCGGCGCCGGCCCAGGGCGCGAGCTCCGCCGCCCACGCCGCCGGGTCGGCGGTCCCGCCCGCGATGATGGCGCCCGCTGCGGCTTGAGCCAGCAGTGCTGGTTCTGCCGCTGTATTCACGGGTTCTGGGTCGTACAGGCGCAGGGCGGCCGCCGCGGCGGCGCCTGCGGCCGCGCCCCGTGCGCCCGGCGCCGCCGCGGCAGCGAGCGCGGCCGCGGGCGTCGGCTCAAACACGGCCGCCATGAGCGCGGCGCGCACGGCCGCCACCCGGCCCGCCTTCACGGCCAGCAGCCGCGTCGCCGCACACAACAGGACGGGCGCGTCCGGCGTGGCGGCGGGCGAGGACGGTGTGGCGGTGGCCGGGGGGGCGGGGGCGCGGCCGCCCGCTCTCCGCCCTCCCCGCCCGGCGCCGGCGCGGCCGGTCCGACCGCCGGCGCGGCCGGCCACGCGCCACCGGCCGTCACAGCCGCCGCGGCCGCCGCCCGCACGCCCGCGTCCTCGTCTTGGAGCAGGGTGAGCGCGGCCAGCCAGGCCCGGGCCGACGCGGCCGCCAGGTCGGCCTCTTCCAGGCAGGGGAGCAGGCCCGAGTCCGCGAGCGCGGCCGCGGCCGCGCCGCGCCCGCCCTCATCCTCCGTGGGCGCGGCCGCGGCGTCGACGGCCGCTCCGAACGCGGCCAAGGCCGCCCGCGCCGCGGGTGAGACGGACCCGTCCGCCACGGACGACGCCACCATGGGCGCGATGCCCCGCCCCGCGGCGCGGACGGCCGCCGCGCGCACGGGCGGGCAGGCGGGCCAGACGAGCAGCGCGGCGGCCGCGCGGCGCACGGCTTCCCCGCCCGCCGCCGGGTCGGTGGGGGGTGGCAGGGACGCGAGCAAGGTCAGCGCGGCCGCCAGCGGTTCCGGCCGGGCTTCGCCCGCCGCCGCGGACAGCGCCAGCGCCCGGACCCAGGGCGGCGGGCTGAAGAGCGCGGCACGGAAGAGCGCGGGCGTCGCCCGCCCGCCGGCCTCGGCCTCGGCCCCGGCCGCCGCCGCCGCCGCGTCCGCGGCCGGCAGGCAGGCCGCCAGGCCTTCCAGCGCAATGGTACGAGCGGCAGGGTCGGGCGCGCCCACCGCCGCGCGGGCGTCGTCTTCGGGCGGCCAGGGGCCGGTGTCACCCCCGCCGCGCCGGCCGCTGGCGGTGAGGGCGGCCGCAGCTTCGACCAACAGCAGCGCCTCGCCTGGAGGCGGCAGGGCGGCGTCCGTCGGTGGGGCGGTCGGCATGGCGGCCGCCGCGGCCGCGGCAGCCAGCCGTGCGGCCGCCTCAGCCAGGGCGGCACGCGACGCCGCGACGACCGCGGCGTTGAGCGCGGCCGCGGACGGAGGGGGCGGGCTGCCTGGTGGCGTCGCGGCCGCGGCCGCGTCCAGCGCCGCGCCCGCGACCGCCAGGGCCTCTGCCCGCACAGACGGACAGGCCTGCGCCGCCGGCACGCCCGGCGGGCAGGCCATCATCCACGCCACGTGGCTGAGCACGGCGCCGCATGCTGCGTCGGCGGCGGCCGCGACCTCGGGCGGCGCGGTCGCCACCCCTCCCCCCCCACCCCCACCGCTCACCAGCGGCCACCGGGCCGCGACCAGGACGGACCGCAGCTGGGCCAGGCGGCCGGCGACCGTGTTGTGGTCCGGAATGGCTGGCCCAGGCGGCAAGCCGCCCGGCGCCGCCGCCAAACCCGCGGCCCAGGCCAAGGCCGTCTCCGCGCCGAGCGGGCCGCCGCCCGCGCCCGGCACGAGCGGCGGCAGCGCGGCCGCAGCTAGCGCCCGCAAGTTGGCGACGCGCGAGCCGGCGCACCGGTGCACAGCCAGGCGCAGCTTGCCCAACGGGTCGGCTTCAGTGCCGCTGCCGTCCGCGGTGGCGGCGCCCGGGCGCAGGCGGCCGAGCAGGGCGAGGACGGCGTGGAGCGGGCGGGCCGCCCCGTCCAGGCCGGCGCCGGCGCCGCTGTTGCCACCACGGCCGCCGCCACTCCCGGTCACGGCCGCCAGCTCGGCTTCCAGCACCGCTTGCAGGCCAGGCAGGCGGTGGAACAGGTCCGCGGCTGTCAGGGCAGAGCGCGGTGGCGGCACGTCCCCGTCCGGCGGGGGCGGCCCACCCACCGTGCGGCGGAGGAGCGCGGCCAGCGCGAGCGTCGCCGCGTTGCGCACGGGCCACTGCGGGGCTTGCAGGCCGCGCAGCGCGGCCGCCAGCCCGGCCGTCCGCACTCCCGACGTGGCTTCGGCCAGCGAGCCGTCGTCAATGGCGGCACGCAGCGTGTTGAAGCCGTGGACGGTCGGCGCGTAGGCGTCCACGGCGTCGGAGGGAGGCGCGTCGTGCGCGTCGCGCCCCCCGCCGCCGCCCACGAGCCGCATCACATCCGCCAGGCACGCCCGCACCAGGCCGGACCCGGCGGCGTGGGCGGGGCCCGCGGCGGCTCCCGCTTGCATGAGGGCCACCGCGTAAAAGGGCAGGCCGCCAGACCGCCGCACCAAGTCGTCCAGGCCCGCGCCCGGCGCGGTCGCGGCCGCGGTCCAGTCTTCCCGCCACGCGTCGGGCCACGCCCGCAGCGGGCGCGCGACGCTCTTCTTGGACGCCGACGACGGCGCCGCCACGCCGGGCGATGTGTCTATCAGTAGGCGAGCGCCCAGTGCAGCCAAGGCCGACCGGGCTGTGTCCAGGGCGCCCACGTGCTTGACGCGGACGAGGACGCGGGTGAGGGCCGCACCCATGTCGACGAGCGACGACGGCGGGAGGAGCAGGGGCAGGGCCCCCGCCGCCGCCGCCGACGCCCGCCCTGCCTTTTTGCCGCCGCTCCCGTCTTCGGATGGGGGTGGGACGGTGACCACAACCGTCTCAAAGACGGCCAGGCCTTCCGTCATGGTGCGCCAGGCCGCGGACAGGCGGAGGAGGGAGCGGCCGCCCGCGCTCGCGGCCGCGGCCGGGTCACCGGCTCCGCCACCACCGCCAAATGCCAGGCCCTCGCCGTCCTCCGCCACGTCCTCCGCGCCCGCAAACTCGGCGTGAGGGGCGGCCAACACGTCTTCTGTGAGTGTGAGTGCTCCATGCGCGGCGGCCAGGAGGCGGGCCAAGGAGGCGGCCGCGGCGGGTGCGAGCGCGGCGGCCGCGGACGGCCCGCCTCCGTCGCCACCACCGCCGGCCGTCGTCGCGGCTCCCCAATCCAGGTCGGCCACCAAGGCACGCGCACACCGCAGCGACGCGCACGCGTACCCACGCCGGGCAGCCGCGTCCGGGTCGGCGGCCGCGGCGGCCAGGTCGGCTTCGGCCCGGGCGGTCAGCGAGTCGAGCAGGGCCACGCCGCGGCTGAGCGCTGGGGAGGGGGCGTCCTCGCGAGCGTCCACCACTGTGGGCTCCCACCCCTCCCCCGCCACGGTGATGCCCCAGCCCAAGCGCCGCACGTACAGGCTGTGTGCGAGCGTCAGCAAGCGCGCGCCCGCGTCGGCTTCGCGCGCGCGTGGGGACGCCACCAAGTCGGCGGCCCAGGTCAGGGCGCGTGCGAGCGCGGCCGGGCTGCCCAGGCCTGGCAGGGGTGGTGGCAGCGCGGCCAGCGCGTCCGCCGCGGCACCGCGCAGGCGGTCCCAGGGATCGGCCAAGCAGTTGAGCAAGGCCGCGACCGTCGCGCCCGTGAAAAATCCCGGGCAGAAAAAGGGGAGGCGGACGGGCGTGGAGGAGGCACCCGCGCCGGGCGGCAGCGCGACCACGCCGCCCGCGCGCAGCGTATCCGGCCCGAGCGGCGGCAGCGACCGCCACGCCCGCGCGGCTTTGCCCACGCCACACCACACGTCAGCCACCTCAGCAATGAGCCGCGCGCCCATGAAGCGCCGGGCGTAGTGCGCGCCCGGGTGCAAGCCCGCGACGGCCGCCGCGGTCAGCCAGCGCTGGAACGTCGCGGCGTCGGCCAGCGCCGCCGCTTCGGCCGCGTCTTCCTCCGGCGTGGCGGCCGCCGTCGCGCCCGCTGCACGCGCGGCGCGCGCCGTCACGGCAGCACACGCGGCCGCGTGGATGCGGCGCAGCAGGCGCCCACCCAAGCGGGCGGCGGCCCGGCGGGAGCCGTCGTCGCCCGCGCGGAAGGCCGCGTCGAGCGCGGCCGCGGCCGTCGCCAGCTCGGCCGCGCCGGGCAGGCGGGCGGCAGAGCCGTCGTCTGTGGCCAGGGTGAGGGCGCGTTCACGGAGGGCGGGGTCGGACGCGCGGGCCGCGTCGACGAGGGCCGACAGCGGCAGGGCGAGCGGCGGGTCGCCCGGCCGCGGCGCCAGGCCGGGCAGCAGGCCCGCGCGCCGGGCGGCGGACAGGACGGCCACCAGGGCCGCCGCCCGGGCGTTGGGGTCGCAGCCGGACGCGCCCGCCGCGTCGATGGCCGCCAACAAGGGGGCCACACACGCCGGATCGGCTTCCACAGCCGCCGGCAAGGCGTGCGCGGCGACGCCGGCGCGCCAGGCCTCGTCGGACGAGGTCAGGGCCGCGACGACGGGCGGCAGCCACAGGCCGCGCTCGGCCGCGCCTGGGGCAGCGTCGTCGTCGCCTCCGCCACCCTCTGCCGCGTCGGACATCAGGCCCTGGACCAGCTCTGCAAAGGCCGCGCCCGCCGACGACGCGGCACTGCCGTCCCGCATGGCGCCCACGACTTCGCCCATCAGCCCCGGCGCCTGGCGCACGAGCGCGGCCGCGCCGCCGCGCCGGGCCAGGGCCCGCAGCGGCGGGTACCGGCCCTTGCGCCACGGCTCCATGGCCAAGACTTGAGCTGTCAGGGCGTCGAGCGTGGACGCAAACCCCGACCCCGCCCGGGCGAGGGTGTCCGGCGGTGGGGTGGGCGGCGGCGTGGAGGCGGCCGCCTCGTCGCGCGCCGCTCGCTGGAGCGACGCCCACGCGGCGGCGAGGCGGTCCCGCCGCGCGCACGCTTCCAGGGCGTCCAGGGCGGCATCCAGGGCGGCCTGGGCATCGCGCGCGTCCCGCTGTTCTGAGGACGCCAGGCGCGGCAGCAGGGCGCCCGTGATGGCGGCTTGGAGCGGGCGCGGGAGCGTGAGGGCCGGCGCCGGGTCGACGCTCTCGTCCAGGGCGAGCGCGGCGACGAGGTCGGACAGCCCGGCGCCCTCCAGGCCGCCCGGCCCACTTTTAGCCAGGCCTTCATCTTCAGAGGACGAGCTTTCGTACAGGTCACCACCCAACGGCAAACCGTCCGACAGGCCGGCGGCCAGCGCGGACGCAGGGTCGTCGTCGACGCCGCCCGCGCCACCGCACGCGGCCGCGGCCGCGGCCGCGCCCTCCTGCGAGAACGTCAGCACGGACGGCGTGCGCCGCATGGCCTTTTGTTTTTTGGCGGTGGTCATGCCCGCGCCCTCGGCGTTGGCCAGGGCCGTGTGCAGGCCTGCGGCCGCGGCGCCGGCTTCTTTGGCCAGGCGAGTGAGGGCCGCAGCCAACAGAGGGAGCGCGCCGGGTGGGGCGGCCGCCGTCCTGCTGCTGCTGCTGCTGCCGCTGCGGTCACTGCTCGCAGCAGCCACCGCCGGCATGATGAGCCCGTCGATTAACAAACAGGGCGGGCGCTCATTAGCGGCGCGTGGCGACGGCGGCAGGGAGCCGGGCGGTAGTGGCGGGCTCCACAGCGCAGTCAGGGCGGGCGCGGGCAAGGAGCCGGCGAGGCCTTTGGCCGCGGCGAGGGCGGCGGGCAACGGCACAGCCGCCAGCCGGGCAGACAGGGCGTCCGTGTCCGCGTCGGTCAGCGGGGCGGGCGCGCCGCGGGCGAGCAGGAGGCCGGACACGAGCTCTCCCGCGACGGCCGCGGCCGCGCCCTCGCCCGGCGGGCGCAGGGCTGTCAGTGCGGCCGCCGCGCCCGAGCCGGCGGCACCGTACGCTGCGGGGTGCAAGCCCGGCACGGCCAGGACGGAGATGAACGCGTCGGCAGCAGCTGCCAACGCCGACCGAGCGGGCGGCACGCCCGTGGGCGTGGGCGGCGCGGGCGTGCCCGCCGCGGCGGCGGCTTCCGCCGCCGCGGCCGCCGCTGCCGCCGCGGACGCGGCCCGCGGCACGAGCGCGGATGCCGCGGCAACAGCGTCTAACGGGATGCCCCAGCCCGAGCCTGCACCCGGACGGTCGGCCAGCGACGCCAGCGCGTCGGCGAGCGGGGACAGGACGGCCGCGGAGGCCGGGCCGTCGAGGGCGGAGGACACACCCGCCGGCCCGCCAGCAGTGCCACGGCCCGGCGTCGGTGCAGCTAACAGCGCCAGGATGTCCTCACCGGCCCGCGCTAAAGCAGCTTCCGCCCGCGCCGGGTCGGGCGGCGTGGCAGGCGCGCCGTCGGCGTCGCCGCCGTCGTCTGACGAAAAGGCGAGGCCGCGTGCCAGCACCGTCAGCCGGGCCGCGACGCCCGTCGTCGCGGCCGACCCGAACGCGGCTTGGAAAGGCGGTGGGAGCTTGCGCACAGCCGCCAGCACGGCTTTGGCGGCTGGGCGGGCGGACGCTTCCGCGTACGCGGCGGCGAGGAGTGTGGCGACGGCCGCGGGGAGGTCGGGCAGCGACCGCAGCACTGTCGGCGCAGACAGTGGCGCGCACGCCCTCAACAGGGCAGGCCCCGTGTCCGCGCCGGGCGCGTCGGCCAGTGCCGTCGCCAGGTCGGCCAGGATGGGCGGCGTGCCGTCGTGGGACGCCAGGGCGCGGGCCTGGTGAGGTGGAAGGGTGGGAAAAGGTTGAGCGCACGCGCGGCCGCGTCCTCTCCCCCCCTCCGTCAGCCGCTGGCGGCCTGTTTGGAGGTGGTGGACGATGCGGTTGCCACCCCCCAATGATGCACACGCACGCACCTCGTCTCTGAAGGCGACGGAAAAGGCGGGGCCGGTGGACCGGCCGCGGCCGGTGGCGCCGAGCGACCGCCGGCTCAGGCTGCTGACGGCTGCGGTGTTGGCCTGCAACGCGTCCCGCGTCATTTTTGTGTGTGTGCGGGCGTGCGAGTAGATGTGGCTGGGTGCAGTGTGGGCCCAGGCACACGTAGGAGAGAGTGGAGGAGTGGGCGGTGTCCTGGACGCCCTCCCCCCGGCGTCGTCCTTTTCTTTTCAGCGGTGTGCTCCCTAGTAAAAGCGAGCGAATGTGCGTCGTCGCTCGCCCACTCTTGCTTTTTGGGGCGGGGCTTCCTTTCCTTGCGCGCCGGCGGGCCGTGCGACACGCGCACGCTCTAGCTTGCGCCGCGCAGCTTGCGCCCTCACCGTGAGCGTGTGTCTGTGACCTGCGTCCTCCATGCCGCGAGCGGCTGCGCAACCGCCGCCGCAACTGGACGCCGATGGCCCGGGCTCAGCCGTCCGCGCCGCCGCCGACGCGGCGTCCGCCCACCTGGCCGCCCTCTTAGCTGCTGTGCGCCGGGTCCTGGCCGCGCTGGCGGGTGACGCCAGCGCGCTGGACGGTGCAAGTGCCGGCGGCGGCGACGGGATGGAGGTCGACGGCGCCCGACCACCCTCTTCGTCTTTCCAGGCCGCCCTGGACGCGGCCGCCGCGGACTACAAGTCCTCCCTGGCCGGCTTGCGGGCCGCCCTGACTGAGTTAGCTGCTGCACAGAACGAACCGCCTGAAAGGGCGAGCAAAGAGGATGCCGCTGGTCGTGCCGCCGCCGCAACTAGGCTGGAGGCCGAGGTTGCAGGATTGCGCGCGCGCGTGGATGCTGGCAACGCGGGCGTTTTAGACGTCGCGTCGCGGCTGGCGGCGCTGGTGGAGGACCTGGACGCGTGGCGTGTGCAGGGCATGGGACCGTGGACGGGCGGGCAGGCTTAGAGAGCGTGTTAGAGAGGCACCGGTAAATGTTTCAGGGTCACAATGTTTTTTTTCATTCCCACCAAAAAGACACGGACGCCGACGGTTCGAGCGCTTGCACGAAATGCCACCATCCTTTCGGGATGAACAGCGCATCGCCCGGCTTCAACAGCGCGTCCTGGAATGGCAGGCCGGCCGGGCCGGCCGCGCCTGGAGACGGGGCGGTGGTGGACAGGTCGACCCGCGACGTGTTGGCCAGGTCGTCCGGCCCCCGCCCACCCGCCAAGACGGCCGCCGCGCCCGGTTCGTACAGCCGCACGTACTTCACGCCGACCACCTGGACAAAGATGTTGGCGTGCGGGTCGGTGTGCGGCGGGGAGACGGTCCCCGCCGGCCCAAACCAGACGTTGACGGTCGGCGGGTCGTCGGTGCGGGCGAGCGCACAAAAGTCCGGGGTGGCGATGTGCCGCCGCAACGCGGGGCACTGGGCAATGAGGTCGTGCTGGGCCAGGTAGGCCAGTTTGTCGGCCGCCCGGCCCGCCATGCTGTCCGCGACAAAGGCGCCAAAGCGCACCAGGCCTTGGCCCCACCCGTCGGCGAGGTAGTGCGGGCCGAGTTCAACAGGCACCGTGCGGTGGGGTCCGACGGCGGCCGCCAAGCCCGCGGGCGTGGACCAGGCTTTCAAGGCGGGCCAGGAGGCGGCGAGGCCGGGCAGGAGCACGGGCGCGCCGTGCGGGCGGGCCGGCGAGGGCAGGTAGGCGTCCGCAAACTCGGACAGGGACGGTGGAGTGAGCGCGGCCGGGACGCGCGCGGCGGGCGGGCCGTCTGCCAGCGACCCGGGCGGCAGCGCGCGCGCTGGGTCGGGCGGCGCCGGCCATTCGCTCGGCAAGGCCGCCAGCACAGCCGCCGTCTGGTCGGCTAATCGGGCTTCGGCCACGGCTATCAAAGCGTGCGCGGGCGCGTGAAACGCCGGCCCGCCCAGCATGAGCGCGCGGTCGGCCAGGTCGAGCGCGGCGAGCGCGCCGCCGTCCCCCCCTCCCCCGCCGTCTGGCAGTGGCGGGGCGTGCGCCGCCCTCCCTGTCGCTTCGTGCCCGCTCCTGCCCGCAGGCGCCAGCAACGCCGCCCGGGCACCTAGCACGCACCCTGCGCCGTACGCGTCCCGCCAGTGCATGTCCACGGACCTCCACGGCCCTGTGTGCAGTTGTTCCCACGCCGCGCGGCGGGCGGAGGCCCAGGCGTCCGGCCCGGCCGCCGGGTCGAGCCACGCCGCGACGGCGCGGCCGCCGCTGGACGCGAGCGCTGCCCGCGCCGCCTCCAGGGCCGCGGTGGGGAGCGGTGGCATTTGCTCCTCGCTCATTTCGGGTTGAGCGCGGCGTCCAGCTCGCCAAAGTCTTCCATTTCCTGGACGGTCGGGAAGTCGCCCACAAGCTGGTTGTGGATGGGATGGAGGGGTGTGTTGAGCGAGGCTGGTCGAGCGCGCGCGCGTGCTTTTCTCGTTTGCTGCCCTTTCCTACTCTCATACCTTGCCGTTGACGTGCAGCTGGGGAATGGTGTCCACGCCGTCGCTGCCCGCCAGCATGGCCAGACGGGCGGTGGAGTCGGAGGACGCGAGGTCGACCTGGGGTGGTGCGCGGAGGGAGTGAGATGGACCGCATGCGTTTTTGTGTTTTTCCGCGAGCGAAAAGCCGTCGCCGCCACGGCCGCCTCACCTCCACGTGCTCGACTTTTTTAGCGTCGAGCAGTTGCTTGATCCGTGAGCACTCTGTGCGTTGCTTGGCGGAGGAGGGCGTGGTGGACGTGTAGAGCGTGACGCGCGGCTCGGGCATGGTCGCGCGCTGTGTGTTTCGTTTCGACGCTCTGGGGAGGTGGGGCGGGCCTCAACCCGCTGACGCCTCGCATCCACGGACGGAATGAATCACACCCTAGCTCTCTCTCTCTCTCTCTCTCTCTTCTACAACGCGGCCTCTACCCCAACACCCTCACAGCAGGCCAATGCTCGCCAGGTACGCGTCCAGCTTGGCCGCGAACAGCGGGCCAGCAGACCTCAGGCCGCCTGGTGTCTCGCCGCCGCCGCCACTCCTCCCGGCCGCCGCCGCCGGGTTGCGGGACACGTACTCCACCCAGACCGCCGCGTACAGGTGGGCTAGGTGGTCGCCCAGGTCGCCGACGCCCGGGTCGGTCAGCAGGACGATCTAAGGGTCGGGGGAGGGGTGTGTGGCGGGGTGAGGGAGAGGTCGCTGGACACAAACACACAACCCACGCTTCCATCCCTCTCTCTCTCCCTCTCTTTTCACCTTCAACCCGGACGGGCTCTCCAGCGCGTGCAGCTTGTAATTGTTCGTCGTGAACGACCGGAAGGAGCAGCCGTCCCCGATGCGGAGCGGGGCGCCCAGCTGCTGCTTGTCCGGGCTGGGATGGGGAGAGAGGTTGGGGTGGGGGATGGATGAAGGGGCATTGGTTTCGTGGCAACGCACGCGAGAACGCCGCCGCGCAACGCTCCGTCCCCTCCAACTCCCAAACGCACGGCCAGCACGGCCAGACGTCCCCCCGCCACCCGTCCTGCCTGCACACCTGAGCGGTTCGACGGCAGCAGCGAGCGTGCGCAGCGAAAACAGCAGCCCAAACATCATTTTGGCGTCGTCTGCCGGCGAGCCGGCCCCCGCAGACACGGGTTTGGGCCGGTGCCACTCCGCATAATGGAGTGCGGTGCCCGCCCGGTCGAAGAAGTAGGCGCACAAGGCGCGCGGCCGGGATGGCTGTTGCTGCTGCGTTGATGCCGGCTGCTGCGCGCCCGCGTCGGCGGTCGCCAAAGCCGCGGCGGTGGAGGACGAGTCGCGGCCCAGCAGGGTGTTGAGGGCGGACATGCTGTGCACGTGGAGCGTGGAACGCACGCCCCCACCTGCGGGTTGTGTGTGCGTTGTGTGGGACGCGCGGCGCCACACACACACACACGGGCCGGGCGGAAAAAGAGCGTCTGAGCGCGCACGCCGCTTTTTATACACGAAACTTGTGTCGTCGGTGGCGCTTGCGTTTTCCGCCGCCGCGCGCGCCGGGCACGCGCACTCCCGCCATGGCGACCGCCTGCTGAACGCATGCACATGCATCGGTCAACGTTCAGACCGGGTCGACGGGCGCCCCGGGTGCCGGGCGGGCCGATTACGGCCCGGCGCCCATGGCTTTCGACACTGCCCGCCCGCCACGTCGCCGTCCTCCGTCCTGCCGCCCGCCCGCCGTCCGCCGCGCCCGCGGACCGGGCGGTGGACAGCCTGACCAAGCCGGACGTCCCGCGCGCACCGCCGTCAAGCGTGCCGCCTCCGAGCCCTCCGCTGCCGCCGCCCGATGACCGTGAACCTCCGTCACCGTCGCCGCCCTCGCCCTTTTCGGTCGACCCGGCCACGCTCGCGGCGCTCACCGCCGACGCGGGGGCGGACCCGTTCACGACGCCCGCCGCGGTCAAAGCCGGCCTGACGTCCATTGACGCCCTGGCGTCCGCCCTGCAATCGTCCGCAGAGGCAGGCCTGCACGACGCGTCGCCGCCCGCCCTCGAAGCCCGGCGGGCGTGGGCGGGGAGGAACGCCGTGCCCGAGCGCCAGCCCGTCTCTTTGCTGGAACTGGTCGCCTCCGCCGCGTCCGACCCGACGGTGCTCACGCTCATCGCGTGCGGCATCGCATCCCTGGCGTTGGAGCTCGGCGTGGGCGGCGCGGACGAGCCGGCGGCGGCGACGGCCGTCGCTGCTGCTGCTGCTGCTGCTGCTGCTGCTGCTGCTGCGCCGCCGCCGCTGTCCCAACCGCCGGGGTGGATCGACGGCGCCGCCATCCTGGCCGCCGTCGCCGTCGTCGTGGGCGTCACGGCCGCCAACGACGCCCAGAAGGAAGCCCAGTTCCGCGGCCTGGCCGCGCTCGCGGCGGACCCGACCGTGACCGTCGTCCGGGGCGGCGCCTCCCTCGAAGTGCGGTCGTCCGACCTGGTCGTCGGCGACTGCCTGCTCTTTGAGGCGGGCGACATCCTGCCGGCCGACGGCATTGCCGTCGCGGCGGCGGACGTGCGGTGCGACGAGGCCGCGCTCACCGGCGAGTCGAAAGACGTCGGCAAGAGCGCGGGCGATGGCCTGCTGTCGGGCGCGCGCGTGCTGTCGGGCCGGGGCGTCGCCCTGCTCACGGCCGTCGGCCTGCGCTCCCAGGCGGGCGCGATCCTTGGCGCGGTGACGGGCGTGGACGGCCCGGCCGCCGCGTCGTCGTCGGCTTTGGACCCGGCCGCCGGCCTGCGCGAACAGACGGCGCTGGAGCGCAAGCTGGGCGACCTGGCCGGGTCGATCGGGCGGGCCGGCGCGGCCGCGGCCGCCCTCGTCGGCGGCGCGCTCGCCTGGCCGCTGCTGACCGGACTCGCGGCCGGGACGCGGTCCCTGGACCCGTCCCTGGCCCGGGACGCCCTGCACGCCGCCATCACCGCCATCACCGTCCTCGTCGTCGCCATTCCGGAAGGCCTGCCCCTCGCCGTCACCATGTCGCTGGCCTACTCCGTGAAACGCATGCTGGCCGACGCCACGCTCGTCCGGCGGCTGGCCGCCGCGGAGACCATGGGCTGCGCGACGTGCGTGGTGACGGACAAGACCGGCACGCTCACGGCCAACGACATGGTCGCGTCTCGCCTGTGGCTGGCCGGCCGTGAAGTGGACCTGCCGCCCGGCGGCGGCGGCGGGGGTGGTGGGTCGGACGGTGGCGGGTGCGGGTGTGGGTCGCTCCCACCGACCGCGGCCGCGGGCCAGGCGCGCGCGCACACCCGGCGCGGCGGGGCGTGGGCCCACCCGCTGGGCCTGGCGCCGCGGGAATTCGACCTGCTCGTCCGGTCGGCCGCCATCAATTCCACGGCCAACCTGCGTTTCCTGCCGGGCGTCGCGGTCGCGGAAGCGAGCGCGGCCGCGGCTGCGGCCGGCGTCGTCGCAGCCGAAGCCGCCGACGCGGCCGACCTGGCGGGTGGTGGTGGTGTGGACGGGTCGTCGCCCTCCTCCCCGCCGTCCACCTCGACCGCCTGGGTGCCCGTCGGCTCACGCACGGAATGCGCGCTCCTGGGCCTGTGCGTCAACTTGGGCTCGGACTACGAGCGCGCGCGGTCGACCGCGGGCGGGGCCGTCCTCGCCGTCGCGCCGTTCTCGTCCGAGGCCAAGACCATGGCGACCCTGGTGCGCCGGTCCGGGTCGCTCGACGCCGAGGCGGCCGCGGACTCGTCCTTTGAAGGCGGCGAGGCGGCGGCGGTGTCACCGTCCTCCGCCCTCATCCCCGCCCGCGCGTACGTGAAAGGCGCGGCCGAAGTCGTGGTGGGCCGGTGCACCTCCCGCCTGGCGCCAGACGGCGAGGCCGTGCCGCTGTCGCCCGAAGACGGCGCGTCCCTCGTGTCGTCCATGGCGACCGGCGGCGCGCGCGTCGTCGCCCTGGCGTACCGGGACGTGGAAGTGGTGGCGACCGACGTCGAAGGGGGCGGAGGCGGCAGCAGCCCGCCGCATTCCCTGGCCGGCGTCGACCTGTCGTCCGGCCTCACCCTCATCGCCGTCGTGTCCATTTCCGACCCGCTCCGCCCCGAAGTCCCCGCCGCTGTGGCGGCGTGCCTCGGCGCGGGCGTGGACGTGAAGATGCTGACGGGCGACGCGCCCGCCACGGCCGCGGCCATCGCGCGCCAGGCGGGGATTTTAAGAGATGCCGAGGACGAAGGGGACGCCGCCGTCATGACTGGCCCGGCTTTCCGGGCGGCCGTGCTGCCGTCCGGGCCCGACGGCCCACTGGACGCGGCCGCTTTTGCGTCGCTCTGGCCCCGCTTGCGCGTGCTGGCCCGCTGCTCCCCACGCGACAAGCTGGTCATCGTGCGCGCCCTGCGCGCGGGCGCCGGCAACGCCGCCGCGGCCGCGGAGGCCACCAGCGCGTCCACGCCCCGCCGTCACGCGCCCGTCGTCGCGATGACCGGCGACGGCGTCAACGACGCGCCCGCCCTGGCCGCCGCGGACGTGGGCTTCGCCATGGCGTCGGGCGCGCCCGTCGCCAAGGCCGCGGCCGACATCCTCCTGCTCGACGACTCGTTCGCCTCGGTCGTCGCCGCGCTGCGGTGGGGGCGCAACGTGTACGCCCGCACGGCCGCCTTCCTCTCCTTCCAGCTGGTCGTCAACATTTGCGCGGTCGCGACGGTGGCTGCGGGCGCGCTGGCCGCGGGGGACTCGCCGCTTTCCCCCGCGGAAATGCTGTACGTCAATCTCGTCGCAGACTCGTTGGGCGCGGTGCGTCGTTTTTTTTTTGGGTGGTCGGTGGTGGGTGGTGGGGGAGGTCGGTCGACCACCCGCGCAGTCCAACCGCCGCTCACGCGCCACGCGCGCCCCCCTCCAAAACCTACCCCTCCACAGCTGGCCCTGGCCACCGACCCGCCCGACGCCTCCGTCTTGGACGGCCCGCCCCCCTCCCCGGCCGACCCGCTGCTCCCGCCCCACCTGCTGAAGCACGTGGGCGGGCAGGCCGCCTTCCAGCTGGGCGTCATGGCGGCGCTGGTGCTGGGCGGCGGGTCGGCCGCCATCGCCGCGGCCGACCCCGTCGCGGCGGCGTCCGGCGACCCCGCGTCCGCGGCCAACACGGTCGCCTTCCACGCGTTTGTGTGCATGAGCCTGTTCAACCAGGTGAACGCGCGCAAGGTGCGGGATGAGGCCGACCCGCTCGCGGGCGTGCGGTCCAACCCGCTGTTCCTGGGTGTCTGGGCGGCGGAGGTGGCGATCCAAGCCGCGATCATCCAGTTTGGAGGCCCGGCCTTCGGGACGGTGCCGTTGGGGCCCGTCGCCTGGGCGGCGTGCGCCGGCATCGGGGCGGTGTCGCTGGTCGTGCGCCGGGTGCTGGTGGCGCTGCCGCCGCGACCGCCACGGGCGCAGCGTGGGGGCTAGAAAGAAAGGGAGCGTTTGGGCGTAGAAAGAACGAGAGAGAGAGAGAGAGAGAGAGCATTTTTTTTGTGTTTGTGTCGATTGAGATTGCATGACGGGCCGTGGTCCGCCGAGCCGTTTGTGGATATGACGGAAAATAAGAGAGTCGCCTAATAATCATGAGTAATAGGGCAGAGAAAAAAAACGCCCACGCGGCAAAAAAACAAAGCAGCAGCGCGCGCCTCGGCCGCGCGCGCCCTCCACCCGGCCTTTCCGCGGCCGCTCTCTTCGTGGGCCGATTGATCGCCATCCGATCTCAGCTTGCACTCGCGAATTCGAGGCCAGGCGCACCGACGCAGCCGGCGCGGCGGCGTTTCTTTTTTTCCGACGTCGCGCGCGCATTCAGGGGCGCGAGAAAAAGAAAACGGCTTCGCGGAGAGACGGGGCGCCATGCAGGCCGTCCCGCTGCTCGCCTTTGCGGACGGGCGCCGCCTTTCCATGCCGTGCAGAGTGGGTCGCGCCCAAATTCGGTCGGCCGTCGTCGCCAAGGAGGCCGTGCTCATCGAACCAGTGTCGGCCGCGACCGACCCGGGCGCGGCCGCGTTTGCCGCGTCTGCGCCAGGCATCGTGCCGGTGGCCCGCATCACGCGCGTCGGCGCCGGGCCCATCGCCGTCGTCCGCACGGGCGCGTTGAAGGGGTACATCCAGCTGGGCGTCGAACCGCTGTACCTGTGCGAGGGCGACGAAGTGCTGGTGAGCCCGGCGAGCGCGGGCGCGGCGGGCCACGTGCGCATCATGCGCGGCGCGCCGCCCGCCCCAGCCCCGCCTCCGGACGCGCCGCCGCGCGGGCGGGGGCGGCCCAAAGGCTCCATCGGCATTAAAAAGCGGGTGCGCAACGAGTTTGGCGTGCTGGTGCCGCGCGAGAGCCTGGAGGGCGGCGGCGCGTCCAGCCTGAGCGGCGCGTCGGCGGGCGGCGGCGGCGGCGGTGGCAGCGCCGCCGCGCCGCCGCCCGGCCTGCGGTCCATCCCCAGCGGCGGCATTTCATCTCGGCGGCTGAGCGGCGAAGGGCCGGCGGCGGTGGCGCCGGCCGCCGCGCCGCCGCCCCTGCCTGCCGCCGCGCCGCCGGCCCACCCGCCGGCCGCCGGCCCGCCGCCGCCCCCCGTCCTCCTCCTCCTCGTCGGCCTGCCCGGCTCTGGCAAATCCCATTTTGCCCAGTCGTTGCTGGCCCGGTGCCCGCCCGGCACGTGGACCCGGGTCAACCAGGATTCGGCCGGGCCGCGCCCGGGCTCGGCGGGGCGGCGGGCGACGTGCGTCGCCGCGACGGCGGCCGCGCTCGCGGGGCCGCGCCGCTCGTCCGTGGTCGTGGACCGGTGCAACCTGGACGCGGGCCAGCGGGCCGACTTTGTCGCGGCCGCCGCGGCTGCCAACGTCCCCGTCCACGCCGTCGTCCTGGACCTGCCGACCAAGGCGTGCGGCGAGCGCGCGGCCGGGCGGGAAGCGCACGAAGGCGGCCTGCAAGGCCCGCGCGCGCGCGCCGTCGTGGGCCGCATGGCCGCCACGTTTGCAGAGGCGGGCATGCCCACCACGGGTCCGCCTGAAGGCCTGGCGTCCGTCATGGTGTGCAAAAACGACGCGGAAGCGGCCGCGGCCGTTGCGACCTGGGCCGCGCGGTCCGGCGGCGGGACGAGCGGCGGCGCGCCCCCGCCGCCCCTCGTCGCGGGCGGGCGCCCCGCGGCGGAAGCCGGTGCTGTGGGCGGCGCGCCCACTCCTGCCGGTCCTCCTCTGTCCCCTGGCTCGCCGCTGGGCCCGCCCCGGCCGTCCGCGTTCGCCGCCCTGTCGACGGGCCCGCCGCGCATGAGCAGCGGCGTGCTCGGTGCGTCTGGCGTGACGGCCGGGCCGGGCACGGCGGCCCTGCCCGCCGCCGCCACGGCTGTGACGACGGCCGCGACGACGGCCGGCGGCGCGGTCGCCGCCGCGCCGAGCGTCAGCAGCCCGCCTTCGGAAGGCGGGGCAGGTGGTGGTGGTGGTGGTGGTGGTGGTGGCCCCATTCCCGCGGCCACCACGACCACCACCACCGCCAAGCCGGCCGCTGCTCCCGCCGCTGCTCCCGCCGAGGAAGCGCCCACGCCCACTCCCGTGGGCGACGCGCCGCCCATCCGCAAGCCGTCCGACCTGCCCGCCCCACCGCCGGCCAAGTGTGGGGCGGGCGGGCCGGGCGCGTACCGCCCGGCCCTGCCGCCCCGGAAAAAGGGAAAGGTGACCGCCGCGCCGGCCGCCGGCCCACCCCCTCCTCCGTCCGCGGCTGGCGTGGCCGGCCAACTGGCGTCCGCCATCCAGGCCGCCACTGCGCAGGAGGAGGAGGAGCAGCGTCGCCAGGCGGCGGCGGCCGCCGGTCGCGCCCCCGCACGCTCCCCGCCGCCCCGGCACCTCCCGCCGGGGTGGCCTGTCCCGCCGCCCTCCCGCGCGCCGCGCGGCCTGCAGGCCGGCCACCCCGTCCACGCCCTCTGGTCCATCGCCGCCGACCCGGGCGCGCACGCGGCCGCGGGCGTGCAGCTCGTCCTGCCGCCGCCCTCCGCTGAGACGGGCAACTGGGCGCCGACGCCGCCGGCCGCGGGCCTGGTCATCGCCCCCGACAAATTCCCGAAGGCCGCCGTGCACGGCCTGGTCCTCGTCCACGGGCCGGACCCGCCGCCGACGCCCTTTCATTTGGGGCCCGGCGACGCGCCCCTGGTCCGGGCCATGGCTGTGGCCGGCCGGGCGTGGCTGGCCGCCCGCGGCGTGCCGCCCGCCGCCCGTCTGGTCGGCTTCCACTCGTCGCCCTCGCTCCAGCCGCTCCACCTGCACGCGCTGTCGTCCGACTTGCGTGGGCCGTCCATGCGCACCAAAAAGCACTACCTGTCCTTCAAACGGCCGTTCTTCGTGCCGGCCGACGTGGTGGCGGAAGCGCTGGAAGCCGGGCGGCCGCCGCCGCTGCTGTCGTCCGAGGCGGCCGCCGCGGCCCTGCGCGCCGACCTGGCGTGCGACTGGTGCGGCGCGCCCGCCGCGTCCATCCAACCCTTGCAGGAACACCAGGACGCGTGCGCGGTGGCGCACGGCGCCGCGGCACCCTGGTTTGTGCGTTGAGAGAGAGAGAACTTTTTTTACAACCTTTAGGCCGTCTTTTCACCCCCTTTCGACTTTTTTTCTTGCGTTCCCCTTCCCCCCTCCCCGCGACGCCTGTGCGAGTGTGTGTGCTGCTGCCTCGCTCCGCTTCCTCTCCTTTACTTATCTTCTTCTTCCTTGATAGTTTTACAAATCCTCATTTTAGACAGTGGGCGGGCGCGGCGGACGGGAGAGGGGGTGGGAACGAAACAAAAACCCACCATCCATCCTGCCCGCCGCGCCCGCCGCGGCAATAGAGCACCACCCTTTCTGTTCCCCTCCTGCTTGTTTGCACCACCCGGGTGATGCGAACCCTTTCATCCCGGGGTCGCGCTGTGTCGCGCCCTCCGGTGGCGGAAGGAAAAAAGGAGCGGGGCAAAGAGGGAGCAGTCCAGTCGCGTCTCCTTTTTTAAAAATTGAAAGTGAAGAAGAAGAAACGTAATAAAAACGATGCGTCCTCAGCTCAAAACAGCCAGCCAAAGGAGCCCGCCGTCGCGGGCATGGGCCGGCGTGTGCACGACCCCAGCTCGGAGGACGGGGACGGGGTGGTGGGCGGCGGCGCGGTCGTGGCGCTGGCCGTCCAGGCGGCCGCTCCCCCGCCGCCATACACGCCCAGGCCGGAGCCGAGGCCCAGGGCGTCGTCGTCCAGGCCGAAGGTCACGCCGCCGCCGCCGCCGCCACCGCCTCCAGGGCGTGTGGGCCCACCGTAGAAGCCGCCAGGGCCGGCCGCAGAGCCGTCAACACCGCCGTCCGACGGCGGCAGGAGGGAGCCCAGGCCGCGCACGGCCGCCGTCACGCCCGCGGGCCGGCGCACATACTCGTCCAGGGCCGCGGCGGCCGCGGAGATGGGCGCGCCCTTCTTGTCGGCGGGGCCCGACCGCATGAGGTCGCAGACGACGCGGCAGAGCAGGTAGACGCCCTCATTGGCCAGGTGCAGGGCGGCGCGGGCCTCGCGCTGGCCCGCCTCGAGCGAGGCCACGCCCGCCGCGACGCCGCGCACCTCGCCGGCCACCGCCGCGACGTCCGCCCGCGCCCGGGCGACGTCGTCGCCGACCCGGCCGACCGCGGCGCCCAGGGCCGCCTGGTCGGCGGCCAGGTCGTCGACGCGGCCGGAGAAGTAGGCGCGCGCGCCCGCCAGCTTGCCCGCCAGGGCGTCGACGCCCGCCGCCACGCCCGCGACCGAGGCCTTGAGCTGGGACCGCGTCGTGAACAGGCAGTCGGCGAGGGACGCCCCCGCCAGGCGGGCGGCCACGAAGCCGCCGCCCGCGAGGAGGACGAGGACGGTGATGACGCCGCCCGACCCGGCGCCCGGCCCGCCGGACCCGTGGACGACCGTCACGCCGCCCCGGTCGCGGGCCAGGCGTTCGACGAGCGCGACCAGGCGGTCGACGTCGGCGCCGCCGCCGCCGCCGCCGCCGCCGCCCTTGCCCCTCAGCACGGAGGACGCGACGCCGATGACGTCGACGCCGTTGTAGTAGGCGGCCGTCGTGCCCGCGCCGACGAGGGCGCCTGGTTGGGAGGGGTAAAAGGGGGGGGGGGGGGGGGGACGGGGCGGGCGGGGTGAGGGCGCGGCGGGATGGTGGTCGGAAGTTGCGATGGTGAGAGCAGGCGCGGGGAGCGCGGCCCGACACCAGCACGCATGCGGCACAGCGGCGCCCGCCGGCCGCCAACTCCGCTTCTCGCCACTCCCACTGCGGGGACACAGCCACCTCACGCACCTACAAGACCCCGGGACGCCATGTCAGAGGCGGTGTTGTTGCTTCCGCGGGACGGAGAGCGAAGAGAGAGGAGAGGCCGGGCGCGGAGACGAGGGCCGCCGCGCGCACGTCCTTTCGGAAAGCGCACTCCCCGTTTTCACGACAGGCGCGCCGGGGCGCCCGCCGCGGTGCGGGGAGGCCAGAAAATGTAGGGGGTTGGGAAGGTGGGGTGTGCGCGCGAGAGGCGGGGTGAGGGCCTCCCACGCACACACAGGGGGACGGTGCGCAGAGAGAACGGGCAAGTGAACAGCAGTGCGAGTGAGAGAGAGCAGTGCGAGTGAGGGAGCTCACTCTCGAGAACGGAGGGGCGGCGGAAAAAAACGGTCCCGCACTCCGCCCGCCCGCTCTTCTCCTCGCACAACCCACGCGCGCGAGCGCGCGCGCGGCTGACGGCCGTGTCCTCTGCACGTGCCTCACCCTCCCGCCGAGGGAGCGTCAGCTTTTCCTGCGCGCGCCACCTCCGCTCCTGCATTTGTCCGCACGCACCAAAAAAATGGACGCCCACCAGCAGCAGCCGCCGGCCCACCGCCCGGCCGGCGGGCACTATGGTGGCGGACCAGGCCCATCTGGTGGCGGAGGTGACGGCGGCTCAGGCCCACCCCCACCCGCCCGCCCCCCCGCCCCCTCCGCGCCCTCCTGGCGTGTCGAGCTGCCCTCCGGCGGCGCGGGCGACGACCAGTATGGCGGCTGCCGCACCGTCGAACAAGCCTACCGCCGGGAACAGCAGATCGGCGAGGGCACGTACGGCCAGGTGTACCTGGCCACCGACTTGCGGGACGGGTCCAAAGTCGCGCTGAAGCGGGTGCGGATGGACAACGAGCGCGAGGGCTTCCCCATCACCGCCATCCGCGAGATCAAGCTGCTGAAAAGCTTGGACCACATCAACGTCATCCGGTTGAAGGAGATCGTGCGGTCGCAATGTGAGTTTGTTTGGGCGGTGGTGAGAAAGGGCGGCGGAAATGGCGCGCGAAAAAAACCAGCATCCATCCAGGCAGTGGGTCGAGGTTTCCGCCCTCTGACACCCTCTTTCCCCGCACCCCGCCCCAACAACACAGCCTCCAAGCACAACAATTTCAAGGGGTCCATCTACATGGTCTTTGACTACATGGACCACGACCTGACGGGCCTGATGGAGCGGCGCCAGTACAACTTTTCCGTGCCGCACGTGAGTTTTGGGGAGAGAGGGAGGACGGATGGACGGAAAAAAAAAATCAGGACAACACTCACGCCCGCTCGCCCCACCCGCCCAATCACAGATCAAATGCTACATGAAACAACTCCTCCAAGGCCTCAACTACTGCCACAAGCGCAACGTCCTGCACCGCGACCTGAAGGCGTCCAACCTGCTCATCAACAACGAGGGCATCCTGAAGGTCGGCGATTTCGGCCTGGCCCGCCCGTACAAGCAGGACGCGGCGGGCATGCGGGACCGGGACTTCACGAACCGGGTCATCACGCTGTGGTACCGCCCGCCCGAGTTGCTCCTGGGCGCGACGCGGTACGGGCCCGAGGTGGACATGTGGTCCGTCGGCTGCATTTTGGCGGAGCTCCTGCTCGGCCGCCCGCTGTTCCCGGGCGCGGACGAAGCCGCGCAGCTGGACAAGATTTCCCGCCTGCTCGGCACGCCGACCGAGGAAAGCATGCCCGGCTGCTCCAAGCTCAAGCACTGGGCGCACGTCAAGCCGGGACAGTACCCGTCCAACCAGCTGGCGGCGTTCCTGGCGGAGAAGGGCGTGGAGAAGCGCGCGCCGGGCGCGACCGACCTGCTGTCGCGCCTGCTCACCCTCAACCCGCGCGGCCGGGCGTCGGCGTTTGACGCGGCCGCCCACGAATTTTTCATGCGGGAGCCCCGGGCGTGCGAGCCGCGCGACTTGCCGCGCTTTGAAGCCAGCCACGAGCTGGACATGAAGCGGCGGCGGCAGGCGGCGCGCGAGGCGGCGGCGGGTGGAGGGGGTGGGGGCGGTGCGGGTGGCGGGGGCGGCGGTGGGCCGCGCCCGTCGGCGGGCGGACACGGCCACCACGGCGGCCCGCCGCACCACCACCAGCAACAGCACCCGCACCACCACCAGCACCAGCACCACGGCGGCGGCGGCCACCACGGCGGCCACGGCGGGTACGGTGGAGACCCGAACAAGCGGCCGCGCTATGGCGGGCCGGGCGGCGGCGGCGGCGGTGGTGGAGGCGGCGGCGGCGGCTACCCGGGCGGCTATCCGCAGCAGCCGCACGGCAACTACGGTCGGCGGTGAGTGCGTGTGAGGGGAGAGGACTGGTGAGCGCGTGTGTTAGGTGCTGTCTTCTTGGATTCTGCTGCTGTCTTTTCACACACAATCTACCCTCTCAACGCCGCCATGACCCGCGCCCGGTCAAACCCTGCCCACCCCGTCCACGCGGCGCCAGGCACGTCGGACATGGCTGTGAGGTGCCCAGCAGCAGCAGCGGGCGCGGCGGCCAGGCGTGCGTCGTCGTCGTCGCCTCCCGCCGCGGCGTCCTGGCCTTCTGACTCACCACCGCCGCCGCCGCCTTTCCGCCGCCGCGCTTTCTTGCCAACCGTCGCCGGCGCCGCCGCTTTCGGCGGGGCCGGCACGCTGCCGCCCGCCGCTTTCAGGCGCGCCTTGTAACCCTTGATCCACCTCCTCAACGGCCGCACGTACGGCCACACCCTGAAAAAGCGGTGGCGCACGCCGTCGGCGGTCGTGTAGACGAGCGACGCGGCCTCGCGGCTGGCGGGCAGGTCGGAGACGAGGTGCCAGGCCAAGCCGCCGATCTCACCCCGGACCAGGGGGGCGAAGGGCGTGTCTTCGCCCACGCCGGGAGCTATGTACAGCCGGGACCGCTGCTGGCGGTCGTGGACTTCGATAAAGTCGTCGGGCGACGCGATGGCCGGCCCCGCGTCAAAGCCCGTTTCTTCCAGGGTTTCGCGCACCGCGCAGTCCAGGTCCGCTTCGCCCTTTGCGAGTTTGCCGCGTGGAAACCCCCAGGACGAACCCTCTTTCAGGCCGCGGACCAAGAGGACTTTTGTGAGGGAGGGGTCGAGCATGATGACGCCGGCCGTGGGCACAGTGGCTTTGAACGCTGAGAACGCGGCAGACAGCGCATCCACAGCTGCGGCCCCGCCGCCCACGTACGCCGGCAACAGGGACGGCGGGCAGTGCGTCAGCAAAGCGGCCGCAAACTGTTTCAGGGACAGGGAGCGCAGGGTCGGGTCCTGGTCGCGGCAAAAGTCCTGGGGATGGGGTGGGCGGGATGGAGGTTGAGCGAGGCATGCGGCGTGCAAAACGAGAGCGCGCCTGTCCACCCACCATCCCTGCCCTACCTCGTAAAACCAGTGCGCCTGTTCGACGATGAACATCAGTTTCTCGGGCGACCTGGAAAAAATGGGATGGGTGGGATGGTGAGTGCCCTGCTGCGCGCGGCGTGCTCCTGGGCGGGGCGCAAGCCGAGTGTTTGCCGCGACGAAACTCACTCTAGCTCCGCGGGAGGCACGTTTAAGATGAAGCGCGAACACAGGTCATCCAAGAGCTCAGGTGAGGGGCCCGCCATGGCTGCGTTTGTGGGGGAGGGGCGTGTGCGGGCGGCCGTGCGGCACGCCGGACGTCTCTCTTCTTGTGCGCCTCCTTCCTTTTGCGGGTCTGTGCGGGCCCGGGCCATCGCCATTCATTTTTCTGTTAAATAGGCGACGGTCCGGCGCCCCTTGCGCCCGCCTGCTCCCTTTGCAACGCCTCTGTACAGGTGGCACGGTCCATCCGGCACACTCCCGGCGCAGAAACGGGCCTCAAAACACGCTCAGACCCTGCGCCACAGCCGTCCAAACGACGGCGGCCGCGCGAAAACGAAAAAAAAAAAACACCCACCCACCCCCTCTCCCATAAAAAACAAAATGCTCGTCACCAAGCGGTCGGCCCACTCGGCCGGCTCGTCCGGTGAAGCAGGCCCGGCGGCGCTGGACCCGGAAGGCGGCGGCCTGACGCCCTCCACGTCCTCCACCCGCCCCCTCAAACGCGGCCCCGCACCCTCGGCACGCCTGGCCCAGGCCTCCCTCGTCGCGACCCAGGCCTCCTTTTGCGTCGGCGCCGTCTACCTGAAAGCCGCCATCGCCCATATACCGCACGCGCGGACGGGCGCGGGTGCGAGGGCCGCGTCGGCGTTGGCGGCGCTGCGCCAGTCCATCGCCGCGCACAGCCACGGCGGCGTGGGTGGGGGCGCCCAGCCGCCGCCCGCGCCACCCCCATCCTTCCACCCGGTCGTCTTCGCCTTTGCGCGCGAAGCCGCGGCGGGCGCCATCCTGGTGGCGCTGGCGGTCGCCGCCCACCCGCGCACGCGGCCGGCCCGGGCCCACGTCCCCGCCCTGGCGACCCTGGGCGGCCTGCTCTTCTTCAACCAGCTGGGTTACATCCTGGGCGTGGACGCGGCCGGCGTCGTCGCGGCCGCGTGCATGCAGCCGACCGTGCCCGTGTTCACGGCGGGCATTGCGATTGCGCTGGGGCTGGAAGCGCCGACGCGCCGCAAGCTGGCCGGCATCGGCCTGGCCGTCGCGGGCGCGCTGGCCATGGTGGGAGGGGGCAATTCGAGCGGCAGCGCGGCGAGCGCGCACCCGCACGTTGGTGGCAGTGGCGGCGGGAGTGGTGGCGGCGTGGGCTGGGGCCACGCCGCCCTGCTGGTCAGCACGGTGTCGACGGTGCGTTGGAGTGGAGGGGTGGGACGGACGCGCGCGCTTCTTCTTTTCTCCCTCCAGCCTTCTTCCATCCGTCCATCCATGCTCACGCCCCCATCCTCACTCCACCCCCACCCCGTCCAGTCCATCTACTACCTGCTCTCCAAGCGCCTCCTGTCCACCTACCCCCCGCTCTGCGTCGCGGGCTGGGCCTACCTGCCCGCCGCGCTGTTGATGGGCCTGACCGCGTCCGCGACCGCGCCGTCCGACGCGTGGGCCATCCCCCGCGCCCTGGCCGGCCCGCTCGCCTTTTGGGTCCTCGTCTGCTCCGTCGCGGGTTACGCCGCCGTCGCCTGGGCGGCGTCGCGGCTGCCCGCGTCCCAGGTCGCCGCGTTCACCTGCCTCCAACCATTCCTTGGCACCGCCCTGGCCGTCGCGTTCCTGGGCGAGCGCCTCTCGCCCTGGGACGCCGGCGCGGTCGCCGTCCTGGCGGGTTTGGCGCTCGTCATCCGAGCCGACGGCAGTTCCGCCATCGCAGACGGCGCGGCGTCCCCACCGCCGCCGTCCGTCGTCCGCACGGCCAGCGGGCTGTCCCCGTCCAAACCGCTGGTCGCGGAAATGGTCCAGCAGCGGCGGCCTGGGTCGCCCGTGTTGGTGCCGGCAGCGGCGCCGTCGGGTGGTGGGAAAACCGCCGCTGGCGGGACGCTGCGGTCCGCGTGGGCATGGGTGACGGGCGGGGCCGCCAAGCCGGCCGTGGCGTGATAGTGTAAGCTCCGGTCTGTGTGTCCGTGTTTTTTACATTCCATCACTTCCGTTCCAGCGCGGCCCGTTTTTCCAAGAAGTTTTTGTACTGCTTTTTAGCAAACGCGCGCCTGTCGCCATCGCAATCCATCATCCCGCCTTTGCATTTGTAGGCTGCGGCTTCGTCCCGGGCTTTGAGGGCTTTGAGGACGGACGGATCCGCGACGATAATGTCGGGGTGAGCGGCTTGGCGGGTTGACGCGGGCGCGTCGGCGCGCGCGGGCCGGCTCACGGCCGCCATTGCGGCCGCCAGCAAGCCCACGCCTGCCTGACGGCGACTCACGACCGTGCTGCCGGCACTGGATGTGGCAGGGGTGGGCGGCATGGCGTGCTGTGTGCGTGCGTGAGCTCGCGAGGCGACGGGGAATGCGGGTCTGCGCGCGCACTCGACCCTCATCCGCCAGCCGACCCCTCTCGCCCCACTCCATCCATCCATCCGTTCCGCGCGCCCGGAGGGGGAGTCGACGGACAACACGACACACAAGCTACAACGATCAAACACTCCGACACCTCTCTCTCTCTCCCTCTCCCTCTCTCCTTCACGGTCCCGCGTCATGCTTGCCCGCGGCCGCCTTGGCCGCGCCATCGCCACCACCGCCGCCGCCGCCTTCGCGCGCGTGCGCCCGGCCTGCCGCGGAATCCACGGCCTGCCGTGACTCTTGTACTTCATCACCCGGCGGGACGCCACCTCCCTTGACGCCGGAGATCCAGGAGTCAAAGTCCGCGTCGTCGGCGGGTTTGGGTTTGGTGACGTCTTTCACCCGTTTTAATGAGCACGTGGCAAAGGGATACGCCCCGTCGGGCGTGCACCCGCCGTGCGGCCCGAACTTCTTCATGGGATCGCCCGGCGCGGTGTGGCCAGCCGTCTGCGGAAAGCACTCGCCGCACCCGTACCGGTGGTCAGCGCAAAAAGTCCAGGCGTTGCACCGCGGCTCGGCCGCGCAGGCCTGCGCGCACGTGGCCGCCGACACCACGGGCGGCGGCTTGTCCGCGGACCAGGGCCCCGGAATGTGCGAGTTGATGTCCAGCTTGATCAACTCGTCCGCTTGGTAGTTGGCGTAGACGGCGCCCCACGCTGCGTCGGGGCAGTGCCCCACATCCTCGACCAGCGCCGCCCCGGGCCAGGCGGGCGCGGCGCAGAGCGGCGCGCGGAAGGGCGACGGCTCGCGCGGCGGCGGGGGCGGCAGATCCCGCGGCTTGAAGGACCGGTAGTTGGACGCGGTCGACGACGAGCTGCGGTGGCCGGCGAAGAGGAGGTAGACAAAGAGCACGAGGACGAGCGCGCCCAGGTTGGACCGCGCCCAGGTCGCGGCCGCCAACAGTGGTGAGGCTTGTTGGTGGCGCCCCGCGCGCGAGGGTGATGGCTGCATGTGAGTGTGTGCGCCTGTTCTCGTGCCTTTTCTGGGCTTGGTCCCCCGCCTGCACTGAAGCCTGAGCTGATGCGTACGCCGCGGCGGGGTTGGAGAGGGGCGGCCGGTGCGGCTGGGCGGGCGGGGGACGCGCGCGGACGGCGCTTTGGGAAATCCACAAGTGTGACCAGCGGACCGATGCTTTCGCGAGCAAGCCAAAAATCTGTTTTTTTGCGCTGGCCGTCGGGGGCAGGCCGACGGCCGTCAACACAACCCGTGCGCATCGCACGGTGCTCCCTGTGTGTCGCCAGACTCAAGGACGCGCGGGCTTGAAGGCAACAAAAGCAGGGGCGATGGCCGCGTCGCAGCCGGCCGTCGCGGTCCGCGACGTGCGCGGCCGCGGCGCCGGCCTCGTCTCCACCCGGCCCATCGCGGCCGGCGAGGTCCTCGTCCGGGAGGCCCCATTCCTCCTGCTCCCAGAAGCCGCAGCGGCCGCGGGCGTGTGCGCCGCCTGCCTGTCCATCCTCCAGCCGGCCGCCACCACGCCCTGCCCGGCCTGCCGCCGCGTCGCCTACTGCAGCGCCGCCTGTGCTGCACACGCCCACACGGCTCCGGCCTGGCACACGCCCGCCCACTGTGCTGCCCTGGCCGCCGCGGACGACCGGGGGCTGGGGCCGGACGCGGCGACGAGCCTGCGGTTTGCGCTCGCGGCCGCGGCGCTCCAGGCGGCGGCAGGTGAGGGCACCGACCCAGCCGCCCGGGCGGCGTGGGCCGCCTTTGAGGGCTTGGCCGCTCCAGCCGGCCTGCCCGCCGTCGCGGAAACCGTGGCGGCCATCGCGCCACGCCTGGCGACGGCCCTGGCCACCGCCCGGCCCGGGTGGGGCGTGGGCCCGCCCGCCCTGTCCGCCTGGCTCGCCCGGGAGGCGGCCAACGCGTTTGGCGTGCTGGCGCCGCCCGACCCGGCCGCCCCGGCCGCCCGGGCGGTCCGGGGGTGTGGCCTGTACGCGACCGCCTCCCGCTTCAACCACGACTGCCTGCCCTGCGCCGCCCGCTTCGACGCCTTCGACGACCCGGCGGCCGGGCCGGCCGGGCGCACGCTGCTGGAGGTGCGCGCGCTCCACGCGCTCCCGCGCGGCGAGGAGGTCACGCTGTCCTACTTCCCCCTGGACTGGCCGTACGAGGACCGGGCCGCCCGCCTGGCGAGCGAGTACGGCTTTGCGTGCCGCTGTGCGCGGTGCGCGCTCGAAGCGCCGGGCGCCCGGCGCTCGGACGAGTCCATGGCCGTCAGCGGCAGCGGGGGCATGAGCTCCGCCGTCCACACCTCGGCCGGGTCGGCCCTGATGTCCGAGGGCGGGCCGGGGGGCCCGCCCGCCGCGGACGCGGCGCCGCCGGCCGACCCCGGCTACGTCGGCGCGTTCCTGGCCAAGTTTTGTTGCGGGACGTGCTCCGGCACGATGGCGCCGCTGTCTCCGGGCGGGGGCGAGGGCGACCACGTGTGCAATGCGTGCGGGGCGGTGCGCAGCCACGCCCAGTTTCTGAAGGAGTTGGAGGAGGAGT
Organism: Medakamo hakoo; assembly: GCA_026636295.1. Taxonomy (NCBI): domain Eukaryota; kingdom Viridiplantae; phylum Chlorophyta; class Trebouxiophyceae; family Coccomyxaceae; genus Medakamo; species Medakamo hakoo. The sequence continues at coordinate 621,850 of CP089454.1, read as the reverse complement.
GGGAGGAAGGGATGGACGAGTGACAGTGTGTGTGACAGTGACAGACGCGATGGCTGGAAACAAAAAAATCGGGGAGCGGGGAGGGGTTGGTCGAGTGCGCGCCCCTGTGTCCAGACCTCTCTTCGGCGCGCTCCCTCCCCAACGAGCGCCCGCGAACACGCCTGACACACCTCCGCGGCAGGACCAGGGGAGCACCCGCTCTTCATCCGTACCCGCGCAAAACCCAGCCGTGCGCACGTGCCGCGGCCACACACCCACCAACACAGAAGCACGGAGGCATCGGCGCGCTCGAACATATGACGAACGCCGCGCCGGTTCCCGCGCCCGCGCCGGCCGCGCCGGCCGAGAAAAAGAAGAAAAAACCGGGCGACGATGAACCGGAGCTCAGCCCGGAGGACCAGGACTTGAAGGACAAGCTGGAGCTGTGCGTGACGCGCATCGCCGAGGGCGACCCGGGCCTCGCGTCTGCCGCGGTGCAGGCCATCGCCGAAGAAGTCCGGTCCGCGACCACGTCCATGACGGCCGTGCCCAAACCTCTCAAGTTCTTGCGCTCGCACTACGCTGGCTTAGTCGACTCGCACGCCAAGCTGGCGGCCACGCCCGCGGGCAAAGACCTGGCGGACGTGCTGTCCGTGCTGGCCATCACGTCGGGCGCCGAAGGCGGGCGCGAGTCGCTCAAGTTCCGCCTGCAGGGGGCGCAGGTGCGATGAGGGGGCAGGGTTTTTTGGGGTTGCGTGGGTGATGGGGTGTGGTGTGCATGGCCTGGGCGTGCGCGTGCCTGTGGCAAGGGCGGCGTGCGCGGTCGCCGCCTCGTTTTTTCTCCCGGGCGCCCATCGGTTCGTCAAAACGCGCGCGCGCGCCAACCCTCCCTCGCCCATCCCCCCTCTCACCGACGTATCCCCCACTCTCCCCACCAACACACCACCCAGGGCCCCGTCGGCGCGTGGGGCCACGAGTACGTCCGCAACCTGGCCGGCGAAGTCGGCGCGGAGTGGGCGGCCCGGCGGTCCGCGGCGGAGGAGGGTGAGGCAGGCGCGGGCGGGCCGCCGCCCGCGACCGCCGACCTGCTGGAACTCGTCAACCAGATCGTGCCGTACCACATGGCCCACAACTCTGGTGAGGGGAGGGGGAGGACAGGACGGTCGAGCGTGGCTCCGCGCGCCTCGCGCCCGTCCCCGTTTTTTATTTTTTCCCGCCGCTCACGCCCCCCCCTCCAAAAAAAAAAAACCACCCCCCACCACAGAGCCGGAAGCCGTCGACCTGCTGCTGGAAGTCGACCGCCTGGACCTGCTCCCGCCGCACGTGGACGCGAAAAACGCGGGCCGCACCTGCCTGTACCTGTGCGCGTGCGCGCCGTACCTGCCCGAACCCGACGACGCGGCCGCCCTGCGGTGCGCGGCCACCTGCTACAAACAGTCCGGCCGGGATTTCGACGCGCTGCGGGTCGCACTCCAGCTGGGCGACATGGATTTGGTGGCGGCCACTTTCGCCGCCTGCGCCGACCCGGCGACGCAAGTCCAGCTGGCGTACTTGCTGGGCCGCCAGGGCGTGGCCCTGGACTTCGAGGACGGGCCCGCCGCCATCGCCGACCCGGCCCAGCGGGACGCGTGCACGGTCGCGGCCTCGAACTCGCGCGCGCCCGAGCGCTACCTGGCCCTGGCCCGCGACCTGGACGTCCTGGAGCCGCGCGCGCCCGACGACGTGTACAAGCTGCACCTGGCCGACGGCCGCCCGCCCGCCGGCGCCGCCGCCGCCGACTCCGCGCGCGCCAACCTGGCGGCGACGTTTGTCAACGCGTTTGTCAACGCCGGGTTTGGGTCCGACCGCTTGATGGTCCCGCCGTCCGCCGCGCCTGGCGCCGCGCCCGCCGAGGGCGGCGGCGGCGGCGAGGGCGCCGCGCCGGCGTCCGACGCCGACCCGGGCTCGGCCTGGGTGTTCAAGAACAAGGACGCGGGCAAGACGGCGGCGGCGGCGTCCCTGGGCCTGGTCACGCTGTGGGACGTTGAGGGCGGCCTGCCCCTCATCGACAAGTACCTGTACGCGACGGACGAGGCCGTCGTCGCCGGCGCGCTGCTGGGCGTCGGCATCGCCTGCTGCGGCGTCCGCCACGAAAACGACCCGGCGTTCGCCCTGCTGTACGAGTTCGTCGACCGCCCGGAGCCGGCCGTCAGGGGCGGCGCCATCATGGGCCTCGGCCTCGCGTACGCGGGCGGTGCCAAGGAAGAGGTGTGCGACCTGCTCGCGCCGCTCGCCTCCGACCCGGACGTGCCCATCGCCCTGGCCGGCCAGGCGGCCCTGGCCCTGGGCCTGGTCTTCGTGGGCCGGGCGCACGCGGGCGCGGTGGAGGCCGTGCTCCAAGCCCTGATGGGCCGGCCGGCGTCCGAGCTGGCCGAGCCCGGGGCCAAGATGATGGCCCTCGCGCTCGGCCTCCTCTTCCTGCGCCGCCAGGGCGGGGCGGCCGCCACGCTGGAGGTGTGCCGCACCCTGGACCCGCGCATCTCGCTGTACGCGCTGGCGACGCTGGAGGGGTGCGCGTACGCGGGCACGGGCGACGTGCTGCGCGTCCAACAGCTCCTGGCCGTGTGCGGCGAGCACCCCGCGCCGCCGCCGCCGCCGGCGGACGCGGCCGCCGCGCCCGCCGCCGCGCCCGCGCCCGCCGCCGCCGCGCCCGCCGCCGACGGCGCCGCGCCGGCGACGGGGGCAGACGGCGCGGCGGCCGCGCCCGCGGGCGAGGGTGCCGCGCCGGCTGCTGCCGCTGCCGCGGCGCCCGCCGCGCCCGGCGGCGCCGCGCCCCCGGCCAGCACCGCCCCCCCTCCACCCCCGCCCGAAGACGAGCCGTGGCGGTCCGCCCACCAGGGCGCCGCCGTCCTGGGCGTCGCCCTCGTCGCCCTGGGCGAAGACCTGGGCGGGGCCATGGCGCACCGGGCCCTGGACCACATCCTCCAGTACGGCGAGCCGGCCGCGCGCCGGGGCGTCCCCTGCGCCCTGGCCCTGCTCAACGCGTCCAACCCGGACGCGCGCGCCGTCGACGCGCTGGGCCGCCTGGCCCACGACGCGGACGCGGACGTGGCCCGGGCGGCGGCCCTGGCCCTGGGCATCGTCGGCGCGGGCACCAACCACGCGCGCCTGGCGGGGCTGCTGCGCGGCCTGGCCTCCTACCACAACAAGGAGCCGTCCCTGCTGTTCCTGGTGCGCGTGGCCCAGGGCCTGGTCCACGCGGGCAAGGGCCTGCTGACCCTGTCCCCCCGCCACACGGACGGCTTCCTGCTGTCCACGCCCGCGCTGGGCGGCCTGCTGGCGCTGCTGCACTGCGGCCTGGACGCGCGCGCGACGGTCGCGGGCCGCACGCCGCAAGCCCTGTTCTTCCTGGCGCCCGCCCTGCGGCCGCGCATGCTGATGACGGTGGACGAGGCCGGCGACCCCCTGCCCGTGCCCGTGCGCGTGGGCCAGGCCGTGGACGTGGTGGCGCAGGCGGGCCGGCCGAAGACCATCACAGGCTTCCAGACGCACACGACGCCCGTGCTGTTGAGCGCGGGCGAGCGCGCGGAGCTGGCGACGACCAAGTACCTGGCCGTGGCGCCGGTGTTGGAGGGGGTGGTCATCCTGAAGCCCAACCCGGATTATGTGGAAGCGGCGCACGAGTGAAAAAAGAAGGGGGAGGGCAAACAGGAGAGTGGATGGGGGAGGGTGAGAGGCGAGAGAGCGGTGGAGAGCAAAAGAGGGAGAGCAAGCAAGTGTGTGCGGGCGCGGGCAAAGGCAAGAGAGAGAGAGAGGGAGAGAGCGGTGGGGGGAGTGAGACTGAGGGAGTCAGGGCCCCCTCCTCTCCGTCGCAGCACGCGGGAGGGAGAGGCGGTGCGAAGCCAGGACGGGGGGTTCAGAGGGCGGGTGGAAAAAAAAAATCCTATTCTTCTGTGTGCGGTTTTTTCTACTCTACAAGCAAGCGGGCAATGGCCTCTCCGTGCGTGGCGTGCACGGCCGCGACAGCTGCTAAGGACGGGGGCGGTGATGGGACGGCGGGAGGTGTGAAAGAGGGCGGCACGCCGGCAATGGCGGCGTCGACAGCCGCGGAGACAGCCGACGGGTGGAGGGCAGCGAGCGCGGCCGCGGCCGCGCACACGCCCCAGGCAGGCGAGGGTTGGAGGGGGGCCGGCACCCAGGCTGCGCCAGTGCTGAGCCAAGCGTCCGCTAGGGCTGCCGCGTCCACGCCGACCGCGGCCAAGGCTGTGAGGGCGGGTGGCGAGGCACGGCTGGCGGCGGCGGCGGCGAGCGCGCCGGGCGTGGTGGCGCGGCCGCACCACAGAGAGCCAAGCGCGTCGGCCGCCAAGGCGTTGGCAATCAGGGGTGGCAGGGGTTGGATGGGTACGCCGACAGGCCAGGGAGTCGCGCCACCATGCACCGCCCGCAACAGGGCGTCCGCACCCGCAGGAGTGGCGGCCAAGGCGCCGAAGATGGGCGACAGGCGTGGCGTCGGCGCGCGGACCAGCAGCGCGAGGGTGGGCGGCGGCAGCAGGAGGGCGCCGTCCTCTCTGCACGACCCGGCCAGGTGGGTCAAGGCTTCGGTGGCTGCGCCGTCGCCCCCCACCGCCAGGCGGGCCAGGGCCGTGGCCGCGGCGGGGGCCAGGCCTGCCAAGGCCGAGCGCCCGGCCGCAGAGCCGAGCGCGGACCCGACGAGGACGGCGCTCAGCCGGCGGGCGGGGGTGCCGCCGCCGCCCGCGTCCAGCGCCGCCACGTGCAGGGCCAGTTGATCCCGCCCCACCGCGGCCCACAGCGGCCCCGCCAGCCGGGAGGTGGCGCCCCACCGCCGCAGCCAGGACGGGTCGGCGGACGCAAGCGTGTCGAGGGGTGGGGACGGCGCGCCTGCTCCCTCCCGCCGGACGGCCGCAGCCACAGCGTCCGCGGCAGCTTTCAGCTCTGGCGGTCGGAAGGCTGTCCAGGCTCGCGGCAGGGTGGACGACAGGAGCGTGAGCACGCAGCCGCTGGCGGCCGGGGGCGCCTCCCCTCCCGCCAGGCCACGCACTGCAGCAGACGCCAGGTGCGGCAGCAAGCCCGGCGCTTCCGCGGCGGCCGACGACGCCACAGCAACCACCAGCGCTGCCGAAGCCTGCGCAGTCTCAGCCCGTCCTAGCACCCCCGGCAGCGCGGCCATGAGCCCAGCCCACGCGGACGGCGAGTCGCAAATGTCGGCAGGGGAGTGCGGGTCAGCCGCCAGGGACGCGAGGGCGGCCGGCGCGGTGGACGGGTCGGCCTGTTTTGGTGAAGGGGAAGGGTTGTGAGCGTCAGCGTTGAAAGTAGAGAGCCTTGCTGACATTTGGGCCAAAGGTGCACCGACGCACCAGGCCCGCCACCGCGGCCTCAGCAGCAGCGCCCCAGGCCGACGCGAGGTGGTCGTCGTCGTCGGGCAGCGCAAGGAACGGGTCGGCAGCGGCGGCAAGGCCGCGGGCATCGTCACGTCCTTCTTCTAACACGCCATGCGAGCCGGGGGACGACCACACCGACGCGGCCGTCCCTCTCCCAGGCCGGTCAGGACTGGATGCGGTGGACGGCGGTGGCCGGGCGGGCGGGCCGGCCGCAGTCGCGATGGCTTGGACGACCGTCGATTGGGAGGGTTTGGTGGGTGGTTCAGGGCGGACGAGGGCTGTGTGCTCGCCCGCCATGGCTGTTGAGAGGGGATGCACGGCGCCCTTGTGCCTGAGGTGCGCCGGCGGGCGGAAGGGAGGCGGGCGTGAGGGAGGGGAAGGACGGAGGAGTGAACGCAGCGCGCGAAAAAACACTCTCCCCATTTTTTCGTTCGTCCGGGCATCGCGTTTCATAGCGGGCCGCGCCCGCCCACGCACCGCCGCGTCCGAGCGGTGCCCACCCCCAAGTCCCGCCCTTGGCATCTCGTGAACAGTGAGCGAGCGAATTGAAGGCTGCTGGACGTGTTCAACCCCGCCTGGACGCGCGCGCTCTGTGTGTGCGTCGCGCCTCAGCCCCGCCCCACTCATGCCGCCGGCCGTCAACCCGGCCCTCCTGGGCCCGCCCGGCCCGCGCAAGCTCTACACGCTCGTCGTCATCCACACCACGCCCGACCACGACCCGCGCGCCCGGACAGTGCTGCTAGGCAAAAAGCTGCGCGGCTTTGGGCTGGGCTTCTGGAATGGGTACGGCGGCAAGGTCGAAAAAGGAGAGAGCGTGCCCGCGGCCGCGGCGCGTGAACTGCGGGAGGAAGCGGGCGTGGCCGCCCTGGACTTGCGCCGGCGCGGCACTTTGACCTTCATCTGGACGGACCAGCCCCAGGACTTGCCGTGGGAAGTGCACGTCTTTGACGGCAGCCAGCTGGACGGCGCCCCCACCACGACCGACGAAATGGAGCCGGGATTCTTCCAGGCCGCGCTCGACCCGGCCACCAACACCGTCACCGGCCTGCCGTTCCACTCGATGTGGGCGGACGACCCGCTGTGGTATCCGCTGCTGCTGGCGGAGGACGAGCCGCTCTTTGCTGGGGCGTTTGAGTTCCGGAACACGACCGAGTTGGTGGGCGGGGAGGTGGGGAGGGTGGGAGAGCTGCCGCCGCTGCCAGAGCCGAGCGCGTGAAAAAAAGAACGAGCGCACCGCTCGCACTGCGCCTTCTTCTTCTCTCCGACAGTCACGCTCGCCGGCGCTCGCCAACCCCTGCCACTCGCATGCGCTCAAGCAGCGTGACACACCTCCAGGCACGCTCCGTCAAGCTCTCAACCCCGAAAACGCTCTTCGCTGCCATCCCGCTGCCGCAGGGCGCGTGAACGTTCGCACCCACCAATGTTTCGCGCACGGGCTCTGGTGTGCCTGGCGGGGGCGCTGACCGTCATCTTCTCTGCCGCGTCGGCTGAGGAGGCCTTCTGTGCCCCCACTGAGGTGTACAACACGACTGGCAAACGGTGCGCGAGAGTGGCGACGGCGAAAAAGCCTAGTTGCGCTGCGCGCCGCCATAACGCTGACCTTCACGGCCGCACCACCACGGCCCGCTCCTGCCTGGCCCTCTCTCTCCTGGCCACGGCAGCGCCTGTCCAAACCTGGACGCGGACGACAGCCCCACTTGATCTCTCTCTCTCTCTCTCTCTCACTTCCCACCATCACGCCGCCCTCTCTCCAGCGTCGAGGGCCGACTCAACGTCCACATCATTCCGCACACTCACGACGACGCGGGCTGGCTGAAAAGCATCGACCAATATTATTTTGGCGATGCGCAGTATATCCAGCCGGCCGCCGTGCAGTATGAGCTCGATTCAATCGTTGAATCATTGTATGCAAACCCGGATCGGCGTTTTGTTTACAGCGACATAGGGTTTTTTTCGATGTGGTGGGCGGAGGCGCCGCCGTCCATGCGCGCCCGGACCCGGGCGTTAGTCTCGGATGGCCGCCTGTCCTTTGTCAACGGTGGCTGGGTGCAGCACGACGAAGCGTGCCCGACCTGGGAAGCCATGGTCGACAACTGGACGCGCGGCCACCGCTGGCTCAACTCCACGTTTGGGCCGCACGCCATCCCGTCGACGTCCTGGCAGGTCGACCCATTTGGCCACTCCGCCACTCACGCAGCCTTGATGAGGGCGGCGGGCTTTGACGCGGTCTTCTTCGCCCGCGCCGACTTCAAGGACGTGGAAGCCCGCGCCGCGTCCCGCGACATGGAGCACCTGTGGCGGGGTGAGCCGTCGTACGGCGACTCCGCCGACGTGTTCGCCGCGACCATTGTGTCAGGCAATTACACCATGCCGTGGGGCTTCCAATTCGACTGGTTGCAAGCCGACCCGCCCATCATCGACAACGTGTGCGCGGCGCCCGGCGTGAACAACGTCCAGGAGCGGATCGACCTCTTTGTGCGGAAGGTTCGCGAGCTGGCGGAGCCCGTCCAGGTATGCGCGGGTAATACTAGTGGATTCGAGGGCGTGGTGGTGGTGGTGGTGGTGGTCGCAGCCCGGTGAAGCCCCCCGGCCTACGGGGCTGGGGGTGAAGCCCCGCCTCGCTCACCCAACCCCGCCTCACCCATCCCCACACAGGGCGAGGACGTCGCCGTGTACGCGGGCGCCGACTTCCAGCACGCGGCCGCCGCCATCTACGCCAAGAACCTGGACAAGCTGATCCACCACTTGAACGCCGACGGCCGGGTCAACGCCTTCTACTCCACGCCGGCGGCGTACACGGCCGCCAAGGCCGCGACGGCAGGCGCGTCCTGGGCGTTAAAGACCGATGATTTCATGCCGTTTGCGAACGACGCTGACAGCTACTGGGTCGGCTACTTTGCGTCCCGCCCCGGCCTGAAGCGCGCGATTGCTGCCGCGACGGGCACGCTCGCCGCCGCCCGGCAGCTGGCCGTCGCGCACGGCGGGCCGTCCGCGCCCGCCTGGTCGGCCGCGCTGGACCGGTATGAAGCCGAAGTCGCGTACGGCGCGCACCACGACACCATCACGGGCACGTCCAAGCAGCACGTCACCAACAATTACCTGGCGCGGCTGGGCCGGGCGCGGGGCGGCCTGGACCCGCTGCTGGGCGACGCGCTGAAAGCCGCAGCTGGCCTGGGCGGTGACGCGCCCGGCGCCGTGACCTGGTGCCACGCCCTGAACGCGTCCGTGTGCGCGCCGACCGCCCGGGCGTCCGCGGCCGGCCGTGTGTTCACCGTCTTGCTCTACAACGCCCTGGGCTCGACGCGGACGGAGGGCGTGCGCCTGCCCGTCTCTGGCGCTGGCTGGCGGGTCACGGGCCCGGGCGGAGAGGCCGTCCCGTCCCAGGTCATCGCAGCGTCTCCGGGCGACCGCACGGCCGCCGCCTCCCTGGTCGCGGCGGGTGGGGCTGAAGCGCGGGACGCGCCCGACTCCCAACTCGCCTTTGTGGCGACCTTGCCTCCGCTGGGCGCGGCCGCGTACGTCGTCTCACCTGCGGCGGCGGGCGGCGCCGGCGCGGCCGCGCCGTCTGAGCCCGTCGGCGCTGGCTGGTCGGCCAAGCCGCCGCGGGCTGGCACCTCCCTGCGCACGCCCGGCGACACGCTCACCCTGGGCCCCGGCTCCGCCAAGGCTGCTGGGCCTCGGTCCGCCACCCTGACCGTCGACGCGGCGACGGGCGAGCTGGTCCGCCTGGCGTCGGCGCGCGAGGCGGGGTCTCCATCCGCAGACTCTCCTCCTCCCTCCCTCACGTCCGTCGACGGCTTCGACATCGCCATGGGCTACTACAAAGCCGCGGACGACAACAGCCGTGGCATCGCCGGCGGCGCGTACATCATGCGCACGGACTCCTCGCCCTTGTACACGGGCTTCGACCTGGACGACGGCGGCAAGGGCGGCGGCCCGCCCGCCCGCTCGGCGTACGCCGGCCCCGTCCTGGCCTCCTACTCCGTCTCCTTCTCGCCGTACGCGTCCGCGACCGTGCGCCTGTGGGCGGGGCTGCCCGACGCCGAGGTGGAGTGGACGGTGGGCCCGCTGCCGTCGGACGACCGCGTGGGCCGGGAGATGGTCGTGTCCTACTCTGCTGGCGGCTTGGGCGACACGGGCGCGGGAGCGCTGTGGACGGACGCCAACGGCCGGCGCAACATGAAGCGCGTCCGCGGCAAGCGGCCGACCTTTGTGCCGGACGTCCAACAGGCCACGGCGGGGAATTATTACCCCGTGAGCTCTGCCGCAACGATCGAAGCGGCTGACTCGGCCTCCAGCAGCACGCCCCGCCTGGCCCTGACGGCCGTCACGGACCGCGCACAAGCCGCGTCGTCGGCCGCGGACGGCAACCTGCAGTTGCTCGTGCACCGCCGCCTCTTCAAGGACGATTGGAAGGGCGTGAACGAACCCCTCAACGAAACCGAGTGCGGCTGCACGCCGGCGTGGAGCACGGCCGGTTCCACGGGCTACACCGACTGCGGGTGCGGCGGGGTGGTCGCGACGGGCTCGCACACGCTCGTCCTGGCGCCCGCCGGCCCCGACGGCGCGGCCGCGCGCCGGGCGGCCCAGGCACGTGCGGCGCGGCCGTTGCTCGTCGGCATCTTGGACGGCGTGGTGGACCAGCCTCCGGCCGCGACGTCGGCCCTGGCGGCCGGCCTGGTGGACGCGGGCGGCCTGCCGCCCAACGTGCACTTGGCCACGCTCGCGCCGGCTGGGCGCCCGGGCACGCCGGACGGCCGCGTCCTCCTCCGCCTGGCCCACACGTTTGAAGCGGGCGAGCACCCCGACCTTTCCGCGCCCGCGACGGTCGACCTCAACGGCCTCTTCCCCGCGGGCTGGGCCGACGTCACGGAAACGACGCTCACCGCCGCCCGCCCGCTGGCGGACGCGCCCGCCCCCCTCACCTTCCGCGCCGGCCCGGCCCTCGACCTGGGCGACGACGCGGCGAAGAGCGCCGCGGCGGCCGTCCCCGCAGGCGCGGGCCCTGCTGTGCCGGCTCAACCTGTGTCTTGCGAGTCGGGCTGTGCGTCGAAATCGCTGCCCGTGACGCTGGGGCCCATGCAGGTGCGGACGTTCCTGGTCACGCCGGCTGCATGAAGGTGGAGGAGAGGCGGTGGTGGGGATGGACGGATGGGTGGAGCAAAAAAAAGGGGCTGCCTAGCGCCCCGCCAGGTTTGTTATTACACACGACACACCAACAACAACTCTGTCCTCACGTCGCATCCGTCACAGCCGGCACCGCCCGGTCGCGCGCCGCCCGCTCCACCGCCGCCAACAACGGCGCGTCCGCGGGCGGCATGGGCTTTGACGCCAGGTTGTTGGCCGGCACCCACTCCAGGGCCTGGCCTTCCTTGCCCGTGGGCGTCCCGCTCCACGCCGTCACCAGGTACAGCGGCATGATCAGGTAGAAGGACTCGTACGCGTGCGAGGCAAAGGTCAGCGGCGCCATGGAGGACGGGTCGACGGCCACGCCCAGTTCTTCCTTGAGCTCGCGCGCGAGCGCGGCTTCCAGGCTTTCGCCCTCGTCGACTTTGCCGCCCGGAAACTCCCACAGGCCGGCCATGGATTTGCCGGCGGGACGCTGGGCCAGTAAGATGCGACCCCGGTCGTCCAGCATGGCGGCGGCCGCGACGAGCACGGTTTTTGTCGGGGAGGCGGCCATGGCGCGGACGGGGTTGGTGGCGGCGGGCGGCGGGCGGCGCTGTGAGGCGGACGGGCGGGGCAGAGGCGTGCGGGCGTGGGCTGAGCTGGCCTTCGGCGCGGCGTATAGTCCAGACGCGACGCGCGTCACGCAAGAGTATTTGATGATTCCAGACGCGCAGACCAAGGCGCGCGGCCGGGCGGACGACAGGGCTTGCATTGGCACGAGTGTGGATGGGACAGCGACCAAACAAAAAGAAAAAACTTCTGTGTGTCATTGCTCTACAGTGCCTGCGCCGCCACGGCCGCCCCACCAGCCGACTTCACACTCCCACCACTCGTCACTGTCGCAGCCGCGTCCGGCTCTTTCGGAGCGGCCGGCAGCCGCTTCGAAAGAATGGTGTATCCGGGGTCCCGCCCGCCCGGACCCTCGCCCGGCCCGGGCGAGCTCGGGTCCGTCACGAAGCCCAGCCCGGCGTACAGCCGTTCCGCGCCCTCGTTCCCGGCCTGCACCGTCAGCATCAGTTGGCTGAGCCCACCCTTCCTCGCCGTCAGCTCCAGGACCAGCATCAGGAATTTGCCCAGGCCCTGGCGGCGGACGGCGGGAGAGGACTGGATTTCGTAGATGTAGAGCGTGGGGCTGGGCCCGGCCTCCATTTCCAGCCGGTAGTGGACAAAGGCGACGGGCGGCGCGGTGGGGGGCAGGCTGCCATCCGCCGGCATGTCCGCCTTGTGGTAGGCGAGCAGGAAACGGGCGGCGCCGTCGGCCAGCTCGCGTCTTTTGGACGCGGGGTCCCACCCAAAGCCCGCCGCCTGGTAGAGGGTCGCCATGTTTGATGCGACGAGGTCGAACACCGCGTCGGCCGTCGATGCGGGTAGCGATGCGTGGGTTGGGGCGGCGACGATGGCCAAGTCCAGGCCACCGGGTCGGGCAAAGGACCGGAAGCTCGGCGGGAGGGCGGCCAGGATGTCGGTCGAGGCGGACTGAGTGCAGGGGTGGGGGGTGGGGGTGGAGTGAGTATGTTGGCTCGCGCGTCGAAAGGGCCAGGCGCGGCGGCCGTTCTCAGCCCTCCCGCCTCACCTCTTCCATTTTCTTCAGGACGGCCTGGGCCTCCAGGGCGCGCGCCAATTCCTGTGTTGCGGGACGTGGGGAGGCGGCACGTGGCGTGAGGTTTTGAGACGCATCATCGGCGCCGAGCGCGCGCGCAACTTGAATGCCATCACCCGTCCCAACAAACCTCCTGCTTGCGGGCCTTGCGCGCGGCTGCCGCGGCCGCATCCTTTTTGGCCATGACGGCTGCGCGCTTTGCTTTGTGTGTGTGTTGATTCTCCAAGGGGGGTGCCCGGTCTTTCACGGGCGAGGGAACAAAGTCATAAAAAACGTAGAGTCGCACGCGGCACGCCGAGACGACTTCATCCCAAGTCAGTCATCTCTCTGATTTGCTGTGCGTTATGAGCGATACTTCTTGGTTTTAAAGCACCAGGGCGGGCCGAGCTTCTGCGGCCGTGCCAGAAGTGTGAGGCACGGAGTTTGGGAGGGTTTTGCTGCGTAAATTTGAAAGATGTGTGAGGATGGGAGAGGGTGGTCGAGGTTGAGACGGCGCTCCCACTGTTCACTAGCGCACACTAGTAAAAGCAGACACAGTTTCGGGTGGGCGCCGCTCACACTCCGCCCCTCCGCACGCCAGCACGCACCCGTCGGACGATGCGTCCGGCTGCCCTTAGGGTTGCGCACCGGGTAGCCCGCGTGCGGGGGAGCGTGGGCGCGCTGCGATGGCCTGGCGGCGGCCGTCTGCGAGTGCGCGGCGCACCGACGGCCGCGCCACGGCCACACCTCTCCCCGCCCGGTCGCAGACACGCCGGCGTGTCCACGGCCGCGTCCACACCGGCCAACGCCCTCCTCGCCCACCTGCCGCCCGACCTCCGCCCGGACGTGACGCGAGCCTTGGAACTAGCCGAGCGCACAGCCTCCAATGCGTGGCTGCTGCAACACACCGACTTTTTGACCCCGCCCGCCGCCGCCGCTGCGGTCGCCGCCCTGGCCGGTCGCGGCGACGTCGCGGCCCGGCCCTGGGGCGGCTGGCCCGGCGCCGAACGCGTCCGCCTCATCCTGGGCGACCACGACCGGCTGGCAAGTCTCACCGACGACGACCTGGCGGCCGACCCAGACACGGGCGGCGTCTCCGCCGTCAAGGTCCGCGGCCGCTTCACGTTTGAGGCTGCCAGCCACCGCGACTTTTTGGGTGCGGCGCTGCGGGGCGCGGGGCTGGACCGCCGGGTGTTGGGCGACATCTTGCTAGACGGCGAGCGTGGGGCGACCCTGTTTGCCGTCCCGGCCGTCATCCCAGCGTTGGAGGTGGGGGTGACGGGCGTGCGGGGTGTGGGCGTCACCACCACTCGAGTCGACGCGCTGTCCGACCTCCGCCTGCCGGCGCCGCGCCCGCCCACCGAAGTGAAAACGACCGAAGCGTCTCTCAGGCTGGACGCCCTGGCATCAGCGGGCTTCCGCTCCTCCCGCGCCAAGATGGCGGACGCGATCAAGGGCGGCGACGTGAAGCTCAACTGGGTCGTGACGACAAAGGCGTCCGCGCCCGTGTCGGCGGGCGACGTCATTTCCTGTGCGGGGAGGGGGCGGGTGGAGGTCGTGGCCGTCCACGCGACGAAAAAGGGGCGGTGGGCCGTGGAGATGGTCCGGCACGCGTGAGTGGCCCGCTCCCCGCTTGAAATCCAGGCGGCGCGGCCCAGGCCTCGCCGCCGCCTGTAGATTTTTTAGACAAAACAGCTACACATTTTTTTTTTCAATTACACGCTAAGAAGAATCTCTCATTCCACGGCCATGGCGCCCTCATCGGCTGCTGCCTCCTTGCCAGCCGCCTCCCCGTCCAAAGAACCCAGCACATGCGCAATCACCCGGTCCGCCGTCTCCATGCGTACCCGCTCTGCGTCTGTGTAGCGCCGGGGCGGCGGCACCCGCCTCGTGGCCGGTTGTGCGTCGTCACCACCACCACCCGCTTCAGCCGCCGCCTCCGCAGCTCTTTCAGCACTGGCCAGCGGGTCCAAGTCCGCCCGCATGCGCGCGAACGCGGCTTTGATCGTCCACAGGCACCGGTCAAGGCGGGCCGAGAGGATGGAACCCAGGGGAGGGGCCTGGTAGATGGAGCCGGCCAAGATGTAGTACGCGGCTTGCGGTGCTGGAGCGGCACCAGGGGTACGCCACCGGCGGGCGATGATGAACAGGTGCGGCGGTTCGGCGGCAGTGAGGGCGTACTCCGGGCCGGATAGACTGGAGGAGAGAGAGTGATGGGGAGAGGGAGGGGGACGCGTGACCAAAAAAAAACGCATGCCTCGGCAAACACGACGCCGGCACGTCCACAGCCCCAAACAAACTTGCCTGCTCAGCTCGTCCACCCTCAGCCCTCTGACCCGGGCTTGTTCGTTCAGGCACCCGCGGTCGTAAAAGGGTGAACCCGCGAAATAATCGAGTGCCGTCGCGGGCGTGAGTGGGAAACTCGCCAGCCAGGCGTCGTCCCGCCACTGGGTGGCAGTCAGGTCGGGTGGCGGGTCGGTCGCCATGCGTGAGGATGTCCGGGCGCAGGCGCGAGCGCGCCCGTCGCACGTCGTCCACCCCTCGTCCGCACGGACGGGACAAAGAAAAGGAGACTGACGGGCAGAGCGCGCGCTCTGTTTGGTCGTCACTGCGATGATCCAGCGACCAGTTCGGCCACCGCCGTGCCCACCACCCAGGCTGTGTGCGCGTGCCAAGCCGCTTCCTGTGGGCGTCATGGGCGTCGCTACAAGCCTCCCCAGTGGCGTGAGCAAAGAAGGAGTTGGTGGCCCGGTGGCGACGTCCGCGGGCACCGCCTCTGCCTCGACGAGCAGCACCCGCCCTCCGCCGCTCCCACCGCCGACCACCCCTCTGTCCGTCAACCCATCCATCCACCCGCACCCGTCCCACCTCGTCGTCCTCGTCCACGGCATCGTCGGCTCGCCCAACAACTGGCGGTACATCATTGACGCCCTGAACCGCCGCACCGGAGCAGATGGCCGCGGCCTGGCCGTCCTGGCGTCGACCGCCAACGCGTTGGAGACGGCCGGGCCGCGCGGGACGTTTGAGGGCGTGGACGTGTGCGGCGCGCGCGTGGCCGCCGAAGTCCGGGCCGCCGTCGCAGCGGAGCAGGCGGCGCGAAAGGCGGTCGGCGCGCCACCCCTGGACAGGATTTCCGTCGTCGGCCACTCCATGGGCGGGCTCGTCGCCCGCAACGCGGTCGCCCACCTGTTTGAGGACGGGACCGGCGGCGGTGGTGGTGGCCGCCCCACCATCGCCGGCCTGCGCCCCGTCGCCTTCACGAGCATCGCGACGCCACACGCGGGCTGCACGGGCTCGCCCTCCTCCGCCGCCCAGGTCCCGCTCGTGGCGTGGCTGCGCCCGCCGCGCGCCCTGGCCGCCGCGCTGGACGGTCCCGTGTCCGCGACCATGGGCCGGACAGGGCGCCAGTTTTTCTTGCGGGACGGGGACGAGGGCGCGGGCGCGCCGCCGCTGTTGGTGCGGATGGCCCAGGACACGCCCGGGGACCTGCCCTTTTTGCGGGCGCTGGCCGCCTTCCCGGCGCGGGCCGCGTACGCCAACTCGGGCGGCGACCACCTCGTCGGGTGGGCCAACGCGTCGCTGCGCTACACTGACGAACTGCCGGCCGACCTGCCGCGCGGCAAGGGCGTCGTGTCGGACAGCGGGCTCGAGTCCGCGTTCAGCCACCCAGACCGCCGCAGGGACGGGCCCGCTGCCGAGGCTGCCGCGCCCGCGGGGCCTGGCGCCTCTCCTTTGGAGCGGACAGAGGTGGCGGCCATTTTGGAGGGCCTGCGTTCGCTGCCCTGGCGCCGGCTGGATGTGTGCTACCGCGCCACACCCACGCGCGGCGTCGCCGCCCACAACCTCATTCAGGTGACGCGGAGTTGGTGCCGGTGGTTGGACCCAGACGCGGGCGCGGCGGAGCATGTGTGCGACTCGCTCGTGGCCGTGGATGGACGGGTGTTGGCGGCGTCGGCAGAGACGGAGTGCGTGAAATGAAACACACGAGATAGGACACAGCACAATTTTTTTTTTACAAAATGCTCTCAGATCGGCAGGTCGTGCAGCCTGTACGCCAGCACCCGCCCTTTGGCTGTGCCCGCGGCGAGGATGCCACCTCCAGGTGAGAACGCGGCGCAGTGCACGTGCCCCAACGGCGTGCGCGACGTCGGCCAGTTGGGAAACACAGTCAGCGACCCGCCGTGGACGAGCCTCAACCCATCGGCCGCCAGGCGGGAACCCACGGCCAGGACGGCGCCGGACGGTGCCCAGGCCAGCGTGTCGATGGTCGTCGCCAGGTTCATCAGGGCGCGGGCGGGTGCCGGGCGGGAGGCGGGGGTGGGGGTGGCGGGCTCGGCGGGCGAGGCGGTCGCGGCGGACGGCGCGCCGCCCGCGCCGGCCCACGCGCCCACGGACGCGTTGCCACCGCCCAGGCTGCCGTCCTGACCACGGCGGTACACGTTGACGACACCGGACGTGGAGCCCGTCGCCAGCGCGCCCGTGACGGAGGGCGCCAGGGCGGACACGGAGAGGGAGCCTTCGTCCACGTCCCGGCGCACGCACGTGCGCGTCCGCAGGTCCCACGTGTGCACGACGCCGTCGCCGCCGGCCGTCAGCAGGGTGTGGCCCGTGGAGTCGGCCGGGTCAAAGGCGGCCGTCCGGACGGACCCGGCGTGGCGCAGCTCGCCGACGGGCGAGCGGCTGCGCAGGGAGAAGAGGGGGACTGTGCCGCGGTCGCCGACCAGGGCCAACAGGTCGGCGCCGGGCGCGTCGGCCGCCGCGAAGCGTTCCCACGACTTTTCCGCCCGCCCGGGGAGGGGCCCCACGCGGTGCGCCCGTCCAGACGCTAGGTCCAGCACGTAGAAAAAGGGGCGGCGGCCGGTCGCGATGACGGCGTCGCCACCGCGTGCAAAGGCCGCGGCATGGATGGGGCAATCCCGCAGGTGGACCGTCTGCAAGTGCGCGCCGGCCAAGCCGTCCGCCTGGAAAAAGCGGAGGGCTTTGTCAAAGCCGGCCGTCAGTAGCACCTGGCCGCCCGGGTGGAAGGCGACGGCCTGGACGACGGCGTCGGACGGGGCGGACGCGTTTGCGTCCGGGAGGCGCGTGATCTCCAGGCGGCCCGGGGCCAGCGGCGCTGCAGTGGCGGCGGCGCCGCCCGCGCTCGCGGGCCGGGCGAGCAACGCTGCACCCGACGCCAGCAGGGCCTCTGCCGATGTGGGCGCGTCAGCGGCCGCACCCGCCGCCGCCGCCGCCTTGGCCGCCTTGGCCGCCGCTTTCTTGGCGGCGGCGGCCCAGCCCGTGTGCTGGTACGTCGACGCAAACCGCGCCCGCAGCCGGGCTTCGTAGTCATCCCCGCCCAGCTGGGCTTCACCCTCGTGCGCGCGCAGTTTGCGCAAGCGGGCCGGGCCGGCCGCCACGTCGACCGTGGACGCGGCGGTGAACGGGTCGTGCCAGGCAGGTGCGGCGGTGGTCGTCGTCGTGGTGGTCGCAGGCGTGCGCGGAGGTGGCGCGGGAGCGTCAGCGGCGGCGTCCTCGCCACCCGCCGCCGCTCTGGCCCGGGTGCGCGGACGGCGTGGTGACGACGGCGCATCGGCAGTCCCAGCAGCCCCGTCCCCACCGCCGTCCCGGTCCTCGAAAAACAGGAGCGGCGGCGGCGCATTGCCGTCGCGCTCGCCGTCGCTGCCGTCGCAAAGTTCCTGGCCAAAGCCGGCCGTCGGCTCATAGCTCGCCGGCCCAAACAGCTTGGCCTCTAGTTCCTCGACCTGGTGAGCCATGAGGTGAGCGGTGGACAGGGAGTGAGGGATTGTGTGCGGGCGGGGGGCGAGGAGCTCGCGGGCGGCGGCTGCGCAGCGCTTTTACTAGACTCGCAGAGAAACGCACCCGCTTGCGCTGGGCGTACGATGCCCGCTTGGTCCGTTTTTGAGGTCGGGCGGAGGACGGTCCTGGGCCGGCAGGCGCGGTGCACCGGTCGCCGGCCGCCATTTTCGAGAGGGTGTGTTGTTTCCCGGACGGACGGGTATAGGGAGAGTGACAAAAAAAGGGGGGGAGAGGGTCGGTCCAAACCTTCCTTCTCCAGCAAATCTTCCGACGGCCCTGGGGAGGGCGTGGAGGCGCGCGCGAGCCCACCTTGCAGCCGTGCTGTGCACACACACCGGTGTCCACGCACAAAGCCACCGCACTTCCCGTCCCCGTCTGCTTCACCCGCGGCGACGCCCCTCAACCACACCATGCCATCGCTCGCGCACCAATGCCTCTGCCTGGCCGCGGCCGCCCTGCTGGCTGCGCCCGCCTCCGCCGCCTTTTCCGGCCGCCAGTGCGTACCCAGCTCGTACAACACGACGGCTGGACGGTGAGTGGGTGGGAGGCGTGCGTTGTGGGTGAGGGACGAAACGAGAAGGCGGCACAGCGCGCGCTCCCACCACTCACGACCTCCCCTCCCCTCCTCCCTCCTGCCTCCTGCCTCCTCCCCTCGCACAGCCGGCCCGGCGTCATCAACGTCCACATCGTCCCCCACACCCATGACGACGCGGGCTGGCTCAAAACCGTCGACCAGTACTATTTCGGGTCGAACCAAGGCCACCAGGTCGCCGGCGTCCAGTTCGTCCTGGACGCCGTCGTCGCCGCGCTCCAGGCCAACCCCGACCGCACGTTCATCTACGGCGAGGTCGCCTTCTTCGCCCGGTGGTGGGCCGAACAGGGTGAGGCCACCCGGTCGTCCGTCCGGTCCCTCGTCTCCTCGGGCCGCCTGCAATTCGTCAACGGCGGCTGGGTCCAGCACGACGAAGCGGCCGCGTTCTGGGAGGACATGGTCGACCAGACCGCGCGCGGCCACGCCTGGCTGGCCCAGACGTTTGGTCCGTCGGCCCTGCCCACCATCGGCTGGCAGATCGACCCGTTTGGCCACTCCGCCACGCAGGCCGGACTGTTGACGGGCGCCCTCGGCTTTGACGCCCTGTTCTTTGGGCGGGCGGACTACCAGGACATGGCCGTCCGGTCGGCGCACCAGGCGCTCGAACACGTGTGGCGGGGCGAGCCGTCGTACGGGGACGGCGCCGACGTCCTGGCCTCCAACTTCAAGTCGGGCAACTACGGCCCGCTGCCCGGCTTCAACTTCGATTGGGGCCAGCCGGACGACCCGATCATCGACAACGTGTGCGCGTTCGACGGCTGGAACGTGGCCTCGAAAGTGGACGCGTTTGTGCAAGGCGCGCTCGACCTCGCTGCGTCGACCGCGGTCCAGGACGGCGGCGGGCCGGACCCGCCCACGGTCGACGTCATCGTCCCGCAAGGCTCCGACTTCCAGTACGCGTCCGCCGCCATTTCGTTCAAAAGCCTGGACAGGCTGATCCATTACGTCAACGCGGACGGCCGCGTCAACGCGTTCTACTCCACGCCCGCCGCGTACGTGCGCGCCCGCGCCGGCGCCGGCCCGGCCTCCTGGCCGCTGAAAACGGACGACTTTTTCCCGTACGCCGACTGCCCGACCTGTTACTGGACGGGTTACTTTGCCTCGCGTCCTGCGTTGAAACGCAACATTCGACTGGCGGGCGCGGAGCTGGCGGCGGCCCGTCAGATGGCCGCGGCCGCGGTGGTGGCCGGCGGTGGCGAGGCGGGCGACGCGTGGGCGGGCCCCCTGGATACGCTGTCCGAAGCCGCGGCGTTGGGTCAGCACCACGATGCCGTGTCTGGGACGTCCCAACAGCACGTGGCGTGCGATTACGCGGCGCGGATCGAGGCCGGGCGGGACGCGCTGCAGGCGCTGGTCGGCCAGGCCATGCTGCGCCAGGCGGCGGGCGGTGGCGGCAGCAGCGCTGCTCCGCCGCCGCCGCGCCCGTCCGTCCCGCACGTCCAGTGGTGCCGGTCCCTGAACGCGTCTGTCTGCGCGCCGACGGCGGCGTCGTCCCGCGCCCGCACCCCCTTTGCGGTGCTGGTGTACAATTCCCTGGCCCGGCGCCGGAGCGCGGGCGTGCGCGTGCCGGTCGCGCCACCAGCGGCGGGCGAGTCCTGGAAGGTGACGGGGCCGGGCGGCGAAGCCATCCCGTCCCAGATCCAGGCCGTCGGCACTGGCGCCGGCCGCGCGGCGGCGTCGCTCATCGCTGCGGGCGGCGCGGCGGCCGACGACGCGCCCGGCGCCGAGCTGGTCTGGGTCGCGGACGGCCTGCCCCCCCTGTTGACCGCCGCGTTTGTCATTTCCCCGGCCGCGGCTGGCGACGACGGCGCTGCTGCCATGGCTGGCGTGGTGGGGCGGTGGCCTGGTGGTGGCGGGGCGGCGGCGTCACCGTCCGCGGCGCGTGTCGCCCTCCGCCCGGCCGGCGCGGGCGCGTCGTCCGCCGCGTCCGCCGCGGTCCTCCACCTCGACCCCGCGACCGGCGCGCCGGCGTCCCTCTCCACCCCCGCCGGCGCCGACATGGCCCTCCAGCTGTCCATGGCCTGGTACAACGCGTCGGATGGCAGTCCCGCATCCCACGCCGCGCCCGGCACGCCCGACGGAGAGTGGGGCTCGCCGTCCGGGGCGTACATTTTCCGCCCCCACTCGCGCCACGACCTGCGCACGGCGGGTGATGAAGGCGCGCCCACCACCGCCCTGTCCGGCCCTGTCCTGGCTGAAGTCCGCCTGGATTTCGGGCCCTGGGCGGCGGCCGTCGTGCGGACGTGGGCGGGCCTGGCCATCGAAGACGGCGGCCTGGAAGTGGAGTGGACGGCGGGCCCGCTGCCGGCGGATGGGACGGGGCGCGAGGTCGTGCTCGAGTACGCGACCGACCTGGACACCCGCGGGTCGCTGGCGACCGACTCCAATGGCCGCCGCCTGCTGACCCGCATGCGGGACGCCCGCCCCACCTGGGCCCTCAACGTGACGTCGCCCGTCGCCGGCAATTACTACCCCATCACGGCCGGCGCGCTGTTGGAGGAAGTGGACGGAGGGGGCGGCGGGCGCGGCTTTGGCCTGGTCACCGACCGGGCCCAAGGCGCGGCGTCGCTCATCGACGGCGCCGTCGAAGTCATGGTCCACCGCCGCCTGGCCCACGACGACGCCCGGGGCGTGGGGGAACACCTGAACGAGACGGCGTGCGGGTGCAGGGAGTGCGGCTGCGGCGGCCTGGTCGCGTCCGGGGCGCACACGCTCGTCGCGGGCGGCGCGGGTCCCCCGCTCACCGCCGCCTGGCGGACGGCGGCTTTGCCCGCCTCCCGCCCGCTGCTGGTCGGCGTGGTGACGCAGGCGGACGCCGTGGAGGCCCTGGCACAGGGCGGGCCGACCACGCCGCCGCCGACGCCTCCCCCGCCCCTGCCGCCCAACCTCCACTTGCTCACGCTCGCGCCGGCCGACGGCGGGGGCGGCCAGCTGCTCGTCCGCGTCGCCCACCTGTTCGGTGCGGGCGAACACCCGGACCTTTCTCAACCAGCGTCTGTGGACTTGCATGATCTCCTGCCGGGAGGCGCACGGGCGTCGGCTGTCGTGGAACTCAGCCTGTCCGGCGCCCGGGCGGCCGCGGACGCGCCGCCCCGCCTGGCCTGGAGGGTCGGGCGCCCGATGCGTCGTGGGGAGGACGCCGGCGCGAGCGCTGTGTTCAAGCCACCTGTGCAGCCGGTCCTGGAGTGCGCAGTCGACTGTGGAGACCGGCCACTGACGGTGGAGCTGGGGCCGATGCAGGTTCGCACGTTCCTGGTGACGGTGGCGGACGCGGGGGTCGCGGTCGAGTGAAAAAAAAGAGTGAGGGGGAGCACCGTTCGTGTCTTTGTCTCTGCACACACACACTTCAAGGCCATT